>CM038040.1:9483417-10083417 GCA_021397845.1 Areca catechu | reverse complement strand
AGGAATGGTCGATGAGACTAGCCTAACCACGAATAAAAGGTCGATTAACGGGTTTGTATAAGGCTAGTTTGGCCACGGCGGATAGCAAATGGTCGATTATGAGATTACCAGTCATGGGTTGGAGCATGACCGTGGTTAGTTCAGAATCCTAAAGATAAAGATGGATTAATGGAAACTCTAAAGAAAACATGGTTTTTCATGATTTTATCGTATATGATAGTTGAGCTATTTGCTTACATGATATGGTGCTAGTATGTTCTTTCTATTTCTAATATTGTATTATTACTGGTGTGATCATATGAAAAACTTACTGGGCTGAAGAGCTCACCCCCTACTTTTGATTTTTCAGAGACTCAAGATGCGTGACAGGATTTGGGCTGGGCGTGAGACGGAGCTTCATTAATGTTGAGTTAGTTAGTTAGAGTTAGTTTTGGTTACTGATGCTTGTTGTGAATCAGTAAACCAATTAGTGATATTGATTTAATAAATATATTATTTAATTATTAATTAATTATTTATATAATATTAGTTTTAATTTTGATGTGTTTGACTCTTGTGTACCTAGGCCTTGCATGATCTCTAGAGTAAAACTTAGGATTTGTGCGGCCGGTCACATAGCTGATTCCGGTGCTGGATTCGAGACGTGACAGAATGGTATCAGAGCAAACCAGGTTTTAGGATCTTAGGGTATAAGCTCATCGAGATATAGTGTGGGTTGATTTATAGGTGGGGTAGATAATGTGACATATTTTTAATCATCTAAGTGTTAGTTGTATACTAACAATGATTGGTGTAGGTTTTCCATGGCGCGTGGTAGCGGGCATGGATGTATTAGGAGGCCCATAAGATTTGCGGATGGAGCAAATGCTTGGGATCCTATAGAGCAGCATGAGGATACTGGGGTCTTATCTGGTAATGAGGAACATCCACAGGAACCAATGCCCAATCCGATGGACAACAATGGTGATGCAGAGCATCCCCAGGAACTGACCCCCAATCCTTTGGACAATACCCCGGAGACTGGGATCGCAGAAACAGGAATTCCAGGAGGATCTGAAGTTCAGCCTGGGGACCAGGTGGGTCTTCCTCAGCTGATGCAATACTTAATGCAGCAGCAAGCCACTACAAGAACTGATATGCTGAGATTAATGGAAGCACAACAACAACAGCAACAGTTCATGCAGTAGCTATTATTACAGCAGCAACAACCAGAAGTTAGGATTCCACAAGAACGACCAATCATTTTGATAGATTTTAAGAAGTATGCGCCACCAGTATTCAAGGGAACATCTGATCCCATGGAGGCAGAGGGTTGGTTAAAGGCTGTAGAAAAAATATTCCAAGCTTTGTGGTGTCTGGAAGGGGAGAAGGTTACTTTTGCTACATTCTTGTTACAAGATGAGGCGACTGCTTGGTGGGAGTTGGAGCTTGGGAAGCAAGGACCGACTGATGCACCTTTTACCTGGGTAGATTTCAGGAGGGTCTTCTTTGAGAGGTATTTTTCCTAGAGTATTCGGATGTAAAAATTTCGAGAATTTGACTGCTTGGAGGAAGGTAGCATGGCAGTTGCTCAATATACTGCAAAATTCGAAGAGCTGTCAAGGTATACTCCAACACTGATAGCTGATGAAGGGGTCCAAGCCAGAAAATTTGAAAATGGACTTAGAGGTTGGATTCAATATCAGGTGACTGCCTTCGAGTTACCCACTTATAAGGAGGTCGTTAACAAGGCATTAATCATTGAAAGGGGATTGAATGTGGCTCAAGCTGAAAAAGAAAAAGTTTTGAAGAAAAGATCCAGATTAGGAGAATTTCAGGATCAACCTAATAGAAACGCTGATGCAAAGATAAGGAAGCCTGACAGTGCTGCTATCCCGTGCTACAGGTGTGGTGGGTCGCACCTTAGGCAAGACTGCACCTGGTTAGGAGGAAAATGTTACAATTATGGTAAGAAGGGTCACAAAGCGGTCGTGTGTCGTAGTGGCCAGGGGTCACCGCACCAAGCACCTCAAGTAGCTCATGATGGACTTCAGCAAGGAGGACAACAGAAGTCGGGTACCCAGGGATGGGTGTACGCACTTATGCCGCAGGATGCTAATGCATCTAATTCAGTAGTGACAGGTATGATTAGGTTATGATCACTTGGAATGGTGATACAAGTGGCTGATAATAATAATGACATAATGGTTATTAGGATATGACAAGAATTGTGACAGATCTTAGTTATGATGATTTGAGGACCGTGGCAAAGTGATATTGAATTCAGGTCATGATTGTTTAAAATTGTGCTATAAGAGATTAAGAAATTAACATGATGATTAGTAAGACATGACAGAAATTTTTAGAATGATTTATTAGTGAACCTAGATGGTTTAGTAAATTATATCAGAGTGCGCAGTGGAAGCGTAGTGATTTTGAAGTGTTATGATGGGAGCACTGATTTAGATCTCAATCAAGCTAATTTCGAGGACGAAATTATTTTAACGGGGATAGAATGTGAAACCCGGTCACTGGGCCAAAGTCGGCGAGCCCAACCGACTTCAGCCCAGTTGCAAAAAAAAAAAAGAGGGACGAGGATGAGCGGTGGCAAGGTCCCAAACAGGGGAGGGATCCTCATCCTAATCCGGCCGTTGTTTTCGCCGGTGAAGATGGAGGAGAGGTCGTGAGGGGAGGGGGATGAGGTCGGCGATGTGTTGGGGTGGGGGAGAACTCAGATCGGAGTGGAGTTTGTGTCCCAAATGGCGTGGGGGGGAGAATCGTCGGGTATTTCCTTTAAATTCTCCACACCACCGCCCCGTCGAGCCTTCACGCAAATTCTCCCTCTCCGACGAGTGACTAGGAGCTCTTCAACGCCGGCCAATGAGTATTTTCCCCTTTTTCCATTTTTAGGGAGGATTTTGGGATGGATTTTATTGGGTTATTTTGATTTGGTCTTGGGGCCGTGGACCGCCGGTGGCCGTGCCGCCACTCGCCTCCGGTCCGTCGAGCCCTCCCCGGCAACCTTTCCATGGCCGCTGCCAGCCACTGTGGAGGGGCGGTCTCGGTTGAGTTAAGCCGAAGGTAGAAGGGAGAGGGGATCGGGAGAGAAGAGAAGAAAGAAAGAAGAGAAGAAGAAAGAAAAAAAAGTAAAAGAAAAAAATAATAATAATAAATAAGGGAAGGAAAGAGAGAATAGATGAGGAGAGAGAAAGAAGAGAGAGGAAGAAGAGAGAAAGAAGAGAGAGGAAGAAGAGAGAGAATCGAGATATTTTCTCAAAATTCATGAAATTAGGAATTTAGAAATTAAATAAAAAATTATTTTATTGTAGGAAATCAGCCTTCTGAGCAGGAAGGTGTTACACAAATTTTGGAAATCTACTAATTCAGGGGTATACAGTTGATTTTAAGAGGTAATGATTCTGGACCCGATCACCAGTGTATATATATATATGCGTGTTTATTATTTTAGTTACCTGATTTGATCTGAATATATATACATATTTACATGCATGGTTGCTTTCGAATAGCATGATTGATTTCCCGAAATATAAGTGGATTTGTTATTATTGTTATTTGTATTTTATTTAATATACCATGGTTGTCAAGTAATCTTTGAAATGGGTTGGACCGTGATATCGGTTGTTGGAAAATAACATGTTTTGACAAGGTGATGTGAAAAGATAAGTGTTAACAGTGTTTGGACTAGCCATGCCACGGGATCGTGGAGTTTTAAGGTAGCCTGAGCCACGGGCTTTGTACGTGAGCTAGCTTGATCACAAGGAATGGTCGATTATGAAACTAGCCTGACCACGAGGAATGGTCGATGATACTAGCCTGACCACGAGGAATGGTCGATGATACTAGCCTGACCATGAATAAAAGGTCGATTAACGGGCTTGTACAAGGCTAGTTTGGCCATAGCTGATAGCAAATGGCCGATTATGAGATTACCAGTCATGGGTTGGAGCATGACTGTGTTTAGTCCAGAACCCTAAAGATAAAGATGGATTAATGGAAACTCCAAAGAAAACATGATTTTTCATGATTTTATCGTACATGATATTTGAGCTATTTGCTTACATGATATGGTGTTAGTATGTTCTTTCTATTTCTAATATTGTATTATTACTGGTGTGATCATATGGAAAACTTACTGGGCTGAAGAGCTCACCCCCTACTTTTGATTTTTCAGAGACTCAGGATGCGTGACAGGATTTGGGCTGGGCGTGAGCTGGAGCTTCATTAATGTTGAGTGGTTAGTTAATTAGAGTTAGTTTCGGTTACTGATGCTTGTTGTGAATCAGTAAACCAATTAGTGGTATTGATTTAATAAATTGATTGTTTAATTATTAATTAATTATTTATATAATATTAGTTTTAATTTTGATGTGTTTGACTCTTGTGTACCTAGGTCTTGCATGATCTCTAAAGTAAAACCTAGAATTTATGCGGCCGGTCACGTAATCGATTCCGGTGCTGAATTCGGAACGTGACACTTAAACAGTAAAAAAGAACCATGTATCAATCTTGGCAGTCAATACATATTTGATATTTAATAGCTTGTTGCAGCTACGCTGGTCTTGCTTTTTGTTTGGTGCTGTGTATATCATTCAAAGAGGGGGGAGGGCTAAGAACATACAAACCCTATGAATCCCAGCTATTTGGACCGCTTAGGCATTAGGATTATGATTCTAGTTTTATTTTTGTTTTCATTTTTTAAAGCATTTATTTTCTTCTACTGGGCATCAGCCTATGCATAGAACTTGCTTGGGATGGGCTAGTTAGCGTTAGATGAAGCAAGTTGAATGGCATGGATCGGATAAAGTTAGATTTCGATTGGACCTCCTAACATTTTGGTGGAGCTAAGATGACATACCTATCCATATTACTTGGATGTGGTGGGGAATAATTAAATAGTATTTATTATTGCCATGAATCAAATATTTTTCAGTAAAATACGAGCTCTTATGGTTACGTTCAAAAAGGGATAGCTATGATGGTCCCCTCCCTCTCTTTCTTTTGCCTTCTTAAAAAAAAAAAAAAAAAAAAAAAAAAAAAAAAAAAAAAAAAAAAAAAAAAAAAAAAAAGAAAAAAAAGAAAAGAAAAGAAAGAAAAAAAGAAAAAAAAGAAAAAAGAAGAAGAAGAAGAAGAAAGAAAAGAAAGAAAAAAAAAGGGTACCCGATGCATGACAACCCATATCTTTTGTGCAACTGGAGCAACCACGACATCAATGGCTAATGTAGGCCGTTGGGCGTGGTTGAGGTCCTTGTAGTAGTTGTAGGCATCGTAACGCAGAGCGAGGGTTTCTTTCGTTGGTGGTGGTTCTTTGAGGTCATTGTTGTCCATATCACATCAGTTTATATTGACGAAAAGTCTCTAAATTATTATAGTTGTAGATTTTAGGCCCTTTATTTGAGAAAATTGGATTGTAGGCATTCTAGATGATGTAGATTTTGATCAAAGGAGCAATCAAAACTTGGAAGCCATTTAGCAATATTTGATGTATAAAATTGAAACAAACGAAAACCAAAGATGATGCTCTTTTTTTTTTTTTTTGATGAAATATGAGGTTACCCACCCGTTTTTTTAAAAAGATGAAAACCTAAGATGGTGTTATAAAGCTCCTATACCCAAGGCAAAAGGGTTCCCCTTAGTTCTGACCAATTTTTGAAATAAATATATATATATATATATATTCTTGCTGCATAACATGAACCATTATGGTGGCCGCTATGCATGTAATGTATATCATACAAGTCTTACAAAATATAAGCCCCGCCTAGGTGAAATGGGTCCATGGAAGTTTACTGGGATATCTCAACCCTTTAATTAACCTACATTCTGGTGAACAAAACAGTAGTTGTGTCAAGCACCTTATGTCAGTGAAAAAAATAAAGAACTTTATGATTTAAAATGATACTTCAAAGGAGATTCCATTCCATCTTTTTCCTGTGACTAGCAAAGTTTCAATTCTTATGATAGTTCTAAAATCCTTTACACACCATCTTTTGTAAGTACAAAATGATAAAGGTTAGCTTCTGATCATCTGCTTCTTTTTTGAGCAAAAGGTGCTCATTAATAAAAGACATGTCAATTCATTTTAACCACCCCTCTTGCTCAAAACACTCATTTGTAACTACTACCCGTATTTTTCCTTCAACATCTTCCTTGATCCCAAAAAGAAGTGGTGAACCAAATCAATAAAACGTACGTTGAGATGAATATTAAATACAAACTAGTATACTCATAAAATCATAGTCTCGTATCTGTCTTACCATAATCAGAGATGATGATTTATTACTCCACTGGACAACCCAACCCACGCATGATTTGCTTTAAGCAGTTTTATGTTTGACATAATTAGGTTTGGTCATAGACAGATCAACCCTATCTCGATCTATTTATTAAATAGATCTCGATCAATTTAACCCATTTAATAATTAGATTTGATCATAACCTAATCCATTTAACTTGTTTAATAAAATATGTTTAACCTATTTAAAACTTACTTATCTTGTTTTTATCTTGTTTAATCTAGCCCATTTAACATGTTTAATCCATTAATAGCCTAGTTAACCTATTTAACCTAATTCAACCTAGTTAATGAATTATGCAAGCCGAGCTGACTTATATATCTATTTAATAAATAGGCATGGCTTTTAGGTCTAAAATTTTAACTTATTAATAAATAGATCCAATTCGGTCGGTAAATTTTTAGCTCGACATATATCTAACTCAATCCATATCCAAACTAAACCTTTAAGGCCTAAAATAATTAATGCTATATTATAAAGACAATATTTACTAGAGAAAAGGAATCTTGCATTTTCCTCCTAATTAAAGATGGCAATTTTAGTTGATCCGGCTTGATCCAATATGAATAAGATGAATTTTACTCGACGGATTTAAATTTAGGGGAAAGATAGATTTTAGATGAAAAATCTAAAACGGGTTAAGTTGGATGCGAATAATAGTATGCTTTCATCTTGAACTTGACTCAATGTACATCTACTAAAATAAAGCCCTCCAACCCCCTCCCCCCATCCAAGAAGAATGCTTCTTTTTTCTCTACTTTGGACATATATCTCAAAATTGTTAGCACTGATGACCGGCTCCACATGCTAGAATCCTGGCTAAACCTCTACTAGAATTAATCCCACTTCTGCTATGCATGATGATGACTCTTGTTATTATGATGATTACTTACTCGGTTTTGAGAACTAGTCGAATGCTTGATTACTTATTAGAATGCCGACTACTTCACCAACTAGGGTGCACTCCAACTATTGACTATAGCCAACTGCTGACTATGTTGCTGAGTATGAAGGAGATGACTATACCAAGTAGCACAACTGACTATACTGAGTACTTACTAGATACCGATACTTATCTGTACCGAATGCCTATTAAAAATAAACTAGCTATTAAGATAGATCTAGTCGGACCTGTCCATATACAATATCAAGCTCTACCAACAATATATTATCCCATCTACTCAGAGTCAGCAACATCTAAGTAGGTGCCAAGGATGAATTCGAATAACTTCCAGTTATTCCAGCTGGAGATCATAATGAATAAGATCCAAACAAACCAATATCCTTCCAACAAGAAAATCCTAACTTTCCAACATTCTTAGCTTTTTTATAGAAAACTGTTATCCATGCTGGTGGATGCCACATTCCTAATGGCATTTAGTTATTCCGAGTAACTTTTTAAATAGATAAAAGGAGATCCCGTGCCAGGTATAACTCCATCACCACTTCTAGATGCTCAATTTTCTTTCTTTTATCACTCTTAGTTTCGATTGCTATAGCCCATCTCACTTCCTCCCACTAACTTGAGCATCGAAGGTTCTTTCATCGATTACCACCGATCAAGAAATTATTCTTGTAGATCTTTGTTAGAGAGAAGCCAGAAATAGTATCCCATTCCTATTAGAAAAGATCGAAAGATTCTTAAATATCATCAAAATTCTGATAAAAAATGACTTGCCAACAACACCCGGTAATTCCCCATGGTGAGACCCAACCCCCATCTTCCCCTCCTCAACCTCTCCATCCTCGGTCAAAAGGTGGACTCTCTCAGCCACCTTCTCTCTAGCTACATCGATCACCTCACCCTCCTCAATGATGACCAGCTCCAGCTTGTATCCACTGTCCACCAAACCAACCTCAATGGCATCACCCTCCTCACCTCCGCTTAGCCTGTTGATTTCATCCCCATGTCCGCCATCAATATCTAGCTGTTAGAAGAGTAGACGATCAGATCGGTTCCAACCTAGATCTGTCGAGCTTAGCTACGGAGGATAGTGACATTGTGGAGATCGACTAGGTGAAGCTATTGATGGAGCACACCACTTCTACGAGATTGGCATTCAAGCACAATGCCAACCTTTGAATGCACGTGTGGGTCAATGGCAACCGGTTCAAGATCCTGGAGGCCCTATCTAAGCCATCAGATTCGGACTACCATTGGTTGTGAGGATGGTATAGCATGAAGAAAGTAAGGTTCTCGTGCTCAATCTAACCTAACTTACATCCTCTACTTTACCTGACCTGACCCCAGCTGATCTGAGACGAGTATGAAATTGAATTTTTTCATGGATGGAACAGATACAGGGATTCATCGATCCAACCCACACCTGATCCATTGACTCCTAATGTGCAACCCTAGCTATAACCCCATGTCAATTTCAAGCAATATTAAACTAATATGATAGATGATGGAGTTGATAAGCTTTCAACCCTGAAGGAGGAAATTGAGTCTCAAGGTCACATCCCATTTGGCTTTTGTTGAAACAAAGCAATTTCAAAAGACTAAGGTACTTGTAATGCAGGTAGAGGGCAAACATAGGAAAACAAACCATGCGAGCTTGTCCGGTTTGGATCCACATAATAAAATCCACCTCAGAATTTTACTAGCTCAAAGGTAGTCTACAAATTAGATGGCTCAATATAAATGGGTTCATTATTTTCTTCCATTAAAATCTTTTTTCTCTTTTTTTTTTTGATAAAGAAAAGGGATAGGAGGGTTAAACCCGATGTAACTAACCCACAGGTCCCTGTCCTGTCAGGTAATGTTCGATGCAAGATGCTTAGATTTTCGTAGCCTTGACACCCCTCGCAAGATAATGTTTGATACAAGATGCTTAGATTTTCACAGCCTTTTCCTATCTAAAGGTGAATAGGTCAACCTGACATCACTAAAATACCGGCTGGTAGAACAGGTACACAAAGAAGGGAAACCTTAATCTCTCGTCCAATCTAACCTGTCATAGGCTCCAGGAAACAGTTCCTAGATTTAATCGAGTCACTGCACGTAGATCATGCTTCGAACCCACGACCAGTTGGATATGAGGCGAGACCTCTACGAACCGGGCTACCGTCTTAACGGTCCACTAAAATTTTTGATGACGAATTTTATGATCGGCTACGAATAGGGCCATAGTGCTTGGCCTCTTCTTCCAATTATCGGGAAGAGGTTCCAAGACCTTGGGAGATGTATCCTCGAGTGTCTGAGATCTATAAATAATATGGTAATTTAGATCCACCCATGGATTGATTGCCATTTTATGTTAAATCTTTGATTCTATCATATCAAAGGAAAAAAATAGTGCTTTATACAAGAAAAAAATAATAAATACTGTCTCAAATGGTTAAACATAAAATGAAAGGGCTTCCACCAGAATCCACTCCTCTAAAAATAATTATAAGGGAAAAAGAATGACTGATTGCAAAAATAGTGGTTCTCAAAAGGAGGAAGTGATCCATTACTTGAGTCCGTGAGCATGTGTGCAAATATGCATGATCTAGTGATACAGAAGTGTAAGAGGGAGTACATTAGAAAATGTCAGTGATCTCAAAAGACCCTAATCATGTATTTAATTTAATTTTTTTTTTTTAAGGAGTTCTTTTTGAGGAGTTCATCATTGATACCGCCAAGACAGTAGTCCAGTTAAATAGGACCTTACCTCATATCTCTTTAATGCGAGTTCGAGAAAGCTGACTTGATTAAATGCATGATTAATCCTTGGAATCTACACTAAGTAAGGTTGGTGAGGGACTAACATCTCTTCATGTAACTAGTATTTTGGTGATGTCGGGTTGACATATTTATCTTTCAGGTCGGAAGAGACTGCATAAATCGAGTACCTCGTATCAAATATTTTTTAACAGGGATCTTCAGAAATAGTTATACCGGATTTATTTCTCTATTCCTTTTTCTTATAAAAAATGAAAAAGAATCCACCGTTGATGGCGACGAATCCACCGTTGATGGCGACTGATCTTAAGATGCTTACCGTATATTGAAGCTAATGTCTTGAGTGCAACTTTGAACAACGTAATACCGGCCACAATTAACCTACTGCGGCAATTTTTTTAAAAAAGCAATCATTTATGTACTTATTTTTTTTTGGGTAAAGAAAGCAATCATTTATTAACATGTGAATGATGCCTATTTGTGACGGTGTCATTGCACCGAACACAAGCACGCGCAGTGTGAGAGAGAGAGAGAGAGAGAGAGAGAGAGAGAGAGAGAGGACAGAGAAGGAGGAGAGAGAGAGGATGGTTTATGAACGCCTGAATGCCAGTAACAGGGGTGGCCCAATTAAGGCCGTTATTGTTGCTACAATGATTTTAAGGATCTAGGTTGTAGCTATTGCATTTTTGAAATATATTTTAAATAAAATAGTAACTCGCTATCATAGAATATCACGAGTAATGACAACGGCTGGGTAGGCTGAGGCCTAGCTTTGCCTCGTAGCCCGGCGTCACACCCTCGACGATCGTGGGTTGGCCGTCGTTTAGATCGGTTGGTTAGGATGCTCGAAAGTCCCTTGGACCTCGCCAATATATATATATATATATATATATATATATATAACTTCTCCCGCTTCTCCCCCTTGAATCTCCTCCACCGCCGCCTCAATCTCCATCTCACCACTTTCTCTGATTTTTCTTGAGCATTTAAGCAAGTGTCGGATCCCTCTCTTATTGCCGATCTTGTTGAATGACCGGCGATCGGGCTTTCTCCTATTCCAAGCCAAGATAAAGATGCCTATTCGAGCATAGACTTCATGTTGGATCTTCTCACTGATTTAATTGGAAAGAGAAAAGAATTTTTATAACCTACTCAAATCGAATCTCCCTAAAATTATAAATAAAAGTAAAAAAGATTAGCAAAAATAGAGTCTAGATTTTTTTATTAATTATTCAATACATCATTTGTAATTATAATAATTATAGCAGAGCTTACATAATTCAAGTGAGATTCGTCTTCTAATTCGTTTAGGACTAACTTTCCAGAAGCAGAAATGACCGGTAAAAATAAATAAGAAAAGCTAAAACTCTATAGAAAATAAATCTTGGCTCTATGTCAACTTTATTTTTTTATCATTTTATCTAATTCTTTCTGGATTAGAAGATATATATAGTCAAATTCTTTCATAAAAAGAAAATTTTTGATTTGAATGGCTCATTTCTAAGATTAAAGCAATGGAATTTAAAGTTGATCGCTACCTACATAACTCTCCTTAAAGGGCAGTGCCATATTGTAAATTTTTGATTTTTTTTTAAAAGATTATTTTAATCAGGCATCATATGACCAAATTATAGTTTTTGGAATTTCAATACATGATTTGGCATTTCGACATGGTGGATCTCATTCTTGGACTCTTTCTAGTCCTACCTGTAATAGTCAAAATGATCCACCTAGAGTTATACGATCTTCTTGCTTCAGATCTCTCCCTATTTAAGAGATTAACTTTTGCTAAATTAAAACCAGAGATGTAGAAATGCTTGCCTTCTTACTACACAGCTAAACCACTTGGCTTTACTTAAGAGCAATTGTCTATATTGCATCCATAGTAAGATAACTCCTACCCATCCTTTCTCATTGACAATAGCGATGATGAATTCCCCTTGATCTTAATCTCACTCTGTCGATCAATGGAGCCAGAGTCGAGTGTTTGGCTTCTCATAAATAGTATTAGCTTCTCGTATTACCATCATAAACATATTATAGATGTTAACAAGTCACTTCACCTTGTAAGTAGTTGTAAGATTTATATTTCTGTATATTCCGGATACATTGATCATGAACTCCTTCCTATCCTTTATAAAATAATATTTTCTTTGCCATTGGTTGAAGATTGTATATTAATTCATAGGTATGGGTTTCTAAGGATAATTTGGCAAACATCCAAAGAAACTACTTTATATGTCATCTCATCAATGTATCTCTTGGTTATTACAAATTTGAAGGTATATTGCTTCATGATTTTCAACTTGATGCTCTTCTGAATCAAAGCAAAAAGGTATGGATGCAGATAAGGACTGGTCTACAACTTTAGTTTTTGAACCAAACTTTCAAAGATGAGGTGCTTTTGGCTTCTAAGATCTATAATTGTCTTGATAATGCTTTGTTTCACCTGGATCTTCAAGTAAAATAGTTTTTCTTACACCTTCAAATTCATCTTAGTTACTATCGCAGGTTTTCTCATCATCAAACTTAATTTCTAGTTTACTTGCTTAAGCTTAGATGGCTCTTTAACCTTTTTCATACTGAGAGCCACCTTCCATTTCTTCTTAGGATCCTCATCCTTTGATTTCTTTCTTCTTTGGAAGCAATTCAAGGTGAAGATTCTAATACTTCTCCATGCTGTGTCCATTGATGTTACAAACCATAATACTTTTTCTAAATCATGTTGGGTTGTTTTTCTTTGCTCCTTCTAGCTTGGTTTTTCACTACCTTTCTTAAACCTATCATTCTCTTGCTTTTCTATGCTGATTTTTTTCCTCAATCCTTATGGCCTACATACTATTTCACCAGTGTCTTCAATTTTGAAGAGATTTAAATCCTTTCTCAGGGAGGTTTCTAATATATTTCATGAAGATCCCATGACCATTGATTGGTTTTTTCAGTGAGATAACTTGTTTGTAAAAGTCGGTGGTGTAGTTTTTAATAAATTGATCATGTTTTTGTCATAAATATTGCCACTTAATTCATTGCTCTTTTTTATGGTCAATTAGATAGAATTGCTTCTTGTTTATGTTTTGAATTTGCTCCATGTCAGATTAAAGATATTATTTTTTCTCGTATATAAATTTCATCAAATAAAGGCTTGGCTGGAAAGCTTAAGATAATAAAAACTATCACGCTAGAGTATACATAAATAATGGAGAAGGTTTCTAACTATTTTAGCAAATTATCTTGCTTTTTTACATTGACAACTCCATCATAGATAGAGATCTGGATTTGAGCTTTAATCTTGAAGGGTTAAATAGAAGGATTCGAAGTGCCCATAAGTTGCTCATCCTCCTCACTAGAGAATAGATATCGTTTCTAGACATATAAGGCAACTTCACTACAGTAGTTGCAATTGCTTGTACTAAAGGCATTACCAATTAAGATATGATCTTAGTGAATTAGGCAATCTATTTTTTTAGTTGTATAATATGATTCTTTATCTCATCATCCATTGAGATTGAATTAGCAATCATATTTATCTTTATCCTTCGATATATTTCAAGCATCGATAGATCTTCACCTATCCGCTTGTACTGTTCATATGTCTAGACCATATACTAAGATCCTCAAAGATATAGAGGATTGAAACTCTAATACCAACTTGATTCAATTATGAAGAAGAAAAAATTATATTAATACATTCAATTCAAATATCTCAAAAATTATAAAAAAGTAGAAAAAATGATGAAAATAGAGTTTATATCCATTTTCTTTCATTGATGATTTAAAAGTAGAGGTGCATAGCATTTATTTATAATAATTAGGCATATCCTAGTATAATATGGCTTAGATTACTCTTATAGTTCGAATATGACTAACTTTCCAAAAATATATATGACTAGTAAAAATAAACTTGAAAAAGCAAAAATTTTATAGGAGCTAATTTTCAACTCTTGCATCAATTTTTCCTTGTATCACTGTGAAGCCCACTTATTTTTGGGCTAATTGGGCTGAAGTCGGTAGCCTCCACTGACTTTAGATCGAACCCAAAAAAAAAATAGCTCTGTAAATAGGGGATGAAGCCTCTATTTATCTGGCCACCAAAATCGCTAGAACACCCGGAAGGAGGGCCGTGGAGAGGTAGGGTCGGCCAGTGGAGAGTCGTGGAGGAGAGGGAGACTTGATCGATCGAGGTTCCTCCCTGTAGGGCAAGGAGATCCTTCATTTCTTTCTCTTTAAAATTCCTCCTATACCCAAGTTTTTTCGTCGATTTTTCTTCCTTCTCCAATGGTCGATCGTTCCTGAACCATCATCGGTAAGCCCTCTTCATCCTAGATTTTAATTCAAGGATTATTTAGTTGGATTGAAAGGGGTTATCCTGTTCTTTTCCAATTCTTCTACCTTGGTCGGGATGGTCGAGGATGCATCGGTCGACCCCATGATTGCTCCATCCAGAAAACTCCAGTGGCTGCCATCCTTCCTCTGGCTCACCGGAGCAAAGGAGGCGAGCTCAAGCTGAAAGGGGTAGAAGATCGAGAAAGAAAGAAAGAAAGAAAGAGGGAAGGAAGAAGACAAAAATAATAAGGAAAGAGGATCAAAAAAAAGAAAAAAGGAGAAAAAAGGAGAGAGAAAAAGGAAAAAAATAACAAAATTTGAATCGATTTTTTTGGTGATTTAGGCCAAGATCCAAATCGAACAAGGAGCTATTTTCCTATACTAGTTCATTTTAAATAAAAAATTGATATATAATTAATCTTGTTAGGATTTTCATCTTACCTATCGAAAGAGCAGTATTAAAGTTGAGGTTCGAATAGGTAGTATAGAGTTCTTTCAGATAAGTTATCTTGACTTCTAGTATTACATGCTAAATATGTTATGATTATTGTACAATATTAAAAGTGTGTGGAATAATTTGATCTGAATTGGGTTACATTCATTGTCATGTGTGTTGGTATTAATGCTCTCTAATCCGACTATGATCACACGAGGACCTAGTCTCCTTCAACGCCTCTAGTGGGGCAATCAGTAGTACATGATTGATGTACGGTATGTGTAGTCAAGAGCTAGTTATCTTTTATTTTTAGCTATGCATGGCAGTTACTGGCACATGCTGAGGATATATGTTTTCTCATGTGATATCAGAGTTAGTTTCTTTCTGGACCTCTAGTGGGACGATCATTGGCACATGATCGATTTTGGTATGTATAGTCAGGATTCTAGTCTCTTTTGATGCTAGCCATGGACCAATCATGGTAATAGTCAGAGGGACTAGGAGAATAAAATAAATGATTGGCCATCTATAGTTGTGTCATTTGTAATTAAGTGTATACATTTGCATGATGTTGTTGTCCATTTTATCTTGATGCTGGATATCCTGTTTGTATGATTTGTTTATGCTTGCTGTTTGATATTGATATATTTATATACATGTATTGGAGGTGATGATAACTTATTAAGCCTATCAAGCTCACACATTGTTTCTACTATCTCTGTTACAGATCCAGAAGATCAATCGAGCTTTGGAACCGGTCAGTAAAAAGTTAGGATTTAGAAATTTTAGTTTCTTAGTTCATATTATTTTAAATTTTAGTTAAACTATGCTGACATTGTATCTAGAATTTTTAGTAAGATTTTATCTATTAGTTGGATTGAAATGCTCTAGAAATAATAAAATTTTAGTGATTTTATTTTTTATCAGTGCTTGGATCTTAATTTGAAAGATAGGCATTGCATATTCGATAGAAATAAATTCTAAGGATATGCGGCCACCTGTCGTACACCTGGCTCAGGTCTCGGGTCAGAGCGTGACAGATTTAGTGGTATCAGAGCCATGTTCAAAGATCCTATAGATTAGAATAAATAGTGAGAGTGGGGTAGAATCCGTGTTGGGATAAGGCCAATGTAATTGAACTCTTATCGAGATATGGTTAATAAGGCTAAGCGTATTGAGCAAGAGGTTAATAATATGCAACAAGAAAGAGAGCACCAACAAAAAAAAAAAGGTTGAGGTCTGATGAGCAACAAGATGGTCAACCTTCTGGCAATCAATCAAAATCACAGAATGCACCTAGGCAAAATAAAGGATCTCAATTGAGTAATGGACCTCGTTATATAAGGTGTCAAGGTTTTCATTTGGTACAGGATTATTGCTGGTTTTTTAGAGCATATTTTGATTATGGCCAGCAGGGTCACAAGGCTATGGATTGTCCACTCCGTCAGAATACTGGTTATCAGCAATCTTATCCAATGTATCTAGACCACCTGCTCAGAATATCCAGCATGCATCGACTTTTTATCAAGGCCAACCCTCGAAGCAAGGATATGGAGGATGTCCAAAACCAAATATCCAAGCTCGTGTTTATGCCTTAACTCAGCAGGATACTCAGGCATCGAATGCCGTAGTGACAGGTATGATTAAGGTGGTTCTATATATGCTTTTATCCTAATTGACTCTGGAGCGACACATTCTTTTATTTCATCTAGATTTGCCAAGAAGGTTAATATCATGCCTGAAAAATTGGATTATAAAATATGTGTAACTATTCCGAATAGAGGTATTATTATGGTGGATATGATTTGTCTATCTTGCCCTTTGAGCATCGGGAATCATGATCTTGTATTCGATCTAATGATATTGAAGATGAAGGACTTTGATATAATTCTGGAAATGGATTGGCTTGCTTCTTATCATGGTACAGTATATTGTTTTTAAAAAAAGTGATTTTTCATATTCCAGGACAATAACCTTTTTGCTTTTGGCAATGGAATAAATACTTCTACCAAAATTATTTCTACTATGCAAGCTTGTCGAATGTTGAGAAAGGGTTGCGTGGATTTTCTGGCTAGTGTAACAGATTTTCAACAAGAAGGAAAGAAATTGGAAAATATTTTGGTGGTGAGGAAGTTTCCTGATATGTTTTCGGATGAATTGCCAGGATTACCTCCTAATAGAGAGATAGAATTTATTATTGAAATCATACCTGGCTCCAAACCTGTTTCCAAAACTCCTTATCGAATGTCTCCAGTCGAATTAAAGAAACTTAAAGAATAACTCCATGAACTACTTGATAAAGATTTTATCAGGCCCAATGTCTCACCGTGGGGTGCTCCCATACTCTTTGTCAAGAAAAAGGATGGAAGCTTGAGGTTATGCATTGACTATAGAGAGTTGAACAAGTTGACAGTTCAAAATAAGTATCCTCTACCAAGAATTGATGATCTTTTGATCAGTTGCAGGGTAATCAAGTATTTTTAAAAATTGATTTATGATCTAGATATCATCAATTAAAAATTAAGACTGATAATATTTCTAAGATAGCTTTTCGAACTAGATATGAATATTATGAATTCTTGGTCATGCCATTTGGATTAACAAATGCTCTTGTAGCTTTTATGGATATGATGAACATAGTATTCAGGGCTTATCTGTATTGGTGTATAGTTGTATTCATAGATGATATTCTAGTATATTTCCAGAATCATAAAAAACATGAAGAACATTTGAAGATAGTATTATAAATACTAAGAGAACAAAAATTATATGCAAAGTTAAAGAAATATCAATTTTGGCTTGAGAGCATCTCTTTTCTTAGATACATAATCTCCAAGGATGGCATATCTATTGATCTGATAAAGACAGAAGCAATTGTGAATTGGGATCGACCAACCAATGTGATAGAGATCCATAGTTTTCTTGGGTTAGCAGGATATTATAGAAGATTTGTAGAAGGATTCTCTCACATTGTAATTCCTTTGACTCAACCCATAAAGGAATAAAATTTGAATGGACCAGGGAATGCGAAAGAAGTTTCAAAGAATTAAAGAAATGTTTGGTATCGGCCCCTATTCTTATCATACCATATGGAAAATAAGGTTTCACTATCTTTAGTGATGCATCTAAAAAGGATTTGAGATGTATTCTTATGCAAAATAGAAAGGTAGTAGCATATGCTTCCTGGCAGTTGAAGTCCCATGACTAGAATTATCTTTCCATGATTTGGAGTTGGCAGTAGTGGTATTTGCACTAAAGATTTGGAGACATTATTTATATGAAGTATCTTGTGAAATATTTATGGACCATAAGAGTCTTAAATACCTATTTTCTTAAAAGAAATTAAATTTGAGGTAAAGAAGATAGTTGGAGCTCATAAAGATTATGATCTAACAATTAGCTATCATCCAAAAAAAGCAAATATGGTAGTCGATGCTTTAAGTAGAAAATCTAGAAGTAATATAGTAGCCTTGATCACTTCACAAAAGGATATTCTTCAAGATCTTGGAAAGTTAAATATCAAAGTATGGTTGCAAAATTCTAAAATCTAGCCCTCTGCTTTAAATGTACAACCTACTTTGATTGATAAAATTAAAGTATCTTAACTAAGTGATTCTGAATTACAAAGGATTAGAGAGAATATACAATCAGGGATAGCAATAGAGTTTAGAATTCATGATGATGGATCCTTAAGATTTGGAAACAAATTATGTGTTCCGAATAATACAAGTTTGAAAAGAGAAATCTTGAAAGAAGCTCATAAATCTACCTACACTATACATCCAGGAAGTACAAAAATATGTAGAGACATTTGAGATAACTTCTGATGGAGTGGTATGAAAAAAGAGATAGCATTATATGTTGGCCAATGCTTAAGCTGTCAACAAGTGAAAGCTGAACATCAAATGTCTGCAGGACCATTACAACCCCTTACCATTCCAATATGAAAGTGGCAACATATCACGATGGATTTTGTTTCAGGTTTGCCAAGCACTCTTAAAGGATTCGATGCCATCTGGATGATTGTGGATCGATTGACTAAGTCAGCACACTTCCTACCCATCAAAGTAATTTTTTTCTTGGAGAGGTTAGCTAAACTATACATAGATGAAATTATCAGACTCTATGGTATCCCAGTATCAATGGTATCCGATCAAGATGCAAGGTTTATATTATAATTTTGGAAGAGTTTACATCAAGCCATGAAGATCAAGTTGGAATTTAGTACAGCTTTTCTTCCTCAAACAGATGGCCAATCGGAAAGAACTATTCAAATCCTGGAAGATATGTTAAGAGCATGCATATTGGACCTCAAGGGGTCTTGGGATGAATATTTATCATTAGTAGAGTTTGCATATAATAATAGTTATCAAGCTTCTATTCGAATGGCTCCCTTTGAAGCTCTTTATGGAAGACGGTATAGAACTCATGTCTGTTGGAATGATATTGGTGAAAGAAAACTCTTGGAACCAAAAATTATTCAACAAACAACAGAGAAAATTCAACTTATTTGGAAGTGACTTCTTTCGGCTCATAGTCAACAAAAAAGCTATGCAGATAATAGAAGAAGAGAATTAAAATTTTAAGAAGGAGATCATGTGTTTCGTAAAGTGTCTCCTACTAAAGAAGTTATAAGATTCGGGATGTGAGGTAAACTAAGTCCTCATTATGTGAGACCTTTTGAAATCTTAGATAAGATTGGGGGTGATAGCTTATCGTCTTGCTTTACCACCGTCATTGGCTGGAGTTTATAACATGTTTCATGTATCCATGCTAAGAAAATATGTTTTCGATCCTATTCACATGCTCGAGGTGGGACCACTTCAACAAAGAGAAGATTTATCCTATGAAGAGCAACCAGAAAAAATTATAGACATGAAGGAACAGGTTTTGAGGCGATATATAATTCCTTATGTCAAGGTGCAGTGGAGCAACCATTCGGAGCACGAAGCAACTTGAAAACTTGAAGCATCTATGCAAGCCAAATATCCTCAGCATTTCATTAATCAGGTATGTTAAATTTTGAGGTCAAAGTTTTTTTAGGAGGAGAGAATGTGAAGCCCACTTTTTTTGGGCTAATTGGACTGAAGTCCGTAGCCTCCGTTGACTTCAGATCGAACCCAAAAAAAATATAGCTCTATAAATAAGGGACGAAGCCCATGTTTATCTAGCCACCAAAATCATCGAAACACCTGGAAGGAGGGCCGTGGAGAGGTAGGGGTCGGCCGGTGGAGAGTCATGGAGGGGAGGGGGACTCGATCGATTAAGGTTCCTCCCTATATGGCAGGGAGATCCCTCATTTCTTCCTTTTTAAACCCCCCCATAGCCAAGTTTTTCCATCGATTTTTCTTCCTTCTCCGGTGGTCGATCATTCCTGGACCGTCGCCGATAAGCCCTCTTCATCCTAGATTTTAATTCAAGGGTTATTTAGTTAGATTGAAAGGGGTTATCCTATTCTTTTCCGATTCTTCTACCATGACCGAGATGGTCAAGGATGCATCGGCCGACCTCGTCACTACTCCATCCAAAAAACCCCAGTGGTCGTCGTCCTTCCTCCGGCTCACTAGAGCAAGGCAAGCTCAAGCCAAAAGGGGAAGAAGATCGGGAAAGAAAGAAAGAAAGAAAGAGGGAAGGAAGAAGAAAAAAATAATAAGGGAAGAGGATAGGAAAAAAAAAAGGAAAAAAAAAGGAAAAAAAAGGAGAAGGAGAGAAAAAAGGAGAAAAAAATAACAAAACTTGAATCAATTTTTTTGGTGATTTAGGCCAAGATCCAGATCGGACAAGGAGCTATTCTCCTATGCTTGTTCATTTTAAATAAAAAATTAATTACATAATTAATCTTGTCAGGATTTTTATCTTGCCTATCGAAAGAGCAGTATCATAGTTGAGATTCGAATAGGCAGTATAGAGTTATTTCAGGTAAGTTATCTTGACCTCTAGTATTACATGCTAAATATATTATGATTGTTGTGCAATATTAAATATGTGTGATATAGTTTGATCTGCATTGGATTGCATTCATTATCATATGTGTTGGTATTGATGCTCTCTAGTCCGACTATGATCACACGAGGACCTAGTCTCCTTTCGGGCCTCCAATGGGATAATCACTGATATATGACTGATGTACAATATATGTAGTCAAGAGCTAGTTGCCTTTTATTTTTAGCCATACATGGCAATTACTAGCACATACTGAGAATGCATGTTTTCTCGTGTGATATTAGAATTAGTTTCCTTCTGAGCCTCCTGTAGGGTGATCAATGGTACATGACCGGTTTCGGTATACATAGTCAGGATTCTAGTCTCTTTCGGGACTAGCCACGAGCCGATCATGGCCATAATCAGAGGGACTAGGAGAGTAAAGTAAATGGTTGGCTATCCATAGTCGTGTTGTTTGTAATTAAGTGTATGCATTTACATGATGTTGTTGTTTATTTTATCTTGATGCTGGATATCCTATTTATATGATTTGTTTATGCTTACTATTTGATATATGACATATTTATGTACATGTATTAGAAGTGATGATAACTTACTGAGCCTATCAAGCTCACACCATGTTTTTACTATCTTTGTTATGGATCCAGAAGATCAATCGAGCTTTGGGACTAGTCTATGAGGAGTTAGGATTTAGAAATTTTAGTTTCTTATTTCATGTTATTTTAAATTTTAGTTAAACTATGCTCACATTATATCTAAAATTTTTAGTGAGATTTCATCTGTTAGTTGGATTGAAATGCTCTAGAAATAATAAAATTTTAGTAATTTTATTTTCTATCATTGCTTGGATATTAATTTGAAAGATAGGCCTTACATATTCGATATAAGTAAAGCCTAAGGATATGCAGCCGCCTGTCGTATGCCTGGCTCGGGTCTCCAATCAGGGCATGACAATCACTCTATCTAATTCTTCTTAAATTAGAAGATATGTCTAATCAAACTCATTCTTAAAAAGAAAATTTTTAATTTGTTTGGTCCATTTCGAGGGCTAAATTATGGAATTAGGGCTAAATAATAGAATTTGAGTTTGATCACTAGCTGGATAATCATTGTTAGGAGGTGGTTCCATGTTATAGATCTTAAAAAGCTACTTGATTAAAAGGAAAAAAATCTTAATTGAATGTCATATAACCAAGTTGTCACCATTAAAATTTTGGCATGCGATTTGATTTTTCGATATAATGGATCTTACTTTGGACCTTGTCTAGCCCTATCTACAGTGCTCAAATTGGTCTAAATTAAATTTAATTACCCTTCTAAATCACCCTCCCCTCTCTTCTCTTTCCTACAAAGGTCAAAATGCAAGTGTGCTCACCAAATCCCATTACAAAAGCAGTTGTCAATCCTAAACCTAGTAGGGTAGCTCTATTTCAAGACAGAGCTCCCTATTCCTTTTTCCTATTCCGGAGATTCAACATTGATCGGACCTCCTCCCTTGATCATGTACCATCCCTATTGTTGCTAGTGCCTCTAGCTTCTATGCTAGATGTCATCATTGGCTAAGAGGCTGACTTGAGACCTTTTCCTTCACAACCCTCTTTTATAGATGAAGCCTTGCTCTAGCCACTTTATTCCTTCTATTTTTCCTTCCTTTCTCCTAATGCTACCATCCTTATCACCACCTTTATAATTGGTAATCTCCCTCCTCTTCTCCTTTGAGTGCATAAGAGGCTAGCGAGATGCATCTTCTACCTACACTATGGCTAGACCATTGATCCTAAGATGAAAACACCCGGCCTCACCTCCCTCTCCATTTCTTTACTTAAGACTCTCTTCTCCCCTTGATGCCTCCTCCATAGGTTGATCTCCTATGATAACCCTTTATCAATTGATCCTCATCTAAACTCAACAGATTAGGTTGTTAATGGCCCTAGCTTTGTTATCCTTTCTTAGAGTGTACTCCTGATCCTAATTTGGTTGGCCACCACTTTAATTTGAATGGATTTGGATTTTCAAGCACATTGCTTGACTAGTCTTATCTCTTATCCTTCTTTCATATTTTATTTCCTCCCTAATATAGTGACAATAATTTTGTAAGATTGCAGTCATTCATACAAGAAGTGATCTATAGCATGATCAGTTCTACACTCAAATCATTCAACTTGGATGAAATTATGATTTTCTCTTTTAGTTAATTTTTATTAACTTAATTTGAGTATATTTTCATATAGGCCAAGTTAATTTCATTGGATGATTAGATACTTTAATTATGTTAATTATTAATATCAAATTGATTAGAAAATTATTATGGCATACTTGGATTGGTACGTTTATTATTGGATTTGTTGTTGGCTTAGGCAAGAATTCCCTTACATGTCCACCTATTAATTATAATTATTATACATGAATATATTATATATAATTATTTTTAATTATATGTATTGCAATGAGATCAATTATTTGATGGATTATGATATGATTGTATTTTGACAAGCATAAAGTGTATAGTTAAGATGAATTAAATTCTGGCATGATTTAGTAATTAATAAAAAATGTTGAACTAGCCACATATTTGAAGATAGTCTCATCATGAGCAAGAATGTGATATTATGATAGTCTTACGATCATAGATAAGAATGTGGTTCTATGGTTTACCAATTATAGGTTGAAGTGTGGTTGTAGCTAATCTAAAATATACTGTAAGATAAATAAAATTTTGATTGTACAAACGTTTCAAACTAGATACTAATAAGATGTTGTTGCCCAGATATGGTGCCCAAGAGGGGGGGTGAATTGGGTATTTTAAAAATTAAAGGCAATATATGTGCTATCAAGTTCAAAAGTGAAGAGTGATAGTGCTTTAATAATTGTGCAACGGAAGCAACGAAATAAAATGACAATTAATGAGCTAAAGAAGCTAAAGAGCAAACCAATGCAAACACACAAGAAATATAGTGGTTCGGTGTACCCAGCACCTACATCCACTCCCCAAGCTCCACTTGGGAATTTCACTATAATCTTTAGATTACAGCCGACTTGTTTTACCAGGCTCACAAGTCAAAACCTTACACACTTGTTTTGGCTTCGGGCTAACAAGCAACCCTAGTTGGTTTTATCAATTGGCTCACCAACAAACCTCACTCACTTGTTTTGGCTTCGGGCTTACAAGCAACCCTAGTTGGTTTTATCAATTGGCTCACCAACAAACCTCACTCTAGTTTCAAATTCCCTTGAAACTAGCTAAAGACAAAAGAGTATGAATACAAGTTATGAAAACTAAACAAACTCCTTTTGAGCAATAATAAATTCGTTGAAGCTCTTGATGGAGACTCTTCAAGCCTTTTCCCTTGGAATCTTTGGACCTCACTAAATGCCAAACACTTGAATGTTGGATTCCTCAAAGATGGAAGACTTTTTGGCTAGGGAATCTCTTGGTTTTCTCACTCTTTTTGCTTGGAAGTGATTGAAGGCTTTGTACTTTGAATCAACACTTTTTCACTTTGTCTCCTTGTCTTTTTTTGAAGTTTGGTGGAGGTTAAATACCTCATTCATGCTGAAACAACTCCACAAGACCGTTAGATTCAAAAATATGGCCGTTTATGGCCGTTAGAAATCAAATCAGAAGTTCAGAAAAACTAGCCGTTATGCCATGAGTCGACCTCATGAGTCGACCTCTGGATCAAGTGTCGACCTCATGAGTCGACCTCCAGTAAAGTTTAGGCAAAAGTTCAGAATACCATAGTTCTGCCTATTTGAATTCTCAGGCTATGAGTCGACCTCTGGTGTCGACCTCTGGACAGGTGTTGACCTCTGGTGGTCGACCTCTGAAGCGTGCCACTGAGACTTTGCCGTGCCGGCCATGCTGAACTTTCCTTTTCTTCATGAGTCGACCTCTGGTGGTCGACCTTTGACAAGGTGTCGACCTCTGGTGGTCGACCTCTGATCTGAATTTTTCTGAAACTCTTTGAGATGTGCGTGCCATGCTTGAGTTTCTTTAAGCCTTTGTTTCTTTTGTCAAATATTTCTTAACAAGAAGGTCCATTATGAGAATTTTGATCTTGTTCAAGGTAGAAGAGCTCATTTCCAAATCAGGTAAACTTAGTTTCATCATTGTCCTTATGATACTCTTTTTGAATAACCTAAGTCCTGAAACTTTATCTTGAGATTAAACATTAGTCCAAACATATACTCAACCTTTTGTTAATCATCAAAACTAAGGAGTCAAAGCCAACAATCTCCCCCTTTTTGATGATGACAAAACCTTGAGTATATATGCAATTAAGTCCAAGAGCAAAATATAGCAATAATAAAAATTTTCAAAGTATCCTTTCATGCAAGAGTGTATCATAAAAATTTTGTGGAAATATTCTCAAGAGTCAAAAAGATTTTACTTTTCATTTATTTCTTTCTTTTTGTGAAAACATTCTCATAAGTCAAGAAAGATAAGAATCATATAAACTTTATTACTCATAAGATGGAGTCTCATAAATACATATATACTACTCTACTTTTCTACTCCCCCTTTTTG
Source organism: Areca catechu (assembly GCA_021397845.1). NCBI lineage: Eukaryota > Viridiplantae > Streptophyta > Magnoliopsida > Arecales > Arecaceae > Areca > Areca catechu. The sequence goes on along the minus strand of CM038040.1, from coordinate 10,058,227 downwards.
TCAAGAATCAAAAAGTTTATTGTTATAGAGAAGGATATGGTAATGAGACTTATGTTCAATTATAATGAAGTATAGAATATATGCTCCCCCTCAATTTGTGCATACAACAAAATATTCTAACTTGAGGGTTTAAGAAGTTAAATGTTAAGAGCTGGTATCAGATAAAATGGCACAATATGGATAAAAGCAAATGTATTCAGTTACAGAATTGCTTACAAAATAGGCACAAAACACTGATACATCAGATCATACAAAAGCAAACTATGAGGTTACTCCTCATCAGAAGGTATGTCAAAAGATACAGGAGCCATGATCCTAGATGAGGATTTTGGAGTCCTATGAGAGGAACTCCGAGTCCTCAGAGAGGGACCAGACCTAGGGGTAGTCCTACGAGATCTATAAGTCCTAGGTAAGGGCTCCACAGAAGTCGAGACAGAGGCAGTAGCTGAAGGAGTGGACGGATCTGCATGCTGAGTAGACTGAGCTGGAGTCTGCCTGCTGACTAGCTCATAAGCTGTGGGATCATCGATGTCTGTCTCTGTATGCTCATCTATGTCATCCGGAATCCCAGTGATAGTCTCAAATAGTGACTCTGTAGGCTCAACATCAACTGGCACAGCTGTGGCTGGAGGATCTGAACTCTGAAAATCAGTGGAAGGAAGATCAGCTGAAGGGGGAATCTCTGGAATCGGCTCTGCAGGTGGAACATCAGATCTACCTGCTCCAGGCTGATCTCCATCACTGTCACTGTATCCACTAGAGTCATCAGCATCATCATCACCATCATCATCATCATCATCATCATGTGGAGGAGATACTGTCGGATCTGCAGTCCCTGATGGCAGTGCTAATCTCAATAAGCTGAGGATCTGTCTGAATCCTGTATCCATACTAGCTGAGAGAGCACTAATGCGTGTGTCTGTGTGTATCCGCAGATCATGAATCTCCTGCCGTACACCAGTGATCTCTGTCCGGACCTCTGAAATCTGATCAGTCACTCGCTGCTCGAAGTCCGATATCCTCACTGAAGTCCTCCGTGGTGTAGCAGTAGGTACCGGAGCTGATGAAGGTGGTGGCGTGAATGGCTCAGGCTCCGTAGTCTCTGTCTCCGGTGCTGGGCGAGGAGGTGTACCATGATCAGTAGGCCCTGAAGGCCCTGCCTCAGCAGCTCGGATCTCATCCTCCTCATCTGGCTCCTGGCCAGACTCTCGTCGTACCCATCGATCACTGATCAGTCGAAATCCCATCCGATGTAGGGATTTCTCTCCATAAGTATCTGTGTGCTGTAGCTGACTGAAGGGTATGCCGTCGAATGAGACACCATGCTCTCTGAATATCTGAGTCAGTCCCATACCGTACGGCTGAACGAGTCTCCTGTGAGAAGCTGCCTCACCCATCTGCTGAAGCATGATCCTGGGGAGGTTGATGGGAGTCCGCTGGCTCAGGGACACCATCAACACCAGCTCACGCTCAGTGATAAAATCAAATCTCCCGCTCTTCGGAATCAAGATACGGGCGATGATGTGATGCAGCACTCTCATCTCCAGTGAAAGCTGGTTAGCGGACACTGTGGAAATGCCGCTAACATCCTCACGCTCTAGGATACACCTGAAGGCGTGCTCTCTGTCGCTGATCGTAGTGGCAGCAGTGCCATGAAGTGGAATCCTCCAGATGCGACTGATGACCTCAGGTGTCACTGGAATCTCGATCCCTCGAACTGTGGCAGACCATCTAATGCCATCAGTGGCCATGGATCCATAGAACTCTCTGATGAGGTCTGGGTAGTATCTCTCGGACATGGTACAAAAATGAACCAGACCTGCATCTCTCAGTACATCTCCAATGAAGAAGTGATGCTGATCCCAGAATGGAATATCTACGCGCCTCCCATAAGCAATGTTCTTCCGGACTAGGCTGGCTGGCACTGGTGCAGGAGCCTCTGGGGTCTGCTCACGCTCATGTCTGACTTTCCTTCGACGCTCAGTACTACCCTGCCCCTGTTCCAATCTCCTTTTCCTTACTCCCAGGTGTTTTCTCGGACCCATGTGTAGGGATGAGGGGTAACTTAGGGAGAAATGTAAAGAGGTAAGGCAGAGAGATATTCACTAATTGGAAAAAAAGAAGGAGAATGTGAAATAGTGAGATAGGGTTTGAGAGATTGGTGAAAATCGAGAGTAAATGAGGAAAAGGTAAGAAACGGACGAAAGAAATATGTGTTTTCAATTGAAAAACAACCGAGATTTGAGGGTTGAAGGATTCGAGGGCTTTCGGTTGTCCAAAATCAAGAAAACGGTCAAAAAGAGAGTTGATTCCAAGAAAAGTAAGAGAGGAGGTGAGGATTTCCCAAAAAGATCGAGGAGAGGGGTGGAAATCCACTATTTGGAGGTTTAGGGAAGTTGTAGGGGGACCACACGAAGGAGAGGAGAAAAAAAAATAGGAGAAAAGGGCTTGCGGACGGGTTTTAAAAACGCAGATTTTCGTTCAAGTGTCGACCTCTGAGAATTTTCAGGGGTCGACCTCAAGTGTCGACCTCCAAAGCTTAAGTGTCGACCTCAAGTGTCGACCTCCGAAAATCTCAAGTGTCGACCTCCAACAATAAATCTTCCAAAATAAAATTCTGTAAAATTTAAAAAAATTGACAAAATTTAGAAAAATGACCTTTAAACATATTTGAGAATTTATAAATCATTTTTGAGGAATTTTGATGAAAAATGAAGAGATTCAAGCAAGAGGATCAATGACTCCCAGTTCTCTTCTAATCATACAAAATCTATCTTCATTCAATGGTTTTGTGAATATATCAGCCAATTGATAATCAGTACATATAAATTCTAATAACACATTAGAGTTTTGAACGTGATCTCTTATGAAGTGATGTCTTATTTCAATATGCTTGCTTCTTGAATGTTGTACAGGATTTTTCGTTAAATTGATTGCACTAGTATTATCACATCTTATGGGTGTCTTAGTTAGTTTGATGCCAAAGTCCTCGAGTTGTTGTTTGATCCATAAAATCTGAGCACAGCAGCTTCCAGCTGCTATATATTCGGCTTCTGCCGTAGATAGAGCAACCGAATTCTGTTTCTTACTGCTCCATGAAATCAAATTAACTCCTAGGAATTGACAAGTTCCACTAGTACTTTTTCGATCAAGTTTACACCCAGCAAAATCAGCATCAGAATATGCAATTAATTCATATGATGACTCCCTAGAGTACCAAAGACCAATTTCGATAGACCCAGATAAGTATCTAAGTATACGTTTTACAGCTAAGAGATGTGATTCTTTAGGAGCAGACTGAAAACGTGCACACATACAAACACTAAACATTATATCTGGTCTACTGGCAGTTAAATATAGCAATGAACCAATCATGCCTCTATATAATTTTTGGTCTACTGATTTACCACATTCATCTTTGTCTAATTTACATGAAGAGCTCATAGGGGTACCTATTGGTTTTGTGGTCTCCATCCCAAACTTTTTCAAGATTTCCCTTGTGTACTTGGCTTGATTGATGGAGATCCCCTCTTTGGTTTGCTTAATTTGGAGTCCGAGGAAGAAGTTGAGTTCTCCCATCATGCTCATCTCGAACTCACTCTGCATTAACTTCGCAAATTCTTGACAAAGACATTCGTTAGTAGCACCAAAAATAATATCATCTACATATATTTGTACTACTAAGAGATCATCATTTTTCTTTTTCAAAAACAATGTATTATCTACATTACCTCTAGAAAAATCATTTTTCATCAAAAATGAACTTAATCTATCATACCAAGCTCTAGGAGCTTGCTTTAAACCATACAATGCTTTATGCAATTTAAAGACATGATTAGGAAATTCATGATTTTCAAAACCAGGAGGTTGTTCAACATAAACTTCCTCTTCAATAAATCCATTTAAAAAGGCACTCTTTACATCCATTTGAAACAACTTGAAATCCATAAAACAAGCAAAAGCAGGTAAAAGTCTAATTGCTTCTAGCCTAGCAACAGGAGCAAAGGTTTCATCGAAGTCGATTCCTTCTTCCTGGTTGTAGCCTTTAGCAACAAGTCTAGCTTTGTTCCTAATTACAATACCATGTTCATCAAGTTTATTTCTAAAAACCCATTTTGTGCCAATTACAGAAACATTAAGGGGTCTTTCAGTTAAAGTCCAAACATTATTTCTTTTAAATTGATTTAATTCATCTTGCATAGCATTAATCCAATTACAATCTTTTTCAGCTTCTTCTACTGACTTAGGCTCTATCTGAGATACAAAAGCTAAATAATCACACACATTTCTAATAGAAGAGCGTGTACTTACCCCCTTTGATGGATCACCTATTATTAGCTCTTTAGGGTGTCCATGTGCATACCTCCATTCTTTAGGTAAAGGTTTTGGTGAAGTTGCATTGATTTCTTGAATTTGATCTTGACTTTCTTGATCATCATCTCCTTTGGGCTCATCTTCATTGATTGTCAATTGTTCAAGTTTCTTTGTACCTGTTTCAACATCAATAGAATCTTCTTTTCTAGAAGATTTTTCGTTAGATTCATCAAACACTACATGAATTGATTCTTCAACCAGAAGTGTTCTTCTGTTGAAGACCCTGTATGCCTTGCTAGAAGTAGAGTATCCTAAAAAGATACCTTCATCTGACTTGGCATCAAATTTACTGATATTGTCTTTGCCATTGTTTAATATGAAACAGCGGCAACCAAACACACGAAAATACTTGAGATTAGGTTTTCGATTTTTCCAAAGCTCATATGGTGTTTTCTTCAAAATAGGTCGAATTAAAACACGATTTAAAATGTAACAGGAAGTATTAATGGCTTCTGCCCAAAAATATCTAGGTAAATCGTTTTCGCAAAGCATTGTGCGTGCCATTTCTTCAAGTGTCCTATTTTTTCTTTCTACCACCCCATTTTGTTGAGGTGTCCTAGGTGCAGAGAAATTATGACTAATACCATTTTCATTACAAAAAGTTTCAAAATCATGATTTTCAAATTCAGTTCCATGATCACTACGCAAAGAAACAATAGTGAGATCTTTTTCGTTTGAAACCTTTTTATGAAATTTAACAAAAGCTGAAAATGTTTCATCTTTATGAGCTAAAAACATTACCCAAGTAAATCGTGAGTAATCATCTACAATTACTAGCCCATATTTTTTACCTCCCAAACTAGTTGTTCTGGTTGGTCCAAAGAGGTCCATATGCAATAATTCAAGGGGTCTAGTAGTAGATACTACTCCTTTAGGTTTGAAAGTAGATTTAGTTTGTTTTCCAAATTGACATGCAGCACAAATTTTATCTTTTTCATAAGTGTGTTTTGGCAATTCTTTTACAAGATTCTTTTTGCTTAATTTTGAAATCAACTGCATACTAGCATGCCCTAGCCTACGATGCCAAAGCCAACTAGTTTCACTTGCCTTGGCTTCCTTAGCCACTAGGCATTGACCACTTTCCATGGCTAGATCATCAAGATCAACCATGTAAATGTTTCCATGTCTAAGACCAGTGAACTTGATGCCATCGACATCTAGACTAGATACCATGCACAAAGATGATTCAAAAATTACTTTAAAACCTTTATCACAAAACTGACTAATGCTAAAAAGATTATGCTTCAATCCATCAACAAATAATACATTATCTACATAAGCATTAGGGGTGATATGGATTTTACCAATTCCGACGATTTTGCCTTTTCCATTATCACCAAAAGTGACATTTCCACCATCAATTGCAGCTAGTGATGAGAATTGCTTCACATCCCCAGTCATGTGCCTTGAGCAACCACTATCCAGATACCACATTCTTCTTTTATTTTTGGTTGCAAGGCACACCTGCAAAAAAAGATCAAGTTGAAACTTTAGGTACCCAAGTCATCTTGGGTCCTTTAGGGTTAGTCAGGTTGGTTCCTTTTGGAACCCAAATCTTTCTAAAGGTATTTGATTTTCTTCTGTTACAAACATATGATTTATGACCTACTTTACCACACGCATAGCAGGTAATATTAGAAGATGCAGGTATGAAAAAGTTTTTGTAAAGTTTTTGCTGATTGTGTGGTTTAAATCCAAGTCCAGCTTTATTAAACACTGCATGTTGGCTATTTAAAAGCATATTTAGTTTTTCTGAGCTAAAGGTAAACTTTTCTACAAAAGGTTTTACTCTTTCTAACTCTTCCTTGTAATTCTTATTTTGAAGCAATAGTTCTTTGTTTTGTTTTTCAATGTTCTCATTAGTTTTAAGACTTCTATTATTTTTCAAAGAATTATTTTCTTTAACAAGATTATCTTTGTCATTTGTCAAAGTCTTTACATGTTCTTTTAATTTCTTGTTTTCTTGAGTTAAATTTTCAATTTCACTTGAAAACTTTTCTGAATCTTTTGTAAGTTCAAAGTTTTGCTTTCTTAATTTCTTATTTTTTAATTTTAATTTTTCATATTCCATTACTAAGTCATCAAAAGCATCATGCAATTCATTGAAAGTAAATTCAGTTTCAGGTTCAGAATTTACCTCATTATCTTCATTGGCCATGAAACATAGGTTGGCGACTACCTGCTGCTCTTCTTCACTGCTGGAGTCCTCACTCTCACTCCAGGTAGCCATCATGGCCTTCTTTCTCAACATCCTTCTACTTTTTTTAAGCAAAGGGCAATCCGTTTTGTAATGTCCAGGCTTCTTGCACTCGAAGCAGATGGGTGGATCCCTTTCTTTCTCTTTCTCCTTGTTGTGATCACCTTTTTGTTGCCTTTTCTTGTAGAAGTCCTTCTTCTTTCTCATGAATCTTTTAAATTTCCTAGTAATTAGGGCTGTCTCATCATCATCAGCTTCTTCTTCAGATTCATCACTTGACTCTTCTTTTGTAGTGGACTTGAATGCTATGGCTTTCTTTTTCTTGTCATTGTCCACTATTTTCTGCTTTAGTGAAAGCTCGTAGGTCATCAGTGATCCAAGAAGCTGCTCGAGAGGCAGAGTGTTGACATCCTTGGCTTCTTCTATGGCTGTAACTTTCGCATCCCATGAAGCCGGAAGAGACCTGAGAAGTTTGTTAACCAGTTCACCATTAGATATAATTTTTCCCAAACTCCTCATACCATTTACTATATTGGTAAATCTAGTATACATTTCACTTATACTTTCAGTTGGTTCCATCCTGAACATCTCATACGTATGAATGAGCATGTTCACCTTAGTGGTCTTCACTTGATGTGTACCCTCATGGGTAACCTCAAGTGTATCCCAAATTTCTTTGGCGGAAATACAATTTGATATTCTGTTGAATTCACTAGGATCAAGAGCACAGAATAACAAATTCATCGCCTTAGCATTTAACTCAGCTTGTTTGATGTCATTGTCATCCCATTCTTCTTCAGATTTTGGGGTGATAATGCCATTAACCAAGTGAGTGGGCTGATGAGGCCCTTTAGTGATTACTCTCCAAATATGATAATCTACAGCTTGTAAATAAATACGCATACGAGTTTTCCAATAAGTGTAGTTTGTGCCATTAAAGAAAGGAGGACGATTTGATGCTTGTCCTTCAACTATACCCATTCCAATTGGAGCGGCCATGATCTTTCACTCAAGATCGTTGGACCTACAAGAGAGTACCGGTGCTCTGATACCACTTGTTGCCCAGATATGGTGCCCAAGAGGGGGGGTGAATTGGGTATTTTAAAAATTAAAGGCAATATATGTGCTATCAAGTTCAAAAGTGAAGAGTGATAGTGCTTTAATAATTGTGCAACGGAAGCAACGAAATAAAATGACAATTAATGAGCTAAAGAAGCTAAAGAGCAAACCAATGCAAACACACAAGAAATATAGTGGTTCGGTGCACCCAGCACCTACATCCACTCCCCAAGCTCCACTTGGGAATTTCACTATAATCTTTAGATTACAGCCGACTTGTTTTACCAGGCTCACAAGTCAAAACCTTACACACTTGTTTTGGCTTCGGGCTAACAAGCAACCCTAGTTGGTTTTATCAATTGGCTCACCAACAAACCTCACTCACTTGTTTTGGCTTCGGGCTTACAAGCAACCCTAGTTGGTTTTATCAATTGGCTCACCAACAAACCTCACTCTAGTTTCAAATTCCCTTGAAACTAGCTAAAGACAAAAGAGTATGAATACAAGTTATGAAAACTAAACAAACTCCTTTTGAGCAATAATAAATTCGTTGAAGCTCTTGATGGAGACTCTTCAAGCCTTTTCCCTTGGAATCTTTGGACCTCACTAAATGCCAAACACTTGAATGTTGGATTCCTCAAAGATGGAAGACTTTTTGGCTAGGGAATCTCTTGGTTTTCTCACTCTTTTTGCTTGGAAGTGATTGAAGGCTTTGTACTTTGAATCAACACTTTTTCACTGTCTCCTTGTCTTTTTTTGAAGTTTGGTGGAGGTTAAATACCTCATTCATGCTGAAACAACTCCACAAGACCGTTAGATTCAAAAATATGGCCGTTTATGGCCGTTAGAAATCAAATCAGAAGTTCAGAAAAACTAGCCGTTATGCCATGAGTCGACCTCATGAGTCGACCTCTGGATCAAGTGTCGACCTCATGAGTCGACCTCCAGTAAAGTTTAGGCAAAAGTTCAGAATACCATAGTTCTGCCTATTTGAATTCTCAGGCTATGAGTCGACCTCTGGTGTCGACCTCTGGACAGGTGTTGACCTCTGGTGGTCGACCTCTGAAGCGTGCCACTGAGACTTTGCCGTGCCGGCCATGCTGAACTTTCCTTTTCTTCATGAGTCGACCTCTGGTGGTCGACCTTTGACAAGGTGTCGACCTCTGGTGGTCGACCTATGATCTGAATTTTTCTGAAACTCTTTGAGATGTGCGTGCCATGCTTGAGTTTCTTTAAGCCTTTGTTTCTTTTGTCAAATATTTCTTAACAAGAAGGTCCATTATGAGAATTTTGATCTTGTTCAAGGTAGAAGAGCTCATTTCCAAATCAGGTAAACTTAGTTTCATCATTGTCCTTATGATACTCTTTTTGAATAACCTAAGTCCTGAAACTTTATCTTGAGATTAAACATTAGTCCAAACATATACTCAACCTTTTGTTAATCATCAAAACTAAGGAGTCAAAGCCAACAATTGCTCTGATACCAATTGTTGGATCGATGCCCCTAACCATTCTTACAAAAGGAACGTCCCTATTATAAGAGGCAGGTTTATCTCTCTTAAACCAGCGCAGCAACCGGGCACTCGAGTCGACCCCTCCGCCGACCCCCGCAAGAGCAACCCAGGGTACTCACCCTCGAGTCAGCTCGCTGGAGACGAGCACCGCAGCACCAACCAAGGGATGTCGACGTGGCACCAGACCCGACTTACCGATGGCACCCACACCCAGTGGGCCCAGACCCTACACTGGACACACGCCACGAGGGTGCGAGCTGGCCCAGCCAACAATCCCCCCCCCAGCGAAACGATCGAGTTTTTCCCCCTGCGGAGACTCGAACCCGAGACCTCCGGCTCTGATACCAATTGTTGGATCGATGCCCCTAACCATTCTTACAAAAGGAACGTCCCTATTATAAGAGGCAGGTTTATCTCTCTTAAACCAGCGCAGCAACCGGGCACTCGAGTCGACCCCTCCGCCGACCCCCGCAAGAGCAACCCAGGGTACTCACCCTCGAGTCGGCTCGCTGGAGACGAGCACCGCAGCACCAACCAAGGGATGTCGACGTGGCACCAGACCCGACTTACCGATGGCACCCACACCCAGTGGGCCCAGACCCTACACTGGACACACGCCACGAGGGTGCGAGCTGGCCCAGCCAACAGATGTTATTTGAAATATTATTAAGGTAAATTGCTATTCAAAGTATATGATATATTGAGTCTAATGACTGGTAAGTCCATGTTTTGAATACTGATTAATTTGGAGTATGCATGTCATACTACTATATATATTACCCTTGATGCAATTTTAGTGGTTTTTTTCATGATTATATATTATTTTATTTTATATATTGATGTGTGCATGTGGGGATTTCTTATTTAGATAGTTAGCTCATGTCGGTCTCTTGATTTCCTTTTCGAGTCTCAAGATACTAAGCACTCAACTAAAGTTAGGTCTACTAGTAAGAAATGGAAAAAGAAATAAATGTTTTTGATATTATTGGATGTGCAAAATAAATTAGTATTTGGATTGTTCATATCATTGGACAATTTTGGAGTTATTTGTTCTTTTCTAAAATTGATAATGTAACATCCTAGCTTTTGGGCTCTTCGATTGGTTTGAAATGACCAACACCCATGCAAGATCGTGCTTGGCACATAAGTGAAGGGAGGAAGAAGACACCCTAGGTGATAACCTATTTTGATTTAGAAAAACTCTATATCCCATCTATAAAGAGTAAATCTCACTCTCCTTTGGATTTCATTACTATTTCTTTAAGAAATAGCTAATGATTTTAGACCTAGGTAGAAGAGGTATCACCCTATTTTCCTTTCTTTTCTAGGTTCTTCCTATCATTTAGAGCTAGCAAGCCACTTATTTTGGGTGAGAAAAAGGTCTCCTATGTTTTTCTTTGATTTTCCTTATTTGCCCACCCCCAAAGCAACAATTATTGGGACTATTGCTTTGTTACTATTGGGAGCCATTATAGGTGGCTAGTCCCAAGCTTTCCCATGCCCCGTCAAGGAGAAGGGGAGAGGAGGGGAAGCTTTGTTTTAAAGAAAGAAGAAGGAGAGTGAGAAAGAGAGAGCTGTCTCTCATCTTTCTTTTCTCTTCAATTTTTCTCAATTCTTCCTTTCTCTCTTAGATAGATCAAGCGATTCATGTAAAAGAATCAAGGAACTTGTAGGTGGATCCCTAATAAACCTGGATAGAGGGTTCTAGATAGGTGATTTCTATACCATGAATTTTATTTATTAATATTAATTTTGATTTTATAGGAGAACAATCCATTAGATAGGAGAAATCAAGTAGGATTCTTGAGATTAGAATCAGGGTACTTGATCATCAGTGTAAATATTTGTTTGATGACTTGCATCCCTGATTTGTATCATGAAATTTATAGTGATGGATTTAATTTGCATGAGATGATATGACTTAATATTATTCTTAGTATGAGTATTATTTATATTTACTATATATAAATATCAGTTATTGAAGATGCATTATATAACATAACCTTAGTTATTTTGAGAATTTGTAAGGGATTCCCTAGTAAACTTGCAATCAAAATTGTCAAGAGTAAAGCATAATTATTTAGATAGATAAAAAATAATTTGGATCAACCTCGTCATGTGGAAGAGCCTCTATAAGCTTATGCTTAGAATAGCTCCATAAGCTTATATATGGGATAGCTTCTATGGGCTCACATATAAAAATTTTGATCAGTCACAAATTGAGGCATGATCTTTATTAATTCAAAGTCAGAAAGAAAATGATTAACAAAACCTGAAAATTGTGATAAAAGAAATGGAGGATAAGATACATGAAATCAATGCTAGGTGAAGGATTTTACTCGTTGGTATGTAGTGATCCATCCTTTTTAATAAAACGTATGATTGATACATGCTTATAGCAGTATTTGAGTATTTTAGATATATGATGTATATTTTCATGCAACATGTTTTTATTTTGATATTGTTTATTATTATTTTTAAATTATTTATTATATTGATATAGATGTACAGTGATTTTTATTGAGCTAAAAAAGTCAATCCCTATATTGTATTTTTTAAGAGATACAAGATATTTAGTTCAAATGGATTAAGCGAGAGGCTCGATGGTACAATTATTAGTTCATTAGTAATTCAATTTCTAATATCACAGAACATTAATTTGAATAATCGTAACTAAACAAGTCATCTATTTGTTCATGATAAATATATATATTTAGTTGACATTTTTTATCATTTATCATTTTAAATAAATTCTAATTTTATCAAAAATTTTGTGTATTTAAGAGGTCTTATATGATCTTTAGGTCATCTCTATAAAATTCATGTGCTGTATCGTGTGGCCAATCCAGTTATTGGATTCAGGGGGTGGTATATAATATCTATCTTGAAAATTATTTTTATTCAATTAGACCTTGGAGCATGTATTTCGAGTGATCACACGCACACATATAACCATCTATATACTTACTAGAATGTGGGGTTATGTTATGTTTTAACCTAGGTAGTTGGTTTGGAGCATGATATTTTATGATTAATATAGATGTCGTAACAGTGATCACGCTGCACACATATAACCATCATTGTATATATATATATATATATATATATATGATGTTACCTGCAATTGTACAATGGTGGGGGGAGAGATCAGAGAGAGAGAGAGAGAGAGAGTCACATGTCATCGTTAGGTTAAAGATGCCCTCTTGTGAAACTCAACACGAAACAGTAGGGCCCATGCAATATGGTCCCCCTTCTCTCTCTGGCTCGGAATGGGACGTGGAGAAGGATGAAAGGGCACCCCCCTAAAAGCTTTTTAAAACCTCACAGCAAATATAGAAACCTTAGCCTGCATGGTGGTGGGGTGGGCATGACCATATCCAATCCTCCTTTCTTTCTTTGGGACCACCTCCTTTAAATTATTCAGTCTTCTTTCTACCATGCCAACACCAAATAGCAAAAGACTACCAAAAGCTACACTCCTTCCACACCTCCCTCCTCCCTAGCTCCCTTTTATATATTTCTCCTCTCTTCACCCCCAAACCCCTATCAAAGCCTTGCCTAATAAACAATATTAATTGCTTCTCTTCCTTGCTCCTCTCCTCTCTTCCTCTATACTAAGACCCTTTCATTAAGTGCATGGCTTCTTTTGGTGCACCACTAGTTGCTGAAGCTGCCAGCATGATCTGATCCCTTCTCTATCCTTATATATCTTGATTTTCCAGAGGAAGCCCATCAGATCATCTGGCAGTTTCATCTACTGATGGGAGCATAAAGAAACCCTAACCCTGATGCCCACCTGCTCACTAGCCTTTCATGAAGAACCCTAGAAGGCCGAGAAGCTGATGAAGTTTAGTGGCTTTGATTGTGTTAAGCTTTGGCCATTCCCATAATCTCAAGTTTTTTCCCTCTTAATCTTGTCGTAGTTGATGTTTGTTGTGAATTTTTGTTGTCTGCTACGCGGAGGACTAGGAGAATCTTACGAAACGAATAGGATTTCAGTTTTTTGGAGCGGAGGGCACGGCTTTGGGCTCCGGGAATGAAGCTACACAACCTTCTATGTAAGTTTTTGTTTTATTATCCTATTGGCTTTCTTTTGTCCATCTTTGACACATTTATTGGCTTCTTTATTATCTTTCATATTTGGAGGCTGCTTATTTGAAGATTGGCTTGAACTCTACCTCAAGTAGTAAATGGTAACCATATGGCATATTACCTTCTACTAGGAGGGAAGAATTTTTTTCTCCTCTCCTAGCTGTTGTTGCTACTCCATCTGTTGGTTATGGACATTTGCCCTCAAACATGAGCAAAGGATGAGAATTACATGCACACATGTGTACGGATGTGCTGTTGATGATGTCCTATGTGTTTGTGACAATACCTGTTTTTGATATGGCACAATCTCTCTCTCTAAACAAATCTTAAGCGTTTTCAAAGCTGAATCTGGGTCCAAGTTGCTAAAACATTTTTATATTTTTTTGTTTGCATCATCCAAATTGGGGATAATGCTGAGAAAATAATTTTTAGTGCATGACAACATAATATTTTTAGTCTCTTTATTTCTCTCTCTCCATCTCCTCCGGCCATGTGTGTATGTGGTGCTTCTTATACGCCACCATCAATTAAATGAAATTATCAACTCCTATTGCTTTATTGAGCTACACATTTCTCCATCATTCCTTCAGTTTCCTTTAAACTTTATGAACTAATTCCTTCTGTCATTCAAATTTTCTGTAACTTCCAGCATGCAGTTGTCAATAATTAATAGCCTGTATCCCGTTACCTTTCCTTCCTTTGCTCTCCCTTATCCCTCCCTCAACTTCATATTATAAGCATACCTAAATTTGGATCTCCTTCTTAGTTGTTCACTGAAGAGCCCTCATGCATGCATGTTTGTTTGCCCGACCCTCTAACAACTTTTCCCTTTCATTTCTTCCTCTTTGCTGGTTCTGTGCATTGCTTTGGTTGCTTTTGTATGTGTAGAAGCAGACATTTGCCAAAAAGTCCGCATATCTTTTTGGTTTTGTTGGTACCGACGCAACCATAAATCCTCACCCACCTTGGCTCCTCTTTAGTCCTGCTTATGGGTTGAAGGACGCATGGGGAACTGTCAACTCCCTCTCATTCTCTCAAATGGTTGTTTCCATGCAATTAAGAGTTGATCTCATGAAATCCCCAAGCCCTGGTCCTCTTCACTAACCTTAAAATGAAACTGGCATATTTCCCTCTAGTCTATGAAGGTTGCTCCTTATGAGGACACTTGTTCTCTAGCTAACAAGTCCTTGCGTGGTGGGGTGGGGTTGACATGGGCAGCTAGGTTAACATGAGAAACGAAAGGAGACATGAGAGAAAGGGGAGATAATAGTTATTCTAATTTTTTTGGGGGATCCGCCTTGGACCATGGTATCTATTGATGGAAAGATGGGAACTACAGGTGCTAGGATTTGTCATCATTATAACCATCGTGTATGATGCCATTGCATAAGCTTGCAAATATTGGATGAAAAGCATAGGAGAGCTGAGTTTACTCAGGAAATTTCATTTCCTAGGAAACAGAAGGGGTGTTTTGCTTCTTTGTGTCTTGGAATATTGTACCTGGACCCTGATGGCAGTTGCAAATGGTAGGATCTAATATAACCTCTAATCAGAAAATAAGACTATACCCATTAATAAATTGTTAGAATTTCTTTTTTTTTAAAACAATTTATTTAGTTGTGGATGGCATTTTTCTACCTCCAAATTGCATCCTCCTTCTCAAATTGTTCTTTTCAGATCACGATATCTAAATTAGCTTGAAAAGCAAGATCCTTTCATGAGAAAAATAATAATTCTAACAGCTGCCATCACATTTAAACAAGTACCTAAATATCATTATCATACCATAGAAGTGTTGACCTTGTAATTAAGAATGCCTTGGAAACATGAGATCATATATTCACAAAACATATATCTAGGATCAACACTAACCTCCATGAAGATTGTTTTATAGGGATTGACTAGAAAAATATTATTAGTCTCATGTTAGTTATAACCTGTAGTTCTATGTGCAGTAAATAATAGTTAGATAGCACCCGAAATAATGATGAAACCGTGATTATAGTATAGGTGACTGTCTGAGAAGAGACTGAGGTATGCAAGGTACTGTTCTTAAGAGTAGATTCGCACCTCTCGAATATAATATCTTGGTGTAGCAAGATAATAGTGCGACTATCCTGCAGGATACAACACAACAATGCTTCCAACAGGCATGCACAAACCAATGTCAGAAGTGGATGAACAACCGAGATATAATTATTTCTTCAATTTAAATAGTGGATAGGGAAGATAAGAATAGCGAGAAGATAAAGATGGATTCCGTGGATTGAAGAATTCTGGATGAAGGTAAACATCGGCATTGATATTGGATGTATTTATAAAAAAATATGCACTTGTTGAAGGCGACGTATCAGTGCGCAAAAAACGTATCAGCCACCGGTTCAACCATAGATCAAAATCACTGATACGCAAAAGACGTATCATCCACCGGTTATCGTAACCACCGTACCACCGTAAGGGGCAAAATGATAAAATAATAATTTTATGCAAAAAAACTTGCTAATCACGTGCATCCGCGAGAGCCTGTCGGGTGGGATTTGCAACTCCCTACGCGCGATGAACACGTGACGTGCCCGGTTACTGGTTTCTGAATCTGGCTTCTTCGGTTTGCATTGGACTTGGCCTGGCTCGCGTGTGCATGAGCTTTCTAATCACATCCATTCAACAAAGCAAGAGAGGAAGACAAATATATCCAAGAGTAAGAAAAGTTGTGTTTCCCATGTGGGATTAAAGAGGATTTCTTGCTTGCAACAAAAGGAGGGAAACAAAGTTTTGTAGGGAACTCTTTTTTTTTTATAACATTTTATTGTTGAAATACATAAGATTTCCAACAATCTCCCACTATTTCAACATATAAAAGAAGACAGGACAAACTTTGAAGGAACTTTAAGAATGCAATGCATAAGCCATGGTGTCTCTACGACTATGAACCAAGCATAGAGAAAATAAGTGTAATCCATAGAAGGTTGGTGAAACTAAGTTTCTATGAACCAGTCATTCTTTTATTAGATCATTGACTTATAACTCATATTTCATTTTCCAAATTTCGGTTGTTCTAGCGGGTTAATGCGTTTCAGCCATGCGTTACCTGGATATTCTTGAGTGCTCTAGAGATCTCATCCAAGTCTCATAGGAAGCGGCCACCACCTCCACACTTATATAGGTGAATTATTATCAAGTGTACACTACAGTTTTGTACACCACCCAAATTAGGCTATAATATATATTAAAAACTTCACATATCAGTTCAACCTAAACACTGCAACATACTATCTCACACCATAGGAAGGGATTTCATAATATAAATGTTTATGATAGTACACTCCAAGTTGTCCGATGAATTGTTTTCCCATATGTACCTTCTTCCCGGGAACTCCATTAAGAACTTCACATATTAGTTCAACCTAAACACTGCAAAATACTATCTCACACCATAGGAAGGGATTTCACAATATAAATATTTATGATAGTATACTCCAAGTTGCCCGGTGAATTGTTTTCCCATATGAACCTTCTTCCCGGGATCTCCGTTCATGAAGGTTGGGTCACCATCACTTCAACTTTTGATCAGGGTATAACCCCATTCCCCTCGATGTATTGCTCACAAGCTTTCTGCTCTGAGGCTTAGTCAGAGGATTGGCCAAATTCAACTCTGATTTTACATAATCCAAGGATATTATTCCATCATTAATAAGCTGCCTCACAATATTATGTCTTAGACGTATGTGTCTGCTCTTCCCATTATAAATTTTATTTTTAGCTCTAGCTATGGCAGCCTGACAATCACAATGTATAGACACAGATGGAGCTAGTCTCATCCAAATAGGAAGATCCACCAAAAGATTCCTGAGTCATCAGCCTTAGTCCCAGCCCTCTCCAAGGCAATAAACTTGGACTCCATTGTAGACCGAGCTATACATGTTTGCTTGGATGATTTCCAAGACACTGCTCCTCCAAGGATAAACACATATTTGCTAGTAGATTTCATCTCATCAGAGTCTGAAACCCAGTTAGCGTTACAATACCCTTCTAACACTATAGGAGCCTCATAAAATACTAAACCATAGTTCATGGTTCCTTTCAAATATCTAAGCACTCTTTGTAAAGCAATCTAATGATCCTTGTTAGGACATTGGGTATATCTGCTTAGCCTTTCTACAGCATAAGCAATGTCAGGTCGAGTACAATTCATCAAATATATAAGACTAGCAATAATTTAAGCATATTTAGCTTGAACAATATTATAATCTTTATTTTTCTTAAGCTATGAATTAGCATTGTAAGGATTGCTTACAGGCTTGCAATCAAAATATGGAAAACTTCTTCAAGATTTTCTCAATATAATATTCTTGTGAAAGCATGATGCAATTAGATTTCTTTACAAGTTTAATTCCTAAAATTATATCTGCTTCTCCTATATCTTTTATATCAAAATTAGAAGCCAAAAAAATTTTGGTGCTAGTGACAATATCAAGGTTAGTACCAAATATGAGCATGTCATCTACATATAAACAAATTATAACACATTCATGATTAACAACTTTAGTATAAATGCATTTGTCAGCATTATTGATTTGATATCCATTTGAAACTAGCACTTTATTAAACTTATCATGCCATTATTTTGGTTCTTTTGTTAAACCATACAAAGATTTAACTAATTTACAAACTTTATACTCATTGCCAGGAAAAGCATAGCCCTTAGGTTGATCCATATATATTTCTTCTTCTAGGTCTCCATTAAGAAATGTGGTTTTAACATTCATTTAGTAAATTACTAATTTATGAATGAATGCAAGAGCAATCAAGATTCTAATAGAAGAAATTTTTATCACGGGAGCAAAGATATCAAAATAGTCAATATCTTTCTTTTGTGAATAACCTTTTGCAATAAGTCTTGCTTTAGATTTCTCAATAGAACCATCAGGTTTTAATTTTTTTCTCAAAGATCCACTTACACCCAATAGTTTTAGCCCCAGGAGATAAGCTCATTAATTTTCATGTATGATTATTCATGATAGACTCTAATTCATTATTTATAGCCTTTCCAAAATGTAGCATCAGGGGATGAAATAGCTTCATAAAAGATTTGGGGATCATTGTCAACAAGAAAAGTATAAAAATCATCTCCTAGATTGGTTTCCTTTCTAACTCTCTTAGATCTTCTTAGCTCTTGAATTTCGTTAGGTTCTAGATTTGGTTTAACCACAAGTGGTCTAGAAGATCTTTCTAAGGAGGTCCTCATAAGAAAGATATATTCAAAAAATTCGCATCCTTGGTCTCAACTATGGTATTAGGTTCCATGATATTATTTTCACTTCTAATCACTAAGAATGTATAGGCTGTGCTATATTTATTTGCAGAACTATTTTGAACATAACCTATGAACATGCAGTCAAAGGTTTTGGATCCTAATTTTCTCTTTTTGTATCCAGGAAGCAAGACTTTAGCTAAACAACCACATACTTTTAAATATTTTAAATTTGGCAAATGGCATTTCCATAACTCATAGGGTATTTTATTGGTCTTTTTATAAATAATCCTATTTTGAATAAAACAAGCAGAAAGAAGAGCTTCCCCCCACAAGTTCATCGGTGCACCAGAACTAATGAGCAAGGCATTCATCATTTTTTTAAGTATTCTATTCTTCCTCTTAGCTACTCAATTAGATTCAGGTGAATGAGGAGTATATTCATGAATTATTTCATGTTATGCACAAAAGTCATTAAAAGGTATAAAATCATATTCTCCTCCTCTATCAGATCTAAGCCTTTTCATTTTTCTTTTTAATTGATTTTCAACTTCTACCTTATATTTTAAAAACATTTCAAAAGCTTCATCTTTTAATCTTAGTAGATAAACCATAGTATAACGAGAAAAATCATCTATAAAAATAATATAAAATTTCTAGCTTTCCACTTCTAGTCATATTATTTTTTAAATCACCTAAATCAGAATGAATCAATTCTAATAATTCAATTTCTCTTTTATGAATAGATTTGCAATTCCTTTTGGTTGATTTAGATTCTACACATACATGGCATTTTTCATGAACATAAGAAGTAGACATGTTATGTAGCAAACCTAATTGTTTCATCCTTTTAATATAAGAATAATTAACATATCCTAATCTACCATGCCAAAGATGAATAGAATTAAGCAAGTAAGTAGAAGATGATGCATTTCCATTCATGACTTCAAGTATATTTATTACAAAAGGATCCTGGTTACAATAACCTTTTCCAATAAAGTTTTCAGATTTGGCCATGACAACTTTGTCAGACTCAAATGATACTTTCACACCATTTTTTCCAAGCAAAGCCACAGAAATCAGGTTCACACGGATGTCCGACATATGTAGCACATCTCCAAGTGAAAGGACTTTCCCAGAAGCCATTTTCAAATTGACTTTTCTTTGCTAATTACAGCACAAGGCTTTGAGTTGCCCATGAAGACTTGCTCATCTCCTTCTGCAGTGGGGTATAGAAGCAAATGCATTTCTATCACCGCATATGTAACGAATGGCTCTAAAATCCATCACCCAGTCCTTTGCATATGCTACAATATTAGCCTCGCTAACAACACAGCAATTACTTCTCCAACCATCAAGTTAGCCTTCGGTTTGGTTGGAATATCTTTAGTTTTCCTGAAATTGCATTGGGTAGCATGGTGCCCTAGTTTCCCACAAACATAGCAAGATCCTTTTTTCTTCTTAAAATTATTGCTCTTTTGTAAATAAGGCTTTTATCATATTTCTTAGGATGATTTTTATGTTTGGGTTTATAGGACTTGTGTCTATCCCTTAGATCCATCCTCTACTAGATTAGCCTTACCGATCATTTTCTTAGCCCTTTCTATTTTTCTCAGGCTCTATTTTGCGCTTCAATCCTAATATGCACAATAACTTATTCAAGGGAGAAGATTCTTTTATGTTTAAGATTATTTATATAATCTAAGATTCTGGGAGTGTACATTTTTCAATTATCCATCCAAAAACATGGTAAGTCTAAAAAGTTTCTATAGTAAACTTTTGGGTACCAGCATCTTCAAGAATATATTTCTTTTTAAGGCTTTTCCAAATCTCATAGACTTTCTTACATCCATTCAACAAAGCAAGAGAGGAAGACAAATATATCCAAGAGTAAGAAAAGTTGTATTTCCCATGTGGGACTAAAGAGGATTTCTTGCTTGCAACAAAAGGAAGGAAACAAAAGGAGTGAAACAAAGTTTTGGAGGGAACTTTTTTTTTTTTAATCTTTTATTATTGAAATATATAAGATTTCCAACATTATGTTTCTAAAGCTTAAATAGTCGTAATAATTTTGATTAGAAGCTTTGCTTTCTAGTCTTTTTCATTATTAACATGGTATAAGACTAATGCATCAAAACATAAGCAAAAATAGATTAACAGGCATAAAATAGCATTTGTTGATGAAGCAAGATCTTTCTTGTGTTTAATATCAATGTTTTCTTTTTTCTCTTTTTTTTTTTTTTTTTTTCATTCTTTTATTAGAGAGAGAGACTACGTAGGTCATGTGCCACAGTAAACCTTTTACCAGAAAGGGAGGGGTGCACCACTGGTGCATGCCCAGGGCACCAGCCAGATCCCAAGAAATTTGATAACCAATGCAGTCTAATTTGGATAGATGTGTTGTTTGATTTAAATTTTTATGAAAAGCTCTTAACATATGAATCTACGTACGAAAAATACGAGGCAGCTTATGAAAGGTCACACACTATCATAATTTTGATCATGAAATAGAATTTGCTCCAAATGATCAAGAAATAGACCATAGCTAATTTATGATCCTAAAGGTTATTAACCAACCTACTCCACCTGCTTAGTAATATAGCATCTTAACAAGTTCAAGTTCATGCATCACAAGAGTATATCAAATAGCCAAAGCATCACTCATCCTGCTATGCTAATTTAAACTGTTTTTTGGCAAATTAAAGTTTTTCATCAAGGTTCAAGTGCCCATATATATTTCTTTCAACATATCCTATGAACTAATTTTCTAAGTTAACTGTGATTTTTTTGATCCATACTAAAAAGCTAAATTTTGTAAGTTATCCATATAAATCGCATTTTTCTTGTTTTTTCATTTCTTTGAGAGGAGACAACCAACATCAGCTCTTATTTGTTTATTTTTCATTTTACTAAATCTCTCCTTTTTTTGAAGATTGTAATTTCTTTTGTGGCTTTGAATTCGAGGTTTTTGCTTCTGAGATTTTGTTGATTATATAATGGTTGGTTTTTTTTTGGCAAGATTCATCATTGGATCGACTTTTTGCTGTTTGAAAATTTGGGCAACTCTCTCTCTCTCTCTCTCTCTAAATACTGATGAACGATAGGTTTCTATCGCTCGCCAGTTATTTTCAATAGAAAATTTAATAACAGGCATCTTCTCAAACAAATGCTTATATTTAAGTTTCTTACACATCATTTGCATTAACCATGCCATCCTTACTATGATTGCAAGCTGGGCTTATATTACTGGCCTGGAAATTAAGGTGTGTTCCTAGCCAATCACCAAATGTTTTAGGGTTCCAATTCAAAAAAAACCAAAGCAGGTAACTTGATTTTGATCTATTCTTGCCATAACCAAATCAGAACTTGCACTTAAAGGACTATCTAGTGAGGTCAAATTATTTAAGATTTAAACATCACTTTCTGATGCAAACTAGCAAGTATGACTCCCCTTCAATGCTCAACCATTAGGAGCATCTCAACAATTTTAGTTTCTCAATGTTTTTTTTTTAAAAAAAAATTTAGATTTCAAGACATACACTCTTCTTTTCTAAGTCTCCCTCTTCTTGAAATCATTTATCTTTAAATAGTTTTTGTTAGTGAGAGAATGAGACTGCAACTATGAAAGAGGATCGATGATGAATTTATATCTTAACTCAACCTTAAGATGACAAAACTTTTCATGTAAATGCTAGATACCTCAGTCTAGTTATAGTTATCTTGTTATGCTTATGCTTGCCCAGGAAGTTTCTCTTTAATTTATTTAGCATCCAGTGTGTCTGGGTTGGAAAAATGGAATATCTTGGAGTAGAGAGAGAATTTTGTGTATATTTGCGCATTAAGTACCTTTGACAGTCTGCTCCTACTAACAACCTCTCATTGTCTAGGGATGTAAATTTTGGCTCTTGTTGTGGGGTCCATCAGAAGCAACTAAAGTCAGAATATGTGAGCTATAAACCCAAACACTGATATTTGAAAAAAAAAAATATTGAAGCTAGATATCTGAGAAAAAAACTAAATTCAATTCATACATTATGTGTAAATTTATAGTACAGAGAATCAATATTATTAAAGTAAATAATTTATAAAATTATATTTTTAATTGTAAAGAAAAAAATGAATTGCAAGATTTTTTTAATTTGTTTGATTCTCTATAAGCTTTGGACTGTAATAATGGTAAAGAATAATTTTTACCAAAATTCCATGATTCTGGGTTATATTAATGATAAATGATGATTCTTACTGATACATTCTCACAAGATAGGGGATCCATCGGGGATACCTATCTTAAAATGAAGAAAGATGAATTATTAGACTCTGCAGATCAGATGTTACATGTGTCACGTCTCAAATCCAACATCGGAATCGGCTATGCGACCGGCCGCACAAATCCTAAGTTTTATTCTAGAGATCATGTAAGGCCTAGGTATACAAGAGTCACTTACCTCAAAAAAATCCATTCATCACCAAGCCCAAATATCTGCACAACTCTGTGGAAGAAGAAAGTAGGGTTGTAAGCTCTACAGCCCAGTAAGGTCTCCAAACAGTCACCAATAATAATAATTTAAAAATAGCAAGAAGATAAGAGTACATATCATGCCATGCAACGAAACAACTCAAATGTTGACAAATTCTTTTGTAAAATCATGCTTCCTTTTTATATTTCAATTTAATCATCCATCTTCTTTAGGGTTCTGAACTAAACATGTTCAACTAACCATGGTCATGTTTCAGCCCACGACTGGCAATCTCAGTGTCACACTTAGCCTATGACTGGCAAGCTCATTGTCACATTTCAGCCTGTGACTGACAATCTCGTAATCGACCATGTACAATCTGCCCATGGCCAGGCCCACGTACTAAGCCCGTGGCTCTAGCTGTGTAACCATGATCCCATGGCATGGCTGGTCCAAATACCATTAACACTTTATCCTTCCATATTATCCTGTCAAATCATATCATGATGTCACACCACATCATAATATCAAACCATGAAACCTCAAATCTTTCGATGACCGATATCACGGTCCAAACCATCAAAATATAACTTTCTTGGTAAAACATTGTATATATGAACATAATTAATAATTCAAACATACTATCCATTCGAGAAATCAAATATACGATGCAAAACAAACATGTCTGTCAATGCTCATATACATGGATCAAATCATGCCATGTAAAATAATATATAGAATTGGTGATCATGTCCAGAATCCTTACCTTCAATCGCTAATCCAAAATATCCAGTATCAATTTATATCCGGAGTCCGTCCCATACTTTCTGCTTAGAAGGTTACTCCCTTACAAAATCTTAACTTCACAAATTCCAAGAAAGAAACTCTCCAATCCTCTCTCCTCCCTCTCTTCTCTCTCTAGTCATCTTCTCCTCTCTCTCTTCTCTTCTTTCTCTTTCTTTCTTCCTCTCTCCTCTTTCTCTTTTTGGCCCTCTGGCTCTCTCAACTATTAGCCCTCTGAAATAATAATCATCGACGTCCCTGGTTAAAAAGAGAAATAAAACCAATCCAAAACCACCTCAAACATCGTCTGAGAAGTCCAAAACCATTAAGAAATCTCCCCGACCGTCAGATATGAGATCCACGCCTTAAACCGCATCAAAATCCGAATCCAAAAGCCTCTGACCAAGCCTAAACTCCCTCGAATTCATCATAGCCATTTGATTAGGCGATCAGACGGTCCAGATCGAGCAGAAAGGGCGTAAACCACGGTGGACAGCGAGAAACCCTTGGAGAAACACCCATAAATGGTGGGGAAACGCCCTCAGCAGTGCTGCTTTCGGCTGGGCCGAGCCCACGTGCTTGCGTGCGACGCGCGCATCACCCGTGCTCATGCGCCACGTGTTGCTCGCCCGCCAGCGCCTCCGTGTCGCTTGCCCGTGCCCCCGTTCGCGTCGCGCCTAGCCCGCGCGCTGGCCCACCCACGCGTGGGTCTGGGCCGAGCCAACTACACTTCTCTTTTTTTTATTATTCTTTGGGGCATTACAACATGGTAAGAGGTGATCGAGTCTATGAGCCAATTTTGATTAGATGCACAAGTGAAAGCAGAACAATTGACAATCAACTGAGAGAAAAAAATATTATTTGGCATGATAATATTGTTTGGCCATGTGACCTGATTTGTCATAAATTTGATATATCATCCTTGAAGTTTCGTTTGGATAACCAACTGGAAGATGGCTCATTCAATGATTAGAAGGGTAGATGTTATTGAGCTATTTCTGGAACTATCGTGGTGATAAAGATTTAGTCAATATATATTTTCTAAAAATAATTGTTGATGGATAAATCAGATATTTTTTTCTTTATTTTGGCCGCACAAAATTCTGCATCGATAGATCAGATTGTCATGCACCACCAGCAAGTCCATTGGAGATGCTTAGCCTCAGTAAGGCCAAATCTATCCAGCGACATCCAAGAGGCTCGAACCTGCAACCTCAGTTTGATATCATGAAAAAATTGCTGAAGCTAAATGTTTCAAAAAACAAGCCAATTTCAGTTTATACATTACTTATGAATTTATAAAAAATTATTGAAACTGAATATTTGAGAAAAAAAAGTTAATTTCAGTTCATACATTATTTATAAATTTATAGTACAGAAAATCAATATTATTGAAAAAAATAATTTATACAAAAAATATAGTTTCATATCATAAAAGAAAAAATTTTGAATTGCATGAATTTTTAAGTTAACTTAATTTTCTATGAATCTTGGACTACAATAATAATAAAGGATGATACTAAAAAAAGAATAAGGGATATAAATCCGGATAAACCTTAATAATCGAGTCATCCTTAGACTCATTTTTCAAACTCATGACCAGTTGGTAGTGAGGC
Source organism: Areca catechu (assembly GCA_021397845.1). Taxonomy (NCBI): domain Eukaryota; kingdom Viridiplantae; phylum Streptophyta; class Magnoliopsida; order Arecales; family Arecaceae; genus Areca; species Areca catechu. Next base: position 10,032,884 of record CM038040.1, on the reverse strand, counting down.
AAAACCCCAACCAACTAGGCTACCGCCTTGGCAATAAAAGGATTTTATTCGATGTATTTACTTGCCTATGGAACTTTCTATAACAGGAGAGAGGAAAACTGACTTGTTTGTAGTGTGCGACTTCGGTGAGTGTGTGTGGCTTAAGCTTGATATGAACTTCAAAAAATAAAGTTAGTTTTAAGATCGAGTTAGATTCAATGGTAAAGGAATCTAGCAAGCAACTAAGCCGTAACAAATTAACGAGTCTGTGGGCTTGTAAGACACGTAGGGATTTTTAAGACCACCACAAAATTCACAAAAAGAAACAAGATCCCCACAAGTTAACGAATAAATAACTTCTCACATGGAAAAGAGCAGTGATACTTTCTTGTCAATTGAAGGGTTTTAAGGAACTGTTTGCAGGGTCGGTATTAACAGCATTGCTGCATGTGAAAATAAAAGTTTCGTTAGGTTTGGCGAGAGCAGAAGGTTGGATTGCTGCAAGTGTAGCAAAATGTGCTGGAAATGATTCTTGTAAGGAGGTTGAATGCAATGGATACCTATGCATGAATAAGTACCTTCCTTTTTCGAGGCTAGAATGAGTCATGATTTTTTTTCATTTACTTCCACTTTGGAATAGAAAAGATCATCTAGCACAAAGATGGGGGAAAAAAAGAAGAATATATACTTTTATTAAAGTGCATAAGACATCAAAATGGAGTTTGAAAGATGAAGTACAGTTTTTATTGACCAGGGTTATAGTTTGATGCATATTGACCTTAAAACTTGAGAAACTAGCTACGACCATTGTCAAAATGATCACTATCATTTCTTTGAAAGTTTCACTATTGTTTCGGAGTGCATGGAGAGTTCCATCCTATTGCTTTTATATTCTGAAGTCTTGTGAAATAAATCCAGGAAATTCCATGGAGTGTCTAGTTGTGAGGACCAAAAAATTTTCTGCACAACTCAGCATGCATGGAGCACCAGCTTCCTGAAGGGCAGCAGGTGCTTATGGATATCACATCAGAACCCTAAGCCTGCCGTATAGCCACCCAAATAGCAACAACATAACCTATGCAGGAAAGTATAATAACCCCTGAAAAAATCCAACTTCTGCCTACTTTCTGAAGGTAGTTCACACATGAGTAATTAAAACCAAATGCGGCTCAATATCATGATAAGAGTCATGAGGTATGTATTGGTGTTCGAAGAAGATCTTAACTTCATTCTACTTTCATTCTAAATTATTGTTACCAAAAATTCGTACACCTCTGAATTCAGAAAGAGCAAGAGCACAAGAAACTACACATGAACTAATAAGGCCTTTCACTGATCCAAAATGGAATAGACAACCTGATACACCATCATTGGAGTGCCACATGGAGCAATACCTTTCGATGAGACGGCTGTTCCTCTATACAATAACTAGATCCTACCATGTTGTAAAGCTTTAACAATAGAACATCACCCTCTTCACATTTTCCTTGAGTGCTGGCAGCGGCCTGACCGCAGACTCTCCAGCTACACATGTGGCCCGTACACCATTGCTTGCCATATCATTCTCTTGGGATTGAGGTTCCACATAGAATCGAGCTCTGAACGCTGCTAAGTGTGCATAGTATGCCGGAGGAACTACACATTTAAATGCAAAGGAAAGGGACCATGTTAAGTGCAAAAACTGTGAGATTCTAAGGAGCCTTGAGCAGGATACCAGAAAAATGAATTTTAATGAGAAGATTATAGGTTGTTCACATATCAAACTGGTGCATGAAATAATGGATTTGACATCATAATGTAGTATTCCAGTGGTTAAAGTCCTGATGTTTGTTAAAGCAATTGAAGACCACTTAGTCCAACTATACTAAATTCAGAATCAAATAAGATATTTAAGGTAATTTCTCAAAATAAAAACCGTGTATTATAAAAAAATATTTTATACAGCTTCAAAAATGCAGTTCATTATGTTACAGAGGAAACAGGGACTAAATAGTTAGGTTTGAAATGTGAACCTTGGTTATTTTGAGGGGTAGCACACCTACAGTAAAACCTTGCTGAGAATACTTAAGCAAACACAGTTAGAAGATTGACATACCAACAGAGACTGATCGTGTGCACCTTGCATATCTGGAGGATTATGAGGTACCAAAATAGAAGTTGTTCAACAAATTAAACACAAGAAACCAAGGTAAACTGTTGAAACAAAGGTAAAAAGGAAAAATAATTATACTTACGTGTAACATAGATTGTTTGTTAGAGATTGCAATCCATCTGCTGTAAAATTGTTTTCATCCCATAGAACATGGTAATGAGCTGGCCTACTTGTACCCTGACCAGTAGCAATAATTTATACTAAGAGGTTTAACAAAGTATTGCTCTGAGAATGGATGCATGCATGTGTGTCTGAATGTACTGCTCAAAGTACATCTTCATGCATATCCGTATGTTATAGCATGCATAGAGACATAATTACCAGCATTTAATCATACATGTTATTGCAACATTAAGGCTTGAGTGTCTCTGACAAAGTTAAAATATTGCTACATATGAGAGTGTCATAAAATATTTCTACTGTATATTGTATGTAGTCCACATTTAAGTGCAGGATAAGTTTTACGGATGTTGGGTATATGTTTCTACTAAACTCTAAGGCACAATATGTTAGCCCATCCATCATTCATCCTTGCACTTGAGACTATTGAAAATTTTCAATATTAACTTTGACATTTTGCATTAAGTCAAATATTTGATGCTCATAATAGCATAGACTCTCATTAATTCAACCTTTGCATCTTTTTAGCTTCAACAAATCCAACATGAATGCTACTCTAGTCTTGCATGTTCTGAAATCCCGGTAGTCCAGGATTATCTCTGGTTATATACTGATGTGGTACCATGCCACAAGAGGGTTCAAATTAGGAAAACTCTTGGTCCCCATGGCTTAGCTATCTTGATACCTACTGCAGCAACATTCTGATCATTAGAGTTTACAAAGATAACTGTATAGCTCCAAAAAGACCTTAAATGAGCCTGTCAATAGTTCAGGTAAGTGGTTTATTAGCAACCAGTTGAAAAAGATTTGACTTTGACACTAGTATTATACAATATGGTAACTCTAAAGGTGGTTACAAAAATGGCCTAATATTTATTTGGAGGTCCAGGCTATCACCAACTAGTTGATGACCCCCAGTGAGTACTCAAGAGGCATTAGGCTGCTATCATAGAAGAGAACAGTTTTTTGTTGAGTACTTATCTGTGGATATGGTCATGTATGATTCTTAAGTTCTTGACAATGACTAAACATAGCAAAGATTCCAGACACTTGATGAGTCCTTAACGTAGTGAATTGGAGTTCATCAGAAGCTCTAAATCCTTTGTATGTTGTGAGAGATCATGAATAAAACAAATAACAGTTACGAGCAAGAATCGATGAATTGGTACCGGGACCCATACCAGTCATTGACCGGTACAGTATTGTATCATATCGGATCTTGTGAAACTGAGAAAAATCCCTCTCCTCCCCAATGGCTATATTGTTTGATCCGAACCGGGCTAAATCGAACAAAATGCACCAGTACAGTACAGTACCGTACCGTACTGGTACGATATATAGTTTTTTGAACTATTCAGGATTTTGAACCATTTTTTATGGTCAAACCGTACTGGTTCTTGGCCGGTATGGTTCGGTATATCTCGAGCTGGGTGGTTCAGGATGGTTTTGAAAATCTTAGTTACAAGAAGGGTTATCGGAACAGTCCCGAACCATCTAGTTTGGGGCATACCGAACCATATCAACAAAGAACCAGATGGTTCGGCCATGAAAAATGGTCTGGATTCCCGAACCATCCAAAATTTCCATACCATACTGGTATGGTATAGTATGCTACTGTACCGATGAGTTTCGATCAATTCAATCCAATTCAGGCCCTGTTCGGGTCCACTTTGGATCAAACAATAAAACCATGGGGGAGGGAAGGATTTTTTTTAGTTTTACGAAGCCTAGTTCGAGACCCAGTACGGTACGATATGGTACTGTCCCGATTCTTGGATCCTTAGTTACGTGGCATTAAGTAGTAATTCAACTAAGTATCAAGACCCAGAACATTGAGAAGGAGCATATCTAAATATATTTAGAATGTTAAGTCAAAGATCTATGAGAATGACAGGTACCATTCAACTATGAACAAGAGAAGGAATTTGTTGCACTGAAAAAAAACTGCTCTTCACCATTGTAATAACCTAGGAAAAGCCTATAAATTCAAATAAGAGCTTCGAACCTAATCATTAGCTAATCAGGAATTAGTTACTTAAATCTTAAATCTAGATAATTGATGCACATTAGTTATACTTGGTCGGCAATCAGGAATGACTTTGTGGATCAATTGTCCATCAAGTACTTAGATAATTTAATGACAACCTTTCGACTTGATGTCAACCTTCTTGAATTGATGATGGGTTCACTGAAAAAGGGAAAAAAAAAAAAGAAAATTGCTTCTGAATTCTGACAGGCTGGCACAGCCTAATGAATATCATCTCCAAAAAAGAAAAGGCCAACATTATCTTTGTCAATTGAACATTTTTGCTACTTGATATCCCCTTATAATTTGTCTGAACTTGCAAACCAGTACAAATCTTTTTTGAGCTAACAAAACAGTAAAAATCTGGAACCTTTAGATTGATACCTTTTTCTGCATTGGAGAAATGCATAAAAGCAACCATACATAGGTCTATCACAACTTGTTTTTAACAGAAAATTATATGAAATTCAATGACATAAATTCACAAAGAAAAACTCTTAATTTGGTAGTGGACTACTCATTATTTATGTGCTGGTTTGTTTCTTTGTTGAACTAAGAACACACTAAGTTTAAAGAGTTTTTTTGTAAGTTGAATGTTTACAGATTAAAAGTGTTTAACAATTTGGATACAAACAATATCTCTTTATTCTTTAACACCTTATGAAATGGAAACTCCATTACTTTGGAAAGTAAAAGCTACCTTGTAATAGGATTACAAAGGTATTAAAATATCAAAAGATTAAGAAAAAAAGAAAATAACTGAAAGAATATCATATGGCATAATCTTTTAAAGTAGGTTAATGAAGCACCTCAAAGACTCCCAAGATTACGACACTTAAGGCCTATTTGAATGATTGGGCTGAAAATCCTATGAGATTCATGGGTTGAGCCGGTACAATCAATAAAATTATTAGATTATAGGCTAGGCTAGGCCTATATTCATAAATACCCAGGAGTAGTATCTTTAGAGTAGACCGGCCCAAAAACCATAGAGAGAACAAAAATACCTCAGCAGGTCTTTTTTTTTTTCTCCCTATGGTATTCAAGCCCGCCCACTCTCAAGATACTCCTGGATATTTATAAACATAGGCAAAGCCCAGTTTGTAATCCTATGATTTTGTTGGTTATATTGGCCCAACCTACAAATCCCAAAGGATTTTCAGCCCAATCATCCAAATAGGCCCTTAAAGAGAATATTGCTTCTTCCTCTCCTGATCATCCCTTCACTTGCTCAAACTGCAACCAATACCACTCTCCTTCTCAAGCCTTTACCTAGTGCTCTTTATTCCAATCAGATAATTAGGTTATACCTTGAATTAGTTCTTTCAGATGCATCTAAATCCTGCATCTCCTCAAAGAATGCTTTATCCAACTACCTATTAAACAAATTTTCACCAGAATAGCTACAACAGGTAATTTCAATTTGCATTTGGCAAGAAGTTTCCTTGATTTAGAGACCTAGCCACTTCTTGGAATGCTCAAGGAACACGTATTGAGTTATTTTTGAAAATATATTACTTTGTGAGACCTATTCCAGTTTTTTGGTCATTGATAGCATTCATGTACAACAAACATTGTCTTTTTACAATGTTTCAGGGTTATCTTGGTGATTATGATACCATCCATGCACAACTCCAAACTTCCAATGTTTTATTTTATTTGTATTTTTCTTTTTTTTTCGAAGAGTCACACTTGCACCCAATCACTTGGTTAATTTTGGCTAGCCAAATTGGAATTGTAACTTGTTTATAAATTTAAAACGTTAATGATACATCCTCATAACAATGCAAAACTTTTTTTGCAGAAGTTGCTAGTGGCTTATGAAACCCTTTTTCCTTGAGTTGCTTCTTTGTCCAGATTTACCTTTAACAATGCCAATGTTAACAGAATTTATTTAATTAATCCCCATTTAGACTTGTTAACTTAAAGATGAGATGTAATTTACTATCTTCTCCTTGAAACAAAATTTTTGTCTAAAATTTTTAGATCCCTATTTATGATTAGGTTGTGCTCCAGGAAACATGGTCAACGAATGCCTTTTGAGAAGAAAGTCATATTCTGGACACATAAGACTCTTTCACCTAGCATCTCCCAAGCCATGATTCAAGAAGAATTAAAGATAGTAATTTGATGAACCGCTCAAATCTATAGTGCAGTGGAACAGAGAAGAATTCTCAGTGGTAGTCATGGAGACAGGCATTTTTTTATTGCTTTTTTTTTGCCTAATGTCTGTTTCCTAAACAATAAAGGATGGTCCTTAATGGAGCTCTGCAGAATTGTTTATAGTCAGATGTAGCTTCTATTTGGTCATTCTAAATGTTTGCATCCTTTTCTGTAAGTCATGATCTCAGATTCTCAGGTAAGGTTTTATATCTTAAATCTATGCCAGTTAAACTGAATCAATACCCTCAATCAAATTTAATTTGTGCTGGTAGCTCAGCATTGGTGATATGTCACATAATGTATCATCATACCTAATATAGAAACAGTTTAAACAACTTGCAGCCTATACAAAGTTGGCTCCAGACCAATGTGATTATATCATGTGTATACCTAATATAGAAACAGTTTAAACAACTTGCAGCCTACAAAGTTGGCTCCAGACCAATGTGATTATTATGTGCATTAGTATTTAATTGTTTACCTTCTATACTAAGTTTAAGCATTCAATAGAATTCGATTTCATTTTAACTGTAGTATACATTGTTCTCAAACCTGTGCATAGGTTCAGCTAATCATGGACTAAATGTATGATTGATGTTTCAAATAATAATAAAATCACCTGAATTCCAGCATGGCTACATAAATAGAAGTCAAATTCTGTTGGATGGCAGATTTTAGAATCAACCACAGTGCCTGAAAAAGCCAAAAAAAGATCTATATCAAAAAAATCTCAAAGTAAATCTACCTTAAAGTCGAAATAGCTTAAAATCAAGAATGTACCGGGTAAAATATTTCCACTCTTGTCAATGCTAGCTCGATTCTTGTGATTGTTGGCAAAGAGTCTTGTGTGATGCCTCTTTTGGACCACAACAAAAGTCACCGGTGGTTGATAATTTGGTTCAAGAGAGGCACATGCCTGCATATACAGTATGGATGATCATATTTAGGTTATAAACTTTTGACCCTATATATTTATAATTCTGACCAATAAAGAAAAGATATGAAAAAATTTACTGACCTTCCGGATTGCATCTAGCTCATAGAGCAGAACTTGGTAAAATTGCCCTTCACTCACACCATCCCTGCAAATAAAAATATCCAAAAATTGTTGGTGAATTTGTACAAATTATGCGAATATATTAATTAATTGTTTAAACATTAATCATATATTTGTTGAATATTTATGCATACAATTCACTATCATGCATTTCATAGATGTGCCAAATGTGAGGGACTATGGCCTGTGAATATTTGGCAATTGGCCCTATGGATTCCAGAAATTATTCCTTCAGAGTTAGAAATTGTCTTACCTAGCTAGTTGCAACACCTTAGGTGACTCATTGTAGGAAATTGCCATGCCTATGTCCTCTGACTTAAGTGCGGTCATCCTATCAATTTTTAACAAGTGATATTCTAGATGCCCAGTCTTGGCAGCCTGTTGATGAAATCAGGCATCCTGATTGCCACTGGTTGCCGAAAAGTTCATCATAATCACAAAACCTTAAGGTTCCCCCTATGTTAATTGAAACATTATCTTCTGCTCCAGTTAAGAGTCCCCTATTCTTACTCAATAAATATTATCCTCTTTTTATGTTTTGTCATTGCATCAGAGCTCTCCCACAGAACCAATATCTACAGGGTCACTTAATCCTAATTTAGAATTCCCACTCCCATTGGCAACTTAGGACCAGTCATGAGCAAACCAAGCCACTTTGAAGACATATACAATTTAATATATTCATGTTGAGTTGGAGACAACCGTCCGCATCATATCACATGGACAACCACAAGGATTTTTTTTTCCCCCCTTCTCCTTCATTGAGTCTTCAAAATTGTTTGATTCTTTCAGACGTTAGTTCAAGCTGCTTTTTTTATTGATCAAGTTCACCTTTCATCTTCCTCCATCTTTTATTAATTGATGAGAAATACGCTATTTAGGATATTTTGAATTTCAAACACAGTTGATTCTTGGTCAATATATGATTAAAATAATACATGTTGTAGAAAAGTTTATTTGATATTTACCTAATCTTCCATGTTGCAAACTTACAATGTTCTTGTTGTTCATCTCCTCTGCCCTCACCTCCCTTGCATTGAGTAGCCTTGCTAACTGAATGAGTTGCTGTGTTAAGCACATGACTTGTCATTCTAGACCTTAGTTGGATCTAACTATTACCATATCAAACTGAAAAATACAGGGCATACCATACCATACTGGTACGTGATATGGGGGGCAAACCAATGCTCAATATGCCGAACCAGCTCCTGTATCGGGCATACTGACACAATAACAGGCTGGCACGGGTACAGGCTGGATACTAAGATTTTGTACCTTGGTTTATACATGTTACAAGTGTCAATCCACCAATTAAGTAGCTCAATATCCAAACTGGCAAGACACCATCATTTAGGAGCATTGGGTTCTTGAGCCTCATCAACTGAAAGGAAAAGGACAAAAATAACATTTACCCTAGATTGATGGAGCATGATAAAGCAGCTACTATGCCAAAAAAGTAAGACATTTATATATGCTGTTCCCACAAGTGGTTAGTTTAATGATTGTCTAATTCATGCTTGAGTTTTGAGCCCATAATTATATGGATAAAGGTTGGTGATCCTACTAATAATGTTCCACCATTAGCTCATGTTCTTTCATGGGGACTCTGATAATCTCATCTCTGAAAATAACCAAGAGAATCATCACTTACTCTAGTATTAACAAAGTATTGGGTGGTGTCTCCCATGATAGCTGAAGTTACTTGTCTGCTATAATATTCTGTGAACTAGGTGTCATTTTTGGAAACTCTGGATCCATTATATTTGTTAGCCAGATATCCAACAAAAGGCTATATTTTCATGAGCAAACTTAGCACACAATGCACATCTCAATGAGTACCAGTTAATGCAAGACTTCCATGTCTATCCTCTCAAACTGCATATTTGCTTTTTCATAAAGATTGACATTGCAAAACAATTTCAATATCTAACAAAATCTAAATCTACGACCAATCATGATCACAAGAAAGAGGGTATCTTATGTTCTATGGATGGTCTATATGCAAGGATATATAACTTTATAGCATCAAGATGCATTAATGATCAGATCATGTAATACATGATTGTGCTATATTTGATGAGCTATGCATTTATCATAAGCTTTCTAGACTATCACACCATGGTAGATTTGTTGAGCCCATGAACAATTGGTCAAGTTTCAATTATACACAAAGCAGTTTTTTTTGGCATTTATTTACTTAAGGCTCTTAGAAACAACTCTTTGAGTACTGAACCATATTAAAAACTGTGGACAGTACAGTACTGATCAGTGCAGTACAGGGGCTCAGTACACTTTTGTATTGACACATAGTATAGGTGCTATGCTGATTCCAGTAGTGTACCATGTGATGTATCTTATTGTACCAGTAAGGTGTAACATGGGACCTGCTATCGAGACTTAAGACCTTGCCTAGGAGGGTATGTTTTAACTTCAAAATATTATACTAGATATTCTCAAATGAACTTCATCATATATTGATAAGAAAGCTATATGTAAGTAAATAAGTACTTTATCATTAGAAATCAAGTTTCCATCAAAGATCAGAAGATGGGAAACAGACAAAAAGTTTTCAATCATTTGCAGTTTGTATTTAGAAATTGGATCATACAGGTTTACTTGTCAATATGGTCAATAACATTTAAATGTACACATATGCTGAAAAGTATATGGAAACCTGTAAAAGATGATCCTCAGTGGCTTTTGCCCAGTAGCCTTCCTGAAGGATATTAAGAGATCCCTGCAGTATATTAAAGAAAGCATCTCAGAAGAAAAAATTCTGTTGGAATTTTAGCATAAAGAGGGGAAAGCCCTGAATCAGTTATCCTCGAGAAAAGAATAAAACTTCATCAGGTGATGATGGAATGGTGGTGAAGACCGTGGAACAGCAACCAGAAAAGCTGGTACCAGTTGAATCATAGTAATGAAAATTAAAACACCTCTCAGTAAACATACTTCCAGAAGATCATGCAAATATGGCGTACTAAAACTGAATGTATATAACTCTGTCTTGGATAAGAAAGCCTACATACCGAATCATGCCTCCACTCACTGTGCCCCGGACAGGATCATGCCATGTCTTAAATAAATCTTGTATAAGTTCCTGCCTGTGAGCCTGAGCACAAACCAGGCCAGCATACTTTGTAATTTCAGGCCAATCTTGAGAAGCTACTACCTACAACAAGGAAATGACCCATTGACATTCAAGATCTTGAACAAATATTATGGAAGCCATCTAGCAATTCATAAATCTCAGTACAGCAGCAATTGAAGGGCTGGAATCTTCTCCATTTTCTGGGTGAGTAACATCTGCTCCAAATATTATAGTCGGTATATCACTGACTAATGGTATTCTCCAACTGACTGCATCCATAAGAACGGTATTTCTTCCTCCCATCTGCAATACATCATACATATGTCATGTAATCCTGTTTTTATAAGTTGGCCACTTCAAAGACCTGAACAAAAGAAAGGTCTAATAATCACTAGTTTTTAAACTTGCTAAACCTTCCAGGATTCAGCTTTATTGGTTTCAGATAGTTAGCATTGCCCATGGAAAACCATTTGAGGTTAGAGGCTAATGCATACATCTATCAGCATGATAGCCAATATATCAGTGTACATGACCCTCAGAACATGGTATGATTATGTATGTGAAGTAGTATTTGAGCTTTTTCAGCCAATATGACACCAAGAAAGAACAATATTGACTGGAATTTCAGATAACAGTGCATATACATGATAAATTTCCTTAAACATGAACTTTCATAAAGAATTAGACTGTCTTTCAAAGATGTATTATGATATCAGTAGACAGATACATTGACAATATACATTGAACAGCTGGAGACATAAATAGGACAACAAATTCATCAGCGAACCTGTATCTTGGTTGCAATGATCTGCTAAAATGACCAATATCTTGTCTTTCAAGAATTTGTAAGGATGCATATATAGCAGCTGTGAACAAGTAAATTTACTTGTAAATCTATTATGGTTTGGATTCTCTTTTTCACCTTCACATTAATTTTCAGGGAGACATTGGCAAGATACTGTTTGCTTATCTTGAAAACATGCTTCGTAAGACAGCATTGTGATATTAACCCCAAATCTGTCTCACATATCCGCTTGAGATCCCCTGGAAATGTAAGAAAATCACCATTGACTTGAAATGTAAATTTACAAATTGGGATCAAGTTAAGGGCATGAAGTGTGTACCATACAAAGAGCCATTGTTGTCAGGCAAAATAGCTATTAATAATTCCAGTTCCTTCCCTTTGAGTTTGCTTGATGCATGATAGACATGCTTCAGAGCCTTCTCCACATGTTCAGGCCTGGCTGAATGTATTGGAGTTACAGGTTCAGGATTGAATTCCTGCAAATAACAATGATGATGATGATGATGATGAATTGATGATAACTATAAGAAACTGTCATTTTTAATACAAGTAGATTGAGATTACCATGCCTGAGACTTGACACATCTGAGCAAGTTCATTGCAAAAACTGCGTGCTACACTCTCTTGGACAATACGAGAAAAGTTAATGCATGCCCACCGAGTTACCTTGCTTCCATTTATCATTTTCTGTAATGCAACCAAGGTGAAACCCAGAACTAAAAAATCATACAATAGTTCAAAACAAGGTTTGCTATCTCTGTATCAAATCCCATACTAGTACTATCCTATTATAGTGTCGGTATACGGTACGGTATAAGATGGTGAGGCATACTGAGTGTTGGTACAGTATTAGACTATGTACCGGTTCAGTACTAGTATGATATAATATGTCCCATATGGTACGATACCAACTAGTATGACAAACCATGGTTTGGAATGACATGCCATATATTGGAAAATTGAACTAAGAGATGAAGCATCAAGTATCTGTTGAGGTGCAAAAACTTGGTTGTGATTTTTTTGTTTTTCCAAATGGCAAAAGAAATGGTTACAAATGAAGTACCTTGTTCATCATATTCCACTGACCAACTTGAGGCAAGCAATTTTTTTCCTTCCCAGTGTCATGATATTTCAACTAAGAAAAGATCACACGAGCAGTAAGAGAAAGTAAAAAAGCAACACAAGGTTGTTAACTAATAATCAGATTCCACTACCCAAGGTGCAGGAAGAACTCTAGCCTCAACAGATGCTAGCTTCTCACTGATCTTGATTCCAAACTCCTTTGCATACAGATCTTGATTATAGGCATTATGTTGAACTGTCTGCAAGTGAAATAATTGTGTAAGGCACAATGGTACTTCATGCACATCAAGAAAACAAGCATTTAGTTCATAACATTGATGAAAATTAATTTTAAAATATCAGCACTTGATTCATAAATGATCAGGACATGTGGTCAACAAAGCACCTGCAAAATGTCATTCTCCCTATCCTTTGGCCTTTGGCATGTAACTTTCAGCAGTGCAGTGATTTGCTTTTCGTTCAGCCTTTTGGTATACCTTTGTCCTCCCAAAATCTTACAAGCCTATAAAGTTGAATGCCAGCAAATTACTTTTTCAATATGGCCAACATAAGTTAAAGAGTACCCCCTGAGTAAATCTGACATCAGAACATAAGCTTTTCACCTCCATTGGCAAATAGTTAGCCTTTTTCTGATTTCCCACTTTAAGGCAAGGAAGATGGGTATATTGGATGGTGAATTCATACATCTCCTGGAAGTAATCAACAACTGACTTCATGCACTGGTCATCAACTGGAAACCTACAAAGTCGACCCATAATAAAGAATTGAACCACTGCAATAACATTCAATCTGAGCAGATTGACACCAAGATCCCTCTAACTTTGCTGAAAGCAAACACATTAGAATCGATAGGAGTTGAGACAATAGCACATTCAAGCTACATTGAGTAATCTGGTATTGGATCTTACATGAGTTCTCTAGTAGGTTGTGATGTTAGCCCAGATATCCGGTACTTCCGTCGCACATGTCCTCTATGTGTTACTTCAACTTTGACTCCTCGAAGTGCTTTCTTAATCTGGTGAACATAAGAAGGGTTTACTGACATGAAGAAGGGAATTTATACCTACCTAACACTCTATAGACAAAGTCATACCTTAACATGATCAGAATCAGAAAATGGCCTCCATAATGCATCCTTTCCCAGAAGCTGAGTGACAAATTCAATTACAGGCAGAGGCTCGATGAATGCCGCTGAAGACATGTCTAAAGGACAAAAATGTAACAAATATATGAAAGAAGTTACAGAGTTCCAAAGCCTCCATTCCAATGCATGGATTAACATACCAACATCAATTAATCATACAGGAACTAAATTTTAGGCAAGCATACCAATATTTAGGGACAACCCCATCTGTGTAGGCCTTATACTCTGGTAAAACCCCCGCCATGACTCCAAACCATCACCAAGCCTTTGTGGTATCTTAATCTCAGGAGAAAAGAAAGATCTTCCAACAGGATAGTACCTATTATACACATGCATAGTAGGTTGTATGAAGAGCTTAACTACTCATTATATTTGAAGAAGTAGAAAAACCACATTACAACCTCATTAAGATGGATACCTTTTACTAGAAAGTTCTCTCAAAACAATGTCCAGAACTTGAAGAGCTTCCTGTGGGGCATCCGCGCATTTGCCTACCAAAAATTGGCCCAAGTGGTGCAAATTTGCTCTGGCAACAAACTTAATTGCCACTTCATATTCTCTCTCCCTTCTGCTTCAATTTAATAACATGAGAAAGAAATCATTGCAGAAGAAGGGAATAACTACTGCTGTGTTATGAGGAAAGTCTCAACACTTGCAGCATAGTTGGATAAACACATATAAAGAACTCCTAGCAAAGGAATAAGGAAAAGAACAAAATGCCAACAAAATCCAAAATAAGTTTTTACGATAGATTATTTAGCAACAAACCTGTCAAAAGACAAAGCAAAAGAGAATGTGGGAAATAAATAGTACATAAAATTAAATTAAGTCCTTACTTGGGGCCATTAATTCCATCTTCATCATCCACAAGCTTGATGTTAAACTCCCTGTAAGAGAAAGGAAGCTCTCCAGCTGTATACAGACTCTTCCTGCCATCATAGGCAGGCAACCTCATCCCAAGATCAGATTCCCTGTACTGTCTCACCAGTTCTGCTATGATATTTCTGTTCACATTTTTTGATGCCACCTCTGGTGTTATGGTCACCTGAAATAAACCAAATGCATAACAAAAAACTGTTACTTTTTTCCTTAAAACAAGGACTGCAACAAATGTGGATGTCAGACTAGTATGTCCATTTGTCCTTCATTTTTTTTCTTAGAAAAGATGATCAAGCCAACTATTATATTCATTTCTGATCTTTAAATGCTAATATAAATACATAAAAGTAATATCTCAAAAGAAATTATTAGATATAAATTCACTAATAATTTCAGCACTTGTAATGCTAGCATTGTAGAAATTCAAAAGATTATAAGCAGGAAGAGATAAAAAATATAAATTTTCCTTACATCATAGTGGATTAAATCCTTGTCCGGTAGCTCAGCAAAAAAATGGTTAGCTTTTACAAGACATCTAGTCCCTGCTTGACCAAGCCCAGGCCTTGGAGGAAACCTCAGAGATTTACTTGAGGAAGGAAAACCCATCTCTTTGTCACCCAGATGACTTGCATTTTCCGAACATCCACTCGGAAGCTGGTACGTGGTTGGCGGCTTCAAGCTGGAGAAGGTGTCACATTGCCCGGCCTTCTGCACCCCTCGACCTCGTCTTCTTCTACCATTCTTGGCAGGAGATGGGTTGTGGCTCGGCAGTTTTGCATTCTGGGTTGGTTCCTGATGTGGTGGGCTTTTGCCATTCTGCGAGGTTTTAAGAACCTCAGGAACTGGGTTCACAGGGGTGTTAGCTTGGGACTTGATCACAAGGTGTTGTTCTGAGCTCTCCTTCATCTGTCTTATAGGCATTTCTGCAGAAGAACTTGGGAAGAAAAAATCCGGCCTTCTTCACTAACTTGAGTACTAGTCCCTCTTTCTCAAATATTTTCTGGTACTCTACTGAAAACCAGAAGAAAGAAGAGAAGAATACCTGTCAGAAAGACTAATGAAATCCCAAAGGAGGGACTGTGAAAATTATTATGAAAAGAATATGGAGCCCAGAGGTTTGAAACAAGGAATAAAAACATCATCTTTTTGCCACAACTCACCGTTCATAAGCAAAACCAAATTGCCAAATTCAAAACCCGAATAATTTTGATTCAATATTTTTCTTGCAGAGAGACAAAACTCGATAGAACCATTGGTTCCATCCACATAAACCAATGAACAACAGCAGGAATCTGCAGAGTAGAAAGTAGCATTCTTTGTCAAATATATAATGAACTATACAATTCATGATATTAAATCACTTGAGTTTAGCAACACACATAGAAGTATGAAACCTCTAAACACTTTCTGAACTCAAAGATGGAATAAGATTAAGAAGTTCGAAACAAAGATAAAAGGCATTAACAAATCTTTCCTGGGCAGAACATAACCCACATTCATTGAGTAAATGAAAGGAAGGTATTAACAAATATAATTTTCTCAGAAAACTAAAATGAAACAGGCTTTTCGCTAGGAAAATGCTCGACTGAACTCAACCCAAGAAGTCAAAAACTAAAGCACAAACATTAAATTTGAAAGGGGAAATTTTATGAAGACCTCAACATTTAACTAGGAAACAGGACAGAAGGATTAGAGCATAAACCCAACCCCATTTTGAACACATGAACAAAGAACTACATTAAAAAAACTCATAACAATAAAATCTCAAACTTCAAATAGAGAGATTTTACCAGGAGGCCAATTACCCAAAACAAAATGCCAAGCTCATTCTAGAACACAGAAAATCATTAAAAAAATCCATGACATGAAGAGGAAAAGAAAGAAAGAAAGAGACAAGAGAAGGATTAGAGCTCAAAACCCAATAGAAGTGAAAAGAATTTATGATGCAGTTCCAAAAAGCCAAGCTTCCAAGAAGCATCAACTCACCCGCTCAAATAAATTTGCAGCAAAGAAACAAATGCAAGCGGCTCAAAAGAAAAGCGTCCCTCCCCAGCCAAAAACAAACAAGTAAAAACAAAGCCAACCTCAGAGCAAAAAAAAGGAAACAGGGTCACAGCCCAAGCGCACACAATCCTGACTCACCAACCCGGTGCTATAGAATCCTAGGGTCCTCTTCTCCTTCCTCCTCCCCCACCAGCAGCGACACAGCCCAGGCCTCCCTTTAATCACACCAAAGCTCAGAAAAGAGCTCTTTAAAGTAGGCTTGAAAGGGATATGGGGAGAAAGTGAGTGGAGAAAGCTAAAAAAAGAGGAGAGCAGAGGTTAGCAGAAAGAGAGGGTGGTGAAACCCCATACACGCATGCATTAGCTTTTGGTGGGCTTACACTTCTTTTATCACGTGGAAAGGGCTATGTTCTGGTGGCTTGGGAAAAAATGACTTTATTATTATTATTATTATTTGGGTAACTTTTATCATTGTTTTTTTAAGTGGTCACCAAAGATATGGGTACTGTGGAGTTGTAATGGGGTACCCTGCACTGACCACCAAAGGCTTCCCCCGCCAGACCACCATATCCCACATCCATCATGGTGTAGAGAGAGAAATGGAAGCCAAAATGGACCACAAAGTAATAAATGAAATCATCCACGGAAGAAGAATAATTCGAAACTCCAGTCCTTTGAAGGCAGAGAACTCAATACTCTCTCTCTCTCTCTCTCTCTCTCTCTCTCTCTCTCTCTCTCTCTCTCTCTCTCTCTCTCTCTCTCCTCTCCAAATCTAGGGGTACCACCTATATGCCTAATGCGAGCCTGCAATGGACATTTCATAAAGATGTAGGTGGACTGAAGGATTGGAGTGTGAGTGCTAGGAGCCTGGTAATTTTAGACCCAACCTGTCAACTTGAGTGGATGCATCCCTCTTACAATCCACCTAAACCACTAGGTGTATATCCGGCATTGGACATAAGTTAGTATATACTGTTCGCCAGCAAATCGGTTTGGATATCCACTATTGAATTGGCTGACATGCCTCATTTCATTTAGGGATTGGGTTTGCATGTTTTGTATGAAGGAAGGGTTTACCTTCCTTTGCACAAGTTTATTGTTGGATTTGCCATGGCATGGTTCTCAAAATGCTTCTAACTCTATATCATTTATATGCACAGATCTCAAAATGACCAATGGATGATCTAATGGAAGATTTATGAGGAAAAAAAGTCAATCCTTCTTTTGCATCGAAATGTACAACTCTAACCTCATTTCATTGGCCAAAGAAGTGCAACAAAAGCTACCACCCTTACCCACATATTGGTACATGTGACTTCATGATAGGAGTGTCACCATCCTAGTTTGCATTTAGAACCTCTACCGAGCATGTGCTGAGGATTGTGGCTCCAAATTGTGTGTTTGATTTTGTATTCAAGTTTTCCTAATATCATGTGATAATGCACCTAGGTATAGTTTAATGCTGAGCTTGATTTTGGAAAAAATAAGTGAAATATGGATAATTATTCTCTCTAGAATAGTTATTCTAAATATATTTTTAATCATATAGGTAACTTGTCAAGCCAAACCGAGAGAGAAGAATTGGGGACAAAACAACAAAGCTGAGAAGATCACTACCAAGATGGTGGTTTCAAGAAGGGAGGCACGGAATCGATGAGTGTTACATGTACAGCAATGCATGCTATCTATCATGTTGTCTCGAGCTAAACAGATAAGTGTTTGCATCCCGTACCTCCACCCAAATGCATGCTCTAAGGAATGAGGTGCCAAACGCTAGAGTCGAAACTGGTCGGCACGTTGGTTAAGATGTTATATTTGACTTATTCTCGAGTATAATTCATTTGTACTCCTAGGATGGTATAACTTAAGGTCATCTTTTGTTTTAGATCCAGGAAAAAAAAAAAAAAAAGTAGAGATAGATATTTCTCCTGGAATAAATATTCCTATCTTTGTAAACACGTTTGGCGGACCAAGTTCCAAACGGAAGAGTCCCAGAACAGCTTAACGGCCAGTGAGGGTTAAACAATTGTTTACAGGCTAAAGACAGAAAGGATCGGATCTTTTGGCAGGTTTTGATCACTGTCCGTTTGATGCGTTGGACTAATCATGAGGTTTGATCAGGATCGATAAGAACATCACATCAATTAACTTTTTGACCATAGAGGAGCTAATGATTGAAAGGGAGACCCCTGTTATCTTCTACTTTGTATGGCCATGTCGCTTTGGAACTTTGTGAGTTGTGGCAGAAGAATGGGAATGATGATCATATGTTTGAACTTCTATTCAGAATTGAATCATGACACGCACTGGGACAATGAACAAGAGATCTTGTACAGTGTAGAGAGGTAGAGTGCTAATAATCTGGCCTTCCAAAAGCTTGCACTGAAGCCACCACTTGGGAAATTGGTGCAGTAAAAGATCATGTACTTGGGAGTATTTTAAAGTTATGAATTCATGTGGTCGATAAAAGATCATGTACCTAGGAGAATATTTAAGGTTATGAATTGATGTGGTCAGGATCTAAGTGCACTGCTAAAAGCACTACATGCATGTACCTAGGAGAATATTTAAGGTCATGAATTGATATGATCAGGACCCAAGTGCACTGCTAAAAGAACTTCCATGTCAGCTCATTCACACGTGTGAATGAAGATGTTATTTCCCGTAACGTAAAAATGTGTGAATGTTTCACTCTGCGGACATTATCTGCGATGGCTTGATCATCTTCTTCTACTGTTTGATTTGGAGATATTTTGTACTATAATTTTTTTGGATATATATTAGTTGAAATGAAGAAGAATAGAGAAAGAAGGGAATAGTGGTATATGAAGAAAGGATCCTTACCTTTGCAAATGAACTCAAATGAATATTCTCACTAGATAACCTAGCTCGATTTTCATTAATGGTATCTATTTTTGCATGCTCCATTCTCTTACAAAAGACAAGATTGTTTGCTACATGGATCACTGCAATTAGTTTTTACTAGATTTTTTCTCAATTTGAAATACATCTAAGATGGCCTTGGTTAGGTTTTTCATGTGCATGAATAATGGAAACATGCATGCATGTTATGTGTGTGTACATATACATGCATACATGTATTATGTATGTATGTATGTGTTGAGATGTGTTATGTGTGTGTACATGCATGCATGAATACATATATATATATATATATATATATATATATATATATGTATCATGTATGTATGTACGTGTTGAGAGAGAGAGAGAGAGAGAGAGAGAGAGAGAGAGAGAGAGAGAGAGCTTTGTTTTGTTCCAGTAAAACCTAAGGTCAACACAATAAAGGCTTATTAGAGTCTCAGACAAGGGGGTGAGTTCATTGGGCCGTGGAATGGGACCACACATTGCTCTCGGGCAACCCTTTCAAGTATGAGAAGATCAACGTATAAAGGAAAGTAAGATTCTCGATAGGGATATATCTTAGATCACTCATTTCTAAGTCTCTATCTTGACCAAAACATCCTTTGATTGACCACCTTTTCTTACACAAGGTTATGGTCGAATTTCTTTTCTTATACATATTTATGTTTGTTAATCTGTAAACCGTACCTGGATTCCCTTTCATTTATCTATGCATATATGTGACAAGACCTATAGAAAAGGAGTTGAAGACAAAGGCTACTTGGGAGTCTGACATGGATAGATAAATATGAAATCAGGATGACATGCCTGTTTGAAGGAAACAAGTTGTGGAAGGTGATTTTTCTAATCCATAAGTGCATGCATGGGACAAATCATAAAATGTTAGAGACCGCAATATCTTATCAAGGTCATAGGGAAGGAATGTTTGGAGAAGCAAGGTCTTGGAAAGGTGGTATGGCCATTTTTGAGAATGGAAGGCTTGTCTCATTTTAATACTATCACTGTTCTTGTTTTATACATTAATCTTGTTTGTTTCCTAATGGAAGAAGCATAAGTTATCTAAAATATTAAGTTACAAGAAACAACGTTTAGTTTGATCATTTTAAGGAGAAGCACATAAAACCCGGGTGTATTCTTTTATACATACATTATATATATATATATATATATATATGATGAAAATGGAAGCTTAGGAGCTTGACTCCATTAGCCACAAAATATTATTAAACAAGTAGAAGTACGTACATAAAAAAATAGAAAACAAAAGGAAAAGAGGAAAGATAATATATTTTAGAGACAAAAAGATAAAGAACACAAATAAAAGAGTACTTACATCCAGCGTTGCATTACTGTAAGGAGGAAGCAGCTAGCGGGTAGGTTGCATCATGTACAAAATCAAAAGGTGACTAGATTTCAACATAGCAAGAATGCAGCGGAAAAAAGGCTAAGAGCGAAGCCCTACAAGCAAGAAGTCAATTATCCAAGAGAGATTTTGGAGATTCCTTTTAATTTATCACGTACTTCACCAAATTCAGGTAGCTCATTTGGGCTGCAAAGAATCGACCAAATATTTAGATAGTGTACAACCTTCCAGGTAATCGTAGCAAGAGAGAAACTTATGTTGAGGAAGATGCATGCATTCCTCTCCTGCCAATCTGCCATGGTTGATCTTAAATGAAGACAAAAATTGATTAAAAAAACATATTGGTTTTCTTGGTCAACATTCAATACAGCAAGCATCTATTCATCATGGGCATCCCTATATATCTATGCTACACATTTACTTCAAGGATCTGGATTAACCCCTCCACTAAATATGCATAAAGGTCTTGTATCATTCTTAGCTAAAAATGTCACCTTTTTTTTTACCTTCATATAATATTACCTAAGTAACAGACAATTATACAATAAATCTTGATATACCTTATATCATCCTTTAATGTTTTGTTATAATAATTTCTTTGTAAATAAACAAGTTAAGATTTTATTAAGTAAATTTATTGAGTTTAATATGATTAGTTTATATAAGCAGAAGGCTAGAGAAGGGGCCAAAGACTAATTAAGTCATGCATGATAGCTGAAGAACAAGAATATTTGAATGGCCCTAAATGAAGCACATCATTGTAATTTTTGTTTTTTAATCATGGGTGACCGTTAATTGTTTTTTTTGATTTGATAAAATTTGATTGATATTATGATACATGTTGATAGACATATATATAGTTCAATGTTGTATGTGATCCTTGTATTTAGGCTTTGAACATCTTATATATATTAGTTGATGTGGTTAAGGCGTTAGGGTATAGGCCTTGGCCCAACTCGTCTGTAATGGGAGGGCTTGGTTAAGGTTTGCTCATAAATAGACTAGGTCCCCTCTACACTCCTTATAATATTTTTGTGAGATTTACTCTTATGGCTTGTCTCATCGAATAGCCACCTATTGAAAGAGGATGCTGAAGAGAAGGACTTGACCTTTGATATTCATGTGAGCATTCATGATTATAAATGAAAAAATTAATAGCAAATATAGGTATGCATCTCAAATCTAAAGATATTATTTGTTCTAGAAAAATTTCGAATCTATTATTTACTCAAATCTATTCTTGAAAATAATACTGGCTTAAGTATTCTATAAAGCGTGCATAAGATATTGGGATAATAAAATTTCTTACAATTAGCATTAGAACAAGTTATGCATGATTTAGAACTGCTTTTTGTTTTTAATTTATTTTCTCGGATCACCCTTCTCGATGATTCATAAAGGAATCGAATGATGGATTGATGGTTGCCATAATAAAAATGGAAGGGGATTACCGGATCTTCTTCACCGGTGCTGGCGATGGGATGGGAAGATGGCATTGGGCACCGACTCTATGGGTTCTCATGGTAGTCCGACCGAAGGTGGGGCAAGTCTCGATGTGGTACTTTGAGTTTAGACCATTGAGATGGTGATCGCACCCGAGAGATGGCGTTGGGCCATTAACCGGGCTGG
The DNA here is from genome assembly GCA_021397845.1 of Areca catechu. Classification (NCBI taxonomy): domain Eukaryota; kingdom Viridiplantae; phylum Streptophyta; class Magnoliopsida; order Arecales; family Arecaceae; genus Areca; species Areca catechu. The sequence continues at coordinate 10,010,503 of CM038040.1, read as the reverse complement.
GATTGGAGAGGATGGGCATCAGTTTGGCCCCTTTGGTCTTCCACCCATTCATAAGATAAGTCATGTCGATGGTGCTTGCCTATGATCCATCCACTGGCACTACCCAGATCATCCCGGTGCCTCGCATATGGTGATGGGAGGAGGTCCTGCCACGTTTGTGATCGATGCTTGTTATTTGGACATGAGAACAAAAAAAAATTCTCCTTCTCCAACGGCTCCTAGCTATGATATGGCCGGCGACAAGGTCGCCGATGGCCGAAGGATGGCCACTCGTGGTAGGGCTCAGTCGGTGGCCCTCCATAGGGGAGATCCAGAGCTTGAAGCCACCATTAATGGCATTTTGGAAGCTTCAATTGGGAGGAAGAAGGAGGAAGGGGATGTGTTTTAATGGACTTTGGATTTGGGTTATCGGGTTTTAACCCATTTAAAATCTAATTCATTAATTAAGTTGAGCCCAAATTGATGAATAGGTTGAATCCAATCATATTGGATCAGTTTTAATATGAGTTAAGAAAAATTTTGTAATTAAAACCCTATCAAATTTTAAATTACATATAGGTCCATATAAAATTATATATAGGCCCCTAAAGTTTTGAATATTATAAATCAATCCACAAAATTTTATATTTAGGTCTCTGTCATTTTTGAAAATATATTTTACATAAAAGTTCATATATTTTTATTATTTACGGTTAAGACCTTTATTATTGAGTTTTTGATAAAATTACTATAACTTACTCATTTTACATTCGATTTAAGTAATTTTTGGATTACTGGACTCGTAATAATTTAAAAAACTTTTTGGTTGAGTTCTTTATGCATAATATAATATTTAAATAATTTATAAATTATTTATATATAATTCTATTCATTATTACATTATTCAAGTATGTTTTCGTGTAACTTTAAAAGATTCGAAGTACTCTATGGATCTTGAAAAGCTGTGTTATTGAGAATTAATATTTTTTTTAATTATATTTAAAAATTACATATTAATGTATCTATTACAGTTGATGTGGCGAGATCGTTGACATGGGGAGTTGACAAGTGCCACGTCAAAGGAAGCCGCCGCGTCGGACGCCACGTCAATTCTTCTGCTCGGACTCCTTCGCCGAACTGAGCTCCCTCAGGACAACGAGCCGAGCTCTATCCTTCGCCAGGTCGACCCCGCGAGCTCGAGATGCCTAGGCTGGAGCCACACTATGCCCTCCAGAGCGAGACCCTCGGAGATCGTGCCCCGTAGTTGGAGTCGAGCTCAGCCCTCCTCCGCCACGTGGAGCCTCTTCGAGACCGAGCCCTTTGGACCGAGCCCATACTCTGCCCTCCAGAGTGAGACCCTCGGAGATCGTGCCCCGTGGTCGGAGTCGAGCTCAGCCCTCCTCCACCATGTGGAGCCTCTTCGAGGCCGAGCCCTCTGGACTGGGCCCACACTCTGCCCTCCAAAGCGAAACCCTCGGAGATCGTGCCCTGTGGTCGAAGTTGAGTTCAGTCCTCCTTCGCCATGTGGAGCCTCTTTGAGGTCGAGCCCTCTGGACCGGGCCCGCACTCTGCCCTCCTCCACTAGGAGGATCTGTTCCCCTGGGTCGTCATTGACTTTATCGTTGGAGTGCCCCCGCCGGAAATTCCGGCCCGAGTCACTAACCCCTGTTTTGCAGGTCCATGACCACCGGACGACGAGACAGCGAAGGAGGCGCTCTCCGATGCTGACAGCAGCTACAAGCCACGGCTATCTTGGCGGCAACAATAGTTGATCCAAAAATGACTGTAATTAGTTGCAACACTTGTTATATACTATAATTCTTACCTAAAGGTATTTTATAGTTATATAATAAGTATTATTGATAGAAGTGGCAGTTAGAGTATAATATTATATTATGATTTGATTAGGGGGTGTATATTATTAAGTATCCCATTCTGGACTGATCTTTTATGGCATATATATAGTTAAAGTATGTCATTTTATATTTGATTAGGTATTTATTTTCTTATATGAATAATTTTTTGGATTAGCATAAATATTTATCATGAAAGTGGTTTATTTATATTGTCCATGAGATTTATTCATTATGAGAGAGATATTTTTTAGTTATGGCATACAACTGCTTATCCAAAGGAAGTTGTATATTTTAACTAAAAAATGTTGCATGGGATATTTTGTTGCAATGGTACTCTAGCTTTCATGGGTCTGTCTATCCAAAGAGAATAGGTTTATGAATATTATGATATTTTATTTATTTGTAGTTTCATGTAAAGAGTACTTATGTATATTGCATGTTCTGCATAAAAAATATGTGATATTATAATTAGACTCTTATTTAATATATCTATTGACTAATATTTTGCATTCGTACTATCTTTTAATTATATAGTCATTTTTTGGTGTTAAGATAATAATGTTATTATTGAGATCTTAATTAGATCAAATTATTAAAGGTGAAGGTATATTGGGCTTAGAAAATTTGTCTATCCAAAAAAGATAGATTGTCGAATGCCTTGTATCATCATTACATTAACCTTTATTTTTTTAAAAAAAATATGTATATTGGGCCTAGAAAGTTTGTCTGTTCAAAGATGACATATTTTCAAATATCTTGTATTCTCATTATATTGACCTCATGATTGGAGCTCAGGGGCTTGTTATATTCTCTATCTAAAGAGGAGTTTTATACTAATGCACATGATGCTCTTACTGAAAATGGCTTATCATATTTAAAGCTTTTATTTATTTATTATTTGTACATCTAATATGTTGCATCTATATATGATATTGATTGATCGTTTATTTATTTTATACCACCTTTGAGGTCATGACCTGATGATCCTTGAATGAAAGGTTTATGAATTTTAATAGATGGTGACCACTAAAGTGGCCCATTTATCAAGATTTAAAAAAATTCTTTTATAAGATATTTAGAAGGGATTTAATAATATTATATGTTGAAAAGAGATTACTTATATGAGTCATTTTCTTTCTAAAAAAATTTTGTAGCATTAAACCAAAGGCTCTCATAAAGATAATGCTTATAAAGATTTTCTAGTATATATATTGTCCATGTTTCTCTATTGATTAACTGTATAAAAATTATTTAGCAATTAGTATATTTATATTAATAGAGTTAATACTCCTATTATGATGACTCTGACAAGAATAATTTATAAACTATGAAAACTGAAATTATGATAATACTAAGTATGATAGATTATAAATATTATATTATGTAATGAACTTCCATCTTAGATGACTCATAAGAGTACTCTAGAATAAAACCTACCTATACAAGTGGTAAAGAATGAATCATTTTACTTGTGATATATATATTGATTCTATTCTTGATGTTACACCTAAGAATGATGATCTAATATGATTTATAATCTCATTAGTAAAAGATATGTAGAATTTGATAAAAAAGAGTATGGATAGTTGATGGACAAATAAATCAACATGAAATATGATGTTATGATGGTATCAGGGCTTATATTATAAAATTAGAGAGTATTGCACCTAACTAAGTATTATGAAATCTTTATTTCTAATACATTGATTACTCATCATTTTTTTAATTTATTACTGTGCAGTTTAGTGAACTTAAAATCATATAAGTGAAATAATTAATAATTTATTCTATTTTATTCAAACAATTTTGATACTTTTGAGAAAAAGATAAAAGTATTGAGATGGTGTATCAGTCATATTTTAGGATCCTATATATAATAAATAAATAGTATCATTAAATATTTATATAAGTATAGGATAGTTATTTAATATATCATGTCAGAAACTCCTAAATAAAATAATATGATTGAGAGACAAAATCATACTCTGAAGGATATAGTTTAAAGTATGATGAGTGGGGGCAATTTTCTTATGATATCTCCAATGTGAGATCCTAAAGACTGCCATCTATATTTTCGATAAAGTTTTTAGAAAATAGTTATAGAAGATGCATTTTGAGTTGAAGGTTGGCAGAGAGCACAATATTCAATTTTATGTTTGGGGTTGTCCTGTAAAAATTAATGATTAATACACCACCAGCGAATAAATTATAAATTTAAAATAATATATTATTTAATTTGATTATCCAGATAATTCTAAATGAATATAGATTGTACTATCCTAATAGAGGTATAAAGAATATTGAGTCAAATCATGTCATATTAATAGATTCTGATTTGAATAGTTTTAGATGCTCCTAAATTATAAATATGATATTAAAGGAAAAATAGGTTATTTCTCTTATTTTCTTTTTGTTTAATAAAATGTTAAAATGTTATATTTCATCATGTTGGAGGACAGTGAGAGAGCAACATCATATATACAAACTAATTATAGAATCTCAATTACTAATTGATATAGTATTAGTAAAGAAATCACATAATAGGAAACGGAAACATGTTGTTCTTATGATAATTTGGTTGATTAAGATATGAATGGCTAGAGGGTTTGTTTCGTAGAAAGGTATAAAAATAGAATTTAATATCATATACAAGCAAAGTTTGTGGTTTATTACAAAATCACAATTTATATTGTTTTGATCATGGAACATTATCCTGGATCTTATAATTGTTGAATCTATCTTTAAAACCACTTAAAATTTATTATAATAATAATGTAGCTATATTTTTTAAAAAACAATAAGAGTTTTCCTTATCTCTATCTATAGGAGACAGAATATTTGACAATCAGAGATTTTAGTTAAAAAAAATATTTTATAAAATACATCTGTATAGAGTCAATATTTATTGATCTCCTAATGAAATGAATAAGATCTATAGTTGTTATGAAATATGTCTAAAATATGGGCATTTTAGAATCTTTTAATTTTTTGGATTAATAGAAGTTTGATGTATTATGATGTATTTATATATTAACTTGATAGATAAATTTTATTTATCATTGATTGCTTTATTAATAGATTATAATCCAAGGATATATAACTATCGAGTGCATATATATAGAGTTTATGTTGACTGATCCTCTGATTAATGATTTGAGGCCCATATGCTTTACAAAGCTTGTTGAAAATAAAAATATGTTGAATTCTTTTGATGATCTTAGTTAGTAGAAGTGAATTTATATTTGTACTTTATTATTATAAACCTTTATTTTATTTTATATTTCTATCCCGAGTATTTATATATTGTTGATATGATAGTTGATAGATTGCATTCCTATATAGTTCATATATATATATAATATAATATAATATAATATAGTATCTCAAGAATACATTTTTATCTTGAGAATGATAGTTATATGGATATGTCTCATTTGTTATTTAGAGATCTCGATATATTTATTTGGAGATATACAGGCTTCTTTTAAAATCATGAAATTTCTCTGGCTTATAATAAAGTAAATGATTAAAAAGAAATCATGATTAATGATATATTTATATATTTTTTGTTATGTACATTATCTCTTATTTTATATACCTATTACATGAAAATTGTGACCAGGTATTGAGTCTTAGATATTTTGTGCTATCTTATCATTGATACCATGTTGAGTATGTAAGACATAATGGCTTAATATTTTGAAGCCATTAATTTTTTTTACTTATTTTGTATCCAAGCATGTTCAAGAGAAATTGATAGACTAATAATAAATTAGTATATTTTTCTTGAATCACTTTTGGAAACTATTTTCTTACCACACTACTATACCAAGACTCATGTCGATTATATTGATAATGTTTGTAACAATGGATAGGTTTTGTATTAAATAAATGATGCAATGATTTCCATGATTTGGCATGATTGATGTCATTGACCGAGTCATTCCGAAGGTACTATCTTTGGATCATATATTTTCATGGCCACATACTATTTCAGCTCGAGGGTTATTTTGAAATAAAATATTTTTAAAATCATAATTAACATTATCCAAGTAAAAGAATGTAAGAGTTTTTTTAATTATTGACTATCATTATTTTTTATTTTATTTTATTTTTATTTGATAAAAATGGGTTGATTATATAATCCATGTTAATAGACATGTGTATAGCCCAATGTTGTGTGCGATCCTTATATTTGGACTTTGAGCACCTTACGTTGGTTGGTGTGGTTGATGTGGCACGGTACAAGTCTTGGCCTAACTGGCCCATGATAGAAGGGCTTGTTAGGATTTATTTATAAATAGGCCAGGTTCCCTCTCCACTTCTTATAATATTTTCGTGAGATTTGTTCTCATAGCTTGTCTCATTGAATAGCCACGTGTTAAGAGTGGATGCTGGAAAGAAGGACTTGATCTTTGATATTCATGTGAACATTCATGATTGCAGGTTTCAAAATTAATGGCGAATGCAAGTATGCATTCCAAATCTAAAGATATTATTTGTTTTATGGGATTTTCGGATCTATTATTTGTTTGAACCTATTCTTGAAGATAATATTCTTTTGATGTTTTAGAAATCATGCATAGGATCTTAGGATAATAAAATTACTTATAATCATATCATTTAATTTGATGGCCAATGCTTACTTCAAAAGCCAACTAATTACAAGGCATGCCATTGAATGTTGGAGAACCGATCGGGTAGATTCTCAATTATGTTGACCGAACTCCAAATGCATATTGTTCATAAAAAGAAAAAAATGGTTGTGCACATTATATAGATAATTTTATTACTTTCTGAAAATCCAAATGGGATAATAATGCTTGAATGGTTGAAGCAATTGCATCAAATCATTTGGTGGACAATACTTACTTTAAAAGTCAGCTAGCTATAAGACATTGTATCGAAGGTCAGAGAATAAATACAAAAAATCTAATGATTAAAACCCTAATACACATTGTACATCAAAAAGAGACAAAAACGATAATAGTTAAGATAAATAGTTTGATTTCCTTTAGAAAATCAAGATAAAAAAAAATAATACTTAAATAGTTCTCAGTCAAGCACATCATAACATTTGATGGCCAATATTTAATTCGAAAGTCAACTAGCTATTAGGCATACCACTGAAGGCCATGGGATAAGTTCTGGATCAGAAATGCACCTCATATTCATCAATTAGAATAGATAGGTTTATTACCTTTATAAAATGCAAACATTCTCATGTTAATATTAAACCACGATTTAAGTTACTTGCAGGGAGGGCAACTTTCTAACTTTTCCAAGCCAAAGTCTTAGAAAAGTGAATCTTCTTGTTGCCTAGCCAAAAGAGGATTGGGGACATCCCTTTTTTTTTTTTTGCTTAGATCTAGCTTTTTTTGAACTGATATTCGGACCAATTTTGGCTGTGTACAGTCTCAAAAGATTCACCACCTTACCAACCGAGATATCTCCAACCCGGTCCTCCTCTCTTTTGCTTAGATCCAGCTTTTTAGTATCATTTTGGGACCAATTTTGGCTGTCTATGGTAATAGGATGGTGGATCAACTACTTTACCAAATTAGATAGCTCCAATCCAATCAATATCCTTTTCTTGCTAGTGGATTGATCCACAATCCCCTTGCTTGCTATGTTTGCCAATGTCATCATAATTCCAGAGCAATGGGCCATGTTTAGGCACTTTGAAATCTTGCTCAAAGATTACTCTAACTAGGTTAGGTGCTGATATAAGTCCGAGAAGCATTGAGTCACTGGACATTATTAAATGAATTAAAAAAAAAAAAAAGAAGGGTGTTCAAGTTACTCATGTTCCTGATATTAATATCGAGTACTTGGAAACGTATCACACACATACAGTCCTAGCTCCTAAGGTCCTTATTATTGATAAACACATTGGAGTTGTTCAAACCTAATCAAATTATCAAGAACTAATGTTACTTGTACTTTAACTTATTAATATGGAGGCCACTCTATCCATGAGACATCCTCCATCCATGCTGGAGTTGCTAACATGAGAAAGGAAAGGAGGAAAAGTGGGTGAAAGTCATGAAATCCATTGCTCCCTTAAGCTCAGGTGGTTTGAATGATGAGTTTTCTTTTGAAACATCATTTCTCAAATCATAGAAAACCATACAATTGCTGGACCCTCCTCAGACTGCCATGTGTTTTCCAAACTATGATTCCTTCCATGCATTCTCTCCAAACCTTTCCCCTTCTGCGAAAATGTCACACGAATAGGATGCTCTCGCATTCTAAACGGACCCTTATTATTATTTTTTTCCATGTATGTGGCATAAGCTCATCTACTTGGGGTTTACACCATGGTTGTCTGTCATTCTTAGGCCTACCATACATGAGAACATGAGATTGATGGCTCCACTAGATTTAACAAAAATCCAGTCCAATATTTAAAGAAGATGGACCAAATGTCTGATTGTATGACTTTATATATGTTTGGGACATTGATAGTGCTTCAAAAATTCAAGCCAAAGAGCAAGTTAACTTTAATTCAAAATGATATAAAGGATCCAATGCTACGGTCCTTCGTCTTGACTCTAGATTCTTAATTTTGATCCGATCACAGATTTCATAAGATTATAATTTTGCGAACTAATTGTGAGTTGGGACTTGCTTCTTTTAGTCCCTATGGCAGCATACAGGACATAAACAAATTCCAAGTTTATAAGCAGAATCCTAAAGTTTAGACAAAGTCACTTGCATAGAAGTGAAACCATGAGGTTGTTCAGTAGAATATTCTTTGAAATCTTTCTTGCTTGCATTTTAATAATGATCTTTTCTATATTTGTTCTCTAATCGCTGAAATATTGTAACTTGTTACTTATACATCCTTCAATTTAAATTAATTAGGCGATAACATAATATTTTACTTATATTCTTTTGATGGTGTTAATGTTATATCTTTTGGATATTTTGCCCTCAATTCTCATATTTTCTATAAACCAATCTCTTTACCTATGTCCTGTAGGCTCATGTGTGGCGCATCCAAAGCCCAGGAGAGCCACACAGGTTTGGGGGCTTAGGCTTATAAGTCCCCAGGGTCCCAGAGTCATGTTTGGGTCAAGGAGATTTGATCCAAGGATTAGGATTTTTATATGTGACTTGTTGGGGAGAGTTTTTTAGAGATTGTATCATAACCTAGTTGGTTATGGGGTTTTATTTTAGGTCCAGAGGTGTAGCCTATTTTTCTTGATTGGTGAAAGGGGCTAAGTAATTAATTGGATAGGTGGTTAGGGAATTTGTTGGGTAGCCCAACCACCTAGGATTGTAACCATTTATGTTGGACCAAGACCAAGATCAAGGAAGCCCATGTGAGGAAAGACCGCACCCTCATGTGCATTGGAAAAAGAGAGGCCACGATCTTTCTTAGGAAGCGCGCACGTGAAGGGAGGAGGCCACGGTTCTTTGGTGCGTGAAAAAGACTCTCGCAAACATGAGAGAGGTTAGAGTGTATCTTCTCCTTTGTTTGGTTGTTGGGGCTTTCTTGGTTATAAAGAGGAGCGATTTCAGAGTCTTGTAAAAAAAGGCCAGGGGTTCTTCTTTGAGGTTAATAATCAAGAACGAGATCTCTTTTCTCTTGAAATTATTTTTCTTTTCTTTTCTGTGTGGTTTTGGTTCTTGGTTCCAAGAAATAGTTTATGCCGATTGTTTTTTTTTTGTTTGTTTCTTCCAAGAAGTTGGTTGCTCTCTATTTATCTCACAGAGAGTTAAGATCCCAACAAGTGGTATCAGAGCGGGGTTAGTCCGTGAGAAGGATTCAAGAAGGAGGCGTCTCTCTCTGGTTCATTTCCAAGAAGGGTTTCATCCCAGGATCCCTTTAGGATATTTCTCAATCTTGAGTTTGAATTGGTTTTCATGTGGTATTTAGGGTTTTATCACAGGATCCCTTTAGGGTATTTCTCAATCTTGAGTTTGAGTTGGTTTTTATGGCCTGATCAACCATGAGTACCAACAACAAGGTGGAGTTTGAGAAGTTCAGTGGGAAGGAAAGTTTCACCATGTGAAAGGTTAGGGTTGAGGATATGTTAGTGCAGAATTTCCTGGATCTGGCTTTGGAGGAAAAGCCCGAGGAGATGGCGGAACGGGAGTGGCTGTCATTACAGAAGAAGGCGTGTGCAGCCATCAGAGGGTGTTTGGCTGATGTGGCACCATACAACATCTTGGAGGAGAAGACACCAAAGGGTCTTTGGTCAAAGTTGCATGCCCTGTATATGGGGAAGAACATGTGCAACAAGCTGATGTTAAAGAAACGGTTATATAGCCTTCAGATGCAAGAAGGTGGAGATGTACTTCTTCATATTCAGAGGTATGACCAGGTCTGCAATGACTTGCTGACCCTTGGAGTGAAGATGGAGGAGGAGGATAGGTCTCTACTCTTGCTATGCTCGTTGCCGAGTTCATTCGACCCACTTGTCACCACTTTGCTGTATGGGAAGGAGACACTGGTTTATGAAGAAATTGTGTCAGTGCTTAGATCCAATGAGCAAAGGAAAAAAGATGACAATAGATGGAGCACCTCAGGAGGGACTCTCGGTTGGAGAGAGGACCGTGAGAGGGAGGGATGGCAGCAGGCGCAGGGGGCGGTCAAAGTCCCGAAAAGGCAAGAGAGAGTTCAGATGCTTCAAGTGTAATCAGGTTGGGCACATAAAGAGGAACTGTCCTCTTTGGAAGAAGCAACAAGGGAAGAAGAGTGATAAGGAATCTGTAAGTATAGTGGCTGATTTGGGATCTGAGGAGGACCTCATGGTTGTTTCGGATCTGCACCAGAAGGCGGTGGACAGTTGAATCCTTGATTTTGCATGCTCACATCACTACACATTGCATCGGTCTTGGTTCGCTGACTATGCCAAAATCGATGAGGGGACTGTGACACTTGGGGATAACCATCTTTGTAAAGTGGCTGGAGTCGATACAGTCAGAGTAAGGATGTTTGATGGGGTTGTGCGGACACTCACACATGTGAAGCACGTCCCACAGTTGAAGAAGACCTAGTGTCGCTGGGGTACCTGGAGAGGAGCAGTTTCAGCTTCAGTTGCCATTCCGGGAGTGGTGTCCTGAATATCATGAGAGGTGCCATGGTAGTGATGAGAGGGAAGAGGATGGATAATAACTTATATCATCTTGAAGGGTCCGTAGAGTGTGGAGGATCTGACACAGCAGCAGCAGCACAGGATTAGCAGGGTTTGTACCGGTTGTGGCATTATCGCCTTGGCCACATGGGAGAACGCGGTATGAAGGAGCTGATGAAGGATGCATGGATTACAGACCTGGATACAGGTGTTGCAGAGGTATGTGAACCATGCCAGATGGAGAAGCAACATCGGGTGAAGTTCTCCACAAGTTTAGCATGCAGCAGAGGGCCCCTAGACCTAGTGCACATGGATGTTTGGGGTCCAGCTCCGTTTTCGGAGAAAAACGGAGCTAAGTATTTCATGTCGCTGATTGATGACTTTTCAAGGAGAGTGTGGGTATTCTTCTTGAGGGAGAAGTCAGAAGTCTTCACCAAGTTCAAAGCCTGGTTGGCAGAGGTGGAGAAGGAGAAGGGGCGGCATGTGAAGGTTGTACGGTCAGATAATGGTGGAGAGTTTACAAGCAATGAGTTCCTGAGATTTTGCCAGGGTGGTGGGATCAGGAGGCAATTTTTGGTAGCCATGACTCCTCAGCAGAATGGAGTGGCCGAGTGGATGAACCAGACTCTCAATGAGAAAGCGAGGTGTATGAGGTTGCAGGTAGGATTATCCAAGGTATTTTGGATGGATACAGTTGACACAGCAGTCTACTTGGTGAATTGGTCTCCTCATACAAAACTTAATGGGAGGGTTCCAGAGGAGTTATGGTCTGGAAGAAAGGTGGAGCTTGGTCATCTCAGAGTATTTGGGTGCACTGCATTTGTGCACATTGATCCCAGTCAGCGGAGTAAGTTGGATGCCAAGGCCCGGAAGATGGTGTTCATTGGATATCCGCGAGGAGTCAAAGGATACAGGCTATGGGATCCTTTGGAGAAGAAGGCAACGATCAGCCGAGATGTGGTCTTTGATGAAGAATCAGTCATCAGGAGGCAGAAGGAGGTGGAGGTTCAGCAGGAGGTCCAATCGGATGCGGTTGGGCAAGATGCAGCTCAGCAGGGTGCAGCTAAGCAACAACTGACCTCATATACAATTTTACCTTTTGTAGATATATCGGGAGGGTCTCAGATTCAAGTGGAGCACTCTTCAGTGGTGCCTCCACGTGTAGAGAGCAGCGAGAAACATGCTCAAGGCCCATATGAGCAGGGGGAGGAGCCACCTCCCAGTCCAGGTATCAGAATCGCATTGCATAAGCCTAGGCGGATTGTAAGGCAGCCAGTACGATATCGTTTTGACAAAACCATGTCGTATGCTTTGGTGGCTGCTAGTGGTGGACCGGAGACCTACAAGGAGGCAGTGGCAAGCCAGGATCGTGATAGGTGGGTCCAAGCCATGGCAGAGGAGATGCAGTCTCTACATAAAAATAAGACTTGGCAGTTGGTGGCACCGCAAAGTGGAAAGAAACCCATTGGTTGCAAATGGGTGTGTCAGTGCAAGGAAGGAATCTTAGAGAAGGAAGGGCCAAGGTACAAGGCTAGGTTGGTGGCCAAAGGATACTCCCAGAAGGAAGGCATTGACTACAATGAGGTGTTCTCACCTGTGGTTCGACATACATCTATCAGATTGTTGAGTATTGTAGCGGTGCAGGACTTGGAGCTGGAGCAAATGGATGTCAGGATGACCTTCCTCCATGGGGATTTGGAGGAAATATATATGGAGCAGCCACAGGGGTTCAAGGAGCCCGGATGAGAAGGAAAGGTATGTCTTTTGCAAAGATCATTGTATGAATTGAAGCAGTCGCCAAGGCAGTGGTACCTACGGTTTGATGCATATGTGAGGAGCATTGGCATGACCAGATGTGAGTATGATCCCTGTGTGTATGTTAGAATTCTTGAAGATAACTCTAGATTGTACCTACTTTTGTATGTGGATGATATGTTAATGGCATGCAAAAGTAGAGGAGTTGTAGAGGACCTAAAGGCAAGTTTGTCACATGAATTTGAAATGAAGGATTTGGGTCCTGCTACAAGGATACTAGGGATGGAGATCTTTAGGGACAGAGCCAGGAGGATGCTTCATTTGTCTCAAGGGAATTACATCAAGAGAGTCTTAGAGAGATTCAACATGGATGGTACGAAACCGGTAGCATTGCCTCTTGCCGATCATGTTAAGCTCTCTAAGTTGATGTCACCCAGGACTGAGGTGGAGGCCGGGAAGATGACGAGAGTACCATATGCTTTAGGAGTTGGGAGTTTAATGTATGTAATGGTGTGTTGTAGGCCAGATCTCGGGCATGCAGTTAGCCAAGTCAGCAGGTTCATGGCTAATCTTGGCAGGGAGCATTGGAGAGCACTGAAAGGTATCTTCAGGTACTTAGTGGGTACAGCTGGAGTTGGCATATGCTACAGGCACCGTAGCATGGAGGATGACTCTAGGGTGTTCATGGAGGCTCAGGACCGGATGCTTGGATTTGTGGATGCTGATTATGGTGGTGATTTGGAACGGATTGTTCCCCTAGTAGAGTTATATGCTACTTGGGCGGGTATCAAATATGCCACGAGGATCCTTAATTTGGATCACCTAGTTATCGAAGGCGATTCCTTCACAGTCATCTCATGGATCTAAAAGGCTATTAGGAATACTCCTACCCTCCCCATCCTAAAGGATATAGCGAGGATGCTCCGTCACTACTCCGGGCTCCTCATCCGCCATGTCTATCGAGAAGCCAATTCCGCGGCAGACTGGGGAGTCTCCTTTGTTGCACATCACTCGGGAGGCTTCATTTGCACCACTCTTGAGGATATGTCTATACAGTTTAGACATGTTTTATATGCTGATAGTTTGGACTGTACTTTTTTAAGGAATATAATATAAGTTTTCTATTTTACCAAAAAAAAATAAGAATTTATTAAATATAGCATTGCACATGGTCCAACACAAATCAAACCCAATTAGGTTTTCATCTTTGGAATTGGGAATTCAATCAAATAGAGTTGGAAACTGGCTGCACTAGATAAGATTGGGTTATAAACACCCTAGCCAGGTTGGCTAGAGCTATTAACAGTGTCATGTAATGCCCAACACAAAACAAAAACAAAAAAAGAAGGAAGGGGGGCAGGGAGAGGAAGACTTCCGATACCATTAAAAAATAGGACACAATGGCAATCCCAAAAACCCTAAGTATTGGTCTATAAAAAGGACCCTCCTCCCTCCCTTCATCGCACCCCAAACCCTTCCATCGCTGGTGAAAAAGAAGCTCTCAAAATCTTCTTGATTTCGGCAGCAAAGCTTTAAGGTTTTTTGACGATTCACCATGAGATCCCATCGAAACCAAGGTAAATCGAGTTCCCTTCCTCCTTTCCTTTCTTCCGATCATTATTGGAGAGGGTTGCCATTGGGATTTGGCTGGTAAAATACCGGATCAATGATGGAATAGGGCCTTCCCCTATTTTCCTTTTCTTTCCTTGATCCACCGACCACCAGTGGTTGGGACCGCCAATGGGGGTTGCTCCACCATCGCCTGGAGCTGCAATAGGTGGCCAGCCATGAACATTCACCATCATGGTCAAGAGAAGGGAGAAAACGGGGGAGGGAACAAGGTTTTGACCTCTCCTATTTTTTTATTTTTTTCCTTACTTCCTTAGCTCATTGATTTCTAATGCTTGGGGCTGTTATCGGGGTCATCATCTTTGCTGCAGTCGGGAGTCATTGTTGGTTTCTAGCCTTAGGGCCTCTGCTCCTGTGGTTGGGAGAAAAGAGAAAAGGAGGGGAGGGGGGAACAAAACCTTTGGCCGAGGGAAGAAAAAGAGAGAAGAAGAAGAAAAGGAAAATAAAATAAAATAAAAAAAAGAAAAGAAAATTTTTCTCTCCTCTCTCTTTCCTCTCTTTAATTTTTTTTCTCCACTTTCTCTCTCTAATTTCTCTCTCCATTTTCTCTTTTTAGTTTTTCTCTCCTAGAAATTAGGAAAGCTGTAAAGTTGGAATCAGGGATCGGTGGGTGGACCTTGATGAATCTTGGTAGTGGATTCTAAATCGATAATTATTATATCATAAAACTTATTTATTAATATTAAGATTGATTCTATAGAAAAATAATTTTACAGGCAAGAGACATCGGGCGAGTTCCTTAGCACCTAGATCGAGGATCCGGGTGTGGATTTTATTTGGTATGTTAAAACCCATCTCCAATAAAAATAAGGGTTTTTGTATATAAGCACTGATTTGTAAATATATTTTACAAGGCATGATTTTGATTCTTGAATGTGAGCATTGGCATACATGATTATTCATATAATATATATTTCAATTTTTCATGATGGATATTTATGATTGTTGGTATTATTATTTATATTTTTCATATAATATGTTCCTATCAAACATGATTATTTTGGATAATTTGGGTTGTGATATCAGTTATTGAAAATCTTGAAAAGAACATGTTTTGATAACATGTTTGAGATTAAATAAAGTGATAATCAAGAAAAGGGGTGTTTGGACTAGTCACACCATAGATAGGACCATGGTTACTGAGATTGCCAGTCACAAGCTAAAGCATGATACCGAGATTGCCAGTCACAGGCTGAAGCGTGACAATGAGATTACCAGTCATGGGCTGAAGTGTGACACTGAGATTATCAGTCACGGGTTGAAGTGTGATAATAAAATTGCTAGTCATTGGCTGAAATGTGACAATGAGATTGCCAGTCCAGGCTAAAGTGTGATACTGAGATTATCAATCATGAGCTGAAGTATGATCGTGATTAGTCCAAAACCCTAAAAAAGACTGATGATTAAATTGAAACATAAAAATAAGACATTGTTTTGTCATATATGACTATTGAGTTATTTTAGTTACATGATATGATATTTTATAATTCATTGTTCTTTTATTGTTTTCTTATTATTTTCAAATCATATTATTATTGGTATTAGTGTATGGAATCCTTATTGGGCTATGAAGCTCATACCCCCTACTTTCCTTCCTTTTCAGAGTTGTGCAGGATATTCAAGCTTGGTTGTGAATTTGATTCGTGATGAAATGATGAATAGATAGAGAGTAATTAATACCGATCGGATGACCGAATGATAACTGAATTTATAAATATATAAGTTGTATTATTTTCTTTACATTAGGCATTCTCTTATGAGTTGTGATTAATATTGTTACTAGAAATTGAAGTTGTAATGGATTTTTTAAAAAACTTCGCATGATCTCTAGGATATATTCTAGGATTTATACGGCCAGTCGCATGACCGACCCTAGTGCTAGGTTCAGGAGGTGACACGTTATGCTTATCTTAAATTACCGGCCATCTAGACCAAACTCAACCAGCTTGTATTCTTCCTAACATGTATCGATCATAGCTCAGTTCAAGTAACTACAAGCAATTAGCTTAGATAGACTAGGTTTAATGGGTTGCTCACCATGCTAATCCAAATTTGTGTCATATATTTAATAAACTTTAAATTTATAAAATGGAATGAAAGAACTAGGATTCTATATTTTATAATAACAACTCGAAATTGAAAACAAACGATACTCTCATTTCCTCCCTTCAAACCTATTTATAATTTTTAAATATGAAGTGATAATTCATATAAAAAGCGTGATAGAGGAGTACTTATTAAAATGACCAATGGCCTTGACTTATATAACAGGCAATGTTGAGGCATATATTTTGACAATAGATGTGCAATATATGCCTGATATACAAGTACATGCTATAAAGTTTTAGGGACAGGACAGGTTAGGCCAGGCTATTAAGCTCATAAACCAATAGCCCAATCCTGGCCTGATTCTAGATCGGGCCTAAGATTTCAGACCCAACTCAGATAAACATTAGGCCTCCTTTCTTAGAATAGAGTCTGGTCCGAGAAGGCCATTGGTTAGCTGTGCCTATTGTCCATCCCTATTGCACTGGTTTCAGTTGAATCATAGGTTAAAAAATAAAATAATTTATTGGTCCTATTCAACTAAAGTTCACCAAACTAATATAGTAGGCAGTATAAATCTACAAAGAATCTATTCAACCATACCGTACAATATTAAACTCAAAAATAAACACCAACTTTTGGACCTAATATGTCACACAAGGTGGAGAAAATCAATTTTTCTATTCAACAAAACATCAGCTATCTCATATCATGAATTTGTTAGTAAACCATGGGATTGTATGTACAATCTTATGGTTTACCATATCTACCATGCATGTCATATATTTATATATTCACATGTACAATATTATGTTGTGTTATATTATATTTATTATATTATACTGTATTATATTATAAAAGACCTTGGGGTGGAAATGGGATAAGGCTGGTTTCATGCTAATTAAGTCATAGGTGGTCTAACAAAATGGACAACTTAAAAGTCAATCCATCAAAATAAATGAGACAAGAACTCTAAGCCGAACCTCACTTGTTTATGATATACGTAAATTAACCTTAATATGTGTAACTTGTTTTTTTTTTTTTTTTTTGATAAAAAAAAAAAAACAATATTAGAATAATATGTGTAACTTGTTTAATAAGTAGGTCACTAGACATACTTAAAGTCAAGCATGGAAATCCTATTAATCCACAAAAAACAATATTAGAACAATTATTTCACTTGTAATTAACTTGTTATTTGACATGATAATTTATAAACATGACTTTGATTATTAAATGGTCAAGTCAACAATATGAAGCCTCTTGACCCAAACTCAACCTATTTAACAAATAAATTAGTGATTCTAATTCATTTATGATCGAAACCTGCCCATGTCCGAGTAAGCAAACTTCTCTGACATTATGTAAAGTTAATATCAAATTGGCAAGTTAGATAAAAGATTAACACCCTACATATGAAAACTAGTTCAATTTGATCCGTGGGTTCACCCAAAACCATGTACATCCCGAATTTCTCAAGGTTTTTTTTGGATCCATGTTTCATGGGACTCATGACCGGCTAATGGATCTAATCATGGGGTCATGTAGCCAAATTTAACCTCTATCTGACACCTTTTGCACCCCATTTATTTTTAGCCACTTCACCAAGTGTGGAGATTGGGACGTTGTGATATAATATTATGAGACATCAATAATGTGGATACTTATTTTGTTTCATTGATAGAAAAAAATATATATTTGGTTATATATGGGGGAATAATTTGTCGAAGATTTTGATGAAAATATTGTGCAAGAAAGAATGAAAAAAAAAATATGTAGTTATCATCATTTTTATCTACATGATTACGCAAATGAAAAAATCAATTAAATTAATCTAGATTCTGTAAATTTAAGGCAGGAACTAGGCCAGGCCTGCCCGAAATCGAGTCGGGCTTTGAATTGGGTTTCAAATTAGTTGGACTAGGCTTTGGGCCTTATATTAGAGCCTATTTAATTTTCAGGCCGGGCTCGGGCACCTCTTTGGCCCGACCCGGATCGGCTCGAAACTAGCCCAGACTAAGCCTGACCTGAACTTGGCCCAGTCTGGTTCTCATTTTTTTCTCTTCCCGTCTAACGTCTTCCCGAATCTTTCATTCTCTCTTGTTTCCCAGTCCACCATAGATCGCCCGGTCCGCTTGATGGCACTCAACGACGAGTCAGCGACGCTACTCCCAGCTTCGATCTTCTTTCCCCGATCAGTGCTTGCATAGTCACACCGATAATGCTGCCCCCTCGGCTTCGATCTCGCTCCTTTGGCTTCGATCTCCGTTTCTTGGTCCCGATGCTCGCACCAAACACCCTCGCTCCCCCCGTGCAACCCCACGGCCCTCCTTCGGCTTCGATCTCCCTCTTTAGGCACCGGCGCCCGCACTCGATGGCCCTGCCCTCATGCGACCTCGTGGCCTCCCTTGGGCTTCGATCTCCCTCCCGGGCTCCCCTACCCCAGTGCCCCACCCAACCCCCTGCCTCTCGTGCGATCTCACGGCCTCCCCTCCTCGGCTCTAATCTCACTCCCCTCGTTCCAGTGCCTTTACGCCCCTATGCTTCGGCGAAGCATTTTTTTTTTTTTTTTGTTATTATGTCTTATTCGGGCCGGTCCAATTGGGCTAGGGCTCGGGTCAGGCTCGAGCCTGATGCTTTGAAAAAATTTCGAATCTAAGTCTGGCCCGAAGCCTAAAATATTTTTTGGACCGGGCTTAAATAGGGATGTGGCATGGTCCGATCCGATCCGGTCCTATGTAAATTTGACACTGCTCTTACTAAATAGCACGAGAGAAAAGTTGGGGAACTCTTTTGTACAGTGTTCAGGCTAGAATAAATAAAATTCACCGGAGGTATCTCATGTGGATCAAATTAATGTCTTATTTGAAGGACAAATTATCAGCTCCATCCATATTTCGTAGTTACAGCAACGAGATCCGAGTTTGGGTAACTGTACCAGAAATGGAAGTAACAGAATCAATAATTTGTTGAATAACAGGATAAAAAATCAGAACAAATGCGAAATGTGTCCTACTTATAGGAAACAGGTCTCATGGAAAAAATGATCATCTTTGATAACCGTCAGACCCGGGTTGCCTGGCCTCCCATATTCAGGATTTTTTTTTTAATAATATTTTTTAAAAATAAAATTATCGAAGTACAAATAATTTTATCAAACTACGGTACTTTGATGGCCAGGTATTTTTCTTTTCCATTGTAGTTCCGCCGTGAAGAAGATGCAGGCTGTGCCTACATCTCTGGACCCGAAAAAAACCATGAGGAAAAATTTAAAAGAAAATTCTTGAAAACGCAGGCAAGCCTGCATCTTTGGATCGAAAATAATAAAAAAAAAAACTGAAAGAGTCATCGAAAAAAATAAAAAATTTCTTGAATCAATCTCATGAAAAATATCTTTGAAGATACGGAAACTGCATCTTCCAAAAAAAAAAAAAAAAAAAAATCCAGTTGAAAGATAAAGATAGAACCCGCGTCTTCTAAATCAATCAAAAAAATAAAAATAATAATTTAAATCTTCTAAACGGACCGAATAAAAAATAAATTATAATTTTTTTAAAAAAAACTTAAAAATGAAGTAGATTCTGTATCTGGATATTTTTTAATAATATTTTTTTTAAAAAAAATTATCGAAGTAATGCGAGTCAAAACAAATTTACTGAACTACCGCAGCTCGATAAACATGACAGCCACACTCGTGTCTTTAAAATTTAACATAATAAAATTTTAAAAATATAATCAAATTTAAAATAATATAATAAAATATTTAAAATATTTAAAATAACATAATAAAATTAAAATATTTAAAATAATATAATAAAATTATAATATATATAATATTTAAAATAATATAATAAAATTAGTTTTTTTTAAAAAATAAAAGAAGCTGCAGGTAAAGTAAAGTTGCAGGTTGCACCTTCGACTTCATCTTACTCTTGCACCTTAATTTTTAAAATAAAAATTTAAAAAAATTAAAATATTCCGGTAATCAGTTCGGTGATCGGACCAGTGGTCAGATCGGAGCCCAGATTGGTAGTCGGATCGGTGGCTGGACTGGCAACTAGATTGGATCGATGATCAGATCCGGTCACCATTCCAGTCACCGGTCCGGTCACCTGTCCGGCCACCGGTTCGGCGACTGGTCCTACCAACGGTCCTGCCACTAGTCTGATGGTCGGTGCTACCACAGGTCCGGTGGACCGGTCGGTCCTGCCACGGGTCCGGCGCCGGTCCTGCCATGGGTCCGGCGCCGGTCCTGCCATGGGTCCGAGCTCCGGTCCAATTAGGAGTCCGGTCGCCGATCCAATTAGGAGTCCGGCCGCCGGTCCAACCAGGAGTCCGGTAGCCGATCTGGCCACCAATTTGGCCACCGGTCCTGCTACTGGTTCGATCGCCGGTCCTGCCACTGGTTCGGCCACCAATCTTGCCATCGGTCCGACCGTCGATCTTGCCACGGGTCCTGCCACAGGCTCGGTCGTCGGTCTTGCCACCGGTCCTACCACAGGTCCAACCAGATTAGTGGTTAGACCGGTGGTAGGACCGACGATCAGATCCCTAGTTGGACCAGCGACGGACCGGTGGCCGGACCGGATACCGGACAGGTGGCTGGACCCCTGGTTGGATCAGAGACCAGACCGTGGACAGGCACCGGCTACCGGACTGGTGGCAGCACCGGCACTGGAATGTTTCATGTTTTTAATTTTTTATTTTAAAAATTAAGGTGCAGGAATAAGATGAAGTCGGAGGTGCGGCCTGTGGCTTCACTTTACCTGCAACTTCTTTTAATTTTTTTTAAATTTTTAATTTTATTATATTATTTTAAATATTATATATATTATAATTTTATTTTGTTATTTTAAATATTTTTAATTTTATTATTTTATTTTGAATATTTTATTATATTATTTTAAATTTTATTATATTTTTTAATTTTATTATGTTAAAATTTAAAGACACAAGTGTGGCTGCCATGTTTATCGAGCTGCAGTAGTACAGCAAATTTGTTTTGACTCGCATTATTTCGATAATTTTTTTAAAAAAAATTATTAAAAAAAATATCCAGATGCAAAATTTACTCTGTTTTTAAGTATTTTTTTTTAAAAATATTTTTTATTTTTTATTCGGTCCATTTAGAAGATTCAAATTATTTTTTTTATTTTTTGGTTGATTTAGAAGATATAGGTTCTACTTATATCTTTAAACTGAATTTTTTTTTTTTTTTTTTTTTGGAAGATGCAGGTATTGCATCTCCAAAAAAATATTTTTTAGATTGATTCAAGAAATTTTTTATTTTTTTGATAATTCTTCGAGTTCTTTTTGTCCGATCCAAAGATGCAGGCATAGCCTGCATTTTCAAGATTTCTTTAACTTTTTTTTATAATTTTTTCTGGTCCAGATAGCTTGCATCTTCTCCGCGTCGAAACCGCAACCAAACAAAAAAAAAACACCTGGCCACGGAAGTACCGTAATTTGGTAAAATTATTTTAAACTATGGTACTTTGATAATTTTATTTTTAAAAAAGTTTTATTAAAAAATAATCCTCCATAATCATCTAAAAAGAAAAGAAAGAAAGGTAAGTCCGGATAACATTTGGAGTAAAAAGAGAATGTGTTATTCCAAAAAATGATAGCCCAGTCGACACGAATTGTGATTCTATATCCCTCGTATTTAAAATTTGAACCATGGCCAGAATTGATTAAATAAAAGAATTTTTCTAGATACCTGGACATGGATGTGTGTGATTGACTATTGAATCGGTTGATGCTTTGATGGTATCCCACCATACAATTTATAATATAAATATTAAATATACTTAATAGATATTCTCTCCCCCCCCTGTCTCCAGGAGAGAGCTCCGGTGCTTAACAGAAAAATTAGCATATCATGCATGAAAGCCATAACTTTTTTTTTTTGGAACACAAAAATCATGAATCCTTTTACGTCTTCAAACATATGAATGTGCTTACAAAAATATCAATAATTATTTTGTTTCATTGATAGCATAAAAATTTTTTTTGGTGACACTTTGGAGCAAATTGCTGAAGAAGTTAATGAAAATATTATTTGAGAAAGAATGAAAGGATGTCTTGTTATCATCGTGTTTATCTACATGATTGGGAGAATATACAAAGGTAATTTATCTCTCTTTAGAAAAAAAGAAAAAAGAAAAAGAAAAAAAGAGAGACCGGGAATCAATTTATTTTTTTATAGAAAAAATGTGTTTGTCATCATCCTTCACATCAAAATATTATATAGATCCATGAATGTCGAAGATTGTTGGCTATCGAACCAAGTTATAAAATGCAGCTTTATAGTAATGTCTTTTATAAATATGAATTTATATACCATCATTCGAATATATCGAAAAATTGTATCGACCTGTGGTGGAAAACTATTATCCAAAAATTTTATAAACAGGCTTAAAATACTGATTGCTCCAATTGCATTCAGACAACAAGAGTAGCAGACTATTATCAATCCATGACAAGAAATTATTGCCAACTTAATTACAAAAGTAGGTGATCCGCAAAATATTTATGGATCTAGGTGGCACGTGGCAAAAGAAATTCGGAGAAAAAAAAAAAAAAATGGACACATGGCATTTTGGTTGCTAGCATGGCCGAATTCGTCTTTTGAAAAGATGAATTCTAAAATGAATTTGTCTTTTCGAAAGACGAATTCATCTCCGTCCCCAAGAGCTTGCTAATCCGGTGACACGTGGCAATTGGACGTTCCCTTGGAGCCGCGTGTTCTTCTGATTTCGGCTTTTAGAAAGACGAACTTAAATTCGTCTTTTCAAAAGCCGAATTCAAGCTAGCTCCACAGGAGGCTCGCGTTCATTGACACGTGGCGATCCTGGCATTCCGGTGGTGACACGTGGCCTAGTGGGTTCGGCTTTTGGAAAGATGAATCTAAAATCGTCTTTTCAAAAAATGAATTCGCCTGAGAATTCGTCTTTTGAAAAAACGAACTCAGGCAGAACCCTTTAACCCCCGCTCCCATATATTTTTTTTTCACTGTTCTTCGACTTTTTTTTTCTTCCCGTGGTCCCTCGCCGGTCCCTCCTCCCGTGGTCCCAGTTTTTGTTTTTTTTTTTTGCGTGGGGTCCTAAATCGGTCGAAGGCTTCGTTGTTCTCGCTCGTCCATTCCGGTTTATATTTTTTATTTTATTTTTATTTTTTTAGTATTTAAGCTTTTTTTATTAATATTTTTTTTTTGTTGTGTAGATCCGATTTCTGGCTTTTTATTGGACGATCTAGATCTCGTTCTTCCATATTTCATTATCCCGATTTAAGGTAATTTTTTTATTAACTTATAATTATTTGATTGTTTAAATTAAATTTTGTATATATTAATTTAAATTTTGAATTAAATTTTTTATTACATATTTGAGTAATTAAATTTTGTGTTTTGAATTTTCTGTGATAAATTTATTTAGTATTTGTTATTTAATAATTTACATTATTACTTTTATATTAGAAATTAATATTAAAAAACTAATTTTATGGGAAGTTAAATTAGTATGTTAATTATAAAAATTGATAAAATATTATTAAAATTTGAGGGATGATTAGAATAAATAATTTATATAAAATTTTTAGTAAATAATAAGATGTATATATAAAAATTTTAAGATATTTAAAATTTATTAAATAATAAGAAGTTTTGATTATCTATTTTTTTGTTTAATATTTATTATTTCAGGAATTAAAAAATAATATATATTGATAATGATTAATTAAATAATTGTAGTTCCAATTATTAAAATTTAAAAATTTAGTATTGTACTTCAATAATTAATTAATGTATTAATTAATGTAAAAAGAATAATGATATACTAATAATTATTTATTAAAAAAATATTATAAATATGAACTTATTTATGTTAGTAAATGGATTAATCATTAAGATTATTTTGTCGTTAATTAATTATAGTAATATTTAATTATGAATATATAAGTATATAAGAATAATGTATGATTATGTCTATCTTGTAAATAATTATTTAGTTAAATAATTATTTAGTAATACTTAGTTATGAATAAAATTTGAAGTTTACGTATTTGTAGTTATATTTTTTATTATATAAATGTGCAGCATGAATTTTTATAGCATGTATTGTGTACATATTGATATCAGTGATGTAATTATGTTTCGAAATAATTTTTTAGGTTAATCATTTAAATTTTTATTTATATTTTTATAAAATTTGCATTTCATTGAATCGTAGACCCGTTAATTGCTTGATATGCATATTCTATAGTATCTGTACATTTTTCTATACTTGTACGGATATGAGAATTATGCATATTAATCAATTGATTGTCCAGTTTGGATAGTTTGGGAATTACAAATAATTTTACAGGTCAGTTTATAGTAATCAAATGATTTGCAGTCAAGGCCGAATGAAATTTCGATCATCATTTTTCTTTTGTTCTTCGTATACATAAATATTTGTATATGGAGAACTAAGAAAAAATGCTGCCGAAATTTCATTCGGTCTTCATTGCATACCGTTTGATTACTATAAGTTGACTCGTAAAATTATTGTAATTCTTGAATGGGATAGGATCTTTACCTAGTAGTTGATGATATGATGCATTCATCGTAATAGTAAAATAATTATATTTTTAATTTTATTGTCATATTAATTATGTAATTTAATTAGTTTATTAATGATATCAATATATGAGAAAGTTCTTTCTAAATATATTTTGTTAATTAAACATGTAGGATATAATGGGAGAAACAATCACAGCATTATGTTATATGGGTGGTTCTATGATTAATGGATCAAATGGAATTGAGTACAATCAGGGACCAAAAAAGGTAATTAGAATCAGTTCTGATATGACATTCCAAGAGTTGAAGAGCAAAATATGTAGAGTTCTCCGTATTGATAGAACTAGAAATTTTTTTTTGATTATCTATAGATATCCACAAGTTATCAAGTCGACATTTGTAAAGTACGAACTTGTTCCATTAACCGATAATGAAGACATGGAGATAATATTTTCAACTATCGGTTCACATCCATGTATATCGGATGCAGAGTTATATATAGATATCCAAACCATTGAAGCTCTTGAACCTGATTGCGAACACGATGATTACGAAGAAGCTGTTCAAAATATAGCAACAACTCGTGTAACTGAACAGGTTCTATCATATAGTACTCCGAATATTGCAGATAATGAAGTAGAAAATATTGACTCGGTTTTTACTATAGATCCGTTACGTACGGTGGACAGTACTGTACCATAAAGTAATATTAGAGAAGCATCAATATATAAAGCTGCTGATGACAGGGTGCATGTCGTTAATCAACTTTTTAGTGAGAATGATGATGAAAGTGAACATGATTTGGCTGATGAAGGTGACGAGGCCGGTACTTCACATCCAGTACAAAGTCTAGAGGATACCACTGTTCCAGATTATTCTACATTTGAAGCTCCATCTAGAACATTTGCCCAGATTGATTGGAATGCTGCAAATTTGTCAATGTATTCTTCAATGCAGGAACAACATGTTATATGGCAAAGGAATGAGGAGTTACGTAAAGGACTCCGCTTTATAGATAAGGCAGAATTGCAGACTGCAGTAAAACAATATTATGTTGAAAGACATCATGAATTCAAGGTTATTGAATCAAATCCAAATCTATGGCATGTCAAATGTAAGAGCAGAGATTCTGGCTATCAGTGGATGCTGAGAGGTATTAAACGGCATAATTTTTTTGAGATCTCACGATATATCGGTCCTCATACATGCCTATATGCAATAATGTCTCAAGATCATTCTGGTTTGGACTCCACTTTAATTGCTAATGAAATTCGGGACCTGGTTAAAGAAATTCCTACCATTGCTATTGCTGGACTTGGTGCAGTCATAAAGAATAAATACAACTATACACCAAGTTATAGAAAATTATGGGATGCCAAACAGAAGGCGATAGCGATGCTGTTCGGAGATTGGGATATGTCATATCAATTGCTTCCGAAATGGTTGCATGCTATACAAATATTTAATCCGGGTACCTGGATGAAATTTATCAGCAGTCCAACTGGTATACCAAATTGTGCCCAGTTTGATTGTGTATTCTGGGCCTTTGCACCATCGATTGAAGGGTTTAAGCACTGTCGTCCTGTCATAAGTATCGATGCTACTTTCATGTATGGAAAGTATAAGGAGAAGTTATTGATTGCAACTGCCATTGATGGAAATAATCAGATATTTCCACTTGCATTTGGTATTGTTGATGAAGAGTCAGCGGACACCTGGGGTTGGTTCTTAGCTTGTATCAGAAATTTTGTTACAACACGTCAGGAAATTTGTCTAATTTCTGATCGACATGTTGGTATACTTGCTGCAGTACAGAATGAGTATCTGGGTTGGCAGCCACCGCATGCTTATCATGTATATTACCTGCGTCACGTGGCAAGTAACTTCAATTCAAGATTTCGTGATCCCAAACTAAGAGATGTGGTGAAAAGAGCTGGAATGCAAACGCAGCCTAGAAAATTCCAGAAATACATGAGGAATATTGAGAAATTTAACCTAGAAGCTGTTCAGTGGTTGAATGAAATTTCTTTAGCAAAATGGACACGTTCACATGATGATGGACGACGGTATGGGATGATGATAACTAATATATCCGAGTGTTTCAATGGAGTTCTGAAAAATGCTCGATTTCTTTCCATAACAGCGTTAGTACAGTTGACTTTCTTTCGGCTTGTGTCATATTTTGAAGGCCGACGTGTCCAAGCAACAGAGGCAATGGACAGAAATGAAAGGTTTACTCCTTTTGTTATGGGACATGTCATCTCCAACCAAGCCAAAGTGACATCGTATACCATTACACGATTTGATAGAGCAACTGGCTTGTTTCAAGTCCAAACTGCTAGACGTGGACCGAACATGAACAGGGGTGATAATACACAGGAACTTACGATCTTTATGTATCATTGAAAATATGTTATTAGGTTGTGTATATGTTGAATTATGATTTTTGATGCTGTAGGTTGTTCGTCTTTCCTAGCAGACATGTACATGTTAGAAATGGCAATGTTTTCATTTACCTTGTTCTCACGTCATGACTGGTTGTGTACATGTTGCCATTGATTTTAAAATATACATTGATCGATGATATACATTACACGATTATCATCAAACTTATGTGCCACAATTTCTCATGAAGAATATTGGCCCCGGCAAAATGAACACGGTATCATTATACCTGATGTAAATAGGCTGTGACAGAAAGGTAGGCCACGATCCACGAGGATCAGAAATGATATGGATATAAGAGAAGCCGGCAACAGACATAAGTGTACAATCTGTAAAGAAGAAGGGCATGATAGACGGTCATGTCCAAGATTTCTACAAGCAGATTAGTTAAATTATATCAATCATATTTTACAGATGTTTTAATATATGGATTGTAATATATTAGGCTAATCTTGTCATTGCTTTGTATTTTATTTGATGGATTGTAATATATGGATATGTTTTATTGTCTGATGTTTATAGCTTGTATATGGATTGATGTCCTTACTATGCATTAAATGGGCTTTGTGATTGATTTTCTTTGAGTTATCACAGTTATGGATCCTGGTCCTTCTGATAGTAGTGTACTACACAGTCAACCTTCACATATATCATCTTTGGTCTGGGAGGGACAGGATGTTGTTTTGCACTGTCAACGTCGAGAGATGGTTATGCGCAGATCGATACCGCTCGATCATCGTATTTTGCCATTACTGATGCAGTCCGGATTCTATGGTCTAGCACGTGTTGGATTTATTAGATTGGACTGGCATTTGATCACTGCTCTCGTCGAGCGGTGGCGTCCAGAGACGCATACTTTTCATTTTCCCATGGAGAGGCCACCATCACCCTACAGGATGTTGATGCTCAGCTAGGTTTGCCAGTAGATGGTTTACCAGTGACGGGTAGTACACGGGTAGATTGGAGGCAGCTTTGTCTTGAGTTATTAGGGATCGTCCCACCGGATGATAGATTGCATGGATCACGACTGAGCTTGGTCTGGCTTATCGAGCACTTCCAGGATTTAGCATTCGATGCGGACGAGGCAGCCATTCAGTGCTATGCTCGAGCATATATTTTACAGTTGATGGGTGGGTGCCTTTTTATGGATAAATCTGGGAACAACATGCATCTATTATTTCTACCTTTATTAGCAGATTTCGAGACGGCCGGACAGTATAGTTGGGGTAGCGTTGGACTCGCTTGGTTGTATAGAGAGATGTGCAGGGCGAGCCACAGAGATGTTACTGATATTGCTGGTCCGCTGTTGCTACTACAGCTGTGGGCATGGGATAGAGTTCCGATTCTTGCACCCCACAGATTACTTCGACAGGCTCCAGATCCGATGATCGATTTTGATGATGATGGAGCCGGTTTACCACAGGGACCATTAGGGTTGAGGTGAGTTTAGAATTTACATAATATTTTTATGCCGTGTATGATATATACTATTTTATTTAATTAATTTATTTTGTAGATGGAGAGATCTTTTTTCTATTATACAGGTACATATGCATGTGGTCTCTTCGTATCGTTATTTACTTGATCGATTACGACCCGACGAGATAATGAATATTGAATTTTTGGTAATGATTGACTTATTTTATTTGTTCTTGTTTAATAAATCATGCTTTAAATTATTTATAAACAGGTCATATGGCAGCCATATACTATCGCTATGATTGCACAGTTACCAGACTACTGTCTACGGGGTCAGGAGATCTAGTGTAGTAGAGTGCCACTAGTATGTTTTTATATAGTAGAGTGGCATTTATCCGATAGAGTGATGCGCCAGTTCGGGATGCGACAGGTCGTGCCAGATCAGTTTGATACGTTGTCTGTACTACATCGTATTGATATGAGAGGACGATCTGATCAGGATTGATCCACCGTTCATCGGGATTATATACAGTTATGCATGAGTCGTCATGATTATATTATACATGGTGATCCATTCGATGGTACCATGGATTATCACGATCCTTATATGCAGTGGTATTGTAAGATCACTCGTCGATTCATCAGTCGTAATAGTGCAGTATATGATTACATGATAAGTAATTTAAATTTTATTATTTAAATTATAAATAATGACATGTATAAGTGAGTTTCATTAAGAAACTCACTTATACATGTTTTTCTTAACATGTTTTTCTTTCCTTTTCTTGGCTTTGCATTCAAGCTCATCCTACTGGGATTTGCTCACACACCCCTTTTAGGCCATAGTTTTGAGACATGCTCCAATCTCTCCTAAATGAGTAGTAATAGGTTTCACAGTAGCTAGCCATCTATGTATATATCACTTGTTTATATACTTCCTTATCAGATCGGCCTATGATATACCACGGATCCAACCTTTGCTAACATAATCTTATTTACCAAATATTACATGCTATGTGGCCTCCATTTAAAGATTCATAAAGACTATTAAAGTTTGTTTAATAGGCGACGTCATAATTTAGACCACAAATGCATGATCTATTGAATTAAGCCCCTTGATGTGCAAAACATGTGGATGGTTATTGCTCGTCAAGCGATTAAAACACATGTATGCTTTTCTTGATAACTAATATCAACCCTCACCTTATGTAAATGACTCACGAGGGACCTCCAGGTATGCTTATGTATACTGCTACTCTTATACTGGCTCTTGCTTTCTCTCAAGCATTTGCTTTTACTATTTTTCAAAATTTTTGCATGACTTGAACATCAAAGGATCTCCATTGGATAAAGCCCGAAGGCTTCGAGTATTTTCTCTTCTATTTTCAGGCAGGACTCGCATCTTTAAGCATATATCTTCACCCAAGTAGATTAGTCCAAGCACTCCGAGTAGGATTGGTTAATTACTGTTCATGTGCGCATTTAGTTTGATCGGGTTGGATTTTAATGGGAACAACCTATATTTGTTTATATAGTCAGGTATTCAAGGTACAATCTAAATAAGTTGAAAATTGATACGACATCGAGTCGTTCCTAACTTGATTTGAATAATCATGAAAATTGACTATGCTCCTTTGTAGCTCGATTCAAAATTAAACTTGAATTAAACTTGATCAAATAATAAAAGAATCGAAATTGGTTTTAAAAACTAGACTTGAAACCAATCTCAATCAGGCCTAGTCTCGATCAAGCTCTATATAATATCCCATGGTATTTGAAAATGGAAGAAGTTAAAGTTAGACCCAAGCTACCAAAGCACCTTTAATGTGCTAGGCTTGATAAAACAAATATGATCTTTTGTTTGTCACCGTACCAGGCCATGGCTTAAATTAAAGTTTAAGGGTCTATTTGGATGACTGGGTCCTTGAAATTATAGGTTTGAACCAATATAACTGCAAAAATTAAGCCTAGCCCAGCCTGTCTGTATAAATGCCTCGAAATTATTATAGTAGGCCGGTCCAAATCTATAAGTTTTTTCTTCCTGTGAGATTTTGGCCGGGCCATTATAGTGGTTCTCTTGGTATTCATGAAGACAGGCATAACCTAGCCTTATTTAGATAGTTGTATTGGCCTAAACTCATGATTTTATAGGATTTTAGGCCCAGTCATCCATCCATGCTCTAACTTATTTTGAATATCAAGTGCAGATAGAGAGCTAACTGATACTTTAGAGCATTCGTATCAAGAAATATATTCAGTTCTCTCGTAACCAGATTGTAGTGTCCCACAACTTTTAGATGCATAGATAACTGACATGATATATCTTTTTCATTTTGAATACTCTATTTGTAAATATATTATATTTTGATTTTTTGTTAAATAAATATTTTTTAGTATTTTTCTGAAAATGATTAGTCTAGTTTGGATTGCAAAGATACCAAACTTTGCATCATAGAGAAAAGTTTTTTTCTTAGTCATGGATATTCAATTAAATTTTTTTTTGAACCCCTTAAAAAAGTTGTGCGGTCCGCCCCTGCCCAACATGTCACCAATAATACAAAGTTCTTCAAAAGATTGGGATAATAAATGCCATCACTCTATCAGCTTGGTTCCAGGGCAATTCACCTAGGATACAAGAGTCAGCATATATGTCAAAGAAGGTTCCATGTACTGCTTAATGGATTTAAGGTCTTTAGTTTTTTTCTCTGTTAACCACCCATGTGGTAGCTCAGCTGCTGGAACTGGCCTTGATTTCATATCAACACATCTTAGGTTCGGATAACAACTCCATGAACGACTCAAATAATTTCGGGATTAATTAATTATGGAGCCTGGATGCGGGGGTGTTGGGATGTCGAATTATCCATTTTTTAAACTGCTCATCAAACTAACCAAGTCTTGTTCATTGCTTACTTGATATTGCTTACAAGTATGTCCACGATCATTAAACAGATATTCATCAACATAATTTTTAGAAGGATGCAAGACTAACACACATTTTCAACACATTTTATATTAGCTTAAAATTTTAGAATCAATTATTACTCGACAAGGTATCTGTTATGGTGGAAAATCAACCTGATGGCATGGTTCGACTGGATTGGTTCTACTCAGAATTGCCATGGCATCCCACGTAGCTGAATCAAGTCCATCTCAATCAAGTCGAAAAGTAAGAATAGTAGACCAGGAAACATTCGAGGTTTCATGTCACATAAGAAGCACTACAACTCGAATAGGCATTCGCATTCCTCGGGGCTCGATGTCCATCCTAAGTTGACTTAGAACCTTCTTACCTTGACAACCGGTTTTCCTGCCTTGGGTGAAGATGCATTGCCTCCGTCAAGCCAAAAATGAGAAGTACCATAATACTTTCCAGCAGTTATGCTGAATCTTTAGACAATCATGGTGCAATTTCAAATGGTTATATTATGACTCCAAATTGTTGAGATATGATTCGTAGACCGGTATAAATAAACTCAGACACCTTCCAATAAAAGTAATAAGAAAGAACCCCAGTTAAAGGATGCTTCGTGTCTCTAATTCATTCATCTTCTTCCTCATTTTTTTATTTTAAATATCTCTAGCTTAAACACTGGAGGGTTCATTCGGAGCTAATCATTGAACATTGTTTGTTGTCTTGCAAATATATCATGGCCGAGGAAATTTAGCAGGGTCTTGATCCGAGGATAGTCGCCCTCAGGTCTGAGGTCCCTAACGTAACCTTCTTCTTCTGGGTGTACAGGTGGTCGGTTGCAAGACCCGGTGCCTCGATCGGGGCACTCTTCCCTAACCGGTGCAAACGAGGGCAGAGGCACCTCTTCTAACTTTGGGGTACCATACTGGATGTGCCGCTCTGCGCGTGCCGGCTTCGATGGCAGACTTGGTGCTGACGCCTTTGTCCTTTCCGTGACGCTCTCGAGGAGCGGGCTCGACTCCGGTCGAGGTGGGCTCGACCCTTAGGGAGCCACCTGGCGAAGGAGCGGAGGGAGCTCGACTCCGGCCGAGGTGGGCTCGACCCTCGGGGAGCCACCTGACGAAGGAGTGGAGGGAGCTCGACTCCGACCGAGATGGGCTCGAACTTTGGAGAGCCACTTGTCAAAGGAGCGAAAGGAGCTCGACTCCGACCGAGGTGGACTCGACCCTTGGAAAGCCACCTGGCGAAGGAGCGAAGGGAGCTCGACTCTAGCCGAGGTGGGCTCGACCCTTGGGGAGCCACCTGGCGAAGGAGCGGAGGGAGCACGACTCTTGCCGAGGTGGGCTCGACCCCAAGCTTTGAAAGAAATCCGATGTGACGATATTTGCCCGCTTCGCTGTCAACGGATCCGAGATATATTCCATGTCAGCGATCTTGCCATATCACTAACCTTCGTCAAGGAGTTGCCAAACGAAACTAACCAAAATTTGGTTGGCTTTGGTGAGGTTAAAAATTTTGGGAGGTACCATTCTTGTTTACCTCCTCACAATTGCAATGTTGGCATTTGAATCTCGTAGGCATATTTCAAGCCTTAAAATGTACAACTTCTGCGGACAGTGGCGTTGCAAAAATTTTATTTTAGTTTAAAATAATTTTGAAGTATCGGAAGAATTTAAGGTGAGCCGGGTAGAATATCCGTTCCAACTTGGATAACCTGATCCAAATAAAAATTAATCAGGCATGTTCGGAGACCCGACCGATAGATTTACATTTGTTGATAGAAGGTTTTGGATTTTTGGATAATTTCTTAATCAGACGGGGACGGGTTCATATAGTAAAATTTTAAATGAATTTAGACATGTACAGGATAAATTGTACATGCATCCAATCCATTGCCATTTCTAATCGTATGGTCACCTGTGTGACTACTTTGTATGTGCAAGTAAATGTCAAATTTAGACCTGGCCCATTTATTTTTTTGTTGACCTTCCCTATCTGTAACAGTGATATAGAATGAAGCCACGTTTCCAAATTATCCAAAACACTCTCTCTTTAACGTAGTATGGGAGCCACCGACTTTGAATTCAAAAAGGGAGAGAGAAACATCGAGGAAGCGTTCATTGAGGCAAGGTGAATAGACTCCACCAGTCCACCACTCCAGCCTAAACTTTATATATATTTTTTTAAGAAAGAAATCCCGACCATAAGAACTCAAAGCCAACTTGTTCATTGTCACCATCCCAGGACCAGCACTAAGGATATACCCCGAAAACGTGACCAGATTCATCCTCCTGCCCTGAATAAAATTGAATGGATCCGTGAATCCGTCCACCTACACTTCCCTCACGTTGATATAAGTACCTGCCCACTCCTTGGAATCGTTTGCCACAACCATCCCTCCCAAATTCCCAAACTGTCCTCCCCCTCCCTTCCCAAAGTACCCCCAAGCACGTTTAAGGGGAAAAAAAGAGGGAAGAAAGGGTGCGAAGGAAGTTCCAATTTTTTTCCTCCATTAATGGCGTCCACGGCGACCTTCCTCGCTAAAACCTCAATACCAACTACCCCATTCCACAATACCCTCCAATCCGATCCCTCCCCTCGCTCCCGACTCCCTTTTCCCCTCCTCGCCGCCCCCCGGCGGGCGGCGAGGGCCATTCGGAGCCGCCGAATTGCGTGCGGCCTCATCGAGCCCGACGGGGGGCAGCTCGTGGACCTGGTGGTGCCGGCAGGTCCGGCGAGGGAAGGCCGGTGGCGGGACGCAGCGGCGCTCCCCAAGGTCAGGCTCTCGCGGGTCGATCTCGAGTGGGTTCATGTGCTCAGCGAGGGGTGGGCGAGCCCACTCCGAGGGTTCATGAGGGAATCGGAGTTCCTCCAAGCACTTCATTTCAACTCGCTCCGCCTCGCTGATGGGTCGGTCGTCAACATGTCGATCCCCATCGTGCTCGCTATCGACGACACCCAGAAGAAAGCCATCGGGAACCAGCGCAAGGTCGCTCTCATCGATGCCAACAACAAGCTGGTCGCCATCTTAAGCGAGTAAGAGATTTTTGTTGCCATTTTCTTCGTAAAGTTCGCTCCTTTTTGTTGTTTTTTTTAGTGCCAGTGTTCAAACTAATCAATATGGCCTTTCTTATGTTCATTAATAGCTTATACAATGCAAAACTATCTTTTTAGCTATGAGTATACCTGAAATAGTGGGCTTACTGCCGTTTTATTTTTGATGCTTATGGATGGTTTTCATGATTTCTACTGCTTAAGTGATGACTAGTTTGTTCTGTATTTATTCAGCTCGTTGCTGTTGAGATGTTGATACGATTTTTGTTGTTATTGTTGTTGTAAAGTTGAGCTTCTTTCTTACTTTAGTTACTACAACTTTTCTGATAACTGTAATGGTTGATGTGCCGGATTGATTTAGTAACAATGCTTATATAATTGGTTTCCAATGATGAAAGGGCTTTGACGGGATTCTTATTGCTGGGAAATCCACAGATGTCAGTAGGACATTTCTGTTTCATGCTTGGTAGTGCCTGAGTTTGGCTGATATGCTATAGATTGGATTGGTTGTTGAGGTTTATGATCATAATGTAGACTTCTCGTTTCTGTGTAGCTTATTTTAGTGATTTCATTCTTGAATAAAATCTTTATTACTATTAAAAAAAAATGTCGACATCCAGGGACGAATCCAGGATTATAATCTAGGGGGGGCCGAAGTACATAGTCATACTTATACTGAAAATTATATAGTACTCATATGAGAAAAAAGGTAGGTGATGGGAGAGGAAAAAATGAGAGCCTGTGAGGTGTGAGCCTGTGTTCCAAGGAAGGAAATGGGATCATGGGAAAAAGGAAAAAAAAGGG
This sequence comes from Areca catechu, assembly GCA_021397845.1. Classification (NCBI taxonomy): domain Eukaryota; kingdom Viridiplantae; phylum Streptophyta; class Magnoliopsida; order Arecales; family Arecaceae; genus Areca; species Areca catechu. The sequence goes on along the minus strand of CM038040.1, from coordinate 9,974,956 downwards.
TAGGCGTGGAATCAAGGAAACACACAAGGAAGCCTGGGAGCCGTATAATGGGAGCTTGGGAGCTGCCATGAATTGAACGATGGGAAAAAGCGGTAGCATTAAATTACCAATCCATGAACTGCAAATATGAAGCAATTTGCACAGGATTTTAAGGCAAAACCAAAGAGAGTATTGAATGCGCTCAGCGCTCTGCCGAAGTTTCCACTTTCATATTCGCTCTCTCTTTTTCTCTTGGTGGGTAATGTGGGCTATGCTGTTCACTCTCTCTCTCTCTCTCATTGGCTGGTTAATCTACGCGCTTGGCAAGGGATGTGGTGCTTAGAATTGAATGTGCGTTTAAAATTCTATAAACATCCTGGTTGAGTGCGAGAGGGAGCACCATATTCGATAGAAAGAGAGAAATGGAAAGATGTGAGAAAGAAGGGACGCCTTTAAAATTCCGTAAAGGATCCACTTACCAAGTAGACAAAGAGAAATGGAAATACGCAAGAAGGAAGTAAAAAAAAAAAAAAAATCATGGGTCCATGACACGTGTCAAACCGAGGCTCTGTCAACGTAGAAGCCTCCATTTTAAGATATATATATATTCATATATATACATATATGTATATATATGAATACATATATATACATATATACATATATGTATATATATGAATACATATATATACATATATACATATATGAATACATATATACATATATATACATATATGTATATATATGTATTCATTCATATATATACATATATGTATATATATATATATGAATATATATGAATGTTGGGGGGGCGGCAGGGCCTCCCAAGCACCCCCTCCATCCATCCCTGTTGGCATTAGTAGAATGCAATTATGATGTTGAGCAAAAATATTCACCTGTCGATGTGGATTTTGGAAACGTATGTTGCAACACATAATTGGAGAGTCGGCTCTGACAAACTTATTGGTATGCGGTCAATCATGACTCAAGGGACATGAATTGAACCATTTCAAATAATAATTGAATGATACATTATTAGTTAAATAGCTTTAAAATTTTCTCACCATTTTGTAGGTCCCACCTAAGTGTTTCAATGAATATTATTTTTTAATACATATCAGTATCTTTGGAGTCCTAAAATTGGTGGAAGTACCCCTGGCTTTATTGTCTCATAAAAATAGGTCTCCTATCTACCAACTAGCCTTGTAAGTGTCATGGTAGGCCTCACACTCGTGTAAAGTTGCCTTCGCTAGGAATTCAACTTTGGCTCTTGAAGGATTAATGCTAAATGACTGATTAATTAAAAAATCTGTTTTCTAATTACATGAACCTTATTAACATCACATATACATAGTCAACCTTGTTTAGATGGGAAAGGGCTTTGTTGCAATGATAAGGATGATGTCCTAATATGCAAATGGGATAATGCCTTGCATATATAATTAAACTTTCCACTACTACTTTGTTATAACCTTTTCATTAATGATAAATATGTTTAAGTTGTAGAATGCATACATGTATGTATCCTTCTATGTAGTGATTTACATAAGGCTTATCAATTGTCCTGTGATTTTAATTTTTAATTATTAATTTGCTGATGCTATACAGGGTGATTGTACCTTCATGTGAAAGTTTAACTTTCTAGGTCTTGGCATGGCATGTTAGGTCTTTTGTGTTCCCTTCTTTTCTCCTTTGCTATATGTTACTTAAAGAATTTTGTTTATTAGATTGGTGGCTACACAAACCCTCAGAAAGAGGTATTTGAATCTTAATAGTGAATTTAGCAACATAACACAAAGGTTGATTGTTTGATGAAAAAAGTGAGGGAAGAGGTATAAATTATGTATTGGACATCTGTATCTCATGATATGATAATCGGAGCAACCTTATATGAGCTTGTTATTGGAATCAATGTCTAATATAGCTGAGTAGTTGGACACCTATTTTTTTCCTAATAAATCCAATCAATACAATTACACTAGGTATTGTTTATACAATTTGTCCATGAATTCTTTACTTCTATATGCTCAACATTTCTGCATTTAAAAATGGTTATCTTGAGTTTGCAAAATCAAATTCTCAGACCTTTTGAATCTAAATGCTTACAACTTTCTTGTCACCGGTTTATTATATGTGCCCGATCTCACTGTTGGTGCAACAGTGAGCATAGGAGTCATGTATATCAAGTTTAACAATGAAGTATGGGTTGTATCTAATAACATGTCCTGCATCAGATGTTTCATTTCATTGTGATCTGAAAATAATCGATCTCATATTATGCATATCTAGGTTTGAAGCATCAACAAGTTGTATATCATGAGAAACCCTTATTCATGTTTGATATGCTTATCTTGTAACGTGTTTAAAGATATCAGTTCAAATTCATCTTGGATTGTGGGTTCATTTGGTTTAAATATCTGGTGTTTATTTTCACCTAGGATGCTCGAAATATAAATGTTCAATCATTGACTTCATAAACTTGATAAACTGATGATATCTGTACTATCATTTTATGATCTTAATGAAATTAAGGTGGGATCTCAACCCTTCTTTTTCTCAAAAAGAAATAAAAGAAAACTTAGTAAAATCAATTAAGTCAAGATTTTAGTGACTTTAAGATTATGAAAGGTTCACCAACACCGGTCTGTCCTTCTACTTCACCCTATGAAATCAGCTAATTTTAAAGTCTCCCCTCCCTCTGTTGCTTCGTCTTTCCTTTTATTATGTCCTTTTCTTCCCATATTGGTTAGTCCTTATATCTACCTTGGTTTTTTCAAATGATGAGATGATTCTGGATACCTGACAGGACCCTGATTGCGGTTTCCTTTAATTCATTAAGGATTTAGGTCATACCTGAGTCTGATTTGGCTTTATTTGTCAAACATGTAAGTATGACATCCTTTGTTCCCTTTATAGCTTGAACTATATGTTTTATTATCGGTTTGCCTGGTTTCTTGCCGTAATTTTCCCCCCAAGACATCTAGAGTTCCAATTTCTTTTGTTTCAGATATTTGTTTCTATGCCTTTTCATTGGGAACGGTCATGGAACTTTTCTTTCTAGAGCAGTGTTGGTAAATATATGAGTTTCCTGCTAGGCATGAATCCAGAAAAAACGATGAAAAAGAGGATACTTTGTCCATGTGCCTTTCATGTTCTGCATCATTGACGGCAAATCCTTCTAGACAAGATACCTGCTAGGTTGATAAAGTATGACAGTTGTCAAGATTTCAGATAGTTTATCAGGCTGCACCGATGTTTAGAGCATTCATCTGAACTAAACTAACCCTTAATCCCAAACAAGTTAGGGTTGGCTACATGAATCCTTTTCCTCCATTCCACTTTGTTTCCGGTCACACCTTTTGAAACATTTAGCTATCACACCCCAAATCCACCATTTGGGCTGACACATGACATGGTCACATGTTCTCTAAGCTATCATGCCCTAAACCCATCATTTGGGCTGACTCGTGACACATGACATGGCCACACATTCTTGAGGGAGTCCTTAGAGAATGCTTGGCTGTGTCATGTGTCAGCCCAAATGATGGGTTTGGAGCTTGATAATAGTCATATTAAGTCCTTCTTTTCTACATCTTATCTGATTTTTGGACTACTTCCGTCCCCTTCCTTATATACGTATCAAATAACTCTATATTGGTGCATCCCTTGGCCAATGTTGTATATGTCCAAACTCCAAACCATCAGAGGCCCTTCTCTCAATTTGTCCTCAATTTGCCCTTTTCTTTGTTGATACTTTTTTGGTGAAGATCATTGAGATTAGTCTTCTGGTAAAAGCAAGATTCACGAAGTCATTTTCGGATATCATATGATATTTCTGAAAAGTACTAAGAGTATCCTATCGGGAGCATCAAGCACACTGCTATGAAAGGTGGACAACATTTTTTTTTGTTCGGCAACTTTTCAATTGTATTTCCATTATATAAAAATAGTGCTGAAAGTGTTAATTGTTCAGTTGCTTCTCAGAAATTATGCATTATTTTTAACATGTTTTGTCTATTTTTCTCTTAAGTCCATATTGTTTATCATCTACAAGATTGCATGCCAAGTTCTCTTCTTGGATAGAGATAAAAAGAAATATAATGCTTTTGCTATCTGGCATACCGATCTTTGGTTAAGACTCATGGCCCATCACTTCTCTCATTGGAGATTGTAGTGCTGGCAGAAGTTGTGCCTCTGGGTGCATAAAACAGTTCGGTGTGCGATTGGTTTCAATCAAAGTATTTGCTGAGTCAGATTAACTACATCTATTTTTCTGTCATGCTAATAAAATGGGTTTATTAAACATATTAATCTTAATTACCAGACAAGAAACAGAACTATAACTCAATTGTAGCAATCTGTTTAATATTTTAGATACTGCAAAACCTAACTTTTGGGCCAGTTTATGCAGACTTTTTTTCAAGGTCTGCTGAACCGGTACCGGGACCCATACCGGTCAGCGGGCGGTACGGTACGGTATGGTCCGTACCGTACCGGCATGTGTACCGGCATGCCAAATTAAAAAAAAAAAAAATCTCTCTCCCCCTCTCACTGAACCGACCCCGAATCGGGCCGAACCGAGCCCGAACCCGGCGGTTCGTACCGGTACTGGTACCATACCATACAGTACCGGTACAGAAATATTTTTATTTTTTTCAATGGTCCGGTGTCCGGACCGTTTTTTGGTGGCGAACCGTGCCGGCTCTTGGCCAGTACGGTATGGTACATCCCGTACCGGGCGGTACGAGATGGTACCGCGAACCATGCTTTTTTTTATTTTGCTACAATGAACCAAGTTAACTTTTAAACTCTAGAAGTTCTTATAAAAGTTCAAATACTGTTTATATATATATATATAGTGTATGGAGAATTGGAGATCATGTTTTTGGATATGATGATATTTGTAGTAATTGGAGTATATTTGAACTATAACAGATTTCTAGACTGCTACATCTTGCCCTTTTGAAACAAAAATCAATTACAAAATGGTGATGAAGCTAATTAGGTGTATGAAACTTCTAAGAACTATAGTTTCTTTTCTACTTGTTTACTACAATTTGCATCTATTCTTTGTTATATGTGCTTGTCATACTTCTTGGTTTATCACTGTTCATTTATATAAGCTGTTAACATTTTATTTTACCTATTGGGACAAATTTTATGGTCATCTTTTATGACCATCATTGGCTGCAGTCTCCTGTTGGTTGGATGTACATCCAATATCCAATTATCCTCCCATCCTTTATCAAATAAAGGTTCTCATATGTTGATTATATATTCAGAATGGTTAGAGGAACTTTTGTTTGTTGCAAGTCCGATATGTTGTGCACTGATGTTGTCAAAAGCCTTACCATCATTTTTTTATTAGGCTTGTTGATGTGTATCTTTGTTAATTAACCTCTTCCAATGCTGCATAATGGAGAGATGATTACTAAGTTGCCTTAGTCAAGGAACATGAAATATTGCTAAACATTTGACTTGTTTTTGAATTTTGCTCCTGATATGTATTTCACTTTGTTTTATCTGCCTTAGTTGTTAATCTATGCGAAGTTCTTCGTGTTTGTCGCATAATTTCCTGCCAAATTCTTTCCTTCTCATTAACCATAACCTGACTTGTTGTCTTTTTCTGCAATATGGTGGTAACATGCTACCACCAGGGTTTGAACCCTAGATCTCTCCTAAGGACAAGGCCTTAATTGTGTCCTTCTATCAAGTGTCTCTCTGGTATTAAGTGTTTAAAAATGTCCTTAGATGTTTGGCTTAACAACCTTGGCAAAACAAAAGATGGTTACTCTTTTTAGAGTATGCGATGTCTGGTGATCTATTGAAAGGAAACTAAGGAAACTATATTAAAGAAAGGTAGTAGCATGTGTTCATAAGCATCAATGATAATTGAATAGTCTAATCTGTTATTAAGATGATGCAATAATACCGTTTCCTTTTAAGTTATCTAGTATTTGTCTGCCAGTGTGAAGTTATTATATCTTTTTCTTTAAGAGAAAAGTTGGGGGAAGTCATCTTCTCTCCAATCTTATATGAGTTACTCCCTTTATGTACTCAGACACATTTTCCTTATAAATTTTTTACTGCCTGTGTTTAAGTTATCAGTACTTTAAGAACATGTGGGGAGGAAGTTATCATTCCTTAAAGCTTATACTAGATGCTTCCCTGGTTAGTCTAATTTTTATTTCAGTGAGGGTTCAGCATAGAACCTGTAGATTCAAGGATCAACATAGACATATCCTTAGAAAACTAGTAAAACTATGTTGTGTAACAAAAATATTATATTTTGCTGAGTTAATTGAGTATTGGTGGGAATAAAACAAGCTGACTATTATTAGCTGTCAATGATAACTTTTGCTTTAATGAAACATTAGATAACAGTGTAGATTAATTAAGGAAATAATAAATTGATATCTTTGGGTATTACAACCATAAGCATATTCTTAACCATGAAGCATTGTCCCAAATACACTGTGTCAGCTTATGAGTCCTCATTTGCCCGTTACTCCTACTAAGGGTTACCCCTTGTGTTATGGCAAGCTTTGCCAAATTCTTTCTCATGGCTCAAGTCATATTTTCTTAGGTTATATTGTCTTCCTGAAGTCCTTTGACAAAGCATTGTCTTAAGAAACCCTTGCTCCTCTACTTTCTTTACAGTCCCATTTTGTAAATATTTATGTTGCAGCAAGAAAAAAAAAATTGAAACTTCATCTATGTGCACTTCAGTTCCCGTTTCACATTGAGCATGCGTAGAATTAAATTTAGCATAATTTCTCTGATGTTGCATGAAGTGAAATGTAGTTCAAATGAAATTGAACAGAGACTGAAAAAGATCTTTATGATAGATTTGAATGCACGACTAAATGCTCAAAATCTCAAATACATATTACGTGTTAAAATATGTTGCTTCATTAAATAGAATTTTTGTTATGACCCATATTATACATCCATGCAGTTCCAATATATATCATTCTCATCCTAAAATCTTATATGGCAATGCAAAAGTCATATTTCCACAATGCATGAAACAATAGCCATTGCAAATTAACCTGTAGATTTCATACCATCCGAATGGTAAGTGCAATTGGTAGATGTGACCCTTGCTTCTTCTAATATAGCTGTTATATGATGAGCAAATAATCCTTCATCTTACACAGTATTATTTACCTACCAGGTGGGCTTTGGCCTTCATTTCCCCTTAAAATAAGGAGATTAATATACCATGTACCTTTCACTGAACCAAGAAGAATAACTGCATGGTGCACTTTTTTCTAGGAATATGCATAAGGTTGTGCTAGGTTACAGTATTGGGAGACATGCTAACTTTAAAACCAAGGCATCTAACTTTTGTCTAGTCAATCTAACAATATAGCTACCGCTGTCATCCAAAACTATTGACATGAATAAATATGTTACTCATCTGAGCTTCCTTTTTAGGAATTTATGCACATTACAAATTCTTGCTTGTGTGTTTTGGCTTTATTCACCAAACTTTAGCATTTCCAATACATATCTACATAAGCTTGTATGACCTACACTTTTAGCATCTCATTGCCAATTCTACGAACATGATGCTAGATAGCTGCATTTAGAAACATAAAACAGAAGACCACCTTACATGCATATGGTTAAGGTAACTAGTCTTTTGGTAATTACCAGTTATCGTTATCAATTTTAGTTGAAAAAAGGGCAGTTCAATGCACGAGGCTTTTTTCACTGTGGCATCTGTGGAGGTTGGATGTATGCAGCCTTACCCTTATGAGAAGAGAGGCTGGTTCCATGCTTTGAACCCCTTATACCTAAGTCACAATGGACAAACCTCGCTGTTGTGCCAAGGCTCACCTCTTAGTTGAAATAACACCATAATTTTCTATAATATTTTCATGTTTCCAGGTGTGTGAAATGTGTTAAGATTTAACTAATGTTTTTCATTAATCTCATTATAAATTTTTAGCCGTATGTTTCATAACTACTTTTGTTTTCAGCATTGAGATCTACAAGCACAACAAAGAAGAACGAATTGCAAGAACTTGGGGAACGACTGCTGAAGGCTTGCCATATGTCAAGGAAGGTATAGAAAATGCTGGAAACTGGCTAATTGGAGGAGATTTGGAAGTTATAGAGCCAATCAAATACAATGATGGTCTTGATCAGTATCGGCTGTCACCTGTTGAACTTCGTGAAGAATTTTCAAGGCGCAATGCTGATGCAGTATTTGCTTTCCAGCTTCGTAATCCTGTACACAATGGGCACGCTTTGCTCATGACAGACACACGTAGACGTCTTCTAGAAATGGGCTACAGAAACCCAATTCTGTTGCTTCATCCTCTGGGGGGCTTCACCAAAGCAGATGATGTACCACTTAGTTGGAGAATGAAGCAACATGAAAAGGTTCTTACTCATTATATTATCAGATAGTTATCTCCTGCAGTAATAGCAATATGTAGCATCAAGTTCTTATCGTTCATTTCATTCCTCCATCAAAATTGACATTTATTTGGTTGACTGAATTTTGTTATCCCAATAACACAGTTGAAACTCTGAGTATATCCTTTTCTTCCTTCCTTTTTTTTTAAAAAGCCTGCATGATATTCTGGATGCTTATGATTAGTTCATGAGTGCTAAAATTTGTTTTCCCTTCTCCTGGTTTATTACAGGTCCTTGAGGAGGGTGTTCTTGACCCAGAGACAACAGTAGTTGCAATCTTCCCATCTCCCATGCATTATGCTGGTCCGACTGAGGTGCAGTGGCATGCAAAATCTCGGATAAATGCTGGTGCAAACTTCTACATTGTGGGCAGAGACCCAGCCGGTATGAAGCACCCAAAGGAAGGCAGGGACCTCTATGATGCTGATCATGGAAAGAAAGTTCTGAGTATGGCTCCAGGACTTGAGAAGCTTAACATTCTACCATTCAAGGTATGCTGACTGATGCATTAAGATTTTTCCAGTCTAAGACTTGCAATTCAGACAGCCAAGGCATTTTGCATCTGCATTCATATGTAATGTTTTGCTTTATGTGTATGATTACTTGGAATTGGATGCAGGAAATGGTGACATATCTTGATGATTTTATGCAATTTCTTTTTTCAATTCGATTAGCATCCTATTTTGATTCTCTTTCACAAAGAAGTTGAGGGGGGGGGAGACTTATAGAAGTTTGAATAGTAGTATAAATTGGAGTCTTGATTTCCTCAAGTTTACAAATTTATTTGCAAATAGTCCTATTTGATTCTCAAGTCTGATGGAATTTCGACAAGTTTATCAACATTATCTTATATTGTTTTCTTTAAGTTATTTAGGTGGAATTGTTTAAGCCTATGGCCACAACTTCACTGCTATCCATCCCATTATAACATTTGTTGTCCTCAGAATGACAGATGCAATCTGATATTTTCATCGTTCATCTGCTTAAAATAATATATTTGAATTGAAATATGTTAGATCAAATAATAATATTTTAGTCTGTATTGACATAATCAAATTACACGTTTATCCTATGATTATTATCCAATTCTTGCCATTATAATATAGGCTAGTAACAACCATTATAGCGGCAGCTATTTTATTGTCCAAAATAAATCCTGTCCAAGTCTAGGGCTGATAATGGTCATTATTTACATTTAATGGTACCTAATGGGTTTCAAGAAGAGCTCTATTATTAGGGAACATTGGCATTATTGAAATCTTGCTAGGTATATACCAAGCTACCATTTTCTGATTATCTGTCAGCAGTGAACATGACCTCAGCTCTTTTCTTTTGTTTGCTGACAATTGTAACATTATAACATCGAACATTTCATGTATCGAGGCTTAGCGTGGTTTTTTATTGTTTTCGGATGAGTTCAGGTTGCTGCGTACGATGTAAAGAAGCAGAAAATGGATTTCTTTGATCCATCCAGGCCTCAAGATTTTCTATTCATTTCTGGGACAAAGGTAACTCTTACTATTTACATGTGATAAATGACTGTTGAAATGATACTAAAATGATAAAGTTGGGTCGCGCAGATGCGAGATCTTGCACAGAACAGAGAGGATCCACCAGATGGCTTCATGTGTCCTGGTGGATGGAAAGTACTGGTTCAATACTATGAAACACTGCTGGAAAGTGTATCAAATGGAAGTGTAGCGCGCTTTCCTTGAGTGCAGAAACAAAGCTCCTTCAAACAACAATGAACTCCATGAGATCGTGAACCATGCTTTTAATCTGTGTGAAGCAAACCCATGCGTGCTGCGAATGGTACATTCAACCCATGTGCAACGAACTCCACATACATTGCTTTATATATTAAGTTGGATTGGTCAGATTGTGTATCAAGTATAGAAACAGAGTCATTTGGGAAATATAACGTTATCTGTTATCGTAAGAAAGCAGGAGGTAAAAATGAGTATCACAATGACCAAGAGATGTGGTAATATAAATTTTTAGAGGGCTAAAACTGTTCATGATCTTTGGTTCTTATATGAAGGCAATTGTTGTCGCAGGATTTAGCCAGAAAATAGGTTATGATAATGTTGTTTAACAGAAACCGGTTTTGATTGTTGCATTGATCAACAATAACATAATACACTAAATCAGGTATTATAGGAAGAGACCGTGAACCCAACTTCGAAGATTTGTAAGCATCGAGTAGGTCATCTTCGTGTGGACTTAATAATAGACTCCCATGATATGTGTGAGTGTTTTTTGGGATAATGGGATAAGGTTAATGACAACAATGTTCCGGTTTAGTACAAAGGAGTTCATTTTCTATTTGATGATGACATCCCGTTATAGGTACAAAACCATTATAATGCCAATGGCAGTAAAAGAGTTGCGGCATCAAGTTCAGCAACAAAGATCCACGAGAAGCTGAAATTCTTGCTGACCAATTCATTGAGAACTAAAGATGTAATGATCCCGATCTCACCGTTGAGAAGGGCCTCATACAACTTGACTAAACCTGCAAACTGTAATGGAATCAAACTTATATGGCAATTGTTAACGCTGATCCTCACGGACTGGATAGATTGTCTGGTTCGTTGCTTCACCTTCTTGGGCTCCTGCAAAACAAATCCCTGACCGAAATTTTTCTGACGGGGGACATTCCGATGTCAGTAGGGATCATGCCATAGAATGGAGAGCTCAAAGAAAGAGATATTCTATGAGCTCAAAGAAAGAGAGATGATAAAGGAGAAGAATAAAATTAGCATCAGGTAGTCTTAGACTGGCTCATAATTGCTTGGTCTTGCTTATCTTGGAGGTTCCCTTTTACCTCTATTTATAGGTGTTGTTTTAACTGAAAGTAGTTAGGATTCTTAAATTTATAGGTTAGGGAAGTTAGTCAATATAACTTTCCTCCAGCTAATTGTAGTTACTGTTGCCGTGGCTGTCAGTTATATGATTGGTTGGTTATAACAACCAAGTCCGTTCTTGAAGGCTTTAAGTCGAAGTAAATCGACTACTCTCTTCTGAGTAGGCCGACTGAAGATCAGTTATTCACCTCAAGGTACATTGGTTACGGTTCGGCCACTTCCTTCGGAGTGTACAGATTATAGATCAGTTACTCTCTTCGGAGTGGGTTGAACGTAGATCGGTCATTGTCACGCCCCAAATCCAGCACTGGATTCGGCACGCGACCGGCCGCACAAACTCTAGGTTTTACTTTAGAGATCATGCAAGACCTGGGTACACAAGAGTCACTTACCTCAAAAAAATCTCATTCATCACCAACCGAATATCTGCACGACTCTGTGAAAGAAGAAAGTAGGGTTGTGAGCTCTACAGCCCAGTAAGGTTCCCTCACAATCACACCAGTATTAAATAAAAACTGAAAACAGCAAGATCATAATCATATAACGAAAAACGATAAATTCTTCGGTCACGCAACCAAAACCAATCACATATCAAGTATATCAAACCTTTCATAACATTATATTTCCTTTATATGTTTCATTAACTTTTCATCTTCTTTAGGGTTCTGGACTAGCCATTGTCATGCGACGCCCATGACCAGCAACCATACTATCAACCATGTATTCTAAGCCCGTGGCCAGGCTAGCTCACATACAAAGCCCATGACTCTGGCTGTCCCATGTTTTAAACGCCCATGACTGGCTATTCTTCATACGAAGCCCGTGGCTCCGGCAACTTCAGATTCATGCTAGTCCAAACATCGTTATCACTTTATTCTTTCACATCATGTTATCAAATCGTATCACGATATCAAACCAAATCATGTCATCACAAACTTCTCAATGACCAGCATCACGGTAAACCATCAAAAATTACTTACTCGAATAAATATGATATATGGGGATATAATTAATAATCTCAACACATTATCCATCTCGTGAAAATCAAAATATACGATGCAAAATAAACATGCATGACAATGCTCATATGCATGGATCAAATCATGCAATGTAAATAATATATAGACTGGTGATCACGTCCAGAATCCTTACCTTACAAGAATCAACTGTTTACACCTGAACTAGTCCATACCCGAATTTGCGCATCACTTTCCTGCTCAGAAGACTGATTCCATACATTAATAATAGTTTTATTAAAATCTAAATTCCCAATTTTCACGAATCTCGAGAAAATCCCTTGATTCTCTCTTCTTCCTCTCTTCTCTCTTCTCTCTCCTCTCTCTTCCTCTCTTTTCTTTCTCTCTCTTCTTTCTCTCTCCTCTTATTTCTCTCTCATGATAATGGGAAGAGCCTCGAGTGAGCCACTAGCGACAGCTCTAGCAACCAGGAAAACATACACGTGACTCAACTCCTAGGTAGGTATCTTCTTTTTTTTTTTTTCTCTTTTTCTCTTTTTCCCTTTTTCTTTTTTTTTTCTTTTTCTTCTTTCCTTTCCTTTTTTTTTTTTTCTTTCACGCTCCCTTCTCCCGAACTCTTATTTTCTCTTCTCTTCTCTTTCGAATCCCCTATTCTTCCATTGGCTTGACCAAACCAAGACTTCTCCCCATGGTTGCCAGCGATCATGAAAGGGGGGTCACTGGTAGAGGCTCAACTAACCGGAGAGAAAGTAGTGGCGCAGCCATTGACGGCGTACAGCCCAAGCCAAATCGAAAATCCAAGAAGAAAAATCCAATTAAACTTTCCTAAAAATTGAAATAAAAATAACCGAACTTACCGATGCATGAAGGAACTCTCCGTCGCCTGTCGGAGAGGAAGAATGATGGCTTGGAAGGGGGTTTAAAGACTCGATTGGACGACAACGTAGTTAGATTTAAAGGAAACTCCCGATGGCTTTTCCTCGTCGTTTAGGGAGCAACCACCGCCTGATCGGAGTTCCACTCCATCCCGGACTCGTCATCGACTTCTCCCCTCCGAGTCCTCCGGCGGTTTTCCCGGTCGATAAGGGGAAGAGCGGCTCTGTGACCGACTCTGGCTTCCCCTTCTTTCTCTTTTTTTTTTTTGCATTGTGGGTCGAAGCCGGCTGGGCCTGCCGACTTTGGCCCAAAATCCCAGATATCACATTCTCCTCCCGTTAAAATAATTTCGTCATCGAAATTAGCTTGATTGAGATTTAAATCAGTGCTCCTATCATAACACTTCTAAATCACTACGCTTCCACTGCCCACTCTGATATAATATACTAAATAATCTAGATTCATTAATAAATCCTTCCAAAAATTTCTGTCATGTCTTACTAATCATCATGTTAATTCCTTAATCTCTTATAGCACAATTTCAAACAATCATGACCTGAATTCAATACCACTCATATCTATTATAATCACTTTTGCCACAGTCCCAAATCATCATAACCTAAACTCTGATACCACTCTTGTCATATCCTAATAATCATCATGTCTTTATTATTTTAACCACTTGTATCACTGTCCCAAATGATCATAACCTAAGCTCTGATACCACTCTATCACACCCCAAATTTAGCACTAGATTCGGCACGCGACCGGTCGTACAAACTTTAGGTTTTACCCTAGAGATCATGCAAGGCCTGGGTACACAAGAGTCATTTACCTCAAAAAAATCTCATTCATCACCAACCGAATATCTACACGACTATGTGAAAGAATAAAGTAGGGTTGTGAGCTCTATAGCCCAGTAAGGTTCCCTCACAATCATACCAGTATTAATATAAAAACTGAAAACAGCAAGATCATAATCATATAACGAAAAACGATAAATTCTTCGGTCACGCAATCAAAACCAATCACATATCAAGTATATCAAAACCTTTCATAATATTATATTTTCTTTATATGTTTTCATTAACTTTTCCTTTCTTTAGAGTTCTGGACGAGCCATTATCATGCGACGCCCATGACTGGCAACCACACTATCAACCATGTATTCTAAGCCCATGACCAGGCTAGCTCACGTACAAAGCCCGTGACTCTGGCTGTCCCATGTTTTAAACGTCCATGGCCGGCTATTCTTCGTACGAAGCCCGTGGCTCCGGCAACTTCAGATCCATGGCTAGTCCAAATACCGTTATCACTTTATCCTTTCACATCATATTGTCAAATTGTATCACGATATCAAACCAAATCATGTCATCACAAACTTCTCAATGACCGGCATCATGGTCCAAACCATCAAAAATCACTTACTCGAATAAACATGATACATGGGGATATAATTAATAATCTCAACATATTATCCATCTCGTGAAAATTAAAATATACGATGCAAAACAAACATGCATGCCAATGCTCATATGCATGGATCAAATCATGCAATGAAAATAATATATAGACTGGTGATCATGTCCAGAATCCTTACCTCACAAGAATCAACTGTTTACACCTGAACTAGTCCGTACCCGAATTTGCATGTCACCTTCCTGCTTAGAAGACTGATTCCCTACATTAATAAATAATTTTATTAAAATCTAAATTTTCAATTTTCATAAATCTTGAGAAAATCCTTTGGTTCTCTCTCTTCTTACTCTCTTCTCTCTTCCTCTCTTTTCTTTCTCTCTCTTCTTTCTCTCTCCTCTTATTTCTCTCTCATGATAACGGGAAGAGCCTTGGGTGAGCCACCAGCGACAGCTCTAGCAACCAGGAAAACATACCGGTGACTCAACTCCTAGGTAGGTATCTTCTTTTTTTTTCTTTTTTTTCTCTCTTTTCTCTTTTTCCCTTTTCTTTTTTTTTTCTTTTCTTCTTCCCTTTCCTTCTTTTTTTTTCTTTCATGCTCCCTTCTCTCGCGAACTCTTGTTTTCTCTTCTCTTCTCTTTCGAATCCCCTATTCTTCCATTGGCTTGACCGAACCAAGACTTCTCCCCATGGTTGTCGGCGACCATGGAAGGGGTCATCGGTAGAGGCTCAACTGACCGGAGAGAAAGCAGTGGTGCAACCATCGACGGCGTACGGCCCAAGCCAAACTAGAAATCCAAGAAGAAAAATCCAATTAAACTTTCCTAAAAATTGAAATAAAAACAACGGACTTACCGGTACATGAAGGAACTCTTCGTTGCTCGTCGGAGAGGAAGAATGATGGCTTGAAATGGGGTTTGAAGACTCGATTGGGTGACAACAAAGTTAGATTTAAAGGAAACTCTCGATGGCTTTTCCTCACCATTTGGGGAGGAACCACTGCTTGATCGGAGTTCCACTCCATCCTGGACTCGTCATTGACTTCTCCCCTCCGAGTCCTCCGACAGCTTTCCTGGTCGATAAGGGAAGAGCGGCTCCGTGTCTGACTCTGGCTTCCCCTTCCTCTGTTTTTTTTTTTTTTTTCATTGTGGGTCGAAGCCGGCTGGGCTGCCGACTTCGACCCAAAAGCCCAAATATCACAGTCATATACTTGAAATCATTTACTTCGAAGCATGTATTGTATTGTCGATCGGTCATTCACTTTGGAGCTGTTTGCTTCGAAGCATGTATAGTAGATCGGCCATTCATTTCGAAGACATTTACTTCGAAGCATATCTAGTGGATCGGCCATTTATTGAAGGTCGATCTTAAGTTGTGCATCATTGTTGGCCGAAGCATAGTGTCGATCCATTCTCCTGTTGGATTTCAGGACTATCGTCGTGTCAATCCATTTGGTCAATCAGTTTGGATAGGATCACTTGAATCTTTGGGCCATTAATTAGCTCTTTGAGCCAATTTATCATAACACCAATAACAACCGGTTGAAGCCAAACAACGATGAACCTGTGAAATAATTAAAATACTCAAAGAATAACTGAAAAGTCTTATTCATGTCGCGAAATGTACTAGCCATTCCCTAAGCAGCTAGAATTGTGACTAAGTTCACTAGTAGATCTCAGGAAGCATGTCAACCCTCGCACCGGGAACACTTCTTTTGGTTTTAAGAATAATGATGGGTGTGGCCGCCGATGTTTGAAAGACATATTTCGAGAATTACCTATGTTTACACTTGAAAAACACCCCAGATTAGAATACTTTTCGAAAGCTATTGTCACGCCCATAGCCTCCCCCTGGATTGGTCACATGATCGACCGCGTAAATTTTAAAATATATTTTCGAGATCATGCAAGATATTAAAAATTTATTTAACTTTCAAAAATATTATCATTTATAATAGAATGCCTAATATAAAAAAAATAATACGACTTGTATAATTATAAATTTGATTATTTTTTAATCATTCGATTGGTATCAATGACTCACTATATTTTTATTTTTTCACTCATAAATCCAAATTATAATCAAATTGAACATCCTGTAACTCCAGAAAAAAAAAAGTAAAAATGTGAGCTTTAAAGTCTGGTAAGAATCCCCACATACTTATACCAGTATAATACAATATAATTCAAAAATAACCGTTAACAATATCAAATAGAATATAAATTCCAAAATCTTAAGTCAAGAGGATAATATAATTCAAAATTAAAATATGCATCTATTAATACCAAAATATTCATCTTACTCAAAAGTAAGACACCGCATATGTTATTAAATAAAATCTCTCTTTTTACTTAATTACGGTTTTACCTTTTATTATCCATATCTCATGATCCAAATGAACTGTTGTTATCTTTTTAGAGTTTTAGACTAATCATAGTCACGCTTCAGCTTGTGACTGGCAATCTCAAAATCGACTATATACTATCCATCCATGACCAGGATATTCTACATACTATCCACCCGTGGCTCGACTATCTCATGTACTATTCGCTCGTAGCTTGGCTATTCCACGTACTATCAACCCGCGGCTCGGCTGTTCCATGTATTATCCATCTATGGCTTTGTTATTCTATATCCTATTCGCCCATAGCTTAGTTGTCTCATATATTATCCGTTCGCGGCTCGACTGTCCCATGTATTATCCGTATGTGGCTTTGTTATTCTATATCCTATTCGTCCATAGCTCAACTGTCTCATATATTATCCGTTCGTGGTTCGGCTATTCCACATACTATCTCGTCCGTGGCTCGGCTATTTTTTATTTAACATGAATAGTCCAAACACACTCCTTTCTTAATTATCAATTTATCAAATATCAAACATGTTGTCAAATTATATTCTTTTTAATATTTTTAATAATCAGAATTACAATCCAAAACATTCAAAAATAATCATGTTTGATAGGAACATATCATACGAAAAATATAAATAGCAATATTGGCAATCATAAATATTTATCATAAAAAATCAAAATATAATACATAAACATCATGCATGCCAATACTCATGTCAAAGAATTAAAATCATGCCATGTAAAATATTTATAAACTAATAATCATGTACAAAAATCCTTACCTCTACTAGATATAGATTTAACATACCCGATATCAGTCTGCATTCGAATCCTCGACCTAGGTATTGCAGACCTCGCTCAACGTCCTCTTGCTTGGAAAATTACCTTCTTATAATAATAATTTTATTTTTAATAAACAATTCCATAGTATGGTAATTACAGATTAGACCTTTTACCCAGATTTCATCAGCAATTCATCCACTATTTTTTAATCCCAACTTTATAACTATCCCAATACCTAGGAGAGGAACTTTTAGAAAGGAAAACTGTAGAAAAAGAAAGTAGAGAGAGAAATTAGCGAGAAGGGAGACGAGAGGTAGAATTTATTATTATTAATTTTTTTTTTTCTTTTCTTTTCTCTTTCTTCTTCTTCTCCTTGTGCTCTCTTATTCTGCTCGACATAGCCAAAATTGGGGACTCTTTTGAGTCCCCCTCTTTTCAAAAATCCCAGGCCATCTCTTCGGGAGATGGTGGCCATGGCTATGGCCTGTGATGGCATGGCCACCGGTCTCTCATTTAGTGATCAACGGTGATCAAGGGAACAAAGAGAGAAATAAAAGAAAAAAAAGTAAAAGATTTCTCCGGGAATAAAAATCCAACAATTTCTGTCCAATCCCGATGATAACCCATCCCTCCAGCAATCGGAAGAAATGAGAGGAGGAGACTGAACTAATTTTAGTTTCAGTGGAATTTGATTGTGAATTCGATGAGCATGATGAGGGTCATCTAAAGCAAAAGGAGAAATCAAGAAGAGAAACGGTACGAGGAGAACGATTCTCTGATGATGGGAATTCATAGAAAAGAGGAGGTTCTTCTTATACTTGGAAATCATTGGATTGGCTTGGTTTCGGACTCCCTCTTGGAGGAGGAGAAGACTCCCTCTTCTCCTCTTTTTTTCTTTCCTTGAATGGGCTGGGTATTACAGTTATCACCATAGTTTTTAGGTATATCAAGATAGCGTGAATTAGGATTGTCACCATTGAGTGCATACCACCATGCCCACAGAAAGAAACTTCAGGTCTTGCCCGTGAAAGAGATGCACAATATTTTAATTACAAATAGTGCAGATACCTTTCTTCTTTTTCAATACTATGGGTCATTATCTCCGCACTGCCTTTCTTTGCCTTATACTCTTCCGGCACTTTGGTGACTCGAGTATATTTTCTACTGGGCTGGATTTTTTGTATGCCATTTCACATTTGAAGATTGGCGTTCTCATCACTCTAGCCAGGGAACTTACCTTCTTCTACTTCCGAGCCGCTTGCTATGCCATACACTTTGCTCTCATAATCAACACTGGCCCTCAAGCATTGACATACTGTATTGCTGAGAGCAATGGCACCCTCATCCTAATGTTCATTTTTCATGGCTCACTCTGTCTTGCTGTTACATCTCAACTCACTGGCTGGCTGCAGGCTCTCTTGCATGGTCCTACATACTGTTCTGGCACGCTTGGTTCTCAGATGGCACACAGCACGGCCTATAAGTTATCATATCCTACGTTTATGGCTGCTGGTTTCGGTTCTCAGGTTGCGTTACTGACCTATTCCATCATTGCTATATGTGTTTGGGGTTTCTTTCACTTCTGGGTGCTGCAATATATGCCAGGCTATGGGGTTTATGATTTGTTATTTGCTGCTTATTGCTTCATCTGCTATGATAGATTGAAGACTTCTCCTATCACCACTGCTGTTATGCTCCGACTCTTCCCCACTAATTTGCTGGAACCATGTTTTTTCGACTAGGGTTTATCTCTTTTCGGGGTGGTACTAAATTTGGATACTTATTATGTGATCTCTTCTGCGAGGGGCTCTGTTACTACAACCTTGGATGCTTTTCATTTCTCCTCAGCTTCAGCTTCTTCCTGCTGGTTCATGCATTTTGGTGTTCTCTGTTGCAGTTGTTCAAGTTTGTTGTTCGATGTCCACGTTCCTTTCTTTTGGTTTGTTATATATTCTGACTAGTTTCTTACTCTGTTTTGTATTTTGGTCTTCCTCTCTTCAGTTGTAATTTGGGTTTCTTAGTTCTGGGTCTTCGTTAGCTATGTAAACTTGTTTATTAAATATATTTCTGCGGGGCTTTCTTACCAAAAAAATAAAAATACTAAAAATAAAATAAAAAATCTTCGTCTATGCACATTGTCCTCTTGCTATGATCCGTTACTTGAAACAATAAAGCTTTGCTGGATAATTTGTGATTTTGCATAACAAGTGCGTTTCAATTTAGTATACTTCTTCCAAAGTTTCTCATGACTTTAAAACCGAAGACTATTTGAACTTTCTTGGTTGGGTTGGTAACCCACAATTGAACAAAAAAGGCCTGGATATGCCAGGTTCGGATTTCCTGGAAAGGTTTCATTTTTTGAACAAACCAGCTCCATCGGTCCTTAATTTTGCATTTGTTTCTGATTATATTCAAGTAATAGGATGAACAAATCCCTTTGCGATCCTACCGATGATCAATTACCCAACCTTCATGGTTCACAAGCATGTACAAACTTTTCTTTACCTTTTTCATTATAAATATAAGTATGTGAAACAAAATAAGCAGAACATTATCTCGTGAATCCAATCATGGATCATGGATTCACAAGAAAAAGAAGGTGAATCCTTTCTCACGAAAGATATAACCCAGACTCGTTCCATCATAGATAATGTTCCGGCTATTTTGTTTCACATATTTACATTTAGGATGAAAAAAAAGGTAAAGAAAAGTTTGTGAATACAAAATTATGAATCCATAATTATGAATCCATGATTGGATTGCACGATAGTCACTTAAAAATCCACGTAGACTGATGGATAGCGTTTGGAGTGCTTAGAGATTTGTGCAAGATATAATCCAACAGTTCATATTTTTTTGAAAGAAAATTAATCATTTTTTTACATAAAAAATATAATCTAAATTCAATTTATAAATATATCTTGAAAAAAAATTTAACAATGTCAATCCTATTTGTATTAAATTATTATAATACATCATCTACGTAGATTTTTTTTTTTTAAAAAATGATAATTAATTTTAATTCATCTTCTTTCTCATCCCTATTCTCCCCAGGTCTAGTTCGGCAGCTTTGACCCTATCGAGGATGCTGCTCCTACTCCGGTCTCGCTCTCACATCCGGCGGCCGGCCAAGCCACTGCTGCGCACCACCGAACCCCACCCCCCGCGCGTCCTCTCCGGCGACTAGGGCTACCCCAACAACTGCAATTCCTCCTCCATCATCAACGATAACGATATTGCTTCCGCTTACCGATATATTCTTTACGTTTCTATCCAATTGATTCTTAGAGTGTTCTCAAATTATTTTACCAGACATTCTTTAGACATGGTATTCCATCTCTGTGGTGATGGACATGATATCTTATTTTTCCTAAATTTTGTTTCTCCATTGGTGAGTAGAGGGGGGAAGGGGCTGTACTTGGCATAGGTTGATGACTGCATTATGCGAACGGAGAAGCAGCTTTTCCTGTTGGTTGCGGCATGCAAAATGAAGTACTTTATTTTTGTCAGGTGTCCGAATTTCTTCTTAGTTCGAAGCTCTCATTGACCAGGAGCCATACTCTACCGGAGCCAGCACTGGTTCAGCAAGCTCTTTCATCTCCGTAAGCCATCCTCTTCCTATTTCTCTTGATCAGGATATTTTTGAATGCTTTATCGTCTTCAGAATCTTAATTTCCTTAATTTTCTTTTAGTTTTGATATCTGCTCTTGAGAACCGCTCTGTACCAGATATTATCTATTCTTTGGTTCTATGGTTCTTAACTCGATCGTTTTGGTTGCCCTGTTATCTGTTGTTCACAGCAACATCCTGTGTATCAAAAATAAGAAAGAAAAGAACCTATTCTTTGATCAGAATGAAACAAAATTTTAAATTGGTATTCAAAATATTATGATTCCACCAGTATTTAGATGTATTATCGTATATTATTTTTTAAGAAAATGTTATCTATTATTCTGTAGCTCAAGATGGCACGCAAGTCTCAACCATGTAAAACAAATTAAGTTTCCTTTTTTCATAGATGGAGAAAGAAATCGAAGAGGAACACCCTGCATCCCAACAAAATCCTAAACCCAAAATCGAAGTCCTGAAACAAAGCTAACGGCCAGTAATAGCACAGCCGGTTTAAGTACAACAAACAAAAATGGATGATGCCACTCTCACGCTTGGAGCTGCAATTTCTCAGCCATCAGTTTTTCAGGGCCTGTTATGGTGAGCTTCCTATGTTAAAATTTTATCCATCCAATCCTACCCATTGCTTGGACCTCGTAGCCTCCATTATCCGAAGCAGAGCGAAGCGGTGAGGCCTGGGGAGAGTGGGGGGTTGAGCAAAGCGAAAAAGAGCAGAGAGAGAACAAGAAGAAAAAAGAAATAGAAAATGGTGGGAGAAACTGTTCCTTCTTCCATGGCTTCCGGTGGACAGGGAGATGGGAGCAACGATGACGGTGGCCAGAGGGGCTTGCTGGTGGGGTTTTAGAGCATCATGGGGAGAAGGTTGGGAAAGAAAGTGGGTTTAACCTTTTTTTTTTTTTTTTTTTTTTGTCATCTCATTTTTTCAGTCCGCACCCAAAAAAAAAAAAAAAAAACTCTACAACCTACACCAACCATTTAATCTTAAATAATTTACTAAATAAACACCATACTCCAAATTAAAAGGTTAATAGCTTAACAAATATAGGATTAAAATTATTAACTTTTTTATATAAAATATTTATAAATTAAGAGAAAATGTAGGATATTTTTAATTTTTTATTTTTAGAAAATAATGTTCATGAACGAGACCTTTCTTCTACAATTCTAGCAAAAAAAGTGGATACATGAGCTTGACTCCTATTTCTCTGCCCTCCTCTCTTAATTTTGATTATATATCTTAATCCCATACCCACCATCTATCATTGAACATGTCAAAATAGATAAGGAATGCCCCTACTCCACGTTGGATGACTCAAGAAATGAGACCTTTAATAAAGGAGAAGCAAGATATGATTTTTGAAAAGGAGTACCGGTGCGCCAATAATATCAATGAATAGAAATAGTTATGTAGTACACTATACGTTCTCCATTTGCTTCACTCCCTCCGGTATATTTTAAGGGCCCTCTATCTAAGCTCACACTTGTTATGCCCCGACCCGAGATCACAAGTCAAGGATAGCGTCAACTATCACATACTTATAAAAAACTTTTTATATAAACATAAAAACATCTAATCATGATATCATAAAACAATAGTGGAAATAATTAGTTAATAAATTAACTTTAATATCTCATAAAATTTCAATGATATTCAAAAGATCTTCCATCAAACTTCGATAAAGTTTTTAATCTAAAATAAATATATCAAAGTTCTGCTTCTAATCATTCTTCCGTATATATTTCCATATTATCTTAGTTCTCAAGATCTCTAGAAATAGTAAAATATGGATAATAAGCTAGAAAACCCATTGAGTAATAAATACTTCAATTAGATTAATTAGGTAATAAAATAAATAATGATCTATAAAAAATAGGTATATAGAATTCATCACTTTAAAATCAGTTTTTAACATGCACATTATCAAAGTATTATTTATGCCAAACTCAATCTTTTTCAAATTTAAGTTTCTTTCATGAATTCTATTTATTTTAAAAAATATCAAGTTCATCCCATTAGCCATGAATTATAATCATATTTTTTCTATAACAAAGTTATAATACCACGTATCATCTTGCGATGCACTGTGTAATATCTTGCAGCGAAGTCCTTAGGAACTATAAATCTATTAACTGTATGTCGTATATCTGCTTGTAATATAAAATTTTAGAAATAATCAAATACCAATGTATTAGCTCTCATTGGTAGAGTCTTTAACATAGCCAGATTGAGAGTTCAAGTCATTTTGAATCAATTTTTTTTCATAAATCACATTTTACATTTTATCTCAATAAAAATATACACAATTATGTGGTATCGAAGTCAATTCGAGTATAATTCATAACAAGATTAATACTTTCAATCATACATCATCATAATATTTTAAAATAAGATATATTCAATATCAAATATCGTTTATCAAATTCATGCATCAATTTTATAAATTATATCTAAAATATTTTATAATTTACCGATAAACTTAG
Source organism: Areca catechu (assembly GCA_021397845.1). NCBI lineage: Eukaryota > Viridiplantae > Streptophyta > Magnoliopsida > Arecales > Arecaceae > Areca > Areca catechu. The sequence continues at coordinate 9,951,164 of CM038040.1, read as the reverse complement.
AAAAAAATTAATCATTACTTATCTTATACGTACTCTAACAAATCCAAATAATTTTAGATTTTTTTAAAAAATCTTCAATTAATAGATTATATAGTGTTATCTACTATTAGGCATCTTCTTGTCAAGACGATTACACCTCTTTATAAAATGAAGTCCAATAATTAGGAAGTATATGAATAATTATGCAAATATAGGATATTTGATGGGTAGTCACATCCAATTGTCTGAGTCGATCTGATCATCATAATTTCATTAATTAAGATCAAGCTAAGAGATAGGTGGTTCAATAGAGATTGAGAGTGTTCAAATAGATAATATCCAACAAGAGTCAAGGTGGAGATTAATATGTTGTTTGGTAATTAAGGGTTAATTTGATTAATAAACTTCAATCAATTAAGATTACTTTAAATAAAAGGATTTGATAAAGACCAATAAAGACTAAATCATGCGATGGCCTAACAAAAACTCGAGTGGTGTGGATATGCCCGACTAACAAGATAGTTCAAAGTTATCTAGGTTAACTTGGATTTAAGCGACAAGGCTTAAGACTCTTTACTAGGTTCATAAATCAAGTAGAGAGAATGCCAAAGAAGAGAAATTAACAAGATGGATAAGACTAATCAAGTGACATTGTCCGACATTCGATCGGTCTAATCAAGGTGATTTAATCAAATTATGATCGAATTAGTGTATAGGTAGTTCAATAAAAATCATAGGTGATCAAATCTAAAACTATTGGATTTGGCTAGTGTGGATATACTGGCATGCTGATTGGAGATTACGGGTCAAAACCCTCTTCACTAGGATCAAATTAAAAGCATTGAAAGAAGGCTATTATTAGATCAAACAATCCTAAAGATACCATGAAGAGAAAATTTTAAAAAAAGAAAATTCTAGAAAGAGAAAGTAAAGAGAGAAAGTAGAAGGAAAGAAAGAGAGGAAAGAGAGAAGAGAGAGGGAAGAAAGAATTTTTTTATCTTTCTTTTTTTCCTCATCTCTTGGCATTTTGGAAAACAAGGGATGACCCCCTCTTTCATTGGAATAGCAACACTTCTGGCTGGTGGTAACCATGGTCGGTGGCGATCAAGGTCATGGCAACTCAGGCAAGCTTATATAACTTGCAACTAATAAAGATGGCTAGAAAACAAGAGGGAAATATTGAAATAATCAAAGAAAATAGAGGAATAGTTAATCGAGCATGTTTTTTTATTTCCAACCAAAATCCTGCTATAGGCGGGTTGAAAAATACGATCCAATGGCTAATGAAAGGGAGAGGAAGATCAATCAATAGATTTAGGGCCTTAACTTGTTTTTTCGGTTGTGCTTGGGCCATAACTCTAGCGGAAATCATCGAGCAAAAACTCGATAAATCCCAACAAACTTCCATCCAAATGTAGCTCTTCTCATATGGGATCGAAGAGAGAAATTGGAAGTTATATGAATAGGATGGGAGAGTATACCGAGAATCTTTCTTGATGTCGAAATCTCCTAGCAAAACGAAAGGAAGAAGACTTTCATTGAAAAACCTATTCTTCTCCATCAATTTTTTGCTTTAAAATTCGTGCAGGACCTTTTTGGGCCTAATTTTGGTGCCTAGGCCATTCAAGCAGACTAGGCCTTGATCGACATTGGGCCCATTTTGGGCTGGGATATCACAACCCCAATCGAGAATAGGATCTCCCCCTAACTTTTTTTTTTTTTTCTTTTGGGTTTGCTTTACTTTGAGAGAGAGAGAGAGAGAGAGAGAGAGAGAGAGAGAGAGAGGGCGGGGTGGGGGGCGCAAGAAAGATCTACTAGGCAACCAAGTGTTCTTATCCCTCCACGGTCCATGAGATCCATTCCATACTTATGCGCTCTACAATTATAAGATTCTTTTTCCATTTCTTTATCAGGCAAACAAGCATGTTCTTATCTCTAAAATTATGGGGATCCATTTTCATATATGTATACTCAACAATCATAGGCAATCATCGGGATCTATTTTTATATTTGTGCTCTCTGCAATCATGGCCAATCATTGGATCCATTTCCATATTTGTACTTTGTATAATCATGGGATCTTTCATTATTGTACATACCATATAGCTATTTCTAATATCATGGGACTTGTATTTGTATTTCTAATTGTCCTACAAATTATAGGATTTGTAATACACACACATGCATAATAGATATCCAGAAATATATATATATATATATATATATATATATATATATACTCGGAAATACAAAAATGGAGAAGATCAACCGGTCAATCATGCAACATCCGGGTGCTCATCGGCTCTTGCGATCGATGCTCGAAGAATTCGCCATCTTAAGGGATCTTGCTAGCTACCTTGACATTCCAATTTGCAACTTAATTTCTGCAGATATATATATACAAATTTTGATGGGCTAGCTATCCACCCATGACCAGGAATTCAACAACCAGTTATATTACTTTTCATGGTTGTAGTCTTATCTTGTGGCAAATGAAGAACTAATGCACCGTCTCTCAATCCTGCCAAAAGATTAACGTGGCACGGCTAACATCGCATGTGAACTTGTGTGGTACACAACACTTTATATTGGATCTTGGTATTGTATACCTACAATATGATGCAACTCCGATACTAAGACAACAAATAAGCTTACACATCAGCTAACCAGTATTTCATGAGATGACTGAATGCTCGTCCAGTCGGACAGCCATGTTATTTGAGAGAAAAATATGAACCGGTATTGTTACCACTTATTCTATCTTAGCATCGGCTTATAGATATATCTTCATCAAGGCACTTGACAAAGCTCAATTTCGAAAGATACATGCATGCAAGCTCCATGTTATTGATTTAGAAGAATTATTAGACTCAATGCGGACTGATTTGACCATTATGATTAAGGCTAGATATGGCCCAAGAATAAGATCGGTCGTATCGAAAGGCTAAATTGCATTCCAAACATTTAGAGATCATAACTTGGCTATATGATATTGATTGAGATGATCTTTCTTTTTTAAATTGGGTAACTTTTCATCTTATGATATTGCACCATTGCAATCATGTTCGAATCCCATTATTTAGGCTTTGAAATGGATGAATCAAAACTCAAATTTTTCTTTGCAAGAAAAACTTTGTGATTGGACATATTATCCAATTTAGGAGATCTACCTTCTATATGATTTTAGATTTTTCGAGTTTATTCCACTAGTCATATCTATTTCGGAAAAACTAGTCTTGTTTAAATTATTGGAGGAATCTAATCTAAATTGTGCAAAAATGGATTTCACTATTATAAACAGAGTCTATGCATCGAAGGATTATTAATGAAAGAAAATGGGACCTACACCCTGCTTTCACCAAATATTCTACTTTTTACTAAATATTTTTGATAGATTTGAGTTGAGTAGGTTGAGATAATTCTTCTTTTTCTAATATGATCAAGTTGATACCAGAGCTTCATTCCTTTGTATTCATGGAGGCTATAGTTTATAGTCTAGATGCATTAGTGGTATAAGTAGACATAATAAGAGCTATCGGTGCTCGAAATATATTCAATGATAAAGATAATTAAGTATGGATGCTAATTCTACCTTGATAGATGATGCGATGAAAGAAGTTTCATGGGTTCTCCAACTCCTCGAGATTATATTTCTATTGACAACATCTTCAACATGAGCACCACAAACTCATGTAAAAAACTTGTCGCACATAGTTGGAGATGATGATCTACCATCCAGTGAGAAGGATAAGCAACATGCTCAGAATCCATCTCTTTAACATTTAAAAGTCGAAGCTCAAATCGAGATCTCTCTATATAATGTAGCTATCAATACAAAGAAGTGAGATGACTTGTAAGATCAGTTAGAGACCTACTTCACCATATATGGTACACTAATGTCTAGAAGGTAGCTTTTACTTATCTCAAAACTTCCAGCCATGCCTTTATCTAGTAGAATTCTTATATGAGGAACAACAACATTTCAAATATGATGTGGAATAAATTCAAGGGCTTAATCAAGAAATAATTCTATCTAATTAGCTATAAGAAGGATCAGTGGATTAAATAGCAATATTTATGGCAGAAGTATGATCAATTTGTCTATAACTACACCACTGAGTTTTATAAGCAAGCTATCTCACTTAGGATGTTTGTCGATGATCTTATAATATTTATAAAATATGTTGGAGGTCTTCATAAGAACATTCAGGAGCTAAAGCTCTTTAAAGTTAGAGACATTGGTGATGTTAGAATGAAACCCATGGAAATCGAGGTGAAAAAGTAGCCTAGGGATGTCAAGAAGGGAGATATGCTTAAAAAAGGGGATGAAAAACCAAGCTTGGAAGAGGAGCAAAGCAAGAAGTAGTTGAACAAAAAATTAATGTGACCTTGCAGGATTAGTGGATGTACCAAGAAGAAGGGTTGGAAACCTACCTTAAGTTGTAACCAAAGAGGATGAAGTCAAAGGACGAGGATCCTAAGAACAAAGGGAAGATGGTCCTAAATATAACTCAAGTTGAAGATCTACTTGAACTTGAGTATGTTGACTCAAAATTGTGTTTGATAGTGAGGGAAGCTAAGATGGCAACTAAAGCAAATCTAGAAGTATGAAAAGAACTCTTGAACTAGAAAATCCAAGTAAAGAAAAGTATCATTGGGACTATTGTATATTGTAAAAAGTAGAAGAACATCATATTTGAAAGTTTTGTTTCAGAAGCTACGATTGCATACCAAGCCTTATCTATATCTCTATCCTCTTAGGAAAGATTTATAAAAATAGCGAGTTAAAAGAACACAAAGCAATGCACTTTCAAATTTGCAATGGTTGAGAGATATATTGACGAGGTTACATGTGAAGTAGTTCCTTTGGATGTTTGCCATGTACATTATCCTTGGGAATCCATACCTTGGTTAGTGCTATGCTATCTTCCATAGGTGATAGAGGAAGTATGGAGTCATCAAGGAGCGGAAGGAGTTTATGATCGGTGCTTTTAGACTACAAAGAAAGATAGACCTTGCAACCACTATGCAAGTAAAATGACTTGTTGATGCCTTTAATAAGTTTGTGATGATAATATAGGAAGCACCTACTACTCATAAAAGGTCAAGCTTTTGCCCTTGGTTTGACCAACTGATCAATCAAGATCAAGATGGTAGCTAGGGGTGTTGTTGTCATTGACGTTAACAGGGATGAGTGGCAAAGAGCACCCCTACCATGGAGCAAGATATAGAAGTGAGACGAGTAATTTGTTAAGATCCAAGAGAAAAGAAGACCAAGGTTAGGAAAAAGCCATTGGACTATGTTATCAAAAGGAAGGTCGCAGAAGCATGTCATGGAAAGATTGAGTCTTTTTAAATTAGCTAACAAAGTCAGATTCTAAGCAAAGCTAAATGATTCAACCATGAGATGAGAAAACAAACATTTTTCTATCTTCAATTTTGCATTAGCAAGAGCTAACCTCTTCGATAGGAGGAGCTTTGATCTAGAAGGATCACCAAACTTGATGTAAATTACTTTAGCCTCTACAGGTCAAACTAGATAGGATCTAGGAGCGAGATCCACTACATTGTTAAGCCTAATTGCATGTTAAATTTTTCAAAGACACTTAGTCCTATAACGTCTGATTGAGATAATCTATTTTTCTTAAATCAGTTAACTTCTTGAGCTCTACAATATGGTACAACCTTTTGAAGGAGATGAGTTAGCTAGAATTAGGCCCAAATTCAATTATTTAAGCTCTAAAATAGGCTAGTCAAATAAAAAATATTTTTTTTAAAAAAAAGACTTTGACTAGACATATCTCCTAATCTAGGATGAATTGGATGAAGTGACAAAAGCTAAAGTCAATATAAGAGTTAAGGGCAACCTCCCATAGGATTTTAGCTTTTTCAAGTTTATTTCCATTGGGCATGTCTATTTTGAATAGCTAGTAAAATTTGAAATAAGAAAGGAATTTGATCCAAATCGTGAAAGAATAGTATTTTTGGATAAGAGTGTATTATCCAGCGAAGCAACCCAAGAGGGGGGATGAATTAGATTTTTTAAAAACTTAAAACAAGTATATGCTGTTATTTGAAGGTTGTGAAGTGATTGTGTTACAAATATATGTGTACTGAATGAAATTATAGCAATGCTTGAAATGAAGAGAGGAGGAGGAGCAAAGCAAACAAATACAAGCTTTTATAGTAGTTCAATGTACTCCAAGTATCTATGCCTACTTTCCAAGAATTTCTTGAAAATTTTATTATAATCCCTCACGATTACAGCTGATTTATTTTTGAGTCTTGCAAATCAAATCCTTGTTGATTTTCTCACTTAGGCTTACCAACACAATCTTACAACATGCCAAACCTAGGCTTGCAATCTAATTCAAAGGCTTGGAAGGGCCTATCCTTTAATTTCAATCCACTTGAAACTAGTTATAACAAATAGACCAAAATACAAAGGTTTCAAGTATAAAAGAACTATCTAAAAGAGTAAAAAAAGGTCAATGAAACTCGAGGAAGAATCTTTGAATTGTCTTCTTCAATAAAAAACCTCAATGATTGCTTAACTAATTGATGGTTGAGAATTGAAAACATGCTCTTTTAAAATAAAAACTTTTATTTTAGAAGTTAGCTCTTAGAAGACTCTTTTAGAAGCACTTATCTTTTTACTAGGATTCTCTTACTTCTTCAGTAAGTTTGAAGTCTAATCAATACATTCAAAGTCTTTAAAAAATGATTTATAACTGTTAGAGGGTGAGAACTAGCAATTTAGACTCAAAATCCAGCTTTCTATAGTTCTAAAAGTATAGCCATTATGTACTGTCAAAACTACAAGTATGGACACTTCATACTATGAGTCAATACTTAAAATCCTTGAGTTGACACTTGAAGTCCTTGAGTCGATACTTAGATTGTTTTGAAAATACTGTTCTCTGGAATCATCCTGTGATATCGATACTTGGTCCATGAGTCGATTCTTGAGTCGACACTTGAATTTAGATATCGATACTTGAGACTGTGTTAAAAATTTTAGCTTTTTGTTAATTCCTATTACATTGATACTTGAAACTTGAGTCGATACCTTGAGTTGATACTTGACCATGCCGATTAAAACTCTACGTGTCAAACTGGTTTTTTTTTTGGATCTTTTTTGAGTGTAGATACTTGATTTTCTTGAGTCAACACTTGCCTTGCATCATTTTTAAAATACATGCCAATCATGAAATTTTGAATTATTGACATGATTCCTTCTATTCCAAATCTTAACTGTTCATTAAAATGAGGTTTCCATGATCTTCCCACTTGAGAAGATTTTTAAAACAACTAATTCTTCTTGTTTAGGGATTGATCATTTGATACATTACTTATAAGGCTTGAAGGGTACCTGAAACATTAATATCACAACTCCAATAAACCATTAATATCTTATACATATTCAAATATTTTGTTGTTCATCAAAATCAAGACAAGTGCCGAAAATCTCATGACAAAATTTTGAGTATATAAGAATAAAAATTTTAAATTATTAGAATATGAGAATGTTAACTTGAATGTTGATATCATAAAGAAATTGATCTTTCAAATTGACTAGATATTAGAGTGATTTATATACCAAATTTCTCAAAATGTTAGAACATGATTATGTAGGAGTGTAGATGCTCATAATATATTGATATACCAGAGTATAAAATAATGTATCAGAGCATTAATGAATTGTATTCATTATCAACATCTTAGATATTCATGTTTCGAGCTATTTACTTATGTATCGACAATGGATGGATGCATAAGATGATGTATCAGGGCAAGTAAGTGAATGTATCAAAGGGTAATATAATGTATCAGAATGTGCCACCAATGTATCAGAGCACATCACTAAAGGATCAGAGCAAAAGCAAATCATGAAAAGATTGGCTTAAAAATTCATATTTTCTCCCCCTTTTATGTATAAATATGTAGTTATGAATTATCAAAGTTTTATTTTATTTGCTTATATACTAATAACTCTATTTCCCCTTTTTGTCATCATTCAATCAATAAATTAAATTCTGGTTTACAGTTGACTTTTATTCTTTATTTTAGATTCTTTACTCCCTGTATTTCATTATCTCCCACTATCTAAGTGCAAGGTTAAGAATATTTTACAAAGTATCAGGATATAGAGAATTAAAGATTAATAGAGTATATAGTAAAATAGTCATTTAAGACGTAGATAATAGAGTATATAGTAAAATAGTCATTCAAGACATAGATAATAGTTTTAATGTAAAATATATAGATATATGTTCTAGTACAAAATTGATGTTCCGTGGATATCAAAGAGTAACAAAAATGTGTTATGCACAATATCATGCTAGAGATACAATATGTGTTTTAGTAATCCTAGGATAGCATCTGTGAGGCTACTTCTCATTAGATGGAAAGTCTAAGATAATAGGAGCCATAATCCTAAAAGTAGTGAACCTAAGAGTCTGATAAGTCATGTTTCTAGTCTTGCAAGATGGACCAGAGCGATGAAATCCTAGGGTGTGGAATCCTATGGTCCTGGTGGTCATAGTGGTTTGGGTTCCAGTAAGTTGAGTCCTAGGGGAATGATCATTTGGAGTCTAATATGATAATAGAGATATTGAAGGATCGGATTAGCGGCAGATGCTAGAGAATCAGTTGTAACTAGAGGATCTGCTAGTACTAATGGATCTACTAGTGCTAAGGGATTCGCAAGTGCTAAAGATGGTAGATTTGCTAGTGGAGTAGGAGCATCAACTGCTGGAGGTAAGGAGTGATCCATAGGAGATGGTGACAGTGGAGAATCAGGTGGAGCGTTAAACCATCCTATTATGATATGGGACGGGAAGCGGGGGATCGCTGGCGAGCATAGAAGTCATCAGGTGATTAGGGCTTGTACTCAAGAACAGGGAACCCGGGCGTCATACCCACTCCAATCCGGAGAAAAAAACTCAGACAAAATAACTTTCAATTTTAAGTTGTATTCATAAGAAAAAAGATCATTCATACAAGAGAGGATGGGTGGTATTATAGATTCATCCCGGGGTACATGACTTGAGGGCTAAGAAACCCTGACTAATGGACCAAGAAATTCTGGTGGACCTGGTCAACAATGAGGCTTTGTCTTGGACTTGTGCTCTCTTTTACGGGCTTGGCGGCATGAAAGGGCCCAGGTGCATGAAGGCCAGCTCTGGTTGGGAGGGCCTGGTGAATCTCCTGGCTGCGAACTCTCCTCTTGTACATGATCTGAATGGACTCGATCGGACTTGACTGAACTAAAATGACTGGATCTGACTAAGTGGACTCAACTGACTCAGTTGTCTCACTTTGTTATAGGGCTCAATTGGCTCACTTTGACTCAAGTGATACAGGACTAATGGACTCAAATAAAATAAAATAACATAAACTCTCAATCCCCATCATTCTCCTACAGTGGGGAGAACTCAATTCCGTCGAGTTTGGGTGAGCGAAGGTTTGATGGAATCGGAACCAATCACAAAAAATACTAGGTTCTTCATTTTTTTTCATATTTCTTTTTTTATTGGCTGCTCTGAGATCTATGTTTCACCATCTTTGGGCCTCTTTGAGATCCATGCACTTTGAGAACCATGCAGAACATGAAATCGGCAACAGGGGTGGAGTATCTGCTTTCACGTTCGTGCGGCTTCTCTTCACGGACCAAAGGCTGGAACAGGGAAGGCTTTGGAGGGCAGTCCGACGGGCATTCGCCGGCAGCGGTGCTGGGGCAAAGACGGCGGCTCAGCCGGCAGTGGTCATGGCAGAGGCGGCTGGGTCAGTGGTGCACTTCCAGTAGACAGTGAGGGTGGAGTCACGGGTGAGGAGCTTGCGGAGGAGGATGGCGGACATGGCACGGATATCGAGGTGGGGGGAGGAGTGGAGGAGGGTGGCAAGCTTGGCGATGAGGGCGTCGGGTTGGAGGTCACGGTAGAGATGGAAGAGGGACTTCACCTGCGATCGCTGGTCATTGGCGGAGGACATCAGCTGGGTGACGAGGGCCTCGAAGGGCACCGGGTCGGCGCTGAGGATCGCCGCCAGCTGCTGCTGGTCCATCACTGTAGGGCACGGTCGGAAGCTAGGGTTTCGGTTTGGGCGATGGCAGCAGGGCATCGATCGGCTAGGAAGAGGTCTTTGGAGGAGGAGATTGGCAAGGCGGCGGCGCGCGGATCTACGGCACAGGGCAACGACTGTGGGCGTGCGGCAGCCATGGGATGTGGTCAGGCTTCATGGCTTGCTCTGTTCCTGGAGATGGCAGCGTGGATGGAAGGCAGGGGGGCAGCGTCGGTGGTGTAGATCTGATGGGCTGTGGACGACGAGGTTTCAGGATGCCTAACTGTGGGTTGATGGTAGACTTGGAGAGGAAGAAGAAAATCCTAATCGCTGCCCAAGTCTCCGAGCATCTCTCTCATCGATCGGTTGCCCAACATTGGCCTACTCTTAGCCTGATCCACCACCACCCAGTGCCGTAACCGTCATCTTCATCCCCTGCTGGTCACTGCCGTTCGTCCAAAGAATTGTCGGAGAAGCCACCTGACGCTGCCCCCATTCTCTGTCCATCACCCTGCCACTAGCTCACCACGCCGGAAGCTATCCCATCACCATCGTCGCCGCCCATCCACAGCTATTCCACCGCCATCATCTCCTTCCCATTGTCAATCCCTGTCATTGTCGCCATGCAAACTGTAGCACCGCCACCACCGTCCACTGTTCTCCATCATCGCTATCCATCCTATCGAAGAGAAAGTCCAAGTTTCAGTGGGAGAGGGGGATCTCAAGAATCTAGGATGTGATATGAGTCTGGATCGAACTCCATTTGCCCAAGAAGGAAGGAGCTACCTCGATCCATCACGTAACATACTGAACGGTCAAAATTTTTTCATGCGATATCTAACTGATCTAGAGTCCGATTGAATCCAAATTTGACCTGGACGAAGTTTTAGACAAGCTCTATTTAAAGTATCTTATGTTGCAAGAGAAAGTTATCTTAGAGAGAGGAGTACAGTATAGGATAAGAGGTCTAGATTTGGATAACGAGTTGATCTCTAAGAGTGAGGTTTCTTAAAGAAGAAGCTATCTTCTATGCCATCTTTTCACCTACACCGATCTCCAAATCAAGATCTGTCATGCCCCGAATCCAGCACCGAAATCGGCACGTGATCGGTCGCACAAATTCTAGATTTTATTCTAGAGATTATGCAAGGCATGGGTACACAAGAGTCACTTACCTCAAGAAAACCTCATTCATCACCAAGCCAAATATCTGCACAACTCTGTAAAAGAAGAAAGTAGGGTTGTGAGCTCTATAGCCCAGTAAGGTTCCCTCACAATCACACCAGTATTAATATAAAAACTGAAAGCAGCAATATCTTAATCATATAACGGAAAATGATAAATTCTTTCATCACGCAATCCAAAAAAAACTAGTCATATATCAAGAATATAAAAAACCCTTTCATAACATTATATTTCTTTTATATGTTTTCATTAACTTTTCCTCTTTTTTAGGGTTCTGGACTAGCCATTGTCATGTGACGCCCATGACTGGCAACCACACTATCAACAATGTATTCTAAGTCCATGGCCAGGCTAGCTCACGTACAAACCCCGTGACTCTGGCTGTCCCATGTTTTAAACTCCCATGACCGGCTATTCTTTGTACGAAGCCCGGGCTCCAACAACTTCAGATCCATAGCTAGTCCAAATACCGTTATTACTTTAACCATCAACATCATCTTATCAAATCATATCATGATATCAAACCTGAAATCTAAAATCTTTTGATGACCGACATCACGGTCCAATCCATCAAAAGTAATTTTTGTTCGATAAACACAATATCCAGAAATATAAAATAATAACAACCATAGTCATATTGTTCTTCATAAAAATCCAACTACACCATACAATAATAAATCATAAATGCCAATGCTCATGTACTCGGATCAAAATCATGCCTTGTAAAATAATATATAGATTGGTGATCACGTCCAGAATCCTTACCTTCAATCGCTAATCCCAAGTATCCGGTATCAATCTATACCCGAAATTCATCCAAATTCTTCCTGCTCAAAAGGTTGATCTCCTACTATAATAAATAAATTCATTCAATCTAAATCCTAGTTTTACAAATTTTGAGGAAGAAGGTTACCCCTGATTTTCTCTTTCCTCATCTTCCGAACCAAAATCCTTTCCCTCTCCCCTTCTCTCTCTTCTCCTCTTTCTCTTTCTTCCTTCTTCTCTCCTCTTTTCCCTTCTCTTTCTCTCTCTTCTCCTCTTTTCTTGGCTCTCTGCAGGCTCTTCCCTGCTTTCTATCGACGTCCTAGTTAAAAAGAGGAGAAAAACCAATCCAAAATCATCTCAAACGTAACCTAAGAAGTCCAAAACCATCAAAATATCTTCCTGGCCGTCTGATTTGAGATCAACGCCTCAAACCACGTCCAAATCCGAATCCAAAAGCACCTAATCAAGCCTAAACTCTCTCGAATTAATCTCAGCCATTCGATCGGACGATCGGACTGTCCAGATCGCTTAGATATCCCATGGACCACCATGGACCGCCATGAACCGCGTGAAACGGGATCGGAAACGTCCGGGAAACGTGGAAACACCCACGCAACAGCCGCTTTCGGCTGGGCCGAGCTCAGCACCAGCGCGCGCGGGCTTGGGCCGCGCCTCTCGTGCGCCTGCAACGGGCCGGGCCGCGCTCGCACCCACCCACACGTCGCCTGCGCTCACAAATCGTATCGCCCGCGCATCGCGGGCCCGCTCGCCCATGCTCGCCCGCCACGCGTCGCCTCGCTCGCCCGCGCTCCCTCGCGCCCCGCCTGGGCCGCGCGCTGGGTCTGGGCGGCCAGGCTTCAATACTTTTTTTTTTGGGTGTTACATTCTCCCCCCGTTAAAATAATTTCGTCCTCGAAATTAGCTTGATTGAGATCTAAATCAATGCTCCCATCATAACACTTCAAAAGTTATAGTTCATATTCTTAAATCACTACGCTTTCACTGCGCACTCTAAACCATCTAGATTCACTAATAAATCCTTCCAAAAATTTCTGTCATGTTTTACTAATCATCATGTTAATTTCTTAATATCTTATATCATAATTTCAAACAATCATGACCTGAATTCAATACCACTCATATCTATCATAATCACTTTGCCACAGTCCCCAAATCAGCATAACTAAAATCTGTCACAATTCTTGTCATATCCTAATAACCATCATGTCATTATTATTATTATCCACTTGTATCACCATCCCAAGTGATCATAACCTAAGCTCTGATACCACTCCGTCACATCCCGAATCCAGCACCGGAATCGGTACGCGACCGGCCGCACAAACCCTAGATTTTATCCTAGAGATTATGCAAGGCCTGGGTACACAAGAGTCACTTACCTCAAGAAAAGCTCATTTATCACCAAGCCAAATATCTGCACAACTCTGTAAAAGAAGAAAGTAGGGTTGTGAGCTCTACAGCCCAGTAAGGTTCTCTCACAATCACACCAGTATTAATATAAAAACTGAAAGCAGCAATATCTTAATCATATAACGGGAAACGATAAATTCTTCGGTCACGCAATCCAAAAAAAAACCAATCACATATCAAGAATATCAAAAATCCTTTCATAGTATTATATTTCTTATATATGTTTTCATTAACTTTTCCTATTCTTTAGGATTCTGGACTAGCCATTGTCATACGATGCCTATGACTGGCAACCACACTATCAACCATGTATTCTAAGCCCATGGCCGGCTAGCTCATGTACAAAGCCCGTAACTCTGGCTGTCCCATGTTTTAAATGTCCATGGCCGGCTATTCTTCGTACGAAGCCCGAGGCTCCGACAACTTCATATCCATGGCTAGTCCAAATACCATATTACTTTAATCATCCACATCATCTTATTAAATCGTATCACGATATCAAACCTGAAATCTCAAATCTTTCGATGACCGGCATCGCGGTCTAATCCATCAAAAATAATTTTTGTCCAATAAACACAATATCCAGAAATATAAAATAATAACCATAGTCATATTGTTCTTCATAAAAATCCAACTACACCATGCAACAATAAATTATGCATGCCAATGCTTATGTACTCGGATCAAAATCATGCCTTGTAAAATAATATATAGACTGGTGATCACGTCCAGAATCCTTACCTTCAACCGCTAATCCCAACTATCCGTATCAATCTATACCCGAAATTCTTCCAAATTCTTCCTGCTCAAAAGGTTGATCTCCTACTATAATAAATAAATTCATTCAATCCAAATCCTAATTTTACAAATTTTGAGGAAGAAGGTTATCCCTGATTTTCTCTTTCCTCATCTTCCAAACCAAAATCCTTTCCCTCTCCCTTCTCTCTCTTCTCCTCTTTCTCTTTCTTCCTTCTTCTCTCCTCTTTTCCCTTCTCTTTCTCTCTCTTCTCCTCTTTTCTTGGCTCTCTGCAGGCTCTTCCCTACTTTCTATCGACGTCCTAGTTAAAAAGAGGAGAAAAACCAATCCAAAATCATCTCAAACGTAACCTAAGAAGTCCAAAACCATCAAAATATTCCTGGCCATCTGATTTGAGATCAACGCCTCAAACCACGTCCAAATCCGAATCCAAAAGCACTTAATCAATCCTAAACTCTCTCGGATTAATCTCAGCCATTCGATCGGACGATCGGACGGTCCAGGTTGCTTAGATATCCCGTGGACCGCCGTGAACCATGCGAAACAGGCTGGGAAATGCCCGAGAAACACATAGGAAACGCCCACGCAACGGCCGCTTCCGGCTAGGCCGAGCCCAGCGGGGCGCACCGCGCGCGTGGGCCAGGGCCGAACCTCGCGCGTGCCCGCAACGGGACGGGCCGCACCTCGCACGCTCGCCCGCATGTCACCTGCGTTTGCACCTCGTGTCGCCCGCGCGCCGCGCATCGCACGCCCGCTTGCCCGCGCTCGCTCGCCACGCATCTCCTCGCTCGCCCATGCTCGACAGCGCCCGCGCTCCCTCGCGCCCTGCCTGGGCCGCGCGCTAGGCCGCACAGTGGGTCTGGGCCGGTCCATTCTGGTGCGCCGGCCAGGCTTCAATCTTTTTTTTTTTCTGGGTGTTACAAGATCCAAGGAGGATGAAGCAGGAAAAGCCAGTTTGCTCTGAGGAGTATGAAGGAAGAAAGGAGTTCATCGACCATCTTTCCGACAAGGCTATGCCGATCTACTTTTAGTCTTTGTTATTATTTTTCTTAGAGTTTTTTTCTTAGTTATTAAATTATCCTTTAATTTCTTGTAATTGAATTCTTCTTTTAATTAATGCAATATCTATATTTATGTACTTTAAATTTTTATTTTCAATTTTATTGTAAGTAGATGCTAAGATCTAATTAGCAGATCGACCGTACCCGAGTTTTGATGTTCTTTTATACTTTTAATTTTTTGTATTCCCAACTTCGAACTATTTTCTTTATTTTATAAAAATCAAAGATTTTAAACTATTCTAAGCACTGCCTTTTCTATGGATTCGACCTGACTTATTGCTATTTACTTATTTTTAATTTATTAGAATTCGGTTAATTAAACTGATAGTCACAGTGTCTTGACATAACATCGTGGCCTATCACTTGCCCCCTACCTGGCATGCCAATCTATTGGCACCAAATCACCCCTCCTTTGGAACCATGATGGTGCTGGGTGGCCCTGCTGGCTTCTTCGATGGGATGAAATCCTGCTCCTAAATGCCTCTCGGGCAAAGACTTGCAAGAACAGTCCCTCTTGATCAGTGGTTATTGATGATGGATCCTCCGATGCTCAAGTCAATAAGGCGAATAAGATGAATAATAATAGCCAATGCTGAGAGCCATGGTGGTCACTGAATGAGCATATAAAGAGAAAAAATAGTGTGTTACCTAGTCAGGGATCCCATCTTACTAATTTGTAGAGTTGAATGAAGTGACTAAATATCACCTGGGAGGTTGCCTTCTCTGACATATATAATAAATTTCCAGTAGAAAGTTGGAATCTTGTCTCTCATATCTTTTCCGTTGGGATAGTGGCCATTGCAATAAACTTGTCCACCACGATCTTTAACTGAAATAGCTGGAGGTTGTTTGCTTCTCAAGCATCAGGGACTCTGAGTAGATGGGATGGTATACTACTGGCGAAAGAGCTTTGATGTTGTATATTGGCAAACCTGACTAAGTCTATGTGGGTAGCTAGTCAATCTTGAGTAGTCAGGTAGCATTGGGCAAATA
The DNA here is from genome assembly GCA_021397845.1 of Areca catechu. Taxonomy (NCBI): domain Eukaryota; kingdom Viridiplantae; phylum Streptophyta; class Magnoliopsida; order Arecales; family Arecaceae; genus Areca; species Areca catechu. The sequence continues at coordinate 9,934,931 of CM038040.1, read as the reverse complement.
GTCAGCATCGAATAAGTATTCGATTTTGAAGATGGCAGCTACTCGGTCTAGAAGGAACACCCTCGTCTTTTCCTTGATGGTGAAGTAATCGGCTCTGCCATCTCTTTTCTAGTTGGTAGCTTGATTTAATTGAATTGGATGTCTGAGTCTTTCATGACTGGTAGCACACTTAATTAAGATAAATAGTCAATACTGAATAAGTATTAGTATCAAATAAATGTAGATACTATGTCATTGTCCAATCCGGAGGATTTGCAGTTACTTGACTATGGCTATCTCCTTGGAAGTTGCCCGCAAGCCTTTTGATATTAAAGATGCTTCGATCATTTGGTGTTATTGTCCGCGCTTAGTTGTTCGCCGTCACTCCAGCTTGGTCGTCAAACCGGTCAATGCCGAATCTGATGGCAACAACCAAAACAAGGGTGAATGCGGCGGACTCCTCACTGCAGCGTTTACAAGAACAAGTAGAGATGAGTGGGGGAATCCCACTACCACCTCCCATTGCCATTGTTGACCCTCTCGGTACAGCAAATATCCCTATCCGAAGGGTTGTTAAGGCTCATAGTCCCATTATAGTTGGTGCAGGCCCGTCAGGCTTAGCAGTGGCTGCCTCCCTCCGCCACTTGTCGGTGCCCTCCATCATCCTCGAGAGGTCGGACGGCATCGCTGACCTTTGGCGCCACCGTGTCTATGGCCGCCTCTTTCTCCACCTCCCCAAGGCCTTCTGCCAGCTTCCACACCTCCCATTCCCTGTTCACTTTCCCACTTACCCCTCCAAGGCTGACTTCCTCCAATACCTCCACTCCTATGCCCGCAACTTCTCCCTCCACCCCATCTTTGGTTGCACCGTCGTCGCTGCCCACTTCGACTCCACCATGTCCCTCTGGCGAGTTACCACCGTCCAGCACGACCTCTCAGACCCACCTGTCCAATCCAATCCACCATCACAAATAAGTGAGTCACTATCTGCATCAAGCTGCTCTACATCGGAGTTTTCAGTTGGCTCTTCTGCCGAGCTGGAAGAGTTGGAGGTGGTGGAGTATGTTTCGCCGTGGCTGGTGGTGGCAACTGGGGAGAATGCGGAGCCTGTGATGCCGAAGTTGAAAGGAAGAGAGGAGTTCAAGGGGAGTGTGTTGCACTCTAGTGAATATAAGAGTGGCAAGGAATACAAGGGAAAGAGAGTGTTGGTTGTAGGATGTGGGAATTCTGGGATGGATTTGTGCTTGGATTTGTGCGAGCACGGCGCAATACCCTTCATGTCAGTGAGGAGTGGTGTAAGTTCTCCTTCGTCCTCTCATCATTTGGTTTTCATCTCTGTACTGTTCTGAAAGTTTGGGAAAATAATGATCTATTTAATTAGCAACTTCGTTTTGTTTCTTGTTAAGCTGTATCATGTATATATTTTTTCCTTTATGACACTTTTTTTGAGGTAATTTTTCTTTTTGACATATGCATCTTTTAATCTCTTTTTTTTTTTTTTTTTGAATCTGCAAACAAATGGCTACTTTTGATTATTTGGTTTATCTGGATTTGGTTGTTTATGTTTTTCTACATTATTCGATGCTAATGAAAACAGATTCATGTGCTACCAAGGGAGATGTTTGGGGCCTCTACATTTGGGGTGGCAATGAAGCTGCTGAAATGGTTGCCACTGAGAATGGTTGATAGGTTTTTGTTAATGGTGGCCAGGATGGTGATTGGAAACACCGAGAAGTATGGACTAAGAAGGCCAGAGCTCGGACCTTTAGAACTCAAGAATATTACTGGCAAGACCCCTGTCTTGGATGTGGGAGCCCTCACCTTGATAAAAAATGGAAGGATCCAGGTTGTTTTTTTCACTTGAATGCTTTTCATGTTTTTTTTTTTTTTTTTCCCTTAGGAAAAAATAACACAAGCCTTTACCTTGTTAATATTTAATGAGTCTTGAAGTCCTCCATGCATTTTATTATTTCACAGTTGCTTCTGTTGTGTTTTCTTTTTTTCTTTTGTTTTGATTGATGGATTCTCTTTTTCGGATCATCACAAAGCCTTATAGTGCCCAAATCCCAATTTGAATCCCTCAGAAGATAACTAAATGCCTTTTCCCTCCATCATATTTAACATTTTCTTGTTTTTAATTTTTGTACAATGACCTCTTCATGTCAGCGAGGAGCGTGTTGCACTCTAGTGAATATAAACTTTTCATCTCGTCTTTTTATCTGTTTTCTAATTATAAAACAGAATAAAATGTACTAGCAAATGAATCTCTCTCTCTCTCTCTCTCTCTCTCTCTATCTCTCTATCTATCTATCTATCTATCTATCTATCTATCTATCTATCTATCTATCTATCTATCTCTCCAGGCCAAGTTTCTTACCATCTCCCCGCTGACAGATAGTACCAGAAGTGGAATCCCTTACAAGCAATGGAGCGGAGTTTGTAGATGGAAGAGAGATAGGATTTAACTCTGTGGTCTTTGCAACTGGCTATAGGAGCAACGTCACCACCTGGCTCAGAGTAAGCATCCTTTGACACAGAATCTCTCGTACTCCTAGGGTTTTGGTTGGTTGTGTTCCATACCTCAGGCTTTTTCCTCTGGACGGACATCCTTGATTAACTTAGCAAGAGAAAAAACTCCATTTTTTTTTTTTCTCTCATTTTTCTCATTTTTATTATGCTATGAGTCAGTTAGATAATATTTATTCATTAAAAATAAAATATTGGTCTATATGTTCAAGCTATGGAAACAAGTATTTACCTTTCTAATTGATAGTGTTTTCATTGCAGGACCCTGATTTTTTCTCAGAGTATGGCAAGCCTAAGACTCCATTCCCTCATGGGTGGAAAGGGAAGAACGGACTCTACTGTGTAGGATTCACAGGGAGAGGGCTCCTCGGCGCTAGTGCTGATGCTATGAAGATTGCTCTCGATATAGCTGAAAGCAAGAATTTTGTTCTCTAAACCACTCCCCCAACAACAAGCTACTAGTGTCAAGCAAGGAGAACCGAAGAGAATAGTTTAAGAGAATCTCAAAAGCTCATACTTTTGGATGTTGGCTTCTGAGGGAATCATGTTCTGATCCCCTTGCTTTACTTCTCTGTACAACACACAAAGTTTGGGATCTTCTTTGTCCAACACAAACAGTGGATAACCGAGAGAAGTGGTCATTCCCATACCGCTGATGTTTTTGTTGCCTTTGTGTGCCCGTGTATTGGCCTTTCTCTGCCCCTTTGTGTTGTCTTCTCTCTTTCCTTCTTTCCATCCCTAAAGAGAGAGACTCCCTGCATCCCATACTCCGAGGGCTGCCTGGCTCTGGCGATGTTTTCTTGTCATTATTCCTACAGATGCTAAATTGTACCATCTGAGAGGCATCCAGGCTCAGACACTGCGGGAACTGCACATGACCGTGAAGTTTCATAGCCTCGAACGTACGAGACCAATGATGACATGATTGTTAGAATGATATGATGATTGAATGGAGATTTTTTTTTTTATAAAAAAAAAAAAAAAGATAAATTGTCGTAGCTATCCCATTGAAAAATTTTTAAATCTTTAGTGATTTAATTTTGGGGAAACTTTTGTTTCAATTTTTTTATTTTTAGAAAGAATTATTCTAATTTAATAAAAATACATTCAATATGATTTAAAAATAAAATAACTTATCGGGACCATTGACTATTTAGTCTACAAAATTTTTCTGAAGTGTGCGCTATTACATATGGAGCTATACAATCAATTTACAGTTTTATTGGTCTCTCGGTAAACATGCCTTACATAAAAAGAGCTATTTTTACTAGACATGCCTTGCATAGAAGAAGCTACACTCTCACACTAGCCTCTAGATATCTATCTTATAGGAGGGACTGTCCATCCACCTTTCTAGACTATCTTAGTAAGTTACTGTAGCTAAATTGCCCTTAATGCTAATGAAATTTGCCCTCATGATCAACTTACATAGCAGATGCCTATCCAAGCCATCCTAAACTCTGCACATGGGACCAAGATATCAAAAATCTACCTCCCACCCACTGCAACAAGTTTGGAGTTTGGGCCTTGGATTACAAACCTTGCTTTGCCTCTGGTGCTATCATATATCACACTATTATTAAAGTTGACCTAAAGAAAACTTGGAGGTAGAGACTTTCATGTGATAAATACCATCCTGAATGTAGCAATGGTAAAAGAGGAGTCCAGGTGTCCCGAGTTATCATAGGCACTTCGAGAACATATAGGTGAGTGATCTCGATGGTTTGAACTAACACCCTCTCCATAGTAGATCTCATCGGTTGATTGCACTCCTCAAAGTCAGACATTCTTAGCTAGTCAGATCTGATAGGCCACAAAAGTAGCCCTAATGCCTAAAGACTTAGAAGATGGTATGTTGAAGCTAATCCTTAGGAATGCAATGAAGGTCTCAACTGGGATTGCTAACTAAAGCACTTTCAGAAGGGTACCAACTAGTCTCGACACACACATGGCCCGTCCATACTAGAATAGGATATGAGCAATAGACTCCATCTTGTAATTAGGCAAAAAGGAGGGATGTTCATCTCCAATCTACTCAAAACATCTCTGGTAGGAAGGCGACCCTAGGCAATCTTCTAGATGAATAGGGCTACTCTCAGGTAAGCACCAAGCCTCCAAATTTAGGCATAGTCATGACTTTGAGAAGGCTCCAGCCTAAAATGATCATAGAAGTCTTTAGCTCTCACTTTCAGGTTGCAAATAAATCTCCACACCCTCATGTCAGGGGCATAATTTGTATAGATTACAAGTGATAGCACCCTCCTAGCCAACTATTTCTCAAATAGTTGAGGGACACCTCCTCTTCCCTAGGCAAAAAAGCTCTCCCATGCACATACAATCGATTGCCTCTACATTGACCTTAGCTGGCCACTACCCCAAAAGAAGATCAGACACCGAAGGATCTTGCACACATCCATAGTCTAACCATTACAATCAATCATCTTGTGTTAGCCATCAGTCTTAGGGCATGAGTATAAATTAATTTCTCTCCATATAAAAGAGCAACTTTGACCTACCATAATATCAATACTAAAGATCCACGAGCCATACTTAGCCCTCATAACTGAGCTCCAAAGACACGGGTTGAAGGAGATATCTCGCGACATACCTGGTGATCATGTTCTCTCTCATGATTACTAGAGACTGAATGCTTAAGCCACCATCTCACAGAGGCTAACAAATCAAATCCCAAGCTACTAGATGTACCTCTTGGCCACCACCATGCAAATCCCTTAGAAAGTTCCGAAATATCTAGTCCAACTATATCATAGAGGTTCTTGGCATAATAGTATTGGACATGAGATAGATTGGCATAAAACTGAGGATAGATCCTACTAAGGTCCACTGGCCCATCATAGACAAGGCTTTAGCCTACCAACATTTCAATTGCACATGAATGCTCTGCTCTAAAGTAGCATACTTAAATCTTTGCGGCCTTCTACTAATGATAGGCATACCCAGGTATTGCCAAGTCCCCTCTTTCTCCATGATCTTAAAGCAATCCTGATAGAATGTTTCACTTGTAGCTTTATCTTCAATCTAAACTAGATGACAAATTAAGGATGTTTACTTTCAAGCACCAAGCGGTATAATAATCTTCTAGAACTCTTGCAAGTCACTGCAATTCTCAATAATGAGATCGTCATCTACAAAAAATAACTACAAAATTAGCTAAGCTCTTAAGGCTTGGCATAGGCATATTGCCTAAAGAGCTCGAGATAAGGCATCAAAAAAATAATGAACCAATAGGGAGATAGGGGTCAACCTTTGCACAAGCCGATCGTAGATTAGAAGAAGTCTGTTAGCATCTCAATGATTAGGATGGAGAGTGAAGGAGCTCTAATATAGCTAAGAGTTCTTTGAATCCACACCTCATGAAATCCAAAGCTCTCCATAAAGTGCTATAACAACTCCTTGCATATTCTATCATAGGCTCTTTCCTTATCGAGTTTGATAACCATAAAACTTTGGTAGTAAGGGGCCTTCTAAAGGTTATGCATAAACTCTTATGTGTGATAAGGATATTATCTATGATAATTTGGCCACCCATAAATGCCCCTGCTTAGAGAATAAGTTGAGGAAGGATTAGCTTCATCTTACTCACCATAACCTTTACAATAGCCTTGTACACAGTAATGTAGAGGTTAATCAGTCTGAAGTGATCTAGCTCCAAAGCATCAAGTCTCTTCTTTTTTATTATTTTATTTTTTTAATGAAAAGGAGGTTGAGAAACAACCACCTTACTTTTATTTAAGTGAAAGTAACTATTTACAATAAGATACTTGGAAAGTAAGGGAGGCAACAAGTAACAAAAGAAAGAAAAAATATAGCATCTCGTAAGGTGAGATCCAGGTTTAATCTACCAAAACACAACATAGTTAGTTAATCCCAAAATTTGAGAGTAGAAAATTTGTTAAAGAAAAAGAGAAATTTCAACTAAGAAATAGAATAACATTAGATAGAGCAACAATAATCAATAGCCTGAGTTTAAAATAGCTGGATAGATTGAAATAGAATGAGCTTCAAGCTTTTGAAGATAAGCTAGGATATGCCTAGAGCTAATCTTAAATGAAGCAACTACAACAACCATGGCCTCAAAATAAAATAGCAATAAATGTAGTTTTAATAGTACTTCATTCTGAGAATTTATGATTCGGATTAGAGCCAAAGGCCATATAATGAAGATGAACACATGTTGCAACATTTGCGAAGAAGGGGCAAACTAGTGAGGATAAAGAGAAGATTTAAGAAAGCTCGGCATCATAAGGAAAACCAACAATCCTTCAGCTTTAAGAAATATAAGGGATGATGCATGAAATTGGGATACACCATGATTACCTCTCTAGGTGCATGGAAATCAAAGCTAGATCTAATTTCCAAACTTCTTGGGGATAAGAATACAAGATGGCCAACCAACATTTTGCTGCAAGTTTTGAAAGCCCACAAAATCATTGTTACAGCATAAAATGTATCGGTTAGAAAAAGAATTGAGAATTTTTTGCTTGATAGCCTCGATAGAAGAGGCCTTTTTAAGGAACAAGCATGAGTTCCTTTCTAACCAACAATAGTACATGAGAGCACTAACTAAAACCAAGGTAGCAAGCCATAAAGAGGAGGGGAAACATTATTTCATCCAAGTGGAGCAAAGGGGCACATGATTAGATAGTGGAGATGTAACCTGAAGATTAGCAAAAGGAGTTCCAAATCTTACTGGAGAAAGGACAAGAGATGAACAAACGATCCATCGATTCTAGTTCCTAGAGAATACAATTGCCTAGATTTTTCTGAAGCTTATTGGATAATACTTTCTTAGTATTCATGGCAACCACTAGAAGTATTTGACCTTGGAAGGTTTTTTAGCTTTCCAAAAAGATTTTGCTAAAGACCATTTTATCCCTCTATAGTTAAAAAAATTATAGGAGGACCTAAAGGAAAAGATATTAAAGCTTTCGAGTTTTCAAATAAGCTGATCATGAGAGGAGTTGAGAGACATACCATTTAGTAATGCTAAGAGTTGAGTTTGCTCTTGAATAGTATTGTGAGAAAGATAATAGCAAGATAATTTCAGCCAGATTTGGTGAGGCTAAAAAAGAGGCAACTGAACCAAATTTATGGTAACAAGCTTGACATAGATTTGGAAAAAGGGTCCTAAAAGGAGCATGGGACAACTGTCCCTCCAGAAGGAGATAGAAAGACCATTTTTAATAACATATCTACTATAATTCCACACCAATGAAAGTATGGCAATACTATTTCACTTTGCCACAAACAGGAGTAAAAAGTCTATGGTTTCCAATATGAAGGCAATTTTTGACCATTTAAAATGAAGACTATAAATGAGTTTTGTCCAAGGGCCAAGGTCATCTTTAAGAAACCTCCGGGGCCAATTTGGTGAAAAGTGCTTAATTTATTATGAAAAGTTATGTCTTTAACTTCCAAACCATAATTTTCTATAAAGAGGTAAACTTGAACTGGCCTTACAAGAAAGGCCACTCCCATAATCAAATCCCTTCCAAAGGAAAATGCGTCTGATTTTATCAACTTTTTTAATGACACACGTGACAGAATAGAAAGGCATAAATGATGAAATAACATTCACAAGAGCCAATCTTCCATAAAAAATCAAGAGCTCGCTCTTCAAGAAGCAAGCCTAAAGTTAAACAATCTTTGAATCGATAGCATCCAATTAAATCTAATGAATTTACCTGATCTCATAATCTGATTAGGGAGAAAAAAGATTTCCTTCAACCAACCCAACTTGAATATCATAAAAGAAAAAAATAATGAAAGAATTGGGAAAGTAGAGTTTAAATCCCTATTTCTTTCATTGATTTATTCTTTGTACCATAAACTAAGATACAATGAGGTCCATCCTTTCACAATTAGGATTGAATTTCTCTTCTTATTTTCTAGAAGAATATCCATCTTTGAACAAGTTGGATTGGACTCCTTTTCCTGGCTAAAATATGACTTGATCTCTAAAAATATGATAAATATAAAGAATCTTGAAAAATATAAAAATTTTGTAGGAGAAAGATCTCAATTTCTACATTAATCTTTTCTTCTATAATTCTATCTAATTCTTCAAGAATTAAAAGATAATCTTCAATTAAAATCTTTTTTGAAAAGAAAATTTTGGTTTGACATGCTTATTTCAAGAATAAAATAATACAATTTTGGTCAAAATCAATTCCTTTAAGAGCTAATCTAAAGTTATAGATCTTGAAATGATATCCAATTTTATAAAAATGATCATCTCAACTAGATATTATATGATCAAGTTATGGCCTCCTAAATTCTAGCTTTCAATTTGACTTCCTAATATGGCAAATCTTATTCCAAACCCTATCTAGCTCTTACTCATAGTAGCCAAAGTAGTTTACATCAAGTCTAAGAGAATCCTCCTAGTTTATGACTCCCACTGTGTAAGAGATTTAGCTCTCATTAAATCAAAACTAAGGTGAAAAAACTCCTACTTCCCTATCTCAAGTTGAACCAGCTTATTTTGCTTGAAGATGGTTGCTAGCATTGCTTTTCTTTGTTCTTGGATTTTGGTGAACCACTTGGTTTACTCTCGTATCTAGACTTTGTGGTAGAGACTCTCCTTGCTATTTTTTCTTGTTAATAATGATTAATTACAACTCTTCAACCTTGATATCGATTGATGGGTCATTGGAATCAAAGGAGAGCCTAGACTTTCATGAGTAGTATCAATTTTTCGTTCCATCATCACAAACTTGTTACAGGTATTAACAAGTAGCTTCACTTGGATAGTAGTTACAAGATCTATCCTTTCTTATGACTTAGAGGCATTGATTATGCTTGAACTCCTTTTATCTTTTACAAGATGATACTTTCTTTGTCATCTATAAAAAAATATATCTTGATATCAAAGATACGAGCTTCCTAATTTGCCAGCACCAATCACCATCTCTATCAATCCCCGACCATTTTACCTTGATTTCTAATCTATAACATAAATCTACTACAACTGAGAACAATGAATGAATAGAGAAAGATCAGCAAAGCATATCATGTTTTTGGTTGAAACCACCTAGCATGTTTTGAAAACTTAATAGTGGAGAAACTCATAGATCAAGAAGCCAAAGCCCTAGAAATATAGGGTTTAAGAGGACCAAGCATGGCAATGACGAGAGAAGAGCCCAAATCTAGTGATCAAAAAATGTCATTAAAGTAAAAGGATTTAGGTGACAAATTAAATCATGAACTAAAAAGATAAAATGCTTACAAAGAATCTAAGGACTGACCTAGAGGCCGAGATCATCCCTCATAATAACCAAGAACTTAGACAATCGCATTCGATGGAGGATGTTGTCAAAGAGAGTTATGTAATGGGTTGTCGCCTTGGTCACAACTCTTAACTAAGCTTCAAAGAAAGAAGAAACAAAAATAACAAGATCAGAGTGAGCTAAGATTTGTTATTCCATTGATTAAAAAGAAATGAAGATAAAAGAAAGTACCTAGTCTTAGAGAGAAGAAGCCTAGATGTAGTTGTGTTGGATGAGGACAAAGAGACAATTCTTGACCAAAGGAGGAGGAGAGCTTTGATGCATGTCATTACTAGTACCAAAGATAAAAATTATGATATGATTCAACTATCGGATAGAATAACTAAAATCGGGTGTAGAATCTATAAAGATCAAAGGCTAAGTTATGTTCAACAAATACAAAGATTAAGACTTAGGGGTTTAAGGTTTGATTTAGGTGAGAATAGTTTAATAAAAGAGGAAAGTTTTTATAGAAACAGTTATCTTGGAAAGTATAAAATATTATGAAAGCAAATAACTAGGAAATAAAATTAAGTTATATGAGAATGAAGGCCTCAGGTATCTGAATCCATTTTTTAATCACAATCATAGTATTTTCTATTGTTGCAATCATGAATCAATTTAGATATTTTATGATCAAATTATAAGTATAACTTATGTCATTCGAGTACGGATCATATCCCTCGATCAGGATCCATCTTCATAGAGTCATAAGCTATTCAAAACTTGAATCATAAAAACCTTAAAAAGTAGAAAAAAATATTTATGAGCAAATCTTCAAGATAGTTTATTTTGCTTAAGTACGGATTGTATCTCTTGATCATAATCCGTTCCTATGTATATATAGACTATTTAAGAACTAACTACATATAACATAGAGCACAATAACTTGAAAACAATTTCATGAATATGAAATAAAATTTATTCATCAAACTTCAATGTAAAAGAGAAAGTCTACAAGTTTCCAAATTACTAGTTGTATCAAAGACAAATACATAAATTTATTCAAGATAAAGCAAAAGATTGTAAATTCAAAACTTCATCTACTCCCCCATGGCCAAGAAGTTTAGCTATTCATGGTTGAGATTCTGCTTGCCACCAAAAATACTATTTGAAGGTTGATGAAGGAACTTGGGGAGGATTGGGATGCAATAGAGTCTCCTTATATCATCTCAAATAATTAACTATCCTACAACTCCCAACCTTCACAGCCTCCCTCTCTTTCTCTCTTTGTTTCCTTATTATTTACTTGCTATTGACTCTCTCAAGTCTATATTTGATTAATCTCTCTTAGGATACCCCTTCTCTCCTTTTTTTATAGCCTCCAAAACCTTCACAAAACCCTAGGCATCCATATTCTCTTTTTATTTTTTTCTTCTTTGATTTTAGCACCAACTTCTTTCCTTCTTTGAAATCACGTCCCATTCTCCTTATTTTTCTCCTTGGATGCCCAAAACCTTGGAGTCCCTAAGCAGAAGGACTTGTAGCTTTTTTCATGCCAAAACCAATGCCTCCTATTTCCTTTCTTCATTTAATTTGGTGCCCCAAAGTCTCTCTTGAGTTGGTCTCTTAGTGGGTGCCCCATCCTCTTTTCCTTCATTAGTATTGACACCTAAAGACCTTGAGAATCCCAAGTCAAAAGGACTCTGGGATCGCTTGTCACGTCCCAAATCCAGCATCGGAATCAGCTACACAACCAGCTACATAAATCCTAGAATATATTCTAGAAATCATGCAAGGCCTAGGTACATAAGAGTCACTTCATTTAAAATCAGCAACTAAACCAACATTACTTAATCAATTTAATAATAATTAAAAAAATCATTTATTCAAGTCAAAACTACTAAATGATCCACTGAGTTATTATATAAGTATCAATAACAAATCTAACCAAACAAAACAAACTAAGCTATCTAAAAATTGATAGTCAGTCTCATGCCCAACCCAATCCTTGTTAATACATTTTACCATGAATCCAATCCATTACCAAGCTCAAATATCCTGCACAACTTTGAGAAGGAAGAAAGTAGGGGTTGTGAGCTTTACAGCCCAGTATGGTCTTCAAACAGTCACACCAATAATAATATAACTTGAAAATAACTAAAAAATAAAAATTTATCAGATCATGCAACCAAAACAACTTAGATACCATGTATAGCAAAATTTTTGATAAAACTATATTTTTCTTTTCAAGTTTTCATTAATTATCATTCTTCTTTAGGATTCTAGACTAATCATGGTCATGCTCCAACCTATGACTGGAAACCTCATAATCAATCATGTACTATCCATCCATGACCAGGCTAGCCCACATACTAAGCCATGACTCTGGCTATCCCACATTTTAACCGTCCATGGCTGGCTATTCCACGTACAAAGTTCGTGGCTCAAGCTGTCCGATGTTTTAACAACCCAGGGCCGGCTATTCCATGTACAAAGCCCGTGGCTGAGGCTATGTAACCACAATGGCTGAGGCTATGTAACCACAATCCCGTGGCATGGCTAGTCCAAATACCGTATTCACTTTCACATCATGTAATCAAATCATGTCTTTTCAATTTTCCAATAACCAATATCATGGTCCAACCTATACAAAGATCACTTTACTTGATAAAACATGATATACAAGAATATAAATAACAACAATCGTACTGTCCATCATGAAAAGTCAACTATACCATGCAAAAATAAATCATGCACGCCAATGCATATGCGCACGAATCAAATCATGTCATGATACATATATACAAGTGGTGATCAAGTCCAGAGATCCTTACCTTCAAGAGTTAATCCAAAAATATCCAGTATCAATCTGTACCCGAGCCCACACAATACCCTTCTGCTTAGAAGGCTGTCCCCTACAATAATAATTTTTAATCATAAATAATTCTAGAAAAAATTGTAAACCAAAATCTTTTACCTATAAAATCCTAACTTCATAAATTCCAAGAAAGAGAGCTTTTCGATCTCCCTCCTTCAATATTTTTATTTTTATTTTTTTTCTTTCTCTCTCTTTCCTCATCTTCTCTCTCCTCTTTCTTTCTCCCTTCCCTTTGTTTTCTCTTTTGGAAAACTCTTGGACTTCTCTTCTCTTGCTCTCCTCTTCCTCTCTATTGGTCTGTAGGCTCTTCACGACGCTGCTCTACTTCATAGTGACTTTCTATCGGCGTCCCCTCATAAAAAGAAAACAAAACTAGTCCAAAACATATAAAAACTCATCTCACAAGCCCAAAACAATCAGAAAACCTCCCAGGACATCATATCTGAGATCAACGTCTTATATTGCATTAAAATCTGAATCAAATAGCCCTCGACCAAGCCTGATTTTTCTCAGATCCATCACAGCCATCCGATCAGGTGATCGGACAGTCCAGATCGTGTAGAAGGGCTGTAGACCATGGACTGTGAGAAACAGGCTAGAAAATGCTCGAGAAATGGCTGGGAAACGCCTCTGCAACAGCCGCCTTCGGCTGGGCCGAGCCCACGCGCCTGCGCGCACCTCGTGCGTGGGCCTGGGCCGCATGCTCGCTCGCGTGCCACCGGGCCTGGGCCGCGCGCGTAGGTTGGGCCGGCCGATCTGGCCAGCCAATTGCTAGATTCCTTTTTTTTGTGTTCTGGGTTGAAGTCGGCTGGGCCTGCCAATTTCGGTCCAAAACTCGGTTCTCAGCTAAAGCATGTTGAGAGGGACGTGCCGATGCCGGGATTGTCTGCCTCTGGCTATGAATCCTCCATGGACATGGCCGTGGCCATTGGGGAAAGGCTGACCTTGTCTTAGAACGTTGATTGTTGAGCCCTCCTCTCTCTCTGATAACATCCAGTGGGTACAAAAGTGATGAGAGAGACAGAGAGAGTTGGGCTATTTGTGTTGTTTCCATTTCTCTCATAGGCCAGTCCCCCGGATGGGACTAGAGCAACGGATAATGCTTTTTTTTTAAAAAAAAAAACTTCTGTCGTAACTTAGTTATGCAAGAAGGAATGCATGCCACGTCTTATTGCAGGCTTGATATCTTGTTACAACTTTGGTTAGAAAACAAAGATTATTACAGTGTGTTATAACAATCGATGTAATATTTTGGGTGATCTTGCTAGTATTATATTGTAGATATTGGCATGAGATATGGACGAGTGGAAGCATGGATTCGCTGCATGGGTGATTTGTCTGGAGAGCAATATGAGTGCCAAGCAAAGTCATGATTGATATGCAAAGTTTCTTCATTTTTGCATCAAATTTAAATTAATAAAGAAAGATTGATTGCTTTCCTTTTCTTGATCTCTGTTCATTGATCTAAGCTTTTATGTTCGATATGATGAACTAATTAATAAGCAATGATCAACTGATAAAGGATTAGAGGTAATTAGCTTTTGATTTTTGCCCAAATTAACTTTGCTAATCTTGGAAGTTCATTGTAAGTACAAAGCTGAGACCATTCATTAAGCAGTGAAATACCTTTAATTGTTGTGACTATTACTCAATTCCTTTTATTAAGGAGCTTTTACTGTTTATTTCGATCCAACAGCACCATAGAATGGGAGCAATTGACATGAGAATGCCCTGATGCAGGTCCATTTTTTTTTTTGATTAACCGAATTATTCAAAATACAATCTTAGAATGAGTACAACCTAGAGAGTCATACAATAAAATATCTCTAAAATGCACATGCGTATCCTCAAGAAGAGACCAAGAGACATCTCCAGAGTGATTCACCACAAAAGAAGCCATCTAGTCAGCAGCCGAGTTGGCTTCGCGGTAGACATGTCTGACAATGATCCCTGTACAGTCCCATAATAGAGTAAGAATATCTCGAAGCTGAGGGTGAGCAGGAGTAGAGCGAAAGGCACCTTGGATCCAAGAAATGACCGTCAACGAGTCTCCCTCAATAATAAGATGGGTGAGCTAAAGGACCCTCTTGGCATACCTGATCCCCGCCCAGGCACCATGAAGCTCCACCATGGAACAGTAGGATCAAAGAGACGAATACCCCCCAGAAGAAACCCGATGTCCAAAGCCGGATAACAAAAGCAGCACCATAGTGGCACCTCTAACACTTCCATCAAAGCTGACAGTGGCATAGGTCAAGGAGGAGGCTCCCAAGAGATAAAAACCTGGCGAGGCACTCGAGGAGCAAAACTGGAGTCCCAGATCTCTGAACTATCCACCATCATATCCTGATACTTAGAGTGAGTCTTAGCTCTCTCCACAATAAACCTAGCCGAATATGTGTCGGAGATGAACACCATGACATTCCGGGTGAGCCAGATATGATATGCTAAATAAGCCAGAAACACCGAAGAAGCCGAAAAGAGTGGAGAGCGAAGGGCGTGAAGAAAGGTATCCACCACATCAACACTATGGTACAAGAAGGATCTATAACCAACCAGGGACCACACCCATCAAGCTCTCAAACAATAAAATAAAGTATGGTCAATAGACTCCACTCCATAGATCGGACAGGAAGAAGGAAGGTGGACTCCATGCGAGCACAGAAAGGATCTCGTAGGGAGCCGCCGCCATGCCACCTTCCAGATAAAAAGCCTCACTCTAGGATGTACTGGAAGAGACCATATCCAAGCAGCCTGAATACCCCTCTGTGGCTCTGGGCAGTAGATGGAATAAAGATCTTCCAAAGGAGTAGAAGAAGATGAGAAAGATCTCCAGACTCTAATATCAGGGCAAGGGCTCACAGAGATCCCAATGGAGAGAACTCTTTCCCCCAGGACTTCACCAAAATAGTGAGTGAGCAGAATAGAATCCCACCTCTACACCCCCGGGAGGATAAGATCAGCAATGGTAGTGGAAGCCGGCATATCAGAGGATAAAAAAGTAGGCCACCTATCCAAAGTAATATCTGAAATCCAAGGATTAGACAAGACCCTGATAGATCTGCCATCCCCCATAATCTATCTCATATGATGTATAACATCAGGAGCCCTCCTCTTCATCTCCCTCTAAATAGCAGATCCACAAGTAGAGTGAGAAACCTCTCCCCCTCCAGGGACTGAAGATCATATCTATGGCACTGAAGGAAGCCCATAAACTGTCAGGGGTCAAGAAAAGCCTGGTAACATGACAGCCAAGAGAGCCTCCCTCCTCACCATTAGGGAATGGATACCCAGCCCTCCATCCCTAACTGGCTGACAAACAGATTGCCATCCCACAAGATTAACTCTCCTGGGAGTAGCACTCGATCGCCATAAAAGAGCTCGAAGGATTTGCTCCACTTTCACCACAATGACCTTAGGGATGAAAATATTGGCTAACAGATAAATCGATAAGGAAGACAGAATTGACCTAATCAAAGTGAGCCTGCCCATAGATGATAAAGCCTTACCCTGCTAGCCTTCCACCCTATCTTGCATCACCTGCACCACTAAAATAGAGTTCGCTCTACGAAGCGAGGCACCAGAAATAGGAATATCCAAATAAATGAGAGACCCCTCCTCTCCAATCCCTAGAATAGAAGTAATCAAGCTACGAAGACGGGCCGAAAGCTTCGGACTAAAGTAGACCTCTAATTTTGCCAGATTGACCCTTTGCCTAGAAGCTAGACAATAAGCCTGGAGCACCCTCCTAAACCCCTATGCCGTGGCCTCAGATGTCCTGCCTAAAAGTAAACAATCATCTGCAAATAGAAGGTGCAAGATCGGGAACACTGTATGAGCAGCAACATATGGTTGAATTGCCGATACCCTAATAAATCCCACAACGCTCACGAAAGAGAGTCTGCACAAATAATAAACAATAAGAAGAGAGGGGATAACTTTGTCGTAGTCCAACCGTAGAATAGAAGAACTTTGAAGGAGATCCATTAATGATAATAGAAAAGGAAGGACTGATGATGCAAGCCATAATCTTGGAGATCCATAAGGGGTAAAAACCAAAATCCAGCAATGACCGCTCCACAAAGCTCCACTCAACATGATCATAAGCCCTTTCTATATCCAGCTTGATAGCCATGAGGCCACTCCTGGCAAGAGCCTTCCCCATATCATACATAAACTCCTGAGCCAACAAAACATTATCAGAGATGCTCCGACCCCCAACAAAATCTCCCTGCTCTAGAGAGATGATACTGAGAAGAATAGGCTTCATCCTCCTTACCAGCAGTTTAGCACACATTTTATAAAGAGTACCACAAAGACTGATAGGTCTAAAGTGAGAAAGATGACAAGCCTCAGGACGTTTGGGAACAAGAGTGACATAGGTCCTCTTCCAAAACTCCGGCATCTGACCAGTAGTGAAAAAAGCTTGCATAGCAGAAATGGTATCATATCTAATAATGCCCTAATATCTCCTAAAGAACAAAGGAGGAAAACCATCTGGACCAGGAGCTTTGTCCTCTTCCAAGGACCAAAGAATAGCCCTCACCTTAGCCTCAGTAACATGAGCAAGAGGGGCAATATTCTGACCATTGGAAAGCACCACCTCCGGTACAGAAACATTGAAGAAATGAGAAGCCCCGAGTTGGCCCTCCATCTAAATTTGAAAAAAGAACCAACCTCCTACCTGATGTCCTCCTCCTCAATCCAATGACCCTCATTAGACTTCAAGGCCACTATCTGATTCCTATGCCTCCGAACAAGAGTGGCCTGGTGAAAGAAGTGAGTGTTCCTATCTTCCTGAGCCAACCACTGAACTCTGGATTTCTGCCTCCATAGTATCTCCTGCTTAGAGAGAAGGGAGTGATAGGAAGCCAGACTAGTTCGCAGAGAGGACAGATCACCATCATCTAAACCCCCATCCCTATCCTCCTTTACCTGAAAATCATGGATTACCCTTTCAACCTCCTCTAATCTAGTAAAATGTTTCCCACCTCCTCTTTATTCCATCTGCGCAATCGATGTTTGAGAAGCTCCAGCCTGCGGATAATCTGATACTGAGCATCTTTCCTCATAGAAATCCTCCAAACCTCCCTGACCACCTCCCAAGAATTCGGACAAGAGAGCCAAATCTTTTCAAACCTGAAGGGCACATGAACAGGAGATTGAGGGGAGGTAGAGAGAACAATATGACAATGATCCGAAGCCACTCTATCCATGTGCTACACCATAAACGGGGGATAAAGACTTAGCCAGCCCATAGTAGCCACAGCTCTATCAAGCCTCTCCCATACCCTTGCCCTTCCAGATCTATTATTGCACCAGGTAAAATGAGAACCCATAAATCTCAGATCCACCAAACCATTAGAGTCTAAGAAATGACTAAATT
The DNA here is from genome assembly GCA_021397845.1 of Areca catechu. NCBI lineage: Eukaryota > Viridiplantae > Streptophyta > Magnoliopsida > Arecales > Arecaceae > Areca > Areca catechu. The sequence goes on along the minus strand of CM038040.1, from coordinate 9,916,930 downwards.
TCCTGGTGGCCATATTGTGAGCAAATGGTTTATCCCCTCTCTTCTTCTCAACCTTAGTAATGCAATTAAAATCCCCAACAACAATAGTTGGAACCCCTAATCAATCAACAGGAAGACTTCATGCCAAAGATTCCTCCTTTCCTTATAGCAGGTGCTAGCATAAACTCCTGAAAGAAGCCAAGTCGGGCCCAAATTTTTTGTCACCACCAGAACAACACGCTGTGAACATTTATGGAATGCATCTATTATGGCAGCTCCCCTGTCCTAAGCAACAACAATACCACTAGATAACCCGTTGCATCAATAGCATAGAAGTCCCGATCCTTAGGAAGATGGTGATGAATCCTTTGCAAAGTAGATCCGTCCAGTCTAGTTTCAAGAAGCAAACAAACATTAGGATGATACAAATGACAGAGTCTATAAAAGGAAGAGGCAAAAGAAGGTTTCCACGCCCCTCTAACATTCCATGAAAGGATCTGCATAACAAGATTCACAACTCCTTAGAAGAGCCCTCCCCTAGGCTCTCCCCAGATACAACATTTAAACCCCCCATCCTTTGCAACCTCCACCGAAGTAAACATAGCAACCTTCAGCTTCCCGACCACCTCCTCATGAGCTGGAGCTTGCCAAGCTTCACCAATCAAAACAGGAACCACAGCCCCAGAGACATTCTGTCCACACCCCAGATCCGACTGTTGAACTACAGTCAAAGCAGAGTCATCACCCCTTTTGGAGTTACGATCACTGTCCAAATTTGCAGAGTCAACAGGCTTCTCACCAGACCCTTTAGTAATCCCCTGATCTTCCTCCAGCACCTTCTTTCCCCTCTCAATATCCTCTCCCAGGTCTGTCACCGACTTTTTCCCCTTGGAAACTCCCGCTGCCTTGCCACCTAACCTCAGCCCTGCGGCCCCCTCCCGACCCCCGGACAAAAGCTTGGCAGTGGATGACATAGAAGTAAAGGAGCGCCCATTACCCCCCATAACCCTTTCCATACAAGGTTCAGATGGACTAACCTTAGCCACAGTCGGAGAAGATGGCACCGGTTCAGCCACAGGCATCTTCAAAATGGTCGAAGAGGTCCCCTTCGGACTGGGAGCAGGTGAAGACAAAGGGCTTCGACCCCGTTTCAGGGAATCAGAGCCCAAATCCACCATGTGCTGATCTATTGGGTCAGCCTCAGTCTGGCCCAGATCCATCTGTCACCTAGAGAAGCCAAAAGCCCAAAACCTGCTGCCGGTGGAGCTCCATCACCAGACACATCCCCCGAGCTAGCCTCCGCGAGCGGCAGCGCACCACCTTGCTTGGCTTTTGCCACCTATCCAAATTCGATGGAAAACTGGGCATTGATGTCCCAATGGTAGGTGAAGCCCTCGAGGGAGAGGAGGAGGGGTGTTCAAGGGAAGCCCTTCCCGGATCCCTACCTATGCCAACATCCTTCCTCTCCTTCACTGGAGTACGCCCCGGCCTCTGCTGCCGAACCTGAGTTGTGACCAGCCAAGGCCCTAGCTTTGGCCGACCGGTTCCTTCGACCTCCATCCCAACCTGCTCAGCACCTGCCAGAACTGAGCCATCCTCCCTTGCCACTCCACTCCAATCATTCCCCACCTGTCCCACCAGTCCACCAGCTTCAGCAAACCTACAGTCTTCGTCATCATATCCCATTCTCCCACAGCTAAAACAAATACCAGGCAAATTCTCATATACAAATTGCTGCCAAAACACTTTTTTCTTTTCTCGAACCAGCACCCCTAGCTTAAGCGGTAGAGTAGCATCAAGCTCCACCCAGACCCAAGCATAACCAGCTTTTTTGAGATGATCTGTAAACCCATCCACAGAGATGGGTCGCCCAGCCTCCTTGGCCACCACCATGATGGACGCCGGCTTCCAGAACTCCAGCGGGAGGCCCAGCAGGTGCAGCCACACCACCACCTTTTGAATCATACTCTGCCCCGGAACAAAGTCCAGCTCCCAGTCTTCGATGGCTAACAGCTGCCCCCTGACAAACTACGGCCCACCGGATCTTACAAAGGCACACTCCCTCTCCGATTTTAGCCGGACCGCAAGGTGGTCCTCAACCAAAGGTATCACCTCTGGCTCATAGGCAAGGTTTGCCTTCAATCTGACCTCCTTCGCAACCAAATTCGTCGACACCTGCCTCCCTAGGCTCCTGACAACCACCACCAGTCCCTGCCACTCCCATCGCGCCTCCTCTAAGTTCGCTTCTGGCAACTCCAGGACCTTCGTGAAGAAAGCCTACAATGCTCCAACTCTTCCGCCGGGAGCTTGTGAGTAGTCCAGTAGGAGCCCCGTGACGGCCCCTGAATAATCCTTGACCATGTCCTCTTGCCCTCGCCGGAGCTCAAGGACTCCTTCCCCTCCGTCGACCTCGTTCCACCCTCCTCCGCCATGGGCGCCGGACAATCGCTTCTCCGACACAAAAAGAATTAAGTAAGCACGCTTTCCAATATATAGCAGAGATGATCGCAGATGCGAACTGATGCATGTCCTTTGGGAAGTGATGCGAGACTCACTAAGAACAAATGACTTGCAAGTTGCTAGTTGGAGGAGGAACCCCTGAGAGATTCCTCAAGGAGTCCCAAATAAATGAAATAAAGGAGCACGTGAAGAAGATATGAAACACAAATTCGATGAGATTGTTGCAACGTACATAGCAATCTAGATATCTTCGACAGATTTTTGAAAATAATCTCACTAGTATTCATTTTGTTGAAGGAAGCAAGCCATGGAAGCATTTGATCTTAGAAGGGACTTCTAGTTTATAGACACAACTAGCCATATCCTATTTGATCCCTTTAGATTTGAGGAATTTATGCATGGCAGTAGAGGAGAATTACCAGAATCATTGAGCTTTAAGGCAAGTCTATCAGGATCTAGATTAAAGTAGTACCCATTAATAAAAGAGCGCGACTTCTCTTGTTTAGCCTGCGCTTTAAGAGAAAGGTTGGTATGGCATCTGAAATTCCAAGATTGGCTCCAAGCATTAAAGAACCATGCCACGGCCCCTAACTTCAGACAACGAGATCAATATAGGTTAGGGACAAATGATTGATAGGAACATTGGTAAGCCAATTGTCCTTCCAAGAAAGAACATTTAATCCATTCACCAATATGAATTGAATTCGGTTCCAAAGGAACAAAAGACTGTCAACAAAACAATGTTCTTCCAAGCAGAAGAACAATTTCCCCCTGGCTTCTAGCATGATGAAAGCCTATCTCGTTTAAAATGAAAGCCCACTAGAAGTTCCCTGGAACAAGGCTATATCATGAAAAATCTTCATCCCCGTTTGGTGAGCAAGGCATGGTTGAAGTCTTTGAGCTCCTTGATCCTCAGAACTCCTCCTCCCTCGGAAAGACAATGCTTTCTAGCTAATTTTGCAAGAAATTCTATTGATGCAATCGAAGGCTTTTTCTAGGTTGATCGACTCTTTTGATAACCCATGCAGGGAGTTTACAGAGGGAATGCAATAGATGGGCATTGCTAAAAAAATTGTATTAACAAGGGTTAATCTGTGATCAAGGAAAAGGAATTTCCCTCTCCAAGCCGAAAGTCTACACTCAATATTCTGCACCAGGGGCAACTAGTCCAATTTAGATATCTTTTTCTGCTTTCAAAGGAAGACCAAGATACTTAAAAGGCAGAAGGGAGGAGTTACAATTTAGGAAGCACATTTATTCGAGCTTTCCAACTCGGGATTAACTAGCGTCACAAAACTCATATGATAATTAATAGATAAACTGGAAAACATTTCAAAATAGTAGAGGATGAGCTTTAATGTAGATAAAAATTCTCGTTTAGCTTTGACAAAACTAAGCTTGTCATTAGCAACTTAGAGGATTTTAATCCCTCCATTAAGCGTGGGGATCCCCAATCCTTTAAGGGCAGCTCTATGAAGCAATTTACTGAGTGCATCTGCCACCAAAATGAAAAGGAAAAGAGAAAGGGGGTCACCTTCTCTAACACCCTGCTTACAAAGAATTCGATTACCCATTTGTTTATTAGCACAATCTGCCACTTTAAGGGAATAAAGAATATTGTTCAACCATTGAATCCATTAATCGGGGAATCCTCTATATTTGAGCAAGCTCTAGCAAGAGGAAATATTAGAAAAGCCAAATTTGTGAAAGAAGACCTTCCAAAGAATCTCTTTTGGCTTGGAAAAGAACTTTATGAGCATAGAGAATATTATCCATGTTTATACCATATCCAAACTGACTACAATCTAAAAGACGATACATCAAGAGAGTTGCAAGCTGATATACTAATTGCGTAGACAAATGTACCAAGTGTAAAAGGTCAAAGAATTAATATATAGATTCATAAAGGGGAGCTATCAACCTAAGAAAAAAATGTTAATAAAGGATTCTAAGGATGGTGGTCCACCATTTAAAAAATGAGAAAAGCGGTAACACTACCCATCAACATAATGTGAAAGGGCATTTATCAAATACAATGATAAAGTTTGACATTTACCGATAATGATAATAATAGGCTATATCGTATACAATGATAAAGGGCATTTATCAAAACCAAGTTGCAGCACGCATCTTCTAACCACACATAATGTGAAAGGTTGGATGGTGCTACTTATCATGATAATAGAGAGGCTCTAGAATATAATATATATTTTTTTTGAATCTAATGTATTAATAAATTATATTTTATCTTACGATGACGGTTGTCCTCCATAAAACTCTTGCCATAACAATGCTTCTCTTTTGACCCTTTTGGGATTAGTGGCATGAAGGGCCTCAAACTCGGGTTGTTAACGCTGTACACCGATTCCAATTGAAGAAGAATAAAATATGAAACATGTACTAATTTGACTTTGTTAATCTGATGTGCAAAGAGAATACCGCGCCAGGGAAATTGTAATCTAAGTAATTATTTTCAGGCTGCTCGGATAGTGTATCATTTTCATTTGCAACATGGGAAGAAATGCATTTTTTCTGCCAATCTGAGGAGCATATAAACAATATGTATTACCTTGGGTTGCAACATGAGCCCATGGATGGGACATGGGGGAAAACCTATTGGCTGTCAACCTTCAACATGCTCACATTAAATAGATTACAAGACAAGCAACATCTCAGCCCAAATCAAGTTGTTTGTTTCCCGGTGACTCTGTGAGCTATCCATCCCAGGCCATCATACAATCCGTCACCAGTAAGAGCACAACAGCCTTGGATGTGCCAGTCGTGGTTCTTGATGCTATGGAGAGAGAGGGCTTCAGTGATCTCAGCTGGAGACATTGCATCCTTGAGGTCCTGTTTGTTAGCAAACACAAGTACCACGGCATGCTCAAGGTCCCCATGCTGAAGCAGCCTGAAGAGCTCGTCCTTCATGATGGAGATCCGAGCTCGGTCAGTGCTATCTATCACAGCAATGACAGCATCGGTTCCCCGATAATATGTTGCCCAAGAGGTTCTCAGTCTTTCTTGTCCACCAAGATCCCAAACCTGGTTAATTATAACACACGGTGAGATGAACAGTGGTAAATGATTGCTAAGATTACAATCACAATGAACTTAAAATACCGATGGCAAAGAGGAACCATCAACAGGAACAGCCTATCTGCACCATCAACATCACAAAATCAAATTGTATTTGCTCATTACAGAGCATGAGCAAAGTGCATTGTGAATAAGAAATGAACTCGACCGTGATACCTAACAAGCTTCATACAAGAAGTCGTGAATAATGCGTCTTTTTCTCAAAAATTAGTTTGCCAATCCCAAAATAACATGATTTTTATTTAAAATTACCTGCCTAAGAGTGAAGAAACAGGTTTTTAAGTTGCTTCCCACTCTCAGAAGGCTGATGCTAAATTTTTAGTTTGGAAAGTCTGACTGAAGCTGAATAACCGGTAACAGAAGACAGGAGATATAACAGAGACAACTTGTATGGTGATGCACATGCCAAAAGGGATGATATCTGACAAGTTGTATACAGGAGCAGTTTTCAGACTAGGATGACTGAGAAAGGGTACTACTTTTTGTCATTATCCATCACATTGGAGGACCCAATGGAGACTTCATATTCGATAGAACTGTAGATATATATCAAGAGTTCAAGGAAAAGATAATTATGAAGTCATGGTGTACTGCAGGTAGAACTACAGAACCATCCAAAGAAGGATGCAGCTAGATGCATGTGTAAGTAGAAGGAAAATCAGGCATGGTTGTCAATTAATTTAGCATACAACTACTTTAGCAAATATCTGTAGGGTGATTAGTTACAAACACATACTTTTGCTGATAGGTCAGGTTTGATCTTGTTAAGACACGAGTACAAACACATGCTTTTGCTGATAGGTCAGGTTTCCTCTTGCTGTAGAACCAATGAGCTGAAACACTATCCTACTTTGCTGAGCAAGAAGCCATCCATATTCCCCTGTAGACACATCTACCGAAAAAATGCAGAACCAGACATAATACAACCTATGATGAATTAATTCTAATTAAAAACTATAATCGTCAAGATTCAGACCCTCCTACTGACTGAAAGAACTAATGTTTTCTGTTGAAAATACCTGAACGTAACCAAACGCTTTGAAGTTGAAATTTCAGCATAAAATTGTCCAGAACATAGTTCTTATTGACTTCAAGAATAGGCAGTTTTGTTGTTAGCACTTATTACTTCAATTGGTCAGTAAGAATGCTTCATTCCTAAAAAGAATGTGCACTTTGTTCAGGGACGTTGAGATTATGGATGCAACTTACATTTGTTTCAAATCTTAGACCAAATTTAGCATTCAATGTATTTGGATAAAAATCACATTGCAGTAGTCCACCGTGGAAAATTAGAGTTCCTAGTGATGTAATGTCAAGACAATGCAACAAGCGGCATCAGATTATGGCTTAACAATGTCTCCTGTGATTAGTAAGTCCTTAAAAACCTACATCCAACTCTGTCCAGAATATGTCCCCATTAACCCGCTACTGCGCTGATTTGACTAGCCATGTCAATAACACCAAGCATGTTCTGCCTTGCATTCTCGTGTATTTAAACTAGCCGAGTACCCAAATCCATTGTATGGATAAACAAATGAGCTAAAAAACATCAGGCAATGACCATGCGTTAGAACAAACTCAAATTTCAAATCAACGTATTAAAGACATGAGCCATGAAAAAATAAATCAGTCCTTTTATTCCATCAGAAGATAAAATGAAACAAACATTTATTCAACTTTGCACAAACCCATCAAGAGCTAGTTGAAGTATGCATAGAGAACTCAAGGACATAGGAAACCATCATTACTTAGATTACAACCATGACATAGCACTGCTGCAAATATAATAAACTATATTAAAAATTCTTATCCAATAAATTTACCTACCAAATAAAAAGCCAAATCCTCATAGGCAAGAATCTTGCCTTCAGGCATAAGTGCAAAGGTCTTCCCATTATGACGAAATCTTAAATTGCTCTCCAAAATTACATTTGATGGTTCATTCCCTAATTATAATATCTAAATCGAACACTTACCTTTTCCCCTTTCTGAGGCAAATATGTAGTTCACTTGCTACAGTGCCACAAATTTTTGACAAGATATTGCTAAACTTTCCAGAGTTTTTTTTATTTTTTCACAACATTGCAGAATTTTTGTTAAAAAATATTTCTATGAATAGTTTCAATATGCTGCAGTCATGCTATTTATTAAAATTTTGCCTAACGTCAAAATTTTGACCTTGCCAAATTAACCCTAGGCAACTTTAGTGAAAGAACTCTACATTCTTGGTCTAAGACTCAATTCTTGAGTTATGTTGCAAATCTACCACACTGATCCAATCTTGGAAAAGGTAAATACTTTCAGGTCAAATAAATTCACAAAATTAATATAACTTCCTCAAGGTTTAGGATATCCAATACCAACATTAACAATAATCGAAGCATTAAAACCTTGAAGATTTTATCGAAGGCAGCCAAACTGGACACTTCAGCAAAATCCCAAAATGTAAACAAAATTATATTATCTAAACCAAGGTTTTAAAACCCATGGGATGAAGGTGTACCGGTATCTCCATGGAACGGTATGTCCTGCTGTCCCAAATTAGTCCCGGCTGATATCCTCTGTCTCTCTCCCTTTCTTCTTTCCTTTCTTTTTTCCTTCTTTTATTTTTTCTATTCTACCTCCTTTTTTTTTAATTCATTTTTTTTAATTTTCTTATCCTTTCCTTTCTTTCTTTTTTCCTTTTCATATTCTTTCTCTTTTCTTTCTTCCTTCTTTCCTTTCATTTTCTTCTCCCTTTCTTTCTTTCTTTCCTTTTTCTTCTTCTTTCCTTTCACTTTCTTCCTTTGTTCATCTTCCATTCTTTCTTTCCTCTTTCTTCTTCTCTCTATATGGATGGATTTCAGAGTCTCAACCTCGTCCCAATCCCATTTTCTGATGGGATAGCCATCCTACCCGATACAACCTTGATCTAGACAAACGTTGTGTAGAGAGGGTCAAGGGAAGCAAAGTGAATATAAAAGAAGTGAGATTGATGAGATGAATGTATGGTAAAAATAGGAAGGACAGAGTATGTGTGTGTGAGAGAAGCATGCAAGTTCCTTTAGTTCAAGACAAAGTGATCAAGAATGGATTTAGAATTTGAGAAGGTAACAAGATGTATGATGAAAATTTTAAGCTATTGCAAGAGTACTCAAATCTTCATCAGATAAATTCGGACAGCTAGAAGAAGACCTAAGGTAAGATGGATGTATCCCCCCACCATCCTCTTGAGAAAAGGCAAAGACTTGCAATGACACTAAAGGAAGCACACAAAAGGAATGATTAGTGAATAACAATTCATAAACCAAAGTGAAATAGTAAATGAAAATGAGTATATCAATCACGTGGAGAAGCAAGAAATATAAATGCAACTAGAAATGCATCAAAGCATTTCCAACATCTTCCTTATGTGACTTAGGGAATAACAATGAGTAAGATTTCTTTAAATGCACCATCAAATTATGTATCTAAATTTTCCAAAACTACTGTCATATTGTATGCATAAGCAAGTCTCAATGCCCGTATCTTGCTAATCACCCAACAAATTATGAAAATAACTTTTGATAACTACAATAAATGATGATTTTCACTGAAAACAGACCCACCAATAACCAAGTCTTTAGGAGATCTTTAATTTTCTTTCTTGTAAAAGCAAGTCAAAAAATAACAAGATAACTCTTGTTGTCCACAAATCTTCACCAGCTGATGCAACATTTAAAGAAATAAATAATCTATAAGATCACTAACACAATAGCAAATACCGAATTCCCACCACATCCACCAAAGGTTGCAAACGGGTAGGGTTGACCCATGACCCAATCTGACCTGCTTTAAAAAAACCCATGGGACTAGGTCGGGTTATCAAATTAGATATGTTCCATTTTTGGATTGGGTCTGAGTTTACTAAATTCCGACCCTATCCAACCTTGACCCATTTGATTTCTAGATTGACTTGGATCTTCTACTCACTAACCCGACCCAAACCCAACATATAGACCCAAATTGTCACCAAAAGGGCCTGGGCCTCTTAGGTCAATATTTCATTATGCCTGTGATATATTTTAAGATATCGAGTATATATTTTTTGTTCTTTAATATGTATTGATAAAGGAAATAAGGAATCTGGAGAGGTGATTTTGGAATGAGATGTGGTAGTTTGGAAGGTCATTTGGACCAAATCCTGGAGGATCTCAGAAAAATAGGAGTCCCACTACAAGAATGGGCACTTTCCCATTTTCCAAGTTTTTGACAAAAGTCACCTATAACCCTAAAAATCTTTGTAGGCTTGTATCTTCTACCCAGGAATGGGAGGTCCTATATAATAAGTTCCATAAACATATCAATAGAAGCATCAATTTGCAGACTAATTCATATTAATTCTTTAAAAATTGATGTTTCTTTGTATCTTTTGCAGGAAAAATGATCACCAATGAAAAGAGCCCGATTCACAGGTTAAAAAAAAGAAAATTAAAAGCAAATCAGATTCAAAACAAATCCCGAATGAAGATCCAAAAATCGATTCAAAGTTCAGCCCAAAAACCATATCAAAGCCGGCCCAAAAGGCCTCTGATCCACATTGAAACCTGCGTTCAGTCCATAGCTTGCCGCAGTCCACAGCAGGTTGCAGTCCATTGAAGCCTTCATGCACTCCACATGTGCCTTCATGCGGTGTTTATCGCGGTGTAGGGAGGGACTCCAGCACTTTGCACTATTGGAAGGCCGAGCACAATTCAAGGGCACAATCCAATGGCCCAGTTTGTTGCCAACTAGAAGGCTAGGGTGAGAGATGCTGCATGATCTAATGGCCGAAAATCAGGTTTGAGGCATCATCGAATGGTCACGAGAGATTGTAGTTGGTTTGAGGCATTGATACAGCAGGTTCCGGCACCTTTTTATCAAGATCAGATAGCCAGAAAATATCAGGCGAGTTAAAGATCGGTTGGAAGAGAATTTGAGCAGGATCTGGAGTCCATAGATGGCTGATTGAGAGAGGCGTTCCTCTCTCTCTTTTTTCTATTTGATTAACCATTCAAATATCCCTTCCTTTAATCCCACATCTAGACAACAGAAAAGTCTTCTCCCTCCTAGCACCTATAAAAAGACCCCTATTCCTCTACCTTGGGATCACCCAAGAATCCTTCTAGAGCCTTACATAGAGGGAGAGGAAGGGATTATTCCATGAGTAGCTTGTTCAATAGTCTTGGGAGGGGAGAGGAAATCTTATAACAACAAAGAACGGGTTATATTATTCTAAACATTTTTTGTACTTCTTTTATTATTATATGCAATAAAGATTATGCTTTTGGTTCTTAAAGTATTATGAATTCTTTATTTGCTTTCTTTTATGCTTTCATATTAGATTAAGATTAGGGACAACCCTTACCTTTCGGAGACGCGCTGTGATCTACAAATACGGGACGTGCATAGAAAAGAAGAGCATACCTTGTTCTTTCCAGAGATGCACCGTGATCAATGGGTACGAGGCATGCCAAGAAAAGACATGTATTTTTCTAAGATTAATGATAAATATTTTATAAAAAAGATATAACTCTATTTAATGCAAGATTAATTCATAATCCCCAGGATATTTCCTTTCTACTTGCTCCAACTTTTAGAATAATTTATTTTCTATTTACTTTTCTTGGCAAGTAAAAACAAATACTTTTATTTCTTTTGTAATCACAACCTAGTCCTAGGACCTCCAGGATACGAACCCAACTCACCCTATCTATATGGTTTGAGTTGGTTTTTATTTTTAATCATCCATGACAGCGATCACCATCCTTGCTCATGGTTTGTATAACGTTTGCAAGGACAATAAGTTATTGGCAACTTTCATGAGAAAATTTATATCCTACATAGCATGGCTATGCATGCTGCTCATTTCTAGATGAGAGCAGGCCAACCTAGGTATCTAATTTCGAATGTGTATACAATGACTTCCAAACCCGAATTGAACTCGAATTTTTCAGGTTGGGGCTGAGTTATACATGGACTCGACTTAACCCAAATAACCCTTTGGGCAAAATTTTTAACCATGGACCCAACACAACCAGAGCCGATCTTCTATTGGGTTGGGTTTGGGTCCAACATTAAAATACAAGATATCATAATATACATCAAATGATTATTTAATGACCTAAATATATATGAACAAGAAAAATAAGCTCCTTATATAAGATAAGAATGCATGTTGTAGCTTGCCATTCAAATCAGATGTCATTGGTTCAAATCCTGGGTTATAAAATTTATTTTTGAGATTTTTTTTTGCTAGATATCCATTAAAAATATTTAAAATATGAATTTGGATCCGGATCCTATTGGATATCAAAATTTCTATTCAAATCCGAACTCAAATACATAAACAAACATGGTTAGATAAAATTCAATTAATTTTCAACCCTACCCAAGATCTTATCCAAAAAGGCTAACCAAAATGTGTTGGTTCCTTAGCCCTATATAAATATCCAATATCTTTTCAAAGCACAACTAATTTGCAACGAAACACATGCTACATGAGTCCTCTCACACTCCCTTCATTTAAGCCCTTGCAAGCACATGTTTAATCCTATATCAGTTATGCACAGGAGAAATCTTGGATACTTATATAGCACCAAAAAACCCAAATTATAGCTTTTAGCTAAAAATTTCTTTTGTGCATTAGGGGGATCTGGACACTTATGCAAGTCCAAAGATTCCAAAAATACTTTCAGCTAGCTTTTTTAGGTGAGAATATGGAGATCCTTATCAATGGCATTTGAGCAAACCCGACCAATCACCCATGTAAACTACAAGACATTGCAACATGCTTATTTGGGGCTAACCACTGGTTAATCATGGTATTTTTGATTGAATTTGTGATATTATAATTGGATTTAATGAAATTGGACCCCTAGCTTAGTAGGAATACCAAGACTTAAATTCGAGTATGTTAGAGCCTATGCTAACATGTATTTAATCCCACATTAGTTGTGAACTAGGAAGATCTTGAGCACTAATACATATTATAGTACCACTTGTACTAATACCACTTGTTAAATTCTTCGTACAGAATACGGATCCTTGTCCAAGATCACAGCATCATTATTGATGCTGCAAGAGAAGGAAGAAGAGAAAATAAAATAGAAAACACATTTAATAGGGCATGCAAGACTCACAATGAGAAAAATAATCACTTGCAAAATACAAACTCGCACTCTTAATTCCATATAATTTCTCTTAACAAGAAATCACAAATCTCTCACAAAGCTCTTAGCTCTCAAAAAGATCCTCTAGTCCCTCGGGCTTTCTCCGCCCCTGCCACACCTCCTGGAAGCCCTTCAGATCCCTACATAATTGTTGCCCATAACCTTCCATTAAATAGAGCTCGGAATCCTTGCCCAAACACATCAAAAATAAACTTCAATTCCTTAAGCTTCGTCCATATCGTTGTCGGAAAAGTCTCACTCAATACATGAATCAACATGCCATCCATCAAATATAAGCGGATCATACCACTAGCATCTAGAGCCGCTTCCAAATCTTATCTTCCATGGTGGCCGATCTCTCCTCACATATGAGTATCAATCAATCCTGCTGAATGAGCACGTCTTTTATTCTCGCTTACCAGAGAAAAATTGCTCTTTCCATCAAACCGGTTGATGTCGACTTTGATTGCGCATGTATTCTCCATCTTCTTTAATCTCGATCAACACAGCAACTTGGACAATCCAAGGCTCTGATACTGGTTGTTGTAGTACACTAGTACCACTTGCACTGATATTACTTGTTGAAAAATTTCTCGTACAGAATATAGATCCTCATATCCAAGATCATAATGTCATTGTTGATACCGCAAGAGAAATAACAAAAAAATAGAATAGAAAATGCAATTTAATAGAGCATGCAAGACTTTACTATGAAAAAATAATTACTTATAAGATAAAAACTCAAACTCTCAATCTCATACAATTTATTTTAACAAGAAGTTCCAAATCCCTCAAAGCTTTCAACTCTCAAGAAAACCATCTAGCCCATATAGACTTTCTCTGTCATTGTCACACCTCGTCGAAACCAAGCCCTCTAGATCCACACATAATTGCTGCATGCGGCCTCCCATTAAATAAAGCTCAGAATCCTGAAAATCCTGGTCTAAACCGCATCAAAAACGGACTTCAATTCCTTATCCAATTAGCCTTTAAACCCATCAAATTCTCCTAGCCTTCGGATCATCAAATGCCTAAAAAATGCTGGAAATCATGCTCATCAGCACCCAAATCGGTCGGCATCGCTCATGGCCGTCCAATCATGCTCATGGGTTGCTATGGGCCATCGGATTGTGCAAATCAAAGCCGGATCAGGTCTTTATCAATTAGCAACGTCCCATGGTTGTTCAATTGCACCCAGATCATGCGCAGCCCCACGATCATGCAAACACCAGCGCTACCCCTTTGTGCACCATGATAAACACCGCGGGCATTAATTGCCATGGACCGTGCGGTGGTCTACAATGCCTTCATTTTTATTGGAGTATTTTAAAATAAAATAGAGCATCATGTGGACTCAAAAAAAGCAAAATGACAATTAATTTTAATTCCATCTTCCTCAACACTTCTCTCTAAGCCCACATCTAACTTGGTACCTTTGACTCTATCGAGGATGCTGCTCCTACTCTGGTCCAATTCCCACATCCAATAGCCAGCCAAGCCACTGCCGCACGCCGCACCCCCCCCCCCCACATCTCTCCGATGACTAGGATTACCACAACAACTGCAATTCCTCCATCATCAACGATAACAATATTGCTTCCACTTACCGATATATTCTTTACGTTTCTATCCAATTGATTATTGAGTGTTCTCAAATTATTTTACCAGACATTCTTTAGACATGGTATTCCATCTCTGTGGTGTTGGACATAATATCTCTATTTTTCCTAAATTTTGTTTCTCCATTGGTGAATAGAGGGGGGAGGGGCTGTACTTGGCATAGGTTGATGACAGCATTATGTGAATGCAGAAGCAGCTTTTCCTGTTGGTTGCAGCATGCAAAAATGAAGTGCTTTATTTTTGTCAAGTGTCTGAACTTCTCAGTTCGAAACTCTCATTGACTAGGAGCCAACACTGGTTCAGCTCTCTCATCTCTGTAAGCCATCCTCTTGTTATTTCTCTTGATCAGGATAGATTTTTGAAAGCTTTATCGTCTTCAGAATCTTAAATTTCCCTTATTTTCCTTTTTGTTTTGATGTCTCTGCTTGAGAACCGCTCTGTACCGGCTATTATCTATTCTTTGGTTCTATTGTTAGTCATTTTGGTTGCTCTGTTTCTGTTGTTCATAACAACCTCCTGTATATCCAAAATAAGAAGAACCTATTCTTATAACAGAAGAATAAATCTTGATCAGAATGAACACAAATTTTTAAATTGGTATTCAAAATATTATGATTCTACCAGTATTTAGAAGTAATATCTTATATTATTTTTTTAAAAAAAGGTTATCTATTATTCTGTAGCTCAAGATGGCACACAAGTCTCAACCATTTAAAACAAAATAAGTTTCCTTTTTTCATAGATGGAGAAAGAAATCGAAGAAGAACACCCTGCATCCCAACAAAATCCTAAACCCAAAATCGAAGTCCTGAAACAAAACCAATGGCCAGTAGTAGCACAGCTGGTTGGAGTACAACAAACAAAAATGGATGATACCACTCTCACGCTTGGAGCTGCAATTTCCCAGCCATCAGTTTTCCAGGGCCTATTTATGGTGAGCCTATATTAAAATAATATCCATCCAATCCTACCCATTGCTTGGGCCTCGTAGCCTCCATTATCCAAGCAGAGAGAGGTGGTGAAGCCTGGGGAGAGTGAAGGTTGAGCAAAGCAAAAAAGAGCAGAGAGAGAAAAATAAGAAAAAAGAAATAGAAAATGGTGGGAGACACTGTCAGGATAACAGCCTCCACCACCTCCTCCTTCCATGGCTCCCAGCGGATAGAGAGATGGGAGCAACAATGATGGTGGCTAGGGGCTTGTTGGTGGGGTTGTATGGCATCTTAGGGAGAAGTGTTGAGAAAGAAAAAGGGTTTAAGGTTACCTTTATCATTTCATTTTTTTGAGCTCACATCATACTCCATCTTATTTTAAAATAATCCAAGAAAAGCCAAATTAACCATCTAATCTTAAATAATTTGCCAAGTAGGCATCATAACCCAAATTGGAAGGTCGGTGATTTAGCAAATGTAGGGTTGAAATTACTGGATTTTTTTTTATGCAGGGGGTATTTGCAAATTGGGATAAAACGTAGGTTAGTTTTAACTTTTTATCCCAAAAAATAATGTTCATGAATGAGATCTTTCTTCTACAATTCTGAAAAAAGAGTGCATGCATGAGCTTGACTCATTTTCCACTGCCCTCCACTCTTAGTTTTGATTACATATCTAAAATCCCACACCCACCATCTATCATTTAACATGTCAAAATAGATATGGAATGTCCCTACTCCAAATTGGATGACTCAGGAAATAAGACCTTTAATAAAGGGGAAGCAAGATAAGAGCTTTGAAAAGGAGTACCAATAAGCCAATAATATCAATGAATAGAAATAGTTATGTAGTACAATATACGTTCTCCTTTTGCTTCACTCCCTCCAATATATTTTAGGACACTCCATCTAAGCTCACACCTGTTATGCCCCCGACCCGAGATCACAAGCCAAGGATCGCAACAACCGCTATATGCTTATAGAAAACTCTCCATATAAGCATGAAAGGCATCTTATCATGACATCATAAAAGCAATAGCGGAAATAATTAGTTAATAAATTAACTTTAATATATCGTAAAATTTCAACGATATTCAAAAGATCTTCCATTAAACTTCGATAAAGTTTTCAATCTAAAATAAATATATCAAATCACTCTCCCGTATATATTTCCATATCATCTTAGTTCCCAAAATCTCTAGAAACAGTAAAATATAGATAATGAGCTAAATAACCCAATGAGTAATAAATACTTCAATTAGATTAATCAGGCAATAAAATAAATAATTATCTATAGCAAGGAGGTATATAGACTTCATCAGTTCATAATCAATTTCTAACATGCCCATTATCAAACTATTATTTATGCCAAACTTAATCTTTTTCAAATTCAAGTTTCTTTCACGAATTCAATTTGTTTTAAAAAATATCAAGTTCATCCCATTAGCTATGAGTTATGATTACATTTTTTCTATAGTAGAGTTATAATACCATGTATCATCTTCCAGTGTGCTATGTGACATCTTGCCACAAAGTCCTTAGGAACCATGAATCTGCTAACTGTATATCGCATATTAGTTTGTGATATAAATTTTCAGAACTAATCAAATACCAATGTATTAGCTCCAATTAGTGAGGCCCTTAACAAAGTCAGATTGAGAGTTCAAGCCATTTTAAATCAAATTTTTTCATAAATCACACTTCATATTTCGTTTCAATAAAAATATACATAATTATATAGTATCGAAGTCAATTTGAGCGTACTTCATAACAAGATTAATACTTTCAATCATGCATAATCATAATATTTTAAAATAAGATATATTTGATATCAAATATCGTTTATCAAATTCATGCATCAATTTTATAAATTATATCCAAAAATATTTTATAATTTACTGATAAATTTAGAAAAAGTTAATCATTACTTATCTCATACATACTCTAAAAAATTCAAACAATTTTAGACCTTTTTTTCAAAATCTTCAATTAATAGATCACATTGTGTTATCCACTACTAGGCATCTTCTTGTCAAGACCATCACACCCCTATATAGAATCAAGTCCAATAATTAGGAAGGGTATCAATAATTATGCAAATATAGGATATTTGATGGGTAGATTTGGACTATATGCAAGGACATGTGGCTACCTTCCAGTTAGCCCTTTTTGGTGAGGTCTTGAGTTGTTGCACTTCTTGTTTCCTTTCATAACCAAAAAATTATACTCCTAATTAAAACTTTCCATGAAGAAAACAACAAATTTGCTTGTATTTTGAAGTTCAGGAGGAAGATTATCTAAATCAGAAGAAAACATAGCACATTTCCATAAGAGATAGGATAGTGTGTGTAAGAAGACCTGGAGATGTACAAATTTCAGCCATATGTGTAAATTGAAGCTCATTCAAAGATGCTACAGCAATACAATTATTCCAAATGGTAAAATATTTCTTATCCTAATATAGCTGCTGCATTTGCACTTTAGTTCAAGCTCCAACATTCAATGGCTTGTCAAATATTGAGCATGATGGCCACCTTGCCTGTCTATTCCATTTTCCAGTTTGTTGAATTCATCACAAAGTCTGGCATCATAATAAGCATTCCCCTTAGAGTGGGCATACTTTTTGCAAATTGTCCAACATGAGTAATGGTTTGCATGATTGTACAATTTATTTATATTCATTCTACATATTATGCAGGTAAAGCAATTTTTCATGGCAAAATGTTTTTCTTTTCAAGATGAAACTTCACAATGGCAACAACAATAGTACACTATAACTGCATTTTCCATAGGCATGTAGCATTTTCTATATTTGTTGCTTTTAACATAAAACAGACGCATGTCTACATACATACTATGTTGAAGAGTTTTGGAATCAATTTTGGTAATATAATACTCATTACATGCAGTAGTTTAATTTAATGTATTCTAGTGGGACATGCACATGATACATCAAGGCAGAGTACAAGCAAAGTAAAGAAAAAAAATGTTTCTTTGCCCTTTATCAAGGTATAAGGTAACTAAAGATGTTGAACAGAGTACTTTAAAGAACTCTCTATAAATGCTAAAAAATAAAGTGCTGTGGCTTTGGTCCTTAGGTGAAAGCCAAAAAATCCAAAGAGTACCTCAATATCTACCTCTTATTAAAATTCTTTGCAATTTATCTTTCTGCTCTGCTAATTCTGAAACTGCTCAACTAACAACTCATGATCAATCTAGCATATTTTCGTAACTCCTACCACTTCATCCATTCCATCCGTACAATTTTTAATTTCAGAGAGGCAAAATCGTTCCTCCCTCTTCTACACAATGTCATAAAATTCTGCTATCTCATATCTGAGGCATCTTCCTTCATGATAATTGAAATGAATGTGTATATAAATGACCCAAAGTATATAATGAAAGAACCACAGAATAGTCCATGACATCATCACCACAATATGAAACAACACAAAGTTTGATGCAACACCCGAGAGATAACAAACTTCAAATGCTAGTTTTATGCAGTTAACACTCACCCCACTGATGGATTACACTCTTTTCCCAACAAAAAATCCAAAGCCAACCATAAACTTACCCAGGGTAACCATGGTAAATATGTGCATGTTTATATGGTCTGGAATAAGGACATTATGTGTAAGGCCCAGCCCAACAAGAAACCAACCCAGTATAGATTTTAAAGTCCAACAAAAAAAAAAAGGGAAAAATCAAAGGAAGAAGACTCTCGTTCTCCTCCTAATTGATGTCAAATTTGTGCCGAATCCTCGGATTTCTGGCTATAAGAAAGAACCCCTCCCTTCCTCAACCCCCACCGCCGGAGAAACTCCTCTCTCCCACTGTTTCTCCTCCCCTATTCTCTCTTTTCTTGACTCAAATAGCTTCCACTGTGCCTGACAAAATCATGGCCTAAACATCATCCAGAAGAAGTATTGATCTTATAATCTCTTAATAGATTCTCCTTTATGTCCTTATGATTCCTAAAACCCTGTTTTTCAGTGAGATTGGTTGCTACATTTTTAGCCAAGAACGTGGTTCTCTATTTTTTTCCTGTTTTTCCTTACCTTTCCCCTTGATTTTCTAGCACCGTTGGTCACAACCGAACACCTGATTGAATACCCATAGCTAAGGATTCAAATCCCGGTAGGACATCAGGACAAGATACCATCACGTGTCAGGAGAGGACATACCACCAACATCCCAATCGGGATGCCTTGGAACATCCCCCGTCCCGAGTGTCGGGATGGGATGAGATGCTAATACGTCCCGTTCAAAAATCGGGACAACCCCGTCCCATGGAATTTAAAACCTTGCTCCATGACTGCACCACCATGGGCTGTAGCTTCGGCCACCAAATCCTGATGAGAAATCTCTAGGGCTTGGGGAAGGGGACTCAAAAAAGTCCCTTATTATGACTGAACGAAGGAAGAAGAAAAGAAGAAAAAAAGAAAATTCTCCCTCTTTCCTCTTTTCCCTCTCTAGTTTCTCTCTCCACTTTCCCTTTAGAAATTCTACTTTCTCTCTTTAAAATTCTCTCTACCATCTCTCCTCTCTAGGATTTCTCTCTCTAGGCTAAACGAAGATCCAGTTCCAAAATCTCGATTCCTTGTCTATCAATCCAAGAAATCCCTTTAAAAGAAACCTCGAATTGCTCTGAATCCATGCAATATGTTGACTTCTTTGTTTTTCAAGTTTTTGCATATTTTTTGCCTGCTAATCAGCGGTTCACGATCTTCGAATCTCGACTAGGCCCTCTGACATGATTTTCACAAGATCCAATATGGATTTCCTCCCTTAAAAGAGAAGTTCTCTTTCTCTTTCATATTTTCTCTTTCCTCACCCACTCCTCCCTCTAAGAAGATCTACGACCCTAGTATAAAGCCATGCTTTCCCTGCTCAATAGGCTTGTGTTGATCATGGCAAGGAGACCCCGAGCCGCTTGGATGCTAGGACAGTCTACCGAACCAACCATCCAGCTAACAATCCCCTTTTATTATTTAAATATTATTGAATTAATTGAATGAAGATTAATTATGATTTAATAATTTAACAAGGATTAGCTGAGTCTTCCAATGAAATTTAAAGACCTAGGACAGACGATGTAACTCTTATACTTCTTATTTATTTAAATTATCATGTTTTAATGCATATGAACTATTGTTATTGATGAATCCATATTTTAATGAAATAAAGAATCGGCATATGTATATGAAAATTCATCTTTGTTATGAAAATTGGTTTCATGAGTGTTTTTGATGAAAAAGACATGTTTATATAGCATAAATTAGATTATGACATTTATTATTTTTCTTCTTACATACATGTATGTTTAAAAAAAGATATAAGGATTCCAAAGACTCTCAGAAAGCTATGAATGAATCCCTGTGATTGAAAGGTCGACATCCAGGACTAGCATCCACAAGAAACATGGCCCCACCAACGAATATAAAGTTAGCACAAGAAACAAGAACTTTATCGATTAAGAAACAAGGGCCAGTTACAGGTATAAAGTGACCACAGTACGAATATCTGTGAGCACTATTTTGAAAATGACACGAATACAAGCATGAAAGATTATGAATTTTACTGCAACCATGTCTATAATATGTTCATGATTTATACATGCATGACTAATTTTATGAATTATTTTATTATATTATGTTATGAAAAGATCTATTTGTGATACATGTTAGTTTTATAATAATATATTGTCCATATAAAAATTTATGCTTGATCTGATAAAGAAATATAGGTTTTACTTATTGAGCTGGTATAGCTCATACCCTTTTATTTTTCTTTTCTTTTATAGAGTAAGGAACAACGAACGATCCAAGCTTGGGGCCTACACTAGAACGAGCTAGGAAGTTTTGAAGTTAAATTAGTTATTTGAATACTTTTGAACTTGTAGTTGAGTAATTATGAATCATGAAACTTGGATCTGGTATTTGGTTTGGGTTTAGATGCTCTAAACCAATATTGGTTTAAATAATGATTTGAATTTAACCTCTTATTTCTATTTTAATTATGATGGATCTTTGTTTCACTTAAAATTATAAATGCTTGGCTTCGTATTATCGTGAGCTATATCCCTCGATAGCATGGCCGTGTTATGTCCCGGATTTGGGGTGTGACATTATAACTAACAACAGATCAAAGAGAATTTAAGTGTCATGTTGCCTTATCAACCTCCACCATGCAAACTGCCATCCACAGCCTGCACTTCTTACTATTTAAACTCTATCTGATGATCAATCACTTTTGAGCTTGATTTTTTTAAGAACCATTTCATTCAGCTTTAGTTCATCTAAGTTTTTTCCCCTACATCTCTCCTTGGACCTTACCTATCCCCTGCCTTTCATTTCCCTCTCTTCAGAATTACCCTAAGGTTTCATATTCCAAGTCTAAACCAATTATCTCCAAGTTTAACTTTGTTACCAAACAATTTCCTAAAAATCTTTTCTATGTTATATATGACTTTCTCAAATTCTAGCCATTTTCAAACAAATAAACAAAGATGGTCACTGGCTCTTATTTTATCCTTTCGAACTATCCTTCTTTCAGAATATGTTTGACAGCCCAACTCAACTCTTCCTCTTTGATCCACTCCATGTACCACTTTGAACTTATCTTCAATTTGTATAGGCATAGCATACCTATCGACTCTCAAGGTTAATCTCATGGATCTTAGTAAGGAAATGTACAAGTTTCCCTCCATTCCCCCACACACTCGGTAAGGTTAAACCAAGATTTAACCTTTGCCTGAAAATCTTTGAAGAAGATATCCACACAACCTTGCAACCACCCCTTGTTAATCTAACTCCCTATAGTTTGTTCAAGAACTAAGCCTTCATGCTACAACCTTCAAAACCTAAGGGCCTGTTGGCTGACAAGTTTTACTAAAACAAGTTTATATATATATAAAACAAAGTGCATGAGTTTTGGAAAAATGGTTGTTTGATTATATATTCCATAAAACCCATTTTGCTAAAACCAGAAAGTCATAAAACAAAACATATGGTTTGTGAAACACATGCCCCCTACCTTTTTCATACAACATGTTTTACAGAAATCACGTTTATAAACACATGTTTTAGGCAAACTCACAGACAACAAAACAGCCCCTTAGTATTGGCCTCATTGCATTCCAACACTTAGTCCTAATGCCAACTAGGCAGCCTTTGGTGCATCTCCCACGTTAAAAAATTGGATACTTATTATGCCACTTCTATTCTCAACCTTCTCTCCTCAGTAATTATCACAATCTGTATGTACAGCAATTGATTTCATATTTCTTCACATAACCTGACAGACCACTGGCCAAATCTTGTTGACATAAAACCAGAGAAAATTTTTGAAACTTATATCATATCTATATTTCTTATTATTAGAAATAGCTATTCATCTGGATTGGATAGAGATATCTTCCATACCAACTCCTCACAATAACCAGAACTAGAAACTCCTCACAGTAGAAAATATGATGATATATCATCAGCAAAACTTCAAAAAATTATAGGATAAGCAAATTCACTTTGAATTTGTAAATGGACATCCAAAAGGCATTTTTAAAGGTCATAGTAAAAACATTCTATTTAATACAAAAAAAAAAAAATCCTTTTTCTACAGCGACATTTAGCTAAAGATCAATACACTTTTAATCTTCTAAGTTAACTTTATTTTTCCATACATCAGTCCCTGATTAACTCAGTAATATGCTGATAACTAACGATTCATGACATCCAAAAGTTTAAAATAATTCAAATAAATAATCATCTAAAGCAATCAAAAAGTAATTTAATCAAGAAAGACAACCATCAGTAGCAAAACAGATTTAGTGGGAAAAAAAAAAAAAAGACATGGTGACTGACCTCGAACCGTATATTCTTGTAAACAACTTCCTCTACATTACTCCCAATGGTAGGACTCGTGTTGACGACATCTCCAAGATGCAATTTGTAAAGAGTCGTCGTCTTCCCGGCATTGTCCAACCCAACCACCACAATCTTGTACTCCTTCGCAGGGAACAACATGAACCAAAACCTCGACACCAACGCTCCCATCTTAATCCTCGAGATCCAACACCTTTATGCTCCAATTTAAAACAGAGAAGAAAGCCAAACTGAATTCCAATATCCACATAAAAGACTTTAACGAATCTTGAAAAAACCCTAAGTTTCCGCGTCGATCTAAAGAAGCGGAAGAATTAGATTGACGAATTGATTCAAGATTAAAAAAGAGGGAACAACCCGGAATCGACGGAGGGAAGAGACGAAGGAATGAAAGGAATCTTACCTGGCGACGGAGAAGGGAAGGAACTTGAAGCTCGGAAGATGCTCTAATGGCAGAGACAGGGGGTTTTCTCTGGTCTTTTTCTCGGATGGAGACCAAGCGGGAAGAGAACCAGAGAAGAACCCTAATTCAGAGGAGAGGGGGACAAAACGTCGAAGTGGAGTCCGGATAGAGTCCGAATCTATTTATGGGGCGAGATGCCTTCGCGGTGGAGGGCGACGAAACGTAACGGACACGATTCGTCGCCGGAGCCAGCGAGGAATGGTGACGTGGGATTCACGGAATCCTTAATGGCCACGTCATGATTTGATTTGTGGTGGTGGCTTCCCGGGGAATTTGTTGAACCCGTAGCCGAGGGATGACACGCAAGAAAGTTTTTTTTTTTATAAAAAAAATAGGGAGATAAATACCGGTGCATCTCCCCTCCATATCTCCATGCTACTCCAATTTACATAATCTCTTTTTATTTAAAAATAAATAATTAATTTAATATTTGTGAGATGCCTATAACCTAGTAAGACAAGATCTAAGATGCTAGCTAGTAGAATCGGTTGATGTGAGACAAAATCTCTACCAACCGAGCTACTGTTCTGGTGGTTACATTTTTTTTTTTAATAAAAAAAAAGTTAAACACTTTTAGAATGTGCAGGGTGAAAGGTGAAAAAGAAATCAGATAAAATAAAGAAAAGATGTAAAGAAAAAATGGATGAAAAAAAAGGTAGGCTTTAACTAAAAGGAGAGAAAGATTGGCCAGAGATGAAGGACTGGATAGAATTAAGATACTTGTTATTCACTTTTATGTCCATATATTTTCGTAAATAAATATGGATATGAATATTAAATAAATAGTAAAGCTTATTATTCATAATTATTTTAAATGGATATGGATAAGTACATGAATAACTAGATAAACATTTAAAGCATAGTTACTAAGGATTTGGATCATTAATCTAGTTGAATTTATCTTAAAATACTAAAAATTAAAATTTATTTAAAATAAAATTTTTGATGTAAAATATAAAGGAATTTAATAAAATTTTAAATTAAATACTATGAATAATATTTAATTGCGACAAGTATGAAGATAATCATGAATTATAGAGAGCTTATAAAATTGATGGGCAAATAATATTTTTAAATATTATTATCAACAAAATAATAATATTTTAAAGAATAAAATAATGTGTATATTTCATTTTATTATTTTATAAAAAAATTAATTATCAAAATATGAAATATCATAACATATACCAAATAATGCTATTTGATAACATGACTAAGGTTAAATAAGCAAAATAAACCATCACAGTAAAATGTAAGTAAATAATGTACCTTGGTAGTTGAATTTTCCTTATTTAAGAAATAAGTCATAGGTTTAGTTTTTTTTTTTTTTTTTTTTTTGTACATGAAACTCAAATACTTAATTTCATTATTGTAGCAATGAAAATATACAAATTTAAATAATTAGGGCAAAAATATTTAAATTATTTTTTTAACAAAATCTTTTAAAAGGCCTCGAATCTAGGCCTCATGGTGAATTTTTAAAATGTAGCTTGGTGATATATATATATATATATATATAATATCTAAATTATAATGTATGCAAAGTGGATTCCATACATGATAGACAGAAGATCTAGAAGGGAACAAAAAGGGAGATCCTAACATTTCATTCATATCAATGATCGTGGATTCCAGAAAAATTTATGGATTTAATTGAATCACTGCTGAAATCATGTCTCGAATCCACAACCGGTTAGTCATGAGGCAAGACCAATATATTTTCAGGTGCTGAATAAAAACTCAAGGGACATTAGGAAGTACTGGAGATAGGTTATCAGTACTGAATAAAAAATCATGGAGGGACATTTAAAGGGTACAGTAACTGCTTTTCAGGTACAGAAGCATGTAGAAACAAAAAAACATCACTGGGTTTTCAGGTGCTGAATTGGTTTTCCAAGATCATTGATCAGAGAAGATGGGAGCTAAAATTTGACTTTGCATAGTATGAAACTGATGGAGGTCATTTGACCGAAGCACTGCAACTTCTGTTGCGATGCTAACATGAATCCAAAAAACTTGTCGCATAAATTTAAGCAAGTTAGATTATTAGGAACCCGATGTGAACACAGTGTAGATCATCTTTTACGTATTTTTATGTTTGATGATTTCGTCCAGTCTCCTGACAAGAATAGTATCATCCTTGCAACCTCCCTGCTGGAACGTGCTTCAAAATGGAACAATCGGTTATTTCGCTCCTTCCATAATGTCCAACAAGTGATTGCAATGAGAACATCCGATGTCATCCAGCATTTTGTTATCCTGTGCTTTTCCCTCCCACTCGTTCAGAGTTCTTTCAGAGTCTCAGGTGCTAGATGATTTATTATAATAGTACAATGAATTAGAGAATCTGCAGTTCAAAAATAGATGATTTGAGGTTTCCTTTTGGAGGTAGCGAAAAGTGCAGCAACCGGGACCGGTGAAACCTTTCTTTGTGAGAACTTCTATTGCAAGCAATTTGTTATTGAAACCCAACCAGTTAAATATCTTGCATTTTTCTTGGATTGGAAGCTTCCATATAATTTTTCCAAACTGAGAAATGATGCCACCATGTTTAAGAAATTTGTAACAAGATAAAATTGTAAAGGAGTTCTTAGGAACTGTTATCACCAAACCTAGGTGGTCTTTCCGCACCATCTTGGTTTGTCCAATTAGGCTCCTCATGGGGTCCTACAAAATAAATCCACTCACCAGAGGATTTCCGATGGGGGATACTCCGATGCTTAAGTCAGGAAGGATTCGGGTAATAGATACAGAATTTCAAAAAAATAGGTAGGAATGAGAGAGTACTTCAGCTAGCTATTCTTACTTACCCTCGAAGGTCTCTCTTACCAGTATTTATAGACATTGGCCTTAACAGAATTTAGTTAAAAGGGCTTCTTAGTTAGTTCTAACATTCTTCCGTTAAGAACTAACCCAAGTCTATTATAACAGTTAGTGGTTATTCTGATAGAATAACCAACTCTTTTTTTGCCATTCTCATTCTTTTTGGAGCCAGTCGGTCTTTAGATGTTAGTTGGCCTTTATGAGCTAGTCGGACTAATGAATCCGTAGGGGGTGGTCGTTCAATTGCCATTTTATTAGCTTTTGGGCTTGACACAGCTTTTTATTTATTAATTGGGCCCATCCTGGCTTTTTATGAATCAAGTTACTTGGCTTATCATAACACTTGCCCCCCAACTCCTGAGCTCAAGGTATATTTAGTGCCTTGAGAGACGGGAGTTAATAAGAGATGATGAGCTTTTTTTTCACATCTTTCATCGAGGTGAGAGAAAACATTCTTCAATGATGGCGTATCTCGACTCCCGTCGATGATATTAAGCCGCCAGCTTTCGAGCGTAACACCATTGTGAGGTGTCAGATTATCATTGATGAGAAAGTTATTCTTGGGATCCCAAGATCATATCGATACTTTTGCTATCAGCGCTTGGTAAGAAACCTAGGTTCGTGGCATAATCGAGATCGTCAAAGATGCACGGACTCATATTTAGAGCCATCATTGTCTGCTGCCTGCTAAGCTCTCATGGATCGATATAGACATATTGATTTTTCTCCCATCGTATTAGTTTCTTTCCATCGGGCTATATCCGTTGGTTAGGATTTGCATACGTGGCATGATCAGAGGTGGTTCCCATGGCTCGAGGAAGGGATCACGGTCATCGATATCCCCTATATAAATGACCCCCACCTTCGAAGGCCAGATCTTTCTGTCATTCTTATTCCCGATCTTTGGGGAGAGCTTTCCTTCATCTTCATTTCAACCTCTCTTCTTCCTGAGCTCTTCCATTTCTTTTAGGTTAGACCATGCTCTTTCTCTATAAAAATGGTTAGGTCTCTAGATGTTCCTTCTACTGGTAGATCTTTGACCGGTAGGGGTGAAGGTTAGTCCTCTGGTAGTCACGATCCCTCTAGGATGAAGGGTCTAAGTACAGGAAATAATTGATACCTGAATTCATTAGGAGCACCATTACCAAGTTTAGGATAGCCTCCTTGCAGAAATATTATAAGATTCCACAGAATTTGCCTACTTTCGTCCCTCACTCCGGTGAGAGGATAAATAGACCTCCACCTGGAATGATTGCAGTGAATGAAGAGCAACTTAAAGCTGGTCTTCGTTTTCCCTTTCATCCATTTTTCATTTGGATTTTCAGTCTTTATCATTTAGTCCCGGTGCAGTTGACTTCAAATAGTATTTGGATAATATGCACATTTTTAATCCTTTGCCACAACCTAGACATAGTGCCTAAGATTTCCTTGTTCAGCTCCTTTTTCATCTTGAAGAAAGATTTCCACGTCTAAGGCTGGCGGGTCATCGGCCCCCGCCCTGGTCAGAAGTTCATCGCAGGGCTTCCGTCTGCTATGCACAGGTGGAAGCCTTATTTTTTCTTCCTTTTTTTTGCACAGCTGTGGAGCTTTAATACCGAATGGAGGGAGCTCCATTTGATCCCCAATGACAGGAAGAAGGTCATAACGACCGATAAGGAGGACTTCAACAAACTCTCCAGGGTTAAAGTTCCTCCAATGAGAGAGGTGCTGAGCGAATAGGGTCTTTTCCTCGCTCAAATCAGCACTTCCCCTTCATTAGGTATGTTCCATCAGCCTCATTGTT
Organism: Areca catechu; assembly: GCA_021397845.1. NCBI lineage: Eukaryota > Viridiplantae > Streptophyta > Magnoliopsida > Arecales > Arecaceae > Areca > Areca catechu. The sequence continues at coordinate 9,888,723 of CM038040.1, read as the reverse complement.
AATTTTTCTTTTGTTTTCTTTCCTTCTTTGACTAATAACTCCTATTACTTCTCTTTCTTGCAAACAAAAAGATGAAATCAGACGCTAGCAAACTCTGACAGGCCATCAGAATGAGGGTAGCAACGCTCCTCCCAGTGGATAGGAGGGCAGAAAGAGGGCTCACTCAACAAATGCCCCCTCCAGTACTCCTTTAGAGGTCTCAATCAGGGTGAACACCCCAATAGTGCTGCGGACAACGTCCGATGAGGATGATGTTTTCTTGGCGGAGCTCTGTTCAAGGGTGGTTCCGGCCGAGCAGTCTTCAGAGCAACCGACAACGCCTCTAAAGGCTGGGCCATCTTTTGTGCCTGGTCAACATGATAAGGGCAAGGCCCCGGCGATTGATACTATGTCTGAGCCGCAGGCAAGATTCGAGCCACAAGCAGAAGATGAGCCTATCGACTTCAATGTGTATGTTGATGACACAAGGCTCAATAATCCTGGCCTGGCTAGGGTCATGTTGAAGGCCACTATCATCCTCAAGGATTGGGAGGTAACCAAGGCCCATCATCTGGAAGACATCTTCACTTCCATTTATCCGAACACACTGAAGGTATGAAAAATCTCTTCTTCATGTCCTCTTTTTATAGATTACAATATCATTACTAACTTTGTCCCTCTTTAGCAGTTTATCCATGAGATCTCTTTGATTGAAGAGAGTGTCATAGGATTCGCCGATCTAAGCAAGGGTCTTCGCGACCACCTGGAAGTAATAAAGACCGAAAAGGAAGTGGCCGAAGAGCTTAGGATGGCCATGGAGCAAAAACTGGACCAAAGCATCACTGCCACTTCTTCTATGGAGATGGAGTTGAGAGCAATGCAGGCCAAAATAGCTGAACTGGAAACGAAGCTGAAAAGGAAGAAGAAAAAACTTCGTTCTTCAGAACAAACAGCTAGGGATAATTTGAAGAAGTCCGAAGAAGCTTTGGCTCTGAAGGCTGAAGCAGAGAAGAAGGCCGAATTGGCTTAGCAAAGGGTGGAATTAGCTGATCGACGAGTTCTTCAAGCCATAAAAGAATACAAGAAGTCTGCCACTTTTGATGATGAGATGCATGAAGCTAGAGTGGAGAGTTATAACATAGGCTTTGAAAATTGCTTGGAGAAGGTGAAGAAAGTTTACTCAAACTTTGATGTCTCCAAGATATATTCGGGCGAGACCGACGAGGAAGATGGGATGGATGGGCTGAAGACGTCCCCATTTCCATAATTGATGATTCTAGCAACCCCGTCCAAGATGCAGTTGATCTTGCTCCAATTTCCGAATCGATCGAGGAGTCTTGATGTACTTTTTTTTTCTTTTTGTTTTTTTTTTTGTACTTCATGTAAATTCGAAGAACTTTCTTCCAAAATGTAACAAATCGCTTTACATGAATGAAATCTCCTTTCTTTTATACAAACAATGTTCTTATTGTATGTGTTTGAAAATTTTTCTAAGTATAAACTTGTTGGCTCTTTTATGCTTTATACTTGTTTTAGGATAGCTCTTGCTAAGTGTTGCACCATCAGCATAATAGTTCAATGGTATAGAGATTGTTTTTGATAATGCCAACTTTCTTTTTGTTGAACATAATGGTCGAGCTAGTTTGGCTGGCCCTTTTTAGATATACCAATGAGTTAGTATGTTAGACCAACCTCTATTTGTTAGATGGGAGTTGGTGGATTAGACCAACTCTAATACTTGTCGGGTGTACAGATTGAGTCAGCTGGTCAGGCCAACTCTTCATTTGTCGGACATACTGATTGAGTCCGTTGATTAAACCAACTCTTTATTTATCAAATATACAGATTGACTTTGATGGTTCATGATAGAGAATATGGAGAAAATGAAGAGAGCTCTTTATTAATAGTACTTGCATAAACTTTCTACATTCCATGGTCGGGCCATTTGTTGGCCTCTAGGTTTTCGATCTGGTAAGTTCCGGGTCGTATCACTTCAATGATCCAGTAAGAGCCTTTCTAGTTGGAGGCAAGCATTCTTTGCTCTGTAGGTCGAGATACTTCAGCTCTCCATAGTACAAGATCTCCGAGTTGGAAGATTTTGGCCTTTACTCATGAGTTGTAAAATTGGGTGACTTTCTATAGGCATATGGCCATTCGTAGCTGTGTTTGAAGTCTAGTACCCTTGAGTAAGTCTAGGTTGGCTCTCCTTTGTTCTGAATTGTCTGGCTCCTTGAAGTGATCTATCCTCCTAAATCGAAGGATGACTTCTACCAGTATCATTGCTTCACTCCTGTATGTCAGGTTGAATGGTGACTCTCCAGTAGTAGATTGGAGAGTTATCTGGTATGTCCAGATAATCGAATTCAGTTATTCGATCCAAAGTCCTTTTGCTTCATTCAGCAGAGTCTTCAGGCCATAAAAAATTATTCGATTGGTTATCTCAGCTTCACCATTTGTTTGTAGATGTCCGACAGAGTTCAACTTATGGAGGATGCGGTATTGAGCATAGAAGTCTTTAAATTTTTGATTATCAAATTATCTCTCATTGTCAGTGATGATGGCATAAGGGATTCTGAATTAATAGATTATGGAGTTCCTAATGAAGTTTTTGACTTTCCTTTTAGTAATATGAGCTAAAGGTTCAGCTTCAACCTATTTGATGAAGTAATCGATAGCTAAGATCACAAATCTTCTCTGTCCGGAGGCCGAAGAAAAGGGATCAAGAATATCCATTTTCTATTTGGTGAATGGCCAAGAGACGACCAACTGGGTCAGCTAACTTGCCGAAAGTCTTTGAATATTAGAATATCTTTGGCATTAGTCACACCTTCTTACGAAGTTGGCAGCATCTTTCTGGATGGTAGGCCAATAGTATCCCTAGTGTATAATCTTGTAAGCCAGAGATCTGCCCTCCAAATGATCACCGTATATGCTTCATGGACTTCTCTCAGGGCATAATTGGCATCCGAAGGCCCCAAGCATTTTAGCAAAGGTTGCGTGAAGGACCTCTTATAGAGAGACCCCTTCGGGATAATGTATTGAGAAGCCATCCATCGGATTCATTTAGCTTCGGCAGTGTCTTTGGTAGAGTTCCCTCATTCAAGTATTTTGTGATCAAATCCATCCAACTAGGTTCTTGCTCAATTTGGTGTATTTCCTCCACACCTTCTCCCATCATAATGCTAGGAGTTTCAAGATATTCAATGAAAGTCTGACCTAAGGAGTCGGGCGCCATTGTGGCTAGTCAAGATAATGAGTCGGCTTGAGAATTCTTAGTTCGTAGAACATGAGTGATGTCAAGGGAGTTAAATTGGGTCACAAGGTCTCGTACCTTCTATAAATATTTTGCCATTATTGCATCTCGGGCTTTAAAATCTCCTTTGACTTGGTTTACCACCAATTGAGAGTCTGAAAACACTCTCATCTTATGAATGCCTGATTTTCTAGCAATCCTAAGTCTTGCCAGAAGGGCTTCATATTTGGCTTGATTGTTTGATACTCGAAAAGAGAAGCGAAGAGCATATTCTACAACATCCCCATTGGGGTTGGTTATAATTAGTCCGACTCTGCAACCGGAAGAGTTTGATGCCCCGTCCACATGGAGGATCCATGTGAAGTCAAAGTCATCTTCAATTTTTCTATTGGGTGTTTCTCCAGTAGGTACCTCTTCACTATTTCAAGTGCATTTAGCGATAAAATTAGCCAAGACTTAGGCCTTCATTACTGATTGGGGTTGATATGTAATATCGAACTCCCCCAACTTGACAGCCCATTTGGCTATCCTGCCAAAAGAATCGGGGCATTGTAATATGGCCCTCAGTGGTTGATCCATCAGCATGGTGATAAGATGAGACTGAAAGTATGGTCTCGGGCACTTTGCCGCTATCACCAAGGCATATATTAATTTTTGTGCTTTTAGATATCTCATCTCGATATCGTGAAGTACTTTATTGGTATAATAGATCGACTTGTAGGCATTGTAGGATTCCTTCCTAATGAGCACCGAGCTAACAGCTTCATCTGAAGTAGCAAGGTAAAGGTATAAGGTTTTTCCTTCCTCAGGTTTCGAGAGCAGAGTTGGATTGATCAAGTATTTTTTCACTTCCTCAAAGGCTTGTCAGTAATTTTTCAACTACTCGAAGCTCCTCGTTTGTTGTAAGGCTTTGAAGAAAGGAAGTCATCTTTCTGCCGACTGAGAGATGAATCAGCTTAGTAATGCGATCCATCCGGTCAGCTGTTGGATCTCTTTCTTGTTGGATGGATGTCTCATATTGAGGATTGCTTGGATTTTTTTTAGATTGGCTTCAATTCCTTGATTGGTTACAAGGAAATCAAGAAACTTTCCCAACATAATCTCGAAGATACACTTGATCGAATTTAACTTCATCTGATCCCTTCATAGCACGTCAAAGGCCTCCTGAAGGTCTTTGATGTAATCATCAATTTGGATGCTCTTGATAATCATGTCGTTAATGTATACTTCCATAGTTTTGCTGAGCTATTTTTTAAAGATTTTGTTGACTAGCCACTGGTATGTTGCTCCAGCATTCTTCAAGCCGAACGGCATCACCTTATAGTAATATAGCCCTCTTTCAATAACAAAGGTTGTCTTCTCCTCATCTTTAGGATCCATTCGAATCTGATTATAGTCAAGGACAACATCCATAAAGTTTAAGAGCTTATGTCTTGCAGTGGCATCAAGCAGATCAATCTTCGATAGAGAGAAGCTATCCTTTGGACAGGCTTTGTGTTGAGGTCAATATAATCGATGCAGATTCTTTATTTATCATTCGCCTTTTTCACCATTACCACATTAGCAAGCCAATTCGGGTAATGGACCTTCCTTATGAATCCTATATCAAGAAGTTTAGTTACCTCCTCATTGATAACTTTCTGCCTTTCCGGGGTGAAATTTCTCTTTTTCTACCGAATAGGCCAACATCCCGAATCAACCTTCAGCTAATGAGTGATGACTTCCGAAGGGATTCTTGACATATCATTAGCCGACCATGCAAAGATATCGGTGTTATTCTGCAAGAAATCAATCAGCCTTGATCTCATATCCTCGTAGAGCAATCTCCCAAACTATACAACCTTAGTCGGATCTTCTCTTGTGAGGGGTATGGAGACAGTCCTTTCAACCAGCTCTCCAATCTCTTCTATCCGATCTAGCTGGTCTAGTTATTATAGGGTCATTCTACCGTCTGATTGTCGATCTTGAATCATCAAGCATTGTAGAGCTATCCTTTGATCTCCTTTCATTTCTCCAACTCTGTTTCTAGTCGAGAATTGTACCAGCAAGTGATAAGTAGAGACGATGGCTTGGAAATTATTTAAGGCAGGTCATCCTAAAATGGCATTGTATACAGAGATGTTTGGATGACCATAAAGATGATTGGAAGTATTTTCTACCGGGGTTCTGTTCTGATAGTTACGGGAAGAGTTATTTTTCCTTCCACTCCTGTCGAATTCCCTCTGAACCCAGTAAGGGGTGCTGAGGTTCTTTGTAATCTATTCCTTGATAAGTTCATCTTAAGAAAAGCATCATAGAGCATGACCTCAATGAACTTTCATTATTCATCAAAATTCTTTTTACATCATAGTTTGCAATGACAATAGAGACAACCACAGGGTCATCATGAGGTATTTGAATCCCTTATAAGCCGTCATCAGAAAAGTTGATAACATTGTTATTCCGTGATCTCTTAGGAGCACTTTCTTCTCCGAAGATCGATCAGTGATGTAGCATGCCGACTATTCCATCAATGGGTCACTTATTGGGAAGTTCTGTTCTGTTAGTAATTTGTTTCTAGGCAACCACCTCACCCTGGTGGTCTTGACCATGGATATGCTTTTCTAAGTACCCATGTTTGATCAGGCCTTCGATCTCATTCTTCAGTTGGATGCATTCTTCTGTGGTGTGCCCATAGTCCCTGTAGAACCGATAATATTTGACCTTATGGCACGATACTAGGGGTGCTCGCATTGGTCGAGGTCTTTGAAGAAAGCTTTTTTTAATCTCCATCAATATCTTCTCTCTTGAGAGAGATGGAGTGTAGGTGTTGAACTTGCCACCTGGGTTCTTCGACTTCGGACTGCACCGTTGAGTTGATGTATCCTCATTGCCAGATGGTCGTGCCTCATTGCTTTTTGGTTCTTCTTCTTTGGGGCAGGTCTTCCTTTAGCTTGGCATTGATTGGTGGCCTGTTCTTTAACCTGTGTGTATTTTTGCACGCGTGCCAGTAGTTCGAAATAACTGGTGGAAAACTTCTTATCCAGGAAGAAAGTAAATCTGGACGATCAAAGTCCCTTTTTCATGACAGACATGGTAACGTGCTCGTTGAGATCTGAAATTTCCAGCATGGCAAAATTGAAACGAGCCATATAATCTCTCAGAGTTTTGTCCTCTTGCTGTTGGATGAAAAAGAGGCTGTCTGAATTACGCGACATCTTTCTGCTGGTCCTAAAATGTGCCATAAATATTTTTTCAATTATTCAAAAGAATGAATGGTACCTAACCAAAGACTCGAATACCATATCTACGCAGCTTTCTTGAGGATTGCTAAGAAAGCAAGACAGTGGAGGGCATCAATTATCTCCTGAATCATCATATGGGCTTTGAAGCTATCCAAGTGATCAAGAGGATCAGTAGTTCCATCATAAGACTCCAACTATAGGATCTTGAAGTGGGACGGAATCTTTTCCTCCATGATTCTTCTGAAGAATGATGGCCATAAATCATAGGGTATCAATTGTTCGTCGTTCCTCCGTTGGTCATTGAGTTTGGCAACCTACAATTCCAGCTTCCAGAATTTCCTTTCGAAGCTATCGTATTGTCGAATCCCCTTGCTCAGATGGAAGCTTCTTAAGGTAGATTTATTGGAGGAGATAGAATAAGACCTTTGGCGTTTCTTCCTGAACCGGCTCTCCCCATATTCATGGAGTCGGGAGTCTTGTCACGTAGGATAATGCTGATTCAAGGAATGATGATGTCGAGAATACTATCTTGGTTCTTGGTGTCGAACTTCTTATATAGGAGATCGTCGACTACACTTCGAGGCAATTGATCGTTGTTGCCCGCTGATTGCCACCTCTTGGAGATTTTGAATAGTGACTGTCATAGCTTCCATCTTATCCAAAAGAATGCCAATTTGTTATTGTCGCTTATTACGGGGGCGACGTCCTCACCATCCAAGGATGGGTCATTCTTCTTGGATGGTGGGCAGCCCTTTCTAGCTAAAGTATTCTGCACTCTTCCGTTCATCATTTTCTCTTTCAAGATTTTTTTCAAGATTTTACTTCTTATCCCCAACCTGGCACGCCAATCTATTATCACCGAATCCAAGTGGTCTTTCTACACCATCTTGGTTCCCCAATCAGGCTCCTCGTAGGGTTCTGCAAAATAAATCCACTCATTGGAGGATTTTTGATGGGGACATTTCGATACTTAAGTCAGCAAGAGTTCGGATAACAGATATAGAATTTCAGAGAAAATAGGCAGAAATGAGGGAATACTTCAGCTAGCTATTCTTACTTACCCCCGGAGGTCCCCTCTTACCAGTATTTACAGGTATTTACCTTAATAAAATTTAGTTAAAAAAGCTTCTTGGTTAGTTCTAACGTTATTTCATAGTGAACTAACCTGAGCCTGTTATAATGGTTAGTGATTATTCTGATAGAATAACCAACTCTTTTCTTGTCATTCTTATTTTTTTTAGAGCTGGTCGGCCTTTACGTACTGATCGACTTTACGAGCTGGTCAAACTAATGAATCCGTGGGGGATGGTCGATCGATTACCGTTTTATCAGCTTCTGGATGTGACATGACTTTTTATTTATCTATTGGGCCCATTCTGGTCTTTTATGAACCAGATCACTTAGCTTATCACAACAAAAAATATTTCCATATCCGACTATCTACTAAATTTGTCAGTGAGATATCCTCCCGTTGAACCTTCAATGCTGTGATCTCGAAGAGGTCATGTCAAGGTAACGACAGCTTGAAGTTTTCTTCTATCCTGATTTTTCTAAGAAATGTTGCTACATTACTATCCTTATCAGTGGCAAGCAAGTAAAGAATAGGAAAAGTGGATTTCAGATTCGTGACCGTTACCCATGTGTGTCTTCCCAAAATAAAACGTGCTGACCATCACCAACCATTACTGATGTGAATGATGTCATTAATTTACAGACTTTTAGAAAATTTTTCCAGATAGGGGAAGCCTTTCCTTTTGCCTAGGAAGACGAAGCGATTGGCAATTTACTGTCATAGTAGCAGTGCCTGATTAATGATTTCCAAGGTGTTTTGAGGGTCATATATAGAAAAGCTTGTCCCACCATTTGAGCAGTAAAGATTGGTTGAAGACCCTATAGATCAACTATTCCCAGACTTCCCATTGACTTAGGATGGCAAATATCTGATCATCTTTCAAGGTTTCAAAATTTATTGATCTGTCTTCCCTCGTTCCATAGAAATGCTCTGCAAGTATTGTCAATTTTTTTGATTAACCTTAGCTGGCAATATGTGTATGGATAACCAGTATCCTGGAATAGCTCTTAATACTAAATTTACTAGTGTAAGTCTACCGGCAAGGAATAAGGAGTTTCTTTAATAGCCAGCTAGCCTTCATTCAACTTTGTTAACCACAAAATTCCAATAGCTAGAAGGAAGAGACCTTGAATGTAGCGGGATTTCCAAGTATTGGATGAGGAAATCTGAGACATTACAACCTGGTAACGCTGAAGCACCCAGAACTTCCTATTTTTTAAGACCCATGCCCACAAGCTATGATTTATTAAAATTAATTTGGAGGCCTATCAGAACTTCAAAGAAGTAGAGGATTCACTTGATATTATTCAGATGGTGTTTTGAGGCTTTAGAAAATATCACCGTGTCATCTGCGAACTGGGTGGAGTACATATATATAACTTGATAGTTCAATGGAGCTAACTGGTTCTAGTAGATCTTCGGATATAGCTATGTCCAACATGCAATGTATAGAGTCAACCACCAAAATAAATAAGAGAGGGAAGAAAGGGTTTCCTTGCTTCAATCCTTTCTTAATATGAAACTGGTTGTCCAAAGTGCCATTGACAAAAATAGCTGAAGTTGAATTCTTGATGATGTTAGATGTCCACAAAAATAAAGTTGGTACCAAAACCCCTTCTTTCCATTAAAGAAAATAAATAATTCCAGGAAACTGAGTTGAAAGCCTTTTCAAAATCAATTTTGCCAAGGAAACCAGGGATCTTGGAGTTCCCGAAGAAGTTGACGATTTCGGTTGCGGTCGCATAGCTTTCAAAAATCGACCAACCTTTGATGAAAGCAGTCTAAGAGGATGATATTAAGGAATCAATTATTTTACTAAGTCTGATAGAAAGAGCTTTGAAACATATATTGATCATTTCATGCTCTAAACTGATTGGTCTAAAATCTTTAACAATGAAAAATTCAAACTTCTTAGGGCTGAATGTAACGTGGGTGTATTTTTTTTTTTTTTTGATAAACAAAAAGGGGGGAAGAGTTAGACCCCGGGAGTGGCCACTCCCAGACGGTTACCCATCCCAGCCAAGGAATGTTCGATACACGGCGCATATTAATTTTTCCGCAGCCGTTCCCCACCCGAAGATGAGTACGTCAACCTGACTACCACTGGTGTCAGCCGAGTGAACGGGATTTAACGGGATTTATTATATATATCCCTAACTTTTTCACTACTACCAGTCAACAGGGACTCCAAGATTATTTTATTAATTTTTCTCTTTTTTTAATTTTATTCTCGGACTATTTTTCTATTTTTTATTTTACCTCCGGACTTTCTCGTCGAAATATGTCCAAACCAAGACTCGAATCCCTGCCAGCTGGTTGTGAGAAAAGTCTCACAACCAACTGCATCACTCACTAGTGATAATGTGGGTGTAGTTTAAACTGGAGAGATTGACTGCACCTGAACTCAAACTATTATAGACTTAATAAGTCTTCCTTGATGATTTCCCAGATTTTTGAGATTGGGAATCCATTGGAACCCTAGTATTTGATCAAAGACCAGAGAGTGTATCTTATCTCCTCCTCTGAAAACAAAGCATTCAGACAATGTAAGTCAGCCGGTCCTTCCAAGTAAAGCTGCCTTAAAAAAACCTAGGACCAAGGAGGTCAAAGAAATATGAAATGAACTCTTTGCGGATGTCTCCTTATTTGGAGATACTACGACTATCTAATATCTCAATCATCTAATTTTTCCTTTTTCGATTACTGGTGGAGGTGTAGAAATAATTGGTATTACGATCTCTATTCTTAATCCATAAATCTCTTGATCTTTGCCACTAATAAGTCTCCTCCTGAGCAATGATTTCTGATAACTGAGATTTTAAGTTGGTTCATAAATCTCTTTCTTCTAGTGTGAGTCCGTACGTTGTCTTCCTCCCGTTTATCAAGGATTTCGATATTGTTTGATATTTCCTTTTTTTTTTTTTTTTATTCTTAAAAAGATATTTCCCACTGCTTCCTTGCTCCATCTCTTGAGTTTCTTCCCCAAGACTCCTTTCCTTTTGGACAATAATTGATACCAGATCTTGCGAAGTAACACTCTTAGCCCAAAATGCTTTCATGGTGGGCTCCAGATCCAGATAAGAGAACTTCATTTGATGCTATGTTTGTAAGTTAAGGTCAATGCTTGCATTTCCAAGGGTGAAGAGCTTTCCATGGAAAACCATGCGGGATGGACTTGCAACCAATGTATTTAATGATAGAAGAAGCATTATCACAGGGCTTGAAGATTCCCTCCTAAAGGAATTAGGCACAATATTGGTAGTTAATCCAATGCGGCATCCCATTGCCTCATGGTTTTACCTAGACTACCAATGCATAGGTCATGGCCCGTAGAGGACGTTGGCTAGGTACTCTTTCGACGTAGATAGAGATCAAATCAGGAGAACTGGTGAACAAGAGCAAATATTGTTATATTTTGGTTAAAAGTTGTCATATATTAATACTATAGTTACACCACTGACAATAAGTAGTAGCTAGATAGAACTTGATAGCTACGTTTTCTTATAATCATTATCATAAAAAAGTAGTATTTTTTCCGTAAAAAAAAGGCTTTGTATTCTTTTTGACTTCAAAATAATTTATTATCTTTAGATTAAATAATAAGTCATCCTGCAGGAGACATATTCCCAAGAAACGGGATGCAGATTGGGCTAGGTTAGCTAGTGGGGGCAAGCTGCAGTTTACGTAGTTTTGACTTCTAAGAAAGTCTTTGTACATTTCATCCCGTGAAAAAAAATATTTATATCAAACGGTCTGATTGGACTACATAAATCAACTTTATAATGTATATTTAATATCTGTAATTTTTATTTTTTATTAAAATTTTTGAATAATAAAAATATTTTTTAAAAAAAAATTATGGCATCCTTTAGTTTATGTTATAACATCCATGTATCATAAGATCAAGAGATACTTTCATTATTGAAAAAAATTTAATTTTTTTCAATAATAAAAATATCATCGATCTTATGATATTCTATGAATAGGGTTAGGATATCGTGTTCATAAAAGGGTATTATAAAGGAAGGATATTTTATCTTTCAAACATGCATTTGATGCTTACAGTTTATTTTTTTATTGAAAATTTTAAATGACAAAAATACTTTTCTCTTATAACATCCCTTTGTAAACAGAGTGTCATAATTCTGTTCACAGAATATTATAATACTGAGAGTATTTTTGTCGTTAAAAACCTTTTAAATTTTTTTCAATAAAGAAAATACATTTCGGCCTTATGATATAGGGATGTCATAACCTCATAGGATATCATAGTACAAGCCACGGGGTATCATAAATTTTTTTAAGAAAAATTTTTATTATTCAAAATTTTTAATGGAAAGATAAACCTACAAGCATTAAATATGCATTGAAAAATAGAACTTATGTAACTCAATCATATTTGGTAGTATAGTCTTCTATAAAGCTCCCGATGGACAAAGAGTTACTCTCTGACTTCCAGCAGTGTTACTTATCACTAAGTTAGCCTGAGCCTAAGCTACAAATATATGGCTTTATGCCCTTATTTCAGATTGCCTCGAATCAGACCGGCATCGACGGTCCTTCGACCCGGTCGAACTGAAGGCCCGACCGGCCCACTTCAATAGAGTTCCGATCGACCGATTTCAGCAGAGGTCCGACCGGTCCACTTCAGCAGAGGCCCGACCGACCCACTTCAGCAGAGGCCCGACCGGCCCAAGGTGAGCCACTTTAAGGATGGCCCGGGACTCTAGAAGCCCCTTTTAGCTGGTACCAAAATTCTGTTGTAACGGAATCATGATACATCAGCACCACTACTCTACAAATCCTATGATGCCACCCTATCCTAGTGCCACATGGCCACTACCGAGATTCTTCTAGGGGCAGATCGATCATTCCCTGCTTAGCCCCTAATGGATTCTGGCAAGGTTCCGCTCCTATATAAGGTAAAATGGGGGACTCCGAGCGGTAAGAGAGCTTTTCCCTTCTCCATGAGCTTATCTCCTTCGATTCCTCCATTATGTTGCCTAAAGGCTCCCACAAACTTAGCCATCGGAGTGTCCCCCGTTGGAACACCACCGGCCCATGGGACTTTCTTGCAGGAACTGGGAGACGTGCACTCCGGCCAGCTCCAGGAACCTGGTCCTTACAGGTCGGATAGCCTCACTCAGCTGCTTCATTTCTAGATCGACCGAAAAGTGTCTTCCTTTCTTTAAAACTCTGCGATAGTCGGATCGCTTCCAGTGGACCGATGAGTGTCGGTCGGCCTTCGAAGCACTAAAGGCATATCTAAAGACTCCTCCCTTACTACTAAGCCTGTTGAGGGAGAGCCCCTGTACCTGTACCTATCAGTATCGGATGAGGCAGTGAGCTCCATCCTCATTCGGACAGGAGAGAACAATCAGCAAAAGCCAATCTATTACACCAGCAAGGTTCTCTACGATACCAAAAAAAGATACCCCAAGATGCAAAAGCTTGTCTACTCCTTAGTTATGGCGGCCAAGCGATTACGGCCCTACTTTCAGGCACATTCAATCATAGTTCTGACTGATCAACCTCTTAAGGCGATCTTCAGGAGCCCCGATACGTCGGGGCGACTCGCCAAGTAGGCCGTCAAGCTTGGTGAATTTGACATTTCCTTCTAGCCTCGGTCGACTATGAAAGCTCAGGTGATCGCCGATTTCATAACAGAGTATACCTGGAGACATGAAACACCTCTACAAATAATCGACGCACCTAAGGATGACAATGTTGAAGAATCAGAACCTGCCTGGACACTCAATGTGGACGGGGCATCTAACCTTGCTGGATGCGGAGCAGGCCTGTTGCCCAGAAATGGAGCCCAAGAGTGGGGGGTGAATTGGGTCTTTTAAAAATTTAACACAATAAAACAAAAGATCTAATGGTGCTTGTGAGTAACAATTAATTAGATGCAAGATAATAGCTCTTAATTAAAGAATGCAAAAAGAAAAGAGCAATCACACACAAACACAAGGTATATAGTGGTTCGGTGCAAACCTAGCACCTACATCCACTCCCCAAGCCACCCTTGGGAATTTCACTATAATCCATACCAGATTACAGTTGACTTATTTTTACAAGGCTCACAAGTCAAAAACCTAAGTTGGTTTTATCACCTAGGCTCACCAACAAACCTAACTACTTGTTTTGTCTTCGGGCTCACAAGTTAACCCTAGTTGGTTTTAACACTTTGGCTCACCAACAAACCACAATAACCTTCTTTCAAGACACCCTTGAAAGCAAGGTTAAAGCACAATAAATCAGATATAAAATTTAAATGCTACAACAAACTCTCTTCAAGAGTAGATTGGAATCTTTGAAGCCTAAGAAATGCTTTGACTTCACTCTTCTTCAAATTGCCTCCTTTTGGAATGTAGTAAAGTTGAGCAAGTAGGCTTTTTCAGTGGAATCAAGCTAGAAGAGGCTTTTGATTTGAAGTTTGGAAAGAATAATGACTTTTTGGCTTTTGAGTGGACTTGAATGATCTTGAATAGACTTCTCTCTTCTTTTTCTTTACTTCCCTTCACTTCCCTTCACTTCTCTTCCTTTAAGATGAGGTTGGTGGAGATTAAATACACCAAAAACCTTCTAAAAATGGTTTGTGACCGTTGGAGCATTGGAAATAGCCGTTTGGAGCTTGAAAACCCATTTCTGCAAGCCGGAAAAATTATCCGTTAGAGTTGTCAGGCTGCAAGTGTCGACACTTGGCTGTCAGGTGTCGACACTTGGCTATCAGGTGTCGACACTTGAATTCTGGGAGTCGACACTTGATCATTCAAGTGTCGACACTTGATAATTCAAGTGTCGACACTTGATGCACAGGTGTCGACACTTGACATAAAAATCCTCGAACTAACAAGTTCTGTATTTTCAAAATTCTCAGGCCTTGAGTCGACACTTGAAACCTAAGTGTCGACACTTGAATTCTAGGTGTCGACACTTGGCATGCCAAGGATTTTTGTCCGTGCCAAATGCTGAAGTGTCGACACTTGACTGTCCAGGTGTCGACACTTGAGACTGAAAACATCCAGAATCAAGAGTAAAAGCCTTGAAATCAAAAATGATGTTCATGAAAGCATAAACACATAATAATTAAGCAATTGTTAGCCATTTTTTAATGAAGAGGCTGCCCGGATATGTGAGATTTGCTCCGTGCCATTGCGTGCCATACACCATAAATATTTGGAATTTTGAGGTGCTTTCTGCCTGAAAACTCACAACTTGAAATTCACATTAGAATACAATATGTACTCAATGTTTTGTTATTCATCAAAATCACTGGGTGAAGCCAACAATCTCCCCCTTTTTGATGATGACAAAACCTTGAGAAAAGAGACAATATAGTTCAAACTTTAATAACCAAGAGTTTTCTAAACAATCTCCCCCTTAATTAGATACTTCTTATTAAGGTAAACTTCAAAACAATATAATGCATCTTTTTCTTAAAAAAAAACTTGTTCTCAAATTCTCAAAAACAGTTAACATCATTACTTAAACATCCATCATTACTCTTTTTCTTCATAACAATTAACATCACTTTTTAACATTACTTTTTCTCCCCCTTTTTGTCAATCATAAAAAATAACCTCCCCTTTACAATTTGCATGGATACAAAAAGAGGGTATAGAAACAAATATCATAGCTGAAATTGTGCTTGTATCAGAGTTAAAATATCCCATTATATCAGAGCTAAAATATGATAAACTGAAGTACAAAAGGTTTAAGATAACAAACATATATATGAGATAAGTTTTCAGTAAAAAAAAACATACATATATCAACCATACAAAAAGAGATCTGAAACAGTCATCTGTGAGGCTAATCCTCATCAGATGGAAGATCAAGACTAAAAGGAGCACTAATCCTAGATCTGGTGGCTAATGCCCTCGGAGGTGCTAAAGCTCTAAGACTCCTGGTATGGTCGGCAGGACCAAAAGCGGGTACAACCCTAGAAGATCTGGTAGAAGGAGGCGAAAGACGATCAGCTGGCTCAATAGGATCCGGAACAAAGTCAACTAGAGCAGTAGAAGGAGCAGGTGTAGTAGGAGGATCTCGACTGACCACCTCATAAGCATCAGCTCCGCCTACAATGTCGCTGTCAGTGCCAACCACCTCAGTGGCTCGGTTAACATCCTGATCACCTCCGTCAGCAATATCAGCATGGTCGCTCTAGTGATCGGCGCCATCATCATCATCATCATCATCATCATCATCATCATCAGATCGAGCAGGAGCAGGTGCAGCAGGAGGTATAAGTGATCTCAGAAGACTCTCAAGACGTGTAAATCCCTCCTCCATGGATCTGCGGATCTCAGCATGCTCTGAGGTAGTCTGTGCTCGTAGAAGCTCGACCTCGCTACGCAGCTGAGTCACCTCTTCTCTGATCTGTGTGAACTGTGCTCTGGTATGCTCCTCAAAGGATAATCCGGTAGATGGTGGTGGAGGAACTGAAGCATCAGGTGACAGGTGCTCTGCCTGTGTCGATGGTACATCCACTGGAGGAAGGATTGCTGGCTCAGATGGTCCAGCCTCAGCCTCTCGAATCTCATCCTCCTCATCTGGCTCCTGGCCAGACTCTCTCCGAACCCATCGACCTCCAACCATCCTGAAACCCATGCGGTGCAATGACCTCTCATCATATACATCTGTGTGCAGTATCTCCTTGGGGATCTCCCCCTCCAATGATACTCCACAAGCTCTGAAAAGACGGGTCAGTGCCATCCCGTATGGCAAACGGTGTCGGCGTTGAGTAGCAGCATCATGCATCTGTGACAGCATCAAGGCGGGTATATCAACTGGTCTCCTCTCGATCAGACTGGTCATCAACATCAGCTCTCTCTCTGTGATGAAATCGAATCTGTCAGTCTTCGGTAGAAGGATCCATGCGGTAATGTGGTGCAGCAGTCGCATTTCTAAAGATAACTGGTTCGCGGTAACCACTGAGATACCGCGAACATCCTCTCGCTCAAGGATGCATCTGAAAGCTGCCTCTCTATCATCAACTGAGAAAGCACAGACTCCTCTCCGGGGTATCTCCCATACTCGGCTCAGCAACTCATCAGTCAATGAAATCTGTGTACCCCTGACGAATGTCGTCCATAAGAGTCGTCGACAGTCCAGCGCACCGTAAAACTCCCTCACCAGGTGAGGATAGTATCTCTCCTGCATGGTGCAGAAGGGTACTAGTCCTGCATCTGAAAGTATCTCTCTAATGCCAAAATGGTGCCTGTCGAAACAGTGTAGATCTACTCTCCTCCCTGAAGCTACTGACTTCCCTGCCATCCTCTTTGCAGGGGGGAGCTCAGAGTGGCTGAACTGCTCTGCGGAGCGGGATCGAATCTGACCTTCGACCTCCTCTCACTACCCTGACTAGGCCTTGCTCTAACTGCAAGTCTCTTCCTAGGACCCATATCAGCCAACTGACCAGGAAGAATGGAAAAAAAGGTTCAGAACAAAGGACTGGTCATAGGTTGAGATTAGAGTACAAATTGGTTTCGAAAACCAGAATCAATAAGTTTTGATCAAAATAAGAAATTTTGAGTAAAATTTGTAGAAAAAAAAAAAATTTGTATTGGGTGGAGCACATTTGAATCCCAAAAAGAATTATTTTTGTAAGGTCCAAAAAAAAATCAAAAACCATGGGATTTGGGTTTTAAGCATTTAGGGTTTTTGCAAATAGGCGAAAATATTCAAAATGCATTACTAAGAATCCTTCCTAATCATCAATAAAAAGATTTATTACACTTAAATTAGATGAAAACCCATTTTATTTTGCTCAAAATTGATGAAACAGTGATTTTTTTGAAAAAGGATTGAAAAACACCTAAAAGATGAGGGAAATTCGAGAAAAACAAATCTAAAACAAGATTCCCTCAAATGGAGTTTTAGAAATTTACAAAAACACACAAAAATCCGGTTAGATTGAAGAAAAATATTTGGAAAACCTAAAACACGATCGTTTGGTTTAAAAATAATAAAATTAAAAACATAGAGAAATAAAAACTAAATTAGAGAGGGAAAATACTTGATTTGAGATGGATTGAAAGGTGAAAAGACGGGTTTGGACAGGGGGACCACTGTTCCAAGAAATTTGGGGAAGGAAAATTTTCAAAAAACCCTTCGTTCGGCCCGTTTTAAAATAGTTCAGATTCGCAAGTGTCGACACTTCGGATTTGTCAAGTGTCGACACTTGGTCAGGTGTCGACACTTGACACTTTCCAAGTGTCGACACTTGGCCAAGAAAATTCGAGAAAATCCGGAAAAAAAAAAAAATTTCTTGGGGTTTTAAACAATAAGTATTGAGCTTTTAGGACTAGGTAAAAAGATATTAAGAGAGTCCTAGGAGAATGGATCAATTACACCTAACTTTCTTCTAATCAGACAGAACCTATCCTCACTCAAAGGCTTTGTAAACACATCAGCTAATTGATCATTGGTACAGACAAAATCAAGAATTACATTTGAGTTTTGTACATGATCTCTTATGAAATGATGTCTTATTTCAATGTGTTTACTTCTTGAATGTTGCACTGGATTTTTAGATAAGTTGATTGCACTAGTATTATCACATCTTATGGGTGTCTTAGTTAGTTTAATGCCAAAGTCTTCGAGTTGTTGTTTGATCCAGAGGATTTGAGCACAACAGCTCCCAGCTGCTATATATTCGGCTTCTGCCGTAGATAGAGCAACAGAGTTCTGTTTCTTGCTACTCCAGGAGATCAAATTTACTCCAAGAAACTGACAGGTTCCACTAGTACTTTTACGATCAAGTTTACATCCAGCAAAATCAGCATCTGAATAAGCAATTAAATCACATGAAGAATCTCTAGAGTACCATAAACCAATTTTAATTGAGCCAGATAGATATCTAAATATGTGTTTAACAGCCAAAAGATGAGACTCTTTAGGATTGGACTGATATCTAGCACACATACAGACACTAAACATGATATCTGGCCTACTGGCAATAAGATATAATAACGAACCAATCATGCCATGATATAATTTTTGATCAATTGATTTGCCTGATTCATCCTTGTCAAGTCTACATGTAGAGCTCATAGGGGTACCTAATGGCTTAGTGTTCTCCATCCCAAACTTCTTGAGTATTTTTCTTGTGTATTTTGTTTGGTTGATGAAGATCCCCTCTTTGGTTTGCCTTATCTGGAGTCCGAGGAAGAAATTTAGTTCTCCCATCAAGCTCATCTCGAACTCACCCTGCATTAAACTTGCAAAATCTTGACAAAGAGATTCATTAGTAGCACCAAATATTATATCATCAACATAGATTTGTACTACTAAGAGATCATCATTCTTTTTCTTTAAAAACAATGTTTTATCTACATTTCCTCTAGTAAAATCATTTTTTAGCAGAAAAGAGCTTAAACGATCATACCAAGCTCTTGGAGCTTGTTTTAATCCATATAAAGCTTTATGAAGTTTATAAACATGATTTGAAAATTCAGAATTTTCAAAACCAGGGGGTTGTTCAACATAAACTTCTTCTTCAATTAATCCATTCAAGAAAGCACTTTTAACATCCATCTGATACAGTTTAAAGTTCATGAAACAGGAAAAAGCCAATAATAGCCTAATTGCCTCAAGTCTAGCCACAGGAGCAAAGGTTTCATCAAAATCTATCCCTTCCTCCTGATTGTATCCTTTGGCAATTAGTCTAGCTTTATTTCTAATTACTATTCCATTTTCATCAAGTTTGTTTCGAAAAACCCATTTTGTGCCAATAATTGATGTGTTTGAGGGCCTATCTACTAGTGTCCAAACATTGTTCCTTTTAAATTGATTAAGTTCATCTTGCATAGCATTTATCCAATTACTATCACATTCAGCTTCCTTAATAGTTTTAGGTTCAATTTGAGACACAAAAGCTAAGTAGTCACAAATATTTCTAAGAGATGATCGAGTACTTACACCTTTAGATGGATCACCTATAATTAGTTCTTTTGGGTGTCCATGAGCATACCTCCATTCTTTTGGTAAAGGATCAACAGTTGAGGTATCTTCATCACCTTGTGCTTGATCTTTGTCAGTGTTCTGATCATCATTCTGTTCCTTGGTAAGTTCTTCATTGTTGTTTCTTTCTTCAGTTTTCTTGTTACCTGATTCATCAAAAAGTATATCTTCTTTTCTTGAAGATTTTTGGTTAGTTTCGTCAAATACTACATGAATGGATTCTTCAACAACAAGTGTCCTTCTGTTGAAGACCCTGTATGCCTTACTAGATGTGGAGTAGCCTAGAAAGACTCCCTCATCAGATTTGGCATCAAATTTACTTAGATTGTCTTTACCATTGTTTAAGATGAAACAACGACAACCAAAAACATGAAAATAACGGATTGAAGGTTTTCTACCCTTCCAAAGCTCATAAGGAGTTTTCTTTAAAATCGGTCGAATTAAAACATGATTTAAGATATAGCATGCAGTATTTATGGCTTCCACCCAAAAGTATCTAGGTAAATCATTTTCACAAAGCATGGTGCGTGCCATTTCTTCAAGAGTTCTATTTTTTCTTTCTACTACCCCATTTTGTTGAGGTATCCTAGGTGCAGAAAAATTATGATTAATTCCATTTTCAATACAGAATTTATTAAAATTGGCACTTTCAAATTCAGTTCCATGATCACTTCTTAAGGAAATTACTGAAATACCTTTTTCATTTAAAACTCTTTTGTGAAATCTTATGAATTCAGAAAACGTTTCATCTTTGTGTGCTAAAAACATGACCCATGTAAAACATGAGAAATCATCTACAATGACTAGACCAAACTTCTTACCTCCCAAACTAGATGTTCTAGTAGGTCCAAAGAGGTCCATATGAAGTAATTCTAAAGGTCTAGATGTAGAGATTACTCCTTTAGATTTGAAAGAAGATTTGTTTGTTTTCCAAGTTGACATGCACTGCAAATCTTATCTTTTCAAAATTAAGTTTAGGCAAATCTTTTACTAAATTCCTTTTGCTAAGTTTTGAAATTAAATGCATGCTAGCATGTCCTAGTCTACGATGCCAAAGCCAACTAGCTTCATCGATCTTGGCTTCCATTGCCACTAGACATTGACCTTTTTGAATAGGGAGATCATCAAGATCAACCATATAAATATTGCCATGCCTATGACCGATGAATTTAATGCCATTGTCATCTAGACTAGAAACAATGCACAAAGAAGATTCAAAAATAACTTTAAAATTTTTGTCACAAAATTGACTAATACTAAGCAAGTTATGTTTTAATCCATCAACATATAAAACATTATCAATATAAGAGGTAGGGGTGATATGGATTTTACCAATACCGATGATTTTTTTCTTTCCATTATCACCAAAAGTTACATTGCCACCATTTTGATATGTGAGTGATGAGAACTGCTCCACATCTCCTGTCATATGCCTTGAGCAACCGCTATCAAGATACCACATTCTCTTCTTGTTGGTTGCAAGGCATACCTGCAATAAAGATCAAGTGGAGACTTTAGGTACCCAAGCCATCTTGGGTCCTTTTTGGTTAGTGGGATTGGTTCCTTTTGGAACCCAAACTTTCTTTGTTTTTCTTAATTTTCTTTTGTTGCACATGTAAGATTTATGTCCTATAACACCACAAGTATAGCATGTAATTGAAGAAGATGCAGGTACAAAGAAGTTTTTAAGGAGTTTCTGTTTCTTATGAGTTTTGAATCCTAATCCAGCTTTGTCAAATACTGCTCTTTGGTTATTTAATAGTAAATTCAATTTTTCAGAACTGTAAGTAAATTTTTCGACAAAAGGTTTTAGTTTATCGATTTCCTCTTTATATTTTTTGTTTTCCATTAAAATTTCTTTGTGTTGTCTTGACAATTTTTCATTTGAAAGTAAGTTACTTTCTTTTCAAGTATATTCTTTTCATTTTCAAGACCCATAATCTTATTATTTAGATTTTTATTTTGTATTAGAAGATATTCATTCTCATTTGAAAGGTTGTTATTTATTTTAGCTAGTTCCAGATTTTGCTTCTTTAAGTCTTTATGTTTTGACTTTAATTTCTGAAATTCTATTACTAGTTCATCAAAAATTTCATGAAGCTCATCAAAAGATAATTCATTTTCGGCTTCAGAACATACCTCTTCTTGATCGGCCATTAGACAGAAATTTGCTACTTCCTGTTGTTCTTCCTCAGAGCTGGAGTCTTCACTTTCGCTCCAGGTTGCCATCATGGCCTTTTTCCTTAACTTTCTTCTGCTTTTTTTTAGTAAGGGGCAGTCTACCTTGAAATGCCCTGGCTTTTTGCACTCAAAACATGTGGGCTGCTCCTCCTTTTTTTCCTTATCTTTTTCTTTACTGGGCTCACCCTTCAGAGGTTTCTTTTTGTAATTGAATTTCTTTTTCCTCATAAATCTTCTGAATTTCCTTGCTAACATAGCAGTTTCATCTTCTTCATCATCCTCTTCAGAGTCTTCACTCGAGTCTTCTTTGGTAGAGGATTTGAAAGCTATTGTCTTTTTCTTTTTGTCCACCTCTCCGTTCTTCTGTTTGAGAGATAGTTCGTATGTCATTAAGGAGCCCAACAGTTGTTCCAGCGGGAGAGTGTTGGCATCTTTTGCTTCTTCAATTGCAGTGACCTTTGCATCCCATGAAGCTGGTAGAGACCTGAGAAGTTTATTTATAAGTTCACCATTAGAAATTATTTTACCTAAACTTCTCATGCCATTCACAATGTTTGTGAACCTAGTATACATCTCACTGATAGACTCAGTAGGTTCCATTTTAAATATTTCATAAGTATGAATTAGCATGTTAACTTCGATGGTCTTTACTTGGTGTGTACCCTCATGGGTAACCTCAAGTGTATCCCAAATCTCCTTTGCGGAGAGACAGTTGGATATTCTGTTAAACTCACTAGGATCAAGAGAACAGAATAAAAGGTTCATTGCCTTTGCATTAAGCTCAATTTGCTTAATGTCACTCTCATCCCAATCATCTTCCATTTTAAGGGTGAGAATGCCATTAATCATCATTGTAGGCTGATGAGGACCTTTTACTATTGTTCTCCATAAATTATAATCAAGAGCTTGTATAAATATGCGCATGCGTGTCTTCCAGTATGTGTAATTTGTGCCATTAAACAGTGAGGGTCGGTTTGAAGCTTGACCTTCAACAATACCCATGCCTATTGGGGCTGCTATGATCTTTTACTCAAGATCCTTGGACCTACAAGAGAGTACCGATGCTCTGATACCACTTGTTGCCCAGAAATGGAGCCCAAGAGGGGGGTGAATTGGGTCTTTTAAAAATTTAACACAATAAAACAAAAGGTCTAGTGGTGCTTGCGAGTAACAATTAATTAGATGCAAGATAATAGCTCTTAATTAAAGAATGCAAAAAGAAAAGAGCAATCACACACAAACACAAGATATATAGTGGTTCGGTGCAAACCTAGCACCTACATCCACTCCCCAAGCCACCCTTGGGAATTTCACTATAATCCACACCAGATTACAGTTGACTTGTTTTTACAAGGCTCACAAGTCAAAAACCTAAGTTGGTTTTATCACCTAGGCTCACCAACAAACCTAACTACTTGTTTTGTCTTCGGGCTCACAAGTTAACCCTAGTTGGTTTTAACACTTTGGCTCACCAACAAACCACAATAACCTTCTTTCAAGACACCCTTGAAAGCAAGGTTAAAGCACAATAAATCAGATATAAAATTTAAATGCTACAACAAACTCTCTTCAAGAGTAGATTGGAATCTTTGAAGCCCAAGGAATGCTTTGACTTCACTCTTCTTCAAGTTGCCTCCTTTTGGAATGTAGTAAAGTTGAGCAAGTAGGCTTTTTCAGTGGAATCAAGCTAGAAGAGACTTTTGATTTGAAGTTTGGAGAGAATAATGGCTTTTTGGCTTTTGAGTGGACTTGAATGCTCTTGAATAGACTTCTCTCTTCTTTTTCTTTACTTCCCTTCACTTCCCTTCACTTCTTTTCCTTTAAGATGAGGTTGGTGGAGATTAAATACACTAAAAACCTTCTAAAAACGGTTTGTGCCCGTTGGAGCATTGGAAATAGCCATTTGGAGCTTGAAAACCCATTTCTGCAAGCCAGAAAAATAGATCCGTTAGAGCTGTCAGGCTGCAAGTGTCGACACTTGGCTGTCAAGTGTCGACACTTGGCTGTCAGGTGTCGACACTTGAATTCTGGGAGTCGACACTTGATCATTCAAGTGTCGACACTTGATGCACAGGTGTTGACACTTGACACAAAAATCCTCGAACCAACAAGTTCTGTATTTTCAAAATTCTCAGGCCTTGAGTCGACACTTGGCATGCCAAGGATTTTTGTCCGTGCCAAATGCTGAAGTGTCGACACTTGACTGTCCAGGTGTCGACACTTGAGACTGAAAACATCCAGAATCAAGAGTAAAAGCCTTGAAATAAAAAATGATGTTCATGAAAGCATAAACACATAATAATTAAGCAATTGTTAGCCCTTTTTTAATGAAGAGGCTGCCCGGATATGTGAGATTTGCTCCGTGCCATTGCGTGCCATACACCATAAATATTTAGAATTTTGAGGTGCTTTCTGCCTGAAAACTCACAACTTGAAATTCACATTAGAATACAATATGTACTCAATGTTTTGTTATTCATCAAAATCACTGGGTGGAGCCAACAAGGCCTAATCCTAGTTGATCTCGACGGGCAGAGCCTGGAATATGCCCTGCACTTCGCATTCTAAGTATCAAACAATCAGGCAGAATATGAAGCCCTCCTTGCAGGACTGAGGATAGCTGGTGAGCTGGGCATTGGTCAGATCAAAGCCTTCTCAGATTCCCAACTAGTGGTTAACCTGGTGAAGGACGAGTTCGAGGCGAGAGATCCGACCCTGGCCAAGTACTTGAGTAAGGTACGTAGCCTCGTAACTCAACTTAAATTTTTCGAGATCTCCTATATACCTCGAGCACAGAATTCTCGAGTGGATGCCTTATCATGGCTGGCCACCACCATCACCAATCCATCGGACTGGACCTTCGTGGAGCACCTACAAAGCCCAAGCATTACTGAGGAGACATCATAAATCCATCAGGTGGAGCAAGAGGCCTCTTGATTGGACTCCATCCTCGTGTTCCTCGAAGGGACCCTTCCAGAAGATAAAACCAAAGCCAAACATGTGGCTGGACTATCTCAAAGTACGTCGTCCTCAATAAAATTTTGTACAAACAGTCATTCACGCAACCACTGCTCAAGTGCCTGGGGCCGTCAGATGCCAACTACGCACTCAGAGAAGTGCACGAAGGCATCTGCAACGACTATCTGGGAGGAAGATCCTTGGCCTACAAAATTATCCGACAGGGCTATTATTGGCTGACCATCCAGAAAGACATGTCAGACTTCGTCAGAAAGTGTGACGCGTGTTAAAGAATTCCAACATTCGAAAATGACCGGCTAGTCAGCTAACCCTACTAACCGCCCCCTGGCCGTTCGCATAATAGGGAATGGACATCCTTGGAGCATTCCCTCCAGCATCCGGCCAACGAAAGTTCTTGATTGTAGCCATATGCTACTTCACTAAGTGGGTGGAAGCCGACCCACTGGCATAGATTACTGAGGCCAAGGTGGAGAACTTCGTCCAGAACTACATCATCTTTCGATTCAGCATACCGCAGGCAATCATCACTGATAATAGAAGATAGTTCGACAACCCGAAGTTCCGAGACTTCTGCCAGCAATTCATATCGTCCATCGGCTAAATTCAGTCGGACATCCCCAATCCAACGAGGAGGTCGAAGTCACCAATCGAACAATCCTGCAGGGATTGAAGACCCGATTGAACGATGCCAAAGGGCTCTGGGCGGAAGAACTTCATTCTGTATTCTGGGCCTATCGGACTACCTCCCGGATGCCAACTGGGGAGACTCCATTCAACCTCACCTACGGGAGTGAAGCCGTCATACCGGTGGAAATCTCCTTACAATCCCTCCAGATTGATCATTTTGCCGTACTGGCCAATTCAGAACAAAGAAGGGCTGATCTAGACTTGCTCAAAGAAACCAGACTCCAGGCGAATTTGAAGATGGCGACCTATCGTTAAAAATGGCTAAATACTACAACTCTCGAGTCAAGGCTCGAACTTTCTAGGTCGGAGACCTAGTTCTACGGAGGACAGAAATCTCCAGATCAACCAAGCAAGGAAAGCTCTTTCCTAACTGGGAAGGTCCTTATCGGGTGATCGAAGTGGTCCGAGCTAGAACTTACCGACTCGAGCATCTAGATGGATGACAAGTGACACGTCTATAGAATGTAGATAATCTCTGCAAATATTATCAATGAAGACCACAATTCTTTCTATGAAAAAGTCCAACCTCGCTCGGCAAAGGCTCTAAGGCAGCCCACACCGAAAGTCCGACCTCGCTCAGCAAAGGCGCTAGGGCAGCCCACTCCAAAAGTCCGACCTTGATCGGCAAAGGCTCTAGGACAGCCCACACTGAAAGTCCGACCTCGCTTGGAAAAGGCTCTATGGTAGCCCACTTCGAAAGTCCGACCTCGCTCGACAAAGGCTCTATGGCAACCCATATCGAAAGTCCGACCTCGCTCGGCAAAGGCTCTATGCAGCCCACACCGAAAGTCCGACCTCGCTCGGCAAAGGCTCTAGGGCAGCCCACTCTGAAAGTCTGACCTCGGTCGGCAAAGGCTTTAGGGCAACCTACTCCGAAAGTTCGACCTCGGTCGACAAAGGCTCTAAGGTAGCCCACACCGAAAGTCCAACCTCGCCCGATAAAGGCTCTAGGGTAGCCCATACCAAAAGTCCGACCTAGCTCGGCAAAGGCTCTAAGGCAGCCTACACTGAAAGTCCGACCTCGCTTGACAAAGGCTGTAGGGCAGTCCACTCCGAAAGTCCAACCTCACTCGGCAAAGGCTCTAGGATAGCCCACACCGAAAGTTCGACCTCGCTTGGAAAATACTACTTGGGATCCTTAAATATTTGAGGGATTTCTCTATAAATAGTTAGTTTATGGGTTTGGATTAAACCAACCCTTTAACACTTAGTAAAATTTTTAAGAAGTTGGGTTCGGACTGAACCAACCGTTCAACACTTAGAAATATTCTCAAAGAAAGGAGCTTGGATCAAGCCGACCGTGCCACATTCAGAAAAAAGTAAATGCTAGAGATGCCTATCAAAGAAAGAAAATATTTCATTCATTGACAAAAATTTTCATACAAAAAGGGGGCAGGCTTTTACAACCAATCTTAAGCCTTGCCCGGCGGATACAAAGAAAAATTAACTGGAAGGGCTTCGGCTTCAGCCTCCCGTGCAGCGTCCGAAGTCCTGATCAAAGCCTCCGACGGTCCCGCTTCAGCAGCAGCTTGGGCGTCGACCCCAGGATCGGTCGGGCCCCCTTCTTCTTCGGCCGTCGACCTAACTGTATGGCGGACAGGTCGAGCTCCAGAAAGGCCTCCCTCAACTGGGTCGCACAGTTCGTCGATGCCGCCTGGAAAGCCCGAGCGCTCCTTTCGGCTTCGGCAGATCACTCCTCCTCCTCGTTCAGCCGACGGACTAAGGAGTTGATCTTTGCCTTTCTCTTCTTCAACTTAGCCTCCCGCTCAGCTAGTTGAGTTTGTAGGTCCTCCACCTGCTTCTTTGAAGATTCGACTTCAGCCTGATAGGCCGACAGCCTCTCCTCCGCTATTGTTCTGGCCACCTCCGACTCCTCGGCCTTCTTGGCTGCGACCTTTGTCCCGTAGAGCATCTCGCCGAGACCATCGTCCATCAACGAGATCCCGTAGACAAGTTGCAAGCAAAAATCTGAGTTAGTCATGTACAAAGAAAGAAGAATGGAAAGAAGAGGGTAAAAGAATGATGACCTACCCTCATTAAGTCGTAGTAGGCACCCTTCGCCACCTCATTCAGCTTCTATCGATTGGACTCCTTCCAGTCGGCTTCTGTCATCGCCCCTCTGAGCAGGCTCTAGCATGCTCCGTGTTGTGGAGGGCGTGCCAGTGCCGATATGTCTCGTGGCTGACACCACCAGCCTCCTCTCCTTCGGTCGTTCCCTTCCCTTTGTCCACGGGGGGAACCACTTCTGTCGGCTCAGTTGATGGTGAGGCTGAGGCCGTCACCACATCAGCCGGCTCTAACAACTCTTGCTCCGGTCGGGCGGCCGACTGCCCGACGGGGGATGAAGGTCCTGATGCCCTTGCCTCCAGTCGCTCCAATAGAGGTATGTTGTCCTCGTCGGAGTCCACCGTCACAACGGTTGCGGGCCATTCCTCCACTCGCTGCTTCTTCGGCCTTTCCACGGTCGGCCCTCTTTTTTACCTCCACCCTCTTTTCTCCTGTTACAAGGGAAAATCAAAGTAAGGGAAGCCCATATAACAAAAGGAAGAACCGACGACAACGGCTCCTATCCTACCTAGGTGTCTGTGGCGGCTGACTCCGGCCAACTGGAGGTTGTCCTCCCGAAGCAACTCTGGCACCATGGTGGGGCCGACCCCCTCCATCTCTCTGAAGTCGACCTGGTCGGCCATCAGCACTACCTTTCCCTCATTGGCCCTCGGCCTTGGTTCCCTCCATGATGGTTCGAAGCCCCAAAGCTGAAGGCTATCCACGTAGAAGAATTTGGACTTCCACCCGTGGATAGCTGACGAGAGACATCCTAGTATCTTTCGTCTGGGGCGGGACTAATCATCCACCACTCCTGGCTCATAAAGTCCTTCTTCAAGATGAAGAAATTGATAAAAATGGAGGTTCTGGGTTCGACTCCGGCCCTCGGCATAGAACCATGAAGCAACTGATCGCCCGAATGCTGTTCAAGGTCAGCTGCGTAGGGGTTATCCTATACGAATTAAAGACTTCGACAAAGAAGTCACACAGTGGGAATCTGAGGCCTGCCTTAAAATGGTCTTCGTACACCGAGAGAATTCCCGGCCTCAGCGGTCCGGTCACCCTCCCCTCCTGGTACGGGACGGTAAGGTGCAGGGTAGAAGGTATGTTATACCTAACCCTAATGGCTTCTACCCGTTCCCGAGTCATCTCAAACTGGATATCATTAAGGCCGGGTTCTTTATTCCTATGGATGGAACTACGGCTACCGGAGGCCATTGTTATAAAGTTTGAAGAAGGAAGGGGAAGACTAACCTGAAAACTGGGTTTCTAAGAAGACGAAGGCAGCGGAAAGGAGACGCTCTTTCTTTCTTCGAATGCGAATGCAGTAGGAAGCTCCCCCCGGACTCTCAACGCCTCCATTTATAGCCCTTCGAAGGACCGGTTCCCACCATCCCTCGAGTGCCACGACTCAGCCATCAGGCGGTACGACTCCCCACGTAGTGGAAGCCGATGCGATGGAAGGAAGCATGTTCGAGCCACGATCCACATGATCGCCAGATCAGCGACGGAGAGCTCACCCCGAACACGGTGCGAACCGCCCAGATGTCGCCACGTCACTCAAGTCGCATCCGAAGCCCAACAGCCGAGCGGGTCAGGCTGGCCACTCATCATTACGCCCCATCTGCATAAACTGCCTCCCCCGCCTCTAACACGGGGCCGACACCTATCCCGGGCACAGGATTCTGGAGTGGGAAGCGACTAGACGTAGTATGCCTGATCAGATCCATGATTGTCCCAAGGACAGACGCATTAAATGCGAAAATGATGCTCTCGTTCTTCGAAGCTACAGGTCTTCTCGAAGGCCAAGAGCAAGGGGGCAACTGTTATACCCAATCGGCTTATCCTCGAATCAGACCGGCGCCGACGATCCTTCGGCTCGGTTGAACTGAAGGCTCGACCGACCCACCTCAACAGAGGCCCGACCGGTCCACTTCACTAGAGGTCCGACTGACCCATTTCAGCAAAGGTCCGATCGGCCCACTTCAGTACAGGCCCGATCGGCCCACTTCAGCAGAGGTCCGACAGACCCATTTCAGCAGAAGCTCGACCGACTTAAGGCGAGCCACTCCAAGGATAGCCCGGGGGCTCTAGAAGTCCCTTTCAGCTGGTACCAAAATTCTGTTATAATAGAATCCTGACACATCAGCGCCACTACTCTGCAAATCCCATGACGCCACCCTATCCTGGTGCCACGTGGCCACTATCCAGATTCTTCTAGAGGTAGATCGGTCATTCCTTGCTTAGCCTCTAACGGATTCTGGCAAGTTTCTGCTCCTATATAAGGTAAAACGGTGGACTCCGAGCAGTAAGAAAGCTTTTCCCTTCTCCACGAGCTTATCTTCTTCGATTCCTCTATTTTGTTGTCCAAAGGCTCCCATTAACTTAGCCATCGGAGTATTCCCGCCGGAACATCGTCGGCCCGTGGAACTTTTTTGCAGGAATCGGGAGACGCGCACTCAGGCCAGCTCTAGGAACCCAGTCCGGGAGATTCAGCAGCAACACAAATATTATTTTTTTTCACCGAATCTAGCTCGAATTTCGAGTTCGAGAGTTTAAATTCGAGTTCAAGTATGGTTTGATTGATATAGAGCCAAGTCGGATTTCAAATATTATCTTCTTTTTTTTTTTTTATCGGATCTAGTTCAAGTTTTGAGACCGAGCATTTTAAATCTAACCAAGCTTGAATTTTTAACTACTTGACGTAGCTATGCTCGATTTCACCTCTGGACTTTATTCCCGCATGACATTGAAAGTGCATTCCATTCTTCCCGGTCAACAATTGAACAAGATAACCACAAGTCTACAATCATCACATGGAATAATCTCTTTGTTTTTCCAAATTGCAAACAAGCTCGATCCATTAATTTTGGTGTAAACTACAACACCAAGTCTAACTTTTCCATATTGCTATCGAGCTTATCCTGCTCCCTTCCAAGGAGGCCTGCATACATCATGCATGTGGACATGAGCCCCACATGCCCACGAAATTTGCGTCCATCGAGCAGTAGTTGGCAGACAGAGAGATAAACATGGACTGCAGCTCACGCATTGGTTCATGATAAGATAGTTTTTCAATCCTCATATCTTTTTTTACCAAAAAGACGGAAATTTTGTTTTTACCCTCCTGCCGTGAATCATGTGTATGCAAAATTACATGTCAAAAGTATGAACTAGTTTTCCGCCTCTTCTCCAAGCTAGCCCTTGTGAACGACCATCAAGAATTACAGTGCCATGGATTTCTCCAAATTATATAGATGCCTTAAGTTGCATTTAATTGTCATGCAATCCAGTATCTCAACTTGTATCGCAAAGAATATATGATATGGTAGACACCTCTATTTCTCTATGGATGATCATTTATTGGTTGTTTTGAGATCTATATGGATGGATGGATGGATGAAGATAGAGTCCGTAGCATTTTTTAGATCTATATGTGGATGATCTAACGATGGATTTATGAGAAGGTACGTGGAACCTCCTTTCATTCTAAAGATACAATCTCATCTCTACCCAGGAAGACTATTGCCAGGTGATAATATGGAACAGGGATAACTAATTATCCTAGACTTTATAACAAGGTTCATTTAGCATTATTAGTAATGGTTCAAATGGATTGAATTGATGAAATTAATCTAACCAGAATATGACTTCGCACAGATCCGGCCAACACATGATGTTAACCCATGGATCAAGAATGGGTCAAGGGTCGGTCTCCGACGGTGCAAAATACGGATGTCAAGAAATTGGATTTTTTTACCTTATCTAACCCACTCTACCTCCAAAGATCCAAGTTATCCAACATGATTGAACCCAATTTATCCAATCCTACCTAACAAAAATTACATCAAGATGTTTAAATTCAGTCCCTCGAACTTGGACCCAAACCAAAAAGAGAAGCCCCGTGGGTCAAATTTGGGCAATATTAGAGAACCCAAGAAAGGTTTTAATTGCATCCAACCTAGATCAATCCGGTCCATTTTTAACCCTAATTACCAGATATTTACCTTTTATTTTCTTTTCTTTTCTCCTTTTATTCAGAAAAGCTTCATTAAAGTGTGCACATGGTTCGTTTTTACCCCCTTATTGATGTTCTGGTTCAACAACCTCAACCACAAAGACCTTTAACTTTTATTTCTTATCACGTTGACATCCATCACATCAGTCTAATCAATCAATATTTTAACAAGTTGAAAAATAAGATCACCTATTTTATAGGATTTTTTAAAAATATTATTTTTTAAAATTAATATCATCAAAATACTGCCCGTTGAAATAATTTTACCATTTTATCGTAGGCATGGGGTCACGTGGTATTTTTTTTATCTTTTGCCATCTGGACGAGGGGTTGGCAGGTGGCATATGCGTTCTTGAAACACAGGTTCGGGAACCTCAATCTTCTTAGATTTTTTTTAATTTTTTTAAAAAAATACTTGAGCTTTTTTTTTTTTTTTAGTCCATCATGATTTTTTAATCAGAAGAAGGCGCAGGTTGAGCATTCAAATGAATTTTTTTTTCATTTTAGAGGGCGCAGATTTAACCTGCTCCAGGTTTTTTATTATTATTATTATTATTATTTATTTTATTTTATTAGAAGGTATAGGTTCAGAATGTGCCTTCACATAATTTTTTATTATTATTATTTTAGGAGTAGGTTGAACACGTGCCTTTAATATTTTTTGATTTTTATTCGGAGACGCAGGTTGAACAAATAATTTTTTTTTTCATTTAAAAAAAAATAGTGGCCGGACCAGTGGCAGTATCGGCATCCGGATCGGCGATCGAATCGATGGTCGGACCCTTAGACATATCGATGGCAGGACTGGTAGCAGTACCGATATCCGGATCGGTCACCGGACCGGTGGTCGAACCCTTATTCGGACCTGTAGCAAGACCGGCGATCGAACTCCTGATCGACTGGTGACCAGACCGGTGACAGGACCGGTATTCAGATCGGTGGTAGGACGGCATCCGGACTGATGGCAGGACCGACGATCGGACCGGTTGTCGGACCCCTGGTCAGACCGGTGGCAAGACTGGTGGTTAGACGAGAAACCGAACCGATGACCGAATGGCAATTGGATATGATCGTCGATCCAATCCAGTCGCCAGTTTGGCCATCGATCCGATTGCCGGTCCGGTCATCGATCCGATTACTAATTTGATTGGGTACTAACACCGATATAACTGGCGATCGGATTGGTATTGGCCTGGTAACCGGACTGGTAGCCGGATTAGCACCGGGTTGATGGTCGGACTGACGGATTGGCACCAACCCGATAGGCGAATTGGCAACCGGACTGGCGACTAAACCATAACCAACTAAATTATAAATTTTATATTTTATTATAAAATATTGATTATATTTTATATTATAATATAATATTTATTGTTACAGCCGTGACAGTGACGTGGCCAGGCTCAGGTAACACCGAATGCGAGCGAGCCACGTGTAAGTTTCCCCGGCCGAGTCAGCGCCACGTCTTCAAAGCCAGGATCGGCAAGGCTACACCGCCCGACGACTGTCTGAGGCAAACCGCCCTGCCGAGGTCGAGTTCGGCTCGGAGTTCCTCTACCACCTCATTGGCGCCCGGGCCCGGAGGGGTCCGCCTAAGTGAGGTCGGCCGAGGTCAGGCGACCTCCTGCCACCTCGCCAGGTGTCCACCCAGGAGGGGTCCACCTAAGCCGAGGTCGGCCGGTCCTTCGCCCTTCGCCAGGTGGCCACCCGGAGATGGGTCCACCTCGGCCGGAGCCAGGCAACCTCCTGCCACCTCGCCAGGTGTCCACCCAGGAGGGGTCCACCTAAGCCGAGGTCGGCCGGTCCTTCGCCCTTCGCCAGGTGGCCACCCGGAGACGGGTCCACCTCGGCCGGAGCCAGGCAACCTCCTGCCACCTCGCCAGGTGTCCACCCAGGAGGGGTCCACCTAAGCCGAGGTCGGCCAGTCCTTCGCCCTTCGCCAGGTGGCCACCCGGAGACGGGTCCACCTCGGCCGAAGCCAGGCGGCCTCCTGCCACCTCGCCAGGTGTCCATCCAGGAGGGGCCCACCTTAGCCGAGGCCGGCTGATCCTTCGCCCTTCGCCAGGTGGCCACCCGGAGACGGGTCCACCTCAGCCGAAGCCAGGCGACCTCCTGCCACCTCGCCAGGTGTCCACCCAGGAGGGGTCCACCTAAGCCGAGGTCGGCTGATCCCTCGCCCCTCGCCAGTTGGCCCCCGGAGACGGGTCCAACTCAGCCGAGGTCAGACCGCTCGTACGGAGAGGGCCCCGGGGAGAGGGACGGGCCCCGAGGCCATCCCTCGGGCCGTACGAATCCCAGACGGCGTCCCGTACGGAGGGCGGCGGCACGCGGAACATCACTTGCATCGGCCCGACAGGTCCCGCAGCCGAGAGACCCGATCCTAACGGAACAGGCCCCATAGATGAATGGCGCCCACGCTTGGGGAAGAGAGCGCTCTCACTGAGCCCGAGGCCTGACCGGCCGTCCTGCCAGTGCCGCCCTCCCCTCTTTCTCTTCTGTTTTTTGCCTTTTCCCTGCTGGGCCCGACGGACGAGGTCGGAAAGCCGCCTAGCCTCCTTCACCGAAAAGGGAAAAGAGAAGAGGACGAGGGAGGGGAGTTTCCGAGGAGGAAAAAGACAAGCGCACGACGGAAGGAGATAAAGAAGGAGGAATCTGGGGACGACAAGGTAAGCCAACCAGCCTGGGGACAAGAAAAAGGACCGGCAAAAGGCTTCGCTCCGAGAGAAAAACCAGAGATCCCGAGAGGGGAACACTGGGTGTGAGCTCGGCAAGGAGGCCCAGCCGAGATTCTGGTCCCCAGAGCGCTTTCTTCATCAGTTAACTCTCTAAGTCTGGGACCCTTTCGAGGGTCCGGTGGAGAGTCTGTTCCTTCTCGTCGTCTACTGACTTGACCGTCGGAGCTCCCTCGCCGGGATCCCCGGCCAGGGTCTTCTAACCCCTTTTTTGCAGGTTCTCCACGGGAAGGGAGGCTCCCTCGCCAGGCGGTCAGGAGGGATCGACGGATCCGTGGCACGGGCGCGGCGGCGAGAGCGGCAACAGATTGGCGCACCAGGTAGGGGGGCAGGACACTAACCCCTAGCGGGAACCAGCTTTCTGCAGGTATCACGCTCTCCAGCAATGGTGGTCACTCGTGGTCGCGAGGCGTCCACCAGCCATGTGGGGGAAGTCCACTCCCCTCCAGGGGGCCACAGCCTCGAAGGGGAGCTTCCGGCTCCCCCTCCTCTTCCACAACAGCCTACCCCGGTGGACGGTCCCTCGCGGCCATCGCCCAGCAGCTGCAGACCTTGACCTCAGCGGTCCGACAGCTTCAGCATCAGCAACGGTCCCTGGCCACCCAGCCGCAGCCAGGGACCCCCGCGGCCCGAGCCACGGGGCAGCGTGGGAGCCTGCGCTCAATCCAGGGCAGGCCATCCCACCCGAGGGCCGTCTCCAACCCCCGGGGTAGCCACCAAGCTCCCGCAAAGAGAAACTATTCCGGTTCGGAGGATCACGAGAGTCGATCCCCGACCGACGAGGCCGAAACGGTGCATCGCAGCAAGCGACGCCGAGGCCAGACTTCGCGCCGAGACCGATCGGCGCCCCCTTCACCTGCAGTCTCGGTGGATGACTCCACCGACGAAGCCATCAGGTGCCAGGCCGAGAGGCGCCTGGAAGAGCATGAGCGCAAGTTGGCGGAGTTCGCCCGCCGATTCGCCGACCTGCAGAACTCGTCGGCAGACCCGGCGGGCTACGACTCCCGCCCCCCTTTCTCCGAAGAAATCCAGGCGGAACCAATCCCGAAACGGTTCCGCATGCCGCAGGTGGATCCCTACGACGGGACCACCGACCCCCTGGATCATTTGGAGAGCTATAAGGCTCTCATGAGGGTCCAGGGGGCCACCGACGCCCTTCTATGCATCGCCTTCCCGGCAACCCTTCGGAAGGCCGCTCGAGTCTGGTTCACCCGCCTCGAGCCCGGATCCATTTGCTCCTTCCATCAGTTGGAAGGAAAGTTCGTGGCGCACTTTGACGCTTGTCGAAAGGTGCCAAGAGAGGTGGACAGCCTCTTCTCCATCCGCTAGCAGGACCAGGAGCTGCTCCGGGACTACATCACCCGGTTCAAGACCGTAGCCCTGGAGATCTACAGCTTGGACGAGCCCGTCGCCATGCTGGCTTTGAAGCGCGGGCTTAAGACATCCCGCTTAACCTATTCCCTGGACAAGAAGCCGCCCAGGACGTACTCCGAGCTCCTCCCCGCGCCCACAAGTACATCCGAGCGGAGGAGGCTGACCGCACCCGTCGAGAGCTGGACGGGAAGACTCCGAAAAAGCCGCTCCCGAGGGACACCTCGGGAGCTCGGAGGCCCGGGCCGTCTGCCGACCCTCACCCGAATCCAAGGCCGAGGGGCGAAGCCACTCCCGAGCGGAGGTACACCCCTCTCCTCGCACCTCGAACGAAGATCCTCATGGAAATCGAGGGCGAGCGCTACCTCCGCCGACCTCCTCCTCAGAACCCAAGAGCCGTCCGAGACAAATCAAAGTACTGCCAGTTCCACCGCGAGCACGGGCATGACACGGAGGGGTGTCGCCATCTGAAGCGGGAGATTGAGGAGCTGATCAGGAGGGGTTACCTCAGGAAGTTCGTCAAGAACGAGGCCCCCTCTGAAGGGCAGTCGCTCGCGGCCTTACCACCTGCCCCTGCGATCGACAACCGCCCAACGGAGAAGCCCGTGGGCATGATCTCACGCGGGTCTGGCCGAGCAATGAAGAGGGCCCGGGAAGTCCCGGAGAATGTAATCCCTCCCAAGGGAGGGGAAATTAATGACAATGTAAACAACGATGCCGTGGTGGTCGAGATGACCATCGCGAAGCATCCTGTACATCGAATCATGGTGGATAGTGGAAGCTCGGCTGACGTACTTTTTTACGATGCTTTCTCTCGGATGAACTTATCCCCCGATCAGCTGAAACCGGTGCACATCCCCCTGGTAGGTTTTACAGGGGACTCCGTGGGGGTCGAAGGGGATATCACTCTCCCGGTCACCGCCGGATCCCCACCCCGGCAGGCGACCGTCCTAATAACATTCACCGTCGTCAGGCTCCCTTCGCCTTACAATGCCATTCTCGGGCATCCCGGGCTCAACCAACTGGATGCCACCATCTCCACGAGGAGGCTGTTGGTGCAGTTCCCCACGCCTTCCGGGCTCGGGAAGATGAAGGGGACGATCCAGCCAGTCCCGCTCTGCCTCCAGACGGTCCCAGGCGCCAGGGGCGCGGAGCTCGCCCATGATATTGGCGACCTCGATCTGAGAGAGAAGGAACCCAGGGGAGGGCCTGTAGAGCAACTACTGACTTTCCCCCTCGGTTCGGACCCCCTGAAGACGGTGCAAGTGGGGCCCAGCTCCCCGAGGAAGAGCGAACCCGCCTGCTGGAGTTCCTCCGTGCCAACGCCGACGTGTTCGCCTGGCCAGCAGCCGATATGCCGGGCATCCCGCCCGAAGTCATCATGCACAGGCTGAACGTGGACCCAAGTTGCCGCCCGGTCTGCCAGAAGAAGAGAAGCTTCGCCGTGGAGAGGCAGAAGGCAATCAACGAGGAAGTAGAGAAGCTCCTCGCCGCCGGTTTTGTCCGAGAGGTCCAGTACCCCAGTTGGCTGGCGAACGTGGTCATGGTAAGGAAGAATAGTGGTAAGTGGAGGATATGTGTGGACTACACCGACCTCAACCGAGCTTGCCCAAAGGACAGCTTCCCTCTTCCAAAGATCGACCAGCTGGTCGACACCACCTCGGGGCATCGCCTCCTGTCGTTCATGGACGCCTTCTCCGGATACAACCAGATCCGGATGAACCCGGAGGACGAAGAGCACACTGCCTTCATAACTGACCGCGGGACTTTTTGCTACAGGATGATGCCCTTCGGCCTCAAGAATGCGGGGGCGACGTACCAACGTCTGGTCAATAAAATCTTCAAAGACCAGATAGGCCGCAACATGCAGGTGTACGTGGACGACATGCTGGTGATGAGCAAACTCGATTCGGACCACGTGGCTGACTTGACGGAGACGTTCGGCAACCTCCGGCGCCATCAGATGAAGCTGAACCCGGCGAAGTGCGCCTTCGGCGTCTCCGCCGGGAAGTTCCTAGGGTTTATGGTGACTCAAAGAGGAATCGAGGCCAACCCAAAGAAGGTCTAGGCCATCCTGGACATGGAGCAGCCCGCCTCCAAGAAGCAAGTGCAGCAACTGACCGGCCGAGTCGCGGCCCTTAGCCGTTTTATCTCCAGGTCGGCGGACCGCTGCCGTCCCTTCTTCAAGGTGCTGAGGAAGATGAATGACTTTGCTTGGACCGAGGAGTGTCAGCAGGCCTTCGAGGAACTGAAGAAGACGCTTGCATCGCCACCGTTGCTGTTCAGGCCCGAGGAGGGAGAGGAGCTTACCCTCTACCTGGCGGTTACCCCGGAGGCCGTCAGCTCTGTCTTGGTCCGAACCGATGACCAGGGGCTCCAGCGGTCGGTGTACTATACCAGCAAGCTTCTCCGAGATGCAGAGTTCAGGTATTCCCGGCCCGAGAAACTTGTTTTTGCGCTAATAGTGTCTGCCCAGCGTCTCAGGCCCTATTTCCAAGCGCACCCCATTGCCATTTTGACGGATCAACCGCTGAAAGCAGTGCTCAGCCGACCCGATACTTCGGGATGATTGGCCAAGTGGGCACTGAAACTCAGCGAGTTCGACATTACATACATGCCAAGGTCGGCCATGAAGGCGTAGGTGCTGGCCGATTTCTTGGTCGAATGTGCGGGCTTGGGCAAGGAGCCCGAGGAAGGCCCCCCGGCCCAGCCGATGGAGGTTGGCACTGATGAGCCTGGAGAGGACGCCTGGATCCTCCATGTAGACGGAGCCTCAAACTCCGGCGGGAGCGGAGCTGGGCTCATCCTTGCCAACGGCGACGGGGTCATCGCCGAGTGCGCACTCCGTTTCCAATTCCCCGCAACAAATAACCAGGCGGAGTATGAGGCACTTCTTGCCGGACTGAGAGTCTCCCGCGAGCTGGGCGTGACCAACCTCAGAGCTTTCACTGACTCCCAGCTCGTGGCGGGGCAGGTATCCGGGGAGTACGTCGCACACGACCCCCAAATGGCGAAGTACTTGGAGCTCGTCAAGGCGGGCGCGTCCAAGTTCCGGTGCTTCAACATCTTCCATATCCCCCGCGGGGAGAACGCCCGCGCGGATGCCCTCTCTCGGCTGGCGACCCTGCCGGACACGATGCTGGGACGCGCTCATGTGGAGCGCCTTGAGGTCCCAAGCCTCGAAGCACCGGTGGAGGTCCATCAGGTCAGCCAGGAGCCCAGCTGGATGGACACGTACGCTGCGTATATCGCCAGCGGCACCCTGCCGGAGGACCGAGAGGCGGCTCGCCTCATCAGGAAGAAGGCCGTGCGGTTCGTCCTGATGGACGGGCAGTTGTATCGAAGGTCCTACTCCTACCCCCTCCTCAAGTGCGTAGGACCCACAGAAGCCAAGCTTGTGCTCCAGGAGATTCACGAAGGCATCTGCGGGAACCACGTGGGGGGCAGGGCATTGGCGTACAAGGCCCTCCGTCAGGGCTACTTCTGGGAAACAATGAAGGAAGACGCCGCCGACTTCGTGAAGAAGTGCGACCGGTGCCAGCGTCACGCCACGGTGCAGCGGCAACCCTCCAACCCAATCTCTCAGCTCTCAGCCCCCTGGCCGTTCGCCCAGTGGGGGATGGACCTCCTGGGCCCATTCCCGCCGGCGTCTGGCTAGCGGAAATTCTTGATAGTGGCTATCGACTACTTCACGAAGTGGGTCGAGGCCGAATCCTTGGCGAGGATCACCGAAGCAAACGTCGCCAAGTTCTTCTGGAAGTCCATCGTCTGCCGCTTCGGCCTCCCCCACACCGTGGTCACCGACAACGGACGCTAGTTCGACTGCCGGGAATTCGAAGAATTCTGCAGCAACCTCGGCATCAGGCATCGCTTTACCTCGGTGGCGCACCCTCAGACCAACGGGGAGGCCGAAGTCACGAACAGGACCATTCTTCAGGGCCTCCGCACGCGGCTGGACCAGGCCAAGGGCAGGTGGGCCGACGAGCTTCCCAGCGTCCTTTGGGCATACCACACCACCCCAAGGACGGCTACCGACGAAACCCCGTTCAACCTCGTCTTCGGAGCCGAGGCAGTCATCCCGATCGAGCTCAGCCTGCCCACGCTGCGCGTGGACCAATACGACGAGATAGAAAACCCAGCCAGGATGATGCTCAACCTAGACCTTCTCGAGGAAACGAGGGACAAGACCCGAATCCGAATGGTGGCGTACCGGCAACGTGTAGCCAGACATTACAACTCCCGAGTGCGGCCGAAGGTTTTTCGTCCCGGAGACTTGGTCCTCCGGCGCGCCGAAGCCTCCCAGCCACGGGAATGCGGCAAGCTATCGCCCAACTGGGAAGGCCCATATCGGGTGGCAGAAGCCCTCCCTCATGGAGCATATTACTTGGAGGAAATGACAGGTGCCAGGTTCCCCCGGACGTGGAACTCCTCGAACCTGAGGATGTACTACCAGTAATGTAAGGCTCCCGGTTCCTGTAACAAAGTTCCCCCACTTCAAACACTCCCTTCTCACTTTGACAAGAAGGCCTACGGCATCGGGTTCAAACCGCAGATCCTGGGCTTCGACCTGGAAGGCGGCGCCGAACCCAGTTCGCCCATGCAAGCCCGGAGAACAGCTCAGCAAGCCGCACAAGGCTTGAGAAAGCCTACGGCATCGAGCTCAGTCCGGAGATCCTGGGCTTCGGCCTGGAAGGTGGCACCGAACCCAGTTCGCCCACGCAAGCCCGGAGAACAGCTCAGCAAGCCGCGCAAGGCTTGAGAAAGCCTGCGACATCGAGCTCAGTCCGGAGATCCTGGGCTTCGGCCTGGAAGGTGGCGCCGAACCCAGTTCGCCCACGCAAGCCCGGAGAACAGCTCAGCAAGCCGCGCAAGGCTTGAGAAAGCCTGCGGCATCGAGCTCAGTCCGGAGATCCTGGGCTTCAGCCTGGAAGGTGGCGCCGAACCTAGTTCGCCCATGCAAGCCCGGAGAACAGCTCAGCAAGCCGCGCAAGGCTTGAGAAAGCCTGCGGCATCGAGCTCAGTCCGGAGATCCTGGGCTTCGGCCTAGAAGGTGGCGCCGAACCTGGTTCGCCCATGCAAGCCCGGAGAACAGCCCAGCAAGACGTGCAAGGCTTAAGAAAGCCTGCGGCATCGAGCTCACTCCGGAGATCCTGGGCTTCGGCCTGGAAGGTGGCGCCGAACCCAGTTCGCCCACGCAAGCCCGGAGCATAGCCCAGCAAGCCGCGCAAGGCTTGAGAAAGCCTGCGGCATCGAGCTCAGTTCGGAGATCCTGGGCTTCGGCCTGGAAGGTGGCGCCGAACCCAGTTCGCCCACGCAAGCCCGGAGCACAGCCCAGCAAGCCGCGCAAGGCTTGAGAAAGCCTGCGGCATCGAGCTCAGTCCGGAGATCCTAGGCTTCGGCCTGGAAGGTGGCGCCGAACCCAGTTCGCCCACGCAAGCCCGGAGCACAGCCCAACAAGCCGCGCAAGGCTTGAGAAAGCCTGCGGCACTGAGCTCAGTCCGGAGATCCTAGGCCTCGGCCTGGAAGGCGGTGCAGAAACCGTGTTGCCTGCGCGAGCATGAAAGCGACCCAAAGTCGGGCCCGCTTAAGGCTTGCTCTGCAGCCGCGCGATCCGGCAGACCCCCAGCATTCGATTTGAGCAATGGAAGGACCAGGCCTGCAACTGCTTCAAGTATTCCATACCAGCATCTCAGAAAGAAAGAAAAGAAAGGCGAGATGGAATGAAAGAACTCAAGCTTTGGTAAATAGGGATTTTCATTAATACAAGTAGCCAGTACAAGCTGGGAGTCCCGACAGGCCGGGACTCCCCAAAAGAAGAAAAAACAACAACGACAGAAGCAAAAGAGAAGAAGATATCCGGAAGAAGGCGTCGGGTTCACTGAGGTGCGGGATCGGAGCCCTCTGCCGGGGGCGCGGGTGCTGCGTCCTCGACTTCTATGACGGCCGGCTCCTGGGGCTGCTCTGGAGCCACGGCATCGCTGATCGACGGCGCTGCAGGAGTCGCTTCGGCCATGCCGGAGGCCCTGCTCTCGCCCCCTGGCCTCCTGCCACCGATCACTATCCCGCTCAGATCCAGCTGGGGGAAGAAGGCCCCCACCTTCTCCCGGCACATCCGGAACCCCTTCAGGAAGGAGTCCACGGCGGCCTCCCGGACCTCCGACGTGTACTCGTCGGAAGCCCGGAATTTGGGGACGGCCTCTTGCGCCTCCCGCTTGGCTGCCTCCAGGAGCCCGTTGACGTACGCGCTCCGGTCCTTCGCCGCGGCCGCGTCTCGCCGGGCCTCCTCCAGCTGGCGCTCCAGCCACTGGGAGTGGGCCTGCAGGCGGGCCTTCTCCGCCACCTCCTCCTCTGTTCGGCGCTGGTTGGAGGTCCGCTCCTCCGACAAGGAGGCCTCCAGCTCCTTGTTCCGCTCCTTGGAACGCGCCAGGTCGGACTGGAGGGCTTGTTTCTCGGCTCGCAGCTCGGCCCCCTTCTCCATCAAGTCCTTGACGTCGGCCGCGAGCTTGCCGAGTCTCAGCTCCCGCTCGGAGTCCCTTTTGGCGTTCCCTACGAGGAAGTTCCTCAGTAGGAGAACGTCGTTCCCGATCTGCAACAACAAAAGCAAAAGGTCAGAATAAAGGAAGCTAAGCCTCGAAAGAAAAGAAGGAAGAAGCTCGGACTTACCGTGAAGAGCTGCGGGAGGATCCCGAGCAGCGCGTCTGCGTAATCTCGGCCGCCCCGAGCTCGGCGGTCCCGGGCGGTGGAGGCGTACTCCATGACCTTCTCCGCCAGCCCCTTGTCGAGGATGACCGAGTCCCGGTGGGTGAGCACCGGTGCCGGAGCCTTCGGGCCGGCTCCTGCGGCGGCCGCCCCCTCAGCTGAGGCCGCAACCGACGGGCCGGCGGTGGCCACAGGCGGCGCTGTCGAGGCGGCAGCGACACGGGCCCGACGCTGGGCGGAGCAGCAGGCGGTGGAGCCTCTCGGCAGCGGCGCCACCAGGTCGCGCGGCCAGGGCATCAGCAGCCCCGCCCTGAGTTCGCCTGGGCGGGGGAACGACAGCAATCGAGCTGGGCACGATCGCCATCACGACCTCCCGGCTCGTCTCCGTGCGAGCCCTCTTCGCCGCGGGCTCGTCCACCTCACGACATCCCGCTGGGCTGCCCCCTCCAAGAGGTTCTCCAGTGAAAATTTCATCCCTGCAAAACAAAGGAACGGAGAGTCAGCCGGCTCAGTTATAAAGAAGAAGGGGGGCAGAGATCAAAGTGGAGCCGAGTCTCACCGTCTCGCAGATGGGACTGATCCCGGCCTCAAAAAGATTCTGCTCAGAGAGCAGAACCTCGAGTGCCGGGACCACGTCGCTCAGGAGCTGGGAATAGGACTCCTGGTCCGCCGACTCGACCCGAGGATTCCGGTTCGGGGTCCGGTCCGGTTCACTCCAGGTCCAGTCGACGTCTTCGACTGAGGCAAAGAAAAATCGGTTCTTCCAGCCCTTCACCGAGGAAGGGATGTCGAACCGGAGACACCTGGGCCTGGGTGAAATGTACCACCAGCCGTCATCAGTGGAGCACTTCTTCAGGGTGAACAAGGCCCTGAAGAGGG
Organism: Areca catechu; assembly: GCA_021397845.1. Lineage (NCBI taxonomy): Eukaryota > Viridiplantae > Streptophyta > Magnoliopsida > Arecales > Arecaceae > Areca > Areca catechu. The sequence goes on along the minus strand of CM038040.1, from coordinate 9,845,636 downwards.
AGAAACGAGCAACGAACCCGTGGAAATGACAGAAGACAATGAAAGAAAAGATGACCCGGATGGCGTTGGGAGCCAGCTGGGCCGGGACAAGCCGAAAATGGCTAAGGAAGGAAAGAAAGAAGGGGTGCAGAGGAAACCGAAGACCCCCAAGGAGGAAGTCTTCGTAGAAGGCAATGCGGCCGGGGCCACTCATGGTGACGCGCTCCCCGGACCGCGGAACAAACAAGCGGATGGACCCTGGGATGCCGTAAGCATCCCGGAGCAGAGAAAGATCACCTTCGGTCATGGTGGAGGCATGACCGGAGGGACCGGCGGGAAGAGAAGGAGGTGCAGGAAGAGCAGGAAGAGCCGGAAGAGAGCGAAGGGGGACAGCAGGAGCAACCGGAGGAGGCCGGGTCCCCCTAGGGATGCCAATGGTGACACCCCCGGGTTGCAGACGCCGGTGGATCTCCTCCGGATCGTCTCCTCATCTGAGGAGGAAGAAGATGGAGTCCTCGGCCGGGATGGACCGGCCTCGTCCGGGTTGGAAGAGACATGGCGACGGCGCGCCATAGAAAAGGAAAGGACAAAAGATTAGAAAAGAAACGAGAAAGAAGGAGGGGGGCTAGAGGAGAAGAAGGAGGCACTCACCGAAAATATGCCAGACGAGCGCGAGCAACAGGAGTTGTTAGCCTGCAGCAAACCGCCCATGAAGCAAGGGAAAAGGCCTCGTTCTGGAAAGTCCCCTCCCTTTCAAACTCAGCCGACAGCGGCCGTACCCGTCATTCCGCCTCAGGCCACTGGAGGATCGCCACGTGGGCGCACGCCCGACACCGACGCCTCGTTAGCAGAGTAACGGCCTCTGCCTCGAAGCGACGCATTAATTACGGGCAAGTGGGCGACGCGTGGCGGCTCCCCATAGGTTTTCAGCCACATCGAGCCACGGCGACGAGGATCGTGGCAATTATGATGCAAGATCTTCGCCTCTCCACGTCATGTCCGTATTTAATCCTGACGTTCCGTTCTACGACGCCCCGACGGAACGGCGGGCTGGGGGCAACTGTTATAGCCATGACAGTGACGTGGCCAGGCTCAGGTATCACCGAATGCGAGCGAGCCACGTGTAAGTTTCCCCGGCCGAGTCAGCGCCACGTCTTCAAAGCCAGGATCGGCAAGGCTACATCGCCCGACGACTGTCTGAGGCAAACAGCCCTGTCGAGGTCGAGTTCGGCTCGGAGTTCCTCTACCACCTCATTGGCGCCCGGGCCCGGAGGGGTCCGCCTAAGTGAGGTCGGCCGAGGTCAGGCGACCTCCTGCCACCTCGCCAGGTGTCCACCCAGGAGGGGTCCCCCTAAGCCGAGGTCGGCCGGTCCTTCGCCCTTCGCTAGGTGGCCACCCGGAGACGGGTCCACCTCGGCCGGAGCCAGGCGACCTCCTGCCACCTCGCCAGGTGTCCACCCAGGAGGGGTCCACCTAAGCCGAGGTCGGCCGGTCCTTCGCCCTTTGCCAGGTGGCCACCCGGAGACGGGTCCACCTCGGCCGGAGCCAGGCGACCTCTTGCCACCTCGCCAGGTGTCCACCCAGGAGGGGTCCACCTAAGCCGAGGTCGGCCGGTCCTTCGCCCTTCGCCAGGTGGCCACCCGGAGACGGGTCCACCTCGGCCGGAGCCAGGCGACCTCCTGCCACCTCGCCAGGTGTCCACCCAGGAGGGGTCCACCTAAGCCGAGGTCGGCCAGTCCTTCGCCCTTCGCCAGGTGGCCACCCGGAGACGGGTCCACCTCGGCCGAAGCCAGGCGGCCTCCTGCCACCTCGCCAGGTGTCCATCCAGGAGGGGCCCACCTAAGCCGAGGCCGGCTGATCCTTCGCCCTTCGCCAGGTGGCCACCCGGAGACGGGTCCACCTCAGCCGAAGCCAGGCGACCTCCTGCCACCTCGCCAGGTGTCCACCCAGGAGGGGTCCACCTAAGCCGAGGTCGGCTGATCCCTCGCCCCTCACCAGTTGGCCCCCGGAGACGGGTCCAACTCAGCCGAGGTCAAACCGCTCGTACGGAGAGGGCCCCGGGGAGAGGGACGGGCCCCGAGGCCATCCCTCGGGCCGTACGAATCCCAGACGGCATCCCGTACGGAGGGCGGCGGCACGCGGAACATCACTTGCATCGGCCCGACAGGTCCCGCAGCCGAGAGACCCGATCCTGACGGAACAGGCCCCATAGATGGATGGCGCCCACGCTTGGGGAAGAGAGCGCTCTCACTGAGCCCGAGGCCTGACCGGCCGTCCTGCCAGCGCCGCCATCCCCTCTTTCTCTTCTATTTTTGCCTTTTCCCTGCTGGGCCCGGCGGACGAGGTCGGAAAGCCGCCTGGCCTCCTTCACCGAAAAGGGAAAAGAGAAGAGGACGGGGGAGGGGAGTTTCCGAGGAGGAAAAAGACAAGCGCACGACGAAAGGAGATAAAGAAGGAAGAATCTGGGGACGACAAGATAAGCCAACCAGCCTGGGGACAAGGAAAAAGGACCGGCAAAAGGCCTCGCTCCGAGAGAAAAACCAGAGATCCCGAGAGGGGAACACTGGGTGTGAGCTCGGCAAGGAGGCCCAGCCGAGATTCTGGTCCCCAGAGCGCTTTCTTCACCAGTTAACTCTCTAAGTCTGGGACCCTTTCGAGGGTCCAGTGGAGAGTCTGTTCCTTCTCGTCGTCTACTGACTTGACCGTCGGAGCTCCCTCGCCGGGATCCCCGGCCAAGGTCTTCTAACCCCCTTTTTTGCAGGTTCTCCGCGGGAAGGGAGGCTCCCTCGCCAGGCGGTCAGGAGGGATCGGTGGATCCGTGGCACGGGCGCGGCGGCGAGAGCGGCAACATTTATAATTTAATATATTATAATATATTTATTATATTATATTTATTATATATTATAATGAATTTTATATTATATTATTAATATTTTATATTATTATTAAGATGGTAATTTATGACTATGATAGTATATGTTTAAATTTTTTAAATTCTTTATTTTTTTATTTTAAAATGGAGAGGCCGAAAATAAGATAAAATCACAGGTACAATCTGTGATTTCACTTTGCCTGCGACTTCTTTTATTTTTTTAATATTTTTTAAAATTCTTAATTTTATTATATTATTTTAAATATTTTATTATATCATTTTAAATTTTATTATATTTTTTAATATATGTTTTTATTATATTAATATTTAATGAAAAGGGAGTGCATTTAAAGCATTTGGAATGCATTTAATGCTTCAAGATTTTTTAAAATTTTTTTTAAAAACACCTGAGCTTTTTTTTTTTTTTTTTTGAGTCTGTGATGTTTTTTTAATTAAAAAAATATATAAATGTAATAAAATTTAAAATAAAATAATAAAATATTAAAAATAACATAATTGAATTAAAATATTTATAATAATATAATAAAATTATAATATTTAAAATATTTAAAATATATAATAAAATTAAATATTAAAAAAATATTAAAAAATTAAAAGAAGTTGCAGGTAAGTGAAGTCTTAGGCCGCACCTACGATTTCATCTTGTTCTTGTACCTTTATTTTTAAAATTAAAAAATTTAAAAATTAAAAAAATTAAAATATATATAAGTAAAGTCATAAATTACAATCTTAATAAAAATATAAAATATTAATATTATAAAATAAAATTTATTATAATATATAATAAATATAATAATATTATAATAAATATAATAAATATTTTATAATAAATATAATAAATAGTCGTTAGTCCGGTCGTCAATTCGCCTGTCGAGCCAGTGCCAATCCGTTAGTCAACCATCAACCCGGTACTAATCCGATCGCCAGTCCGATCACCAGGCCGATACCAGTTCGGTCGCTAGTTTGATCGATGTCAGTACCCAATCGGATAGTGATCAGACCAATGATCAGATTGGTGGCTGGACGGGCAATCGAATCGGTGGCGACACTGGTGACTGGATTGGATCGATGATCAAATCCAGTCACCATTCTGGTCGCCGGCCCGGTTGCCATTCTGATCACCGGTCCGATCTCCCGTCTGGCACCGGTCCTGCCATCGGTCTAACCAGAAATCCGACCATCGGTCCGATCGTTGGTCTTGCCACCAATCCAGATGCCAGTCCTGTCATCGGTCCAAACGCCGATTCTGCCACCGGTTCGGCAGTCGGTCCGACCAGGATATGGTCGTCGATCCTATCACCGGTATGGTCATCGGTTCTGCGATCGATCTGGATGCCAGTAATGGCACTGATCCGGTCCCCTTTTTTTTCCAAATTAGAAAAAAAAATTTATTTGAAGGTACAAATCAAAAAAAAAAAAAAAGTTGTACGCGCATGTTGAACATGTGCTTTCTAATAAAAATCAAAAAAAAATTGAAGGCACACGGTGAATATGCGCCTCCTAAATGGGAAAAAATCAAATAAAAAAAAAATACGCGTAGATTGAACCTGCGCCTTCTAAAATGGAATAAAAAAATTCATTCGATGGAACCTGCGCCTTCTTCTAATTTGAAAAAAAAAACATCATGGACTCCCAAAAAAAAGCTCAGGTATTTTTTTAAAAAAAATTTCTGAAAAGACGCAGGTTTAACTCGCATTCACCGAACCTGCATCTTTAGCACGCATGTATCACCTGCCAACCTGTCATCTAGATGGCAAAATAAAAAAAAATGTCACGTGACACCATACCACGGTAAAATGATAAAATTATTTCAACCGACGGTTCTTTGATACCATTAATTTTTTAAAAATTCCATATTTTGTAATTAATATTTTATTCACCAGTCAAAACAAATGCGCAACATAGCCAATTTCTAAATTATAATAGTTAAAGATATTTTTGGTTATAAATTGCGGTGGAAGAGGGTTTGAGATATTTTAATAAAAAAGATGTTCATTTTCGATGGCTTATAAGGTTTTTCACAAAAAAAAAAAAAAAAAAAAAAAAAAAAAAAAAAATCCAATTCCCATCTCATGAAAATTGTAAAAATTTATGTTATACATGAAATTTTTTACCTATAAAATATAAAAATTGTATTCCCATAAAAATATTTTTTCTAATTTTTTTATTTAAATATTTTAATCAAATAAAAAGTTTTTTTCATGTCCGATTGACTACACTCTCTCCACTCATCTCCCAAAGGGTCCTTGGAGCTATTTGTCACGATGGAGATAGTCCATCAAATCCCATTGGTCAATGTCCTTTAAATGGTACACGTTCCATGGTATAGCAGGGCAGCGGTTTAATCTCTCCGATTATAATTAGAGCTAAATAACAGTGAAATCTTATCCTCTATTTGATATAATAGATGATACGAAGAAAGAGTTGATAAGAAAACAGATGAATGAAAAAAAAAGATGGATGGATGAGGTGATTCCATCGCCTATTTAGTATAGAAGAAATGAAAAAAAAATCAATGATATGTGCATGGCATTTCTACTGAAACATTCTTTGACAAAAACATTGTTATTATTATTAATTTCTAACACTTTTTTTTATACTTAAAGGAGTAGTCTAATATATAAATTTATAATTTTTATAATTTATAATTTTATAAATATTTATTTTAAATTTAACTTAATTTAATAAATGATTTTATAAATTACTTATATATAAATTAATTTATTTGTATATAAAATATATAACTAATTAATTATTTTATATTTTAATTTAGATAGTTAAGTAGTTTTATATAAATAGTTAATTAAAAAATAATGAATATAAATATACATAAGGAAGAAAATTATAATTATTTACTCATGATTATAAAAATCATATACTAAAATTAAAATAATTACTAATAAAATTTAATGATATAAAGTTTATAGTATAGGTAAACTAATATATATATATATTTGTCGGATTTGATGTCAAATCTAGTAAGCTTCTCTACCATCTAATCCACGTAGATCAGTATGTAAGAGAAAAAAGTTATGGTTTATTTATTATTCATTTAGAATTTAAAAAATATAAAAAAGTGAAGTCATTAATGCATAAGAATGAAAGAAATTAAAAAATAGGTCATTAATATGGACGGAATGAAAAATTATGTAAAAAATTAGATCACTAATACTAATAGGATGGGAAAAAAAGCCAGCCATTAATGCAAATAGGATAAAAAATATATAAAAACTAAGCCATTATGGAATATAAAAATATAAAAAATATTCTATTGCTGTAAATGGGATTGGGTTGGGATTGTTTTTGTATTTATTTTAGGGCATTTCAATTTATTCTATAGAATTTCTATTAATTTTGAAAAGATTTTTGTTATTTTATTTTTATTTATTTTAGACTTGTTTGTTATCATTATAGATATGTATGTATAATTGCATTTATTCAGAAGGGATTTGTGTTTATTTCATCTAAAATTTATGTTTATCCTACATTATCTATGTTTATTGTGGGAAGATGGAAAGTAGCCTGTTCCATCATTAATACAAAATATTCTAGATGGGATAGGCCACTTTTTTATCCTTACAATAAACATAAATTATATGGGATAAGCATAAACTTTGGATGAAACAAATACAAATCCTTTAAAAATAAACATAAATTTATTTAGAATAAATAGAACAAGTCTCAATTAAACATAAATAGATTAATCAGAGCTCCATAGAATAAACATAAGCTCTATAGAACAAACAGGAATGCTTCAAAAGAAACACAAACTTAATTTCACTCTAGTACCATCTACATTAATGGCATGCTATTTTATATTTTTTGCATCCCATTTATATTAATAGCTTAGTTTTTTATATTTTAAATCCAAATGGATGAAAAAATGACCATGAACTTTTATTTTGCTACATGAAGATCCATGTAGATTGGAAGGGATCGGATAGTGGAAAACTCGACTGAATTTGGCTCCAAATCCAATCAATCTTACCCTCTCTCTCTCTGAATATATAATGAAAAAGTTAAAAAGTATTAGGATTTCATAAAAAAATATGAAGTAATTTTGTCAATGTAGAAATTGATGATTTACATGTTCCATCCATATTTCCTTGCATCTTCCTAATTTGGAAGGATGTAAACTGGCATGTTAGAATAAATAGATATTCTTTTCTTTTTCATTCATAATTTCAAAAACATTTTTAATCAAATAGTTACCCAAGAGTCTGCATTCATCCTTCTAACTCCATTTATTTTTCCTTCCATGATTTCAGCCAAACACAATTTAGACCACCACCGCTCCATTCCAATCATCCCATACTGTTCCCATTATTCTTCAAACTTCCTGCACGAAGGATGCAAGTTGTTTATTTCGTGCAAACAAGTGATTAATCTTTCTTTCAAGCACCAATTATTAGATGGCATTTCGTATTATTTTTAGAATAGATATACAATTTTTAAAATATCGTAACATATTTATGTATATAATTTTTAACAATATTTTGATGCCATCCAACGATTGATATCATGAAAAGAAAATCTTCCACGAGAATGTAGGATTTTTTATCTAAGAAATGCTTTTGAAGAGAGATTGAGAGAGATCTTAAAAATTTTACTTGATTGATTCATTTGTATTTTCACTTGTAACATCCATTTATAAAGAATAAAAATGATTCTTAGGCTATTCTTATGAATACAAGTAATTTTTTAAATTTCAATAATTCTTAGTTTTCTAAAACTTTTAGACTCCCATAACTTTTAGACTTCTATAACTCTTAGACTCTTAGATTTAAGGGTTACATGATTCTTTGGTTTCTTGAATATATTAAATGCTAGACTCTTAAACTTACAACTATTAATGACATATCTATCTTTAAGATTAATTAATGTATCCAAATTCCTAGGTTCATTGTATTTGGACTTCAAAGTCCAAAGGTTACACTTCAACACTCGTTGGAGTTTGAAGTCCCAAACTAATGTTGCAATGATTGAATGACTTGTATGTTAATGGCTTTGTCAGTATATCTGTAATTTGCTCTTCTGAACTGCAATGTTGCAAGCTGATCAGATGTGAGCTTTCTATTTCTCGCGAGAAATGATACTTCACTTTCATGTACTTGGTTCTGCCATGATCCACTAGATTTTGGTAATTGCTATTACTGACTTACTATCATAATATAAAACTGTTGATCCTGTATTATGATTATTAGATCTTCAAGCATCTTTCTTAGCCAAATTGCTTGATTTTTGAATCTGCTCCTGCTTACTCTGCTTCTATAGTAGATTGAGCAACAATTTCTTGTTTCCTTGAGTTTCAGCAAATTACTCCTGAATCCAAAAAATAATAGCCACTTGTACTTTTCATATCATCTAACTGCCAGCCCAATCTGAGTCTACAAAGCTAATCAATTTTGCTTCCTTGTTGGCTTCATATTTGATTTCCAAGATTTTGGTGCCTCTTAGGAATCTAAGAACTCTTTTGGCAACTCCTTTATGCATGTTTGTTGGTGACTACATAAATCTTGATAACAAGTTTGCTGTGAACATCAAATTTGGCGTTGTTGCTATTAAGTAAAGTAAACTGCCAACTAGACTTCTATATCACTTGGGATTGCTCAATGGTTCATAATCTACCTTGGATAACTTCAAATTTATGGACACTGGAGTAGTTGACTTGTAACTCTCCATCTGAAATTTTTTTCAAGATATCACTGCAAATTTCTATTGTGAAATGGAAATTCCTGAGCTGTTTTGCTAGATTTCCATCTCCAAAAAGTATCTCATTTTTTCTAAATCAAACATCTCAAATTCTTACTTCATGTCCTTCTTGAGATTTTGAACATCTTTTTCATTACTTCTCATCACCAAGAGATCATCCATATAGAATGAAATAATGAGGACTTAATTACCTTTCTGCATAACATACAAGGTTGGCTCATTAGAACTCTTCCTGAATCCTTGATTGGTGAAGTAGGTGTCAATCCTGATGTACCAAGCCCGTGGGACTTGTTTTAGACCATAGAAAGCTTTCTTGAGTCTATAGACCCAATTCTCCTTGTCTTTTACTATGAAACCTTCAAGTTGCTTCACATGGACCTCTTCCTTCAAGTATCCATTGAGAAAAGCTGACTTGACATCTAGTTGATAAAGTCTCCATCCTTTTTGGGCTACTAAAATTAACAAGAGTCAGACTGTATCAAGCTTTGCAACTGGAGCAAACGTTTCTAAAAAATCAACACTTGCCTGCTATGCATAACCTTTTGCTGCAAGCCTGGCCTTATATTTGTTAATAGAACCATCATGATTCAGCTTTATCTTTAGACCCATTTGACTCTTATAACTTTCTTCTTTTCTTCTCTGAGCACCAACTTCCAAGTCTCATTTTTCTTGATCATTCTAATTTCTTCTTTCATTGCTTGCCTTCATTCTTCATGATTGGATGTTTTTAAAAACTTTCAAGTTCAAATACTACAAATCTACAAATATCTATTCTATCTGTTAGAACTAGTGATTCTAGAGATGAAACTATAACTGGCGATGATGGAGGTGCTCTAGGAGTTGTCTGGAGAAAAATCAGTATGGTCCCCATTACTATAATTGTTGGGACTCCTACTACAACTGCTGTTGTTATTGCCATTACTGATGCTCAGTTGTTCTAATATCATGACAGTTACCGATCTTTTATCAACACTAGATGTGCTCCAATTCCAGATTGTATCTTTATCAAACTTGACATCTCTTCTAGTCAGAATTTTTTTAGTTTTTGGATCATACACTCTATAGCCCTTTGTTTGAGTGTTGTAGCCTAGAAAGATACCTTTTATTGACTTGTCTTCAAGCTTTATTCTCTTTGCATTTAGGACATGGACATAGTAGATTGAGTCAAGGACTCTCAAATGCTTTACACTAGGCTTATGATCATAAAAGGCTTCAAATGGAGTTTACTCCTTAGCTATTTTAGTAGGCAACCTGTTGAGAAGATAAACTGCTATGCCAACCGCCTCTGTCCAAAAAGACTTAGGAAGATTCTTCTATGCTAACACGCATCTAGCCATCTCCATGACAGTTCTCTTCTTCCTTTCACATACACCATTCTGCTGTGGTGTGCAGGTTGCTGTGAGTTAATATTCCTCTCCTTCATCTTCAAGAAATTTGTTAAATTGATCTGAGGTATACTTTGTACCTCCATCAAATCTAAGTACCTTTAACCTGCATCCACTTTGAGTTTCTTAAAAATAGAAAATATATCATATTTAAATCTCATAAAGTATATCCATGTCATTCAAGTATAATCATCAATAAAGAGCATAAAATAAGCATTCTAAGTGATTTGGTTCTCATTGATCCACGGATGTCTATGTGTACCAATTCCATCTTCTTTCTTGCTCTCCAAGATTAAGCTAAAGAATGAAAAGGCTCCCCATACTACTTTCTTTGCTGACAAGATTCACACACGCCAACTAAGTCAGATATAGTAGGTATATCTCTGACTAAGTTCTTTGATTACAAGAACTTGAGAGATTTTAGATTATGGTGCCCAAACCTCCTGTGCCATAGATCTGTCTCATCTGCATGCATACTAAGACCAGAAATGATAGAATAACCCATCTTCAAAGGAAAGCTCTTATTTTTCATATTCACATTAGCAATCTCAATATTATCAGAATCATAGATCTTGTAGGATTCATGTGCAGAATGAAGAGAGTAACCATGCCAAATCATTTGAACAATACTAAGTAAATTTTGATTAACTCTAGGTACTAACAACACATCAGAAATGTATTTGGTACCTTTCTTGCTTTGAACAACAATGATTCCTTTGCCCGCAATCTCAACATATGCTCCATTTCCCATCATTATGGATCCTTTGTAGTTTGGATCAATTTTGGTGAAAATCTCAACTTTGCTTGTCATGTGATTTGAACAACCGCTATCAATGAACCATACATCTTTGCATGTTTCACCTTCTATTGCAGCATGATCAACAATGATCATATGCCATGTTCTTTCAGTATAATGAGCATGCTGATTTTTCTAGTGAGGTCTCTGTTATTATTGATGTGGCCTATATTGCGGTTGATTTCTCTGTTATTATGGCTGCTAACATGGTCATTATTGTTTCTTTCTATAGGCTCTTTCAATATGGCCAGAGTTTTTGCATAATTAATATTATGCCTTACATTTCTACCAACAATCTTTCTCCATATGATTAGTTTTGTTACAGATTCCACATAGCGAAAACTTTTCTTCTTCTCTTCTGAATCTTGGGCCTTTTAATCTTCGATTGTATTAGAGATTGTGGCCTTTTACTTGAATCTAGCCTGCAAAGCTCCTTCAACAACTTCTTCACTTCTTCTCAGAATCTTCTGTTCATGAGCCTTAAGAGATCTCATCATTTAAGAGAAAAAAAGATATGATAGATCTTTTATTTACTCAATAGCAAAAATAGCTGCATCAAACTTTTCATGAAAGCTTCTCAATACCTTCTCCACTATTCTTCGCTCATCGATCTTCTCTCCATAAAGTTTCATTTGGTTGATGATGTCTTATACTTTGGCCGAGAACTCCTTAATATTTTCTGTTTGTAATATCTTGAGATTCTCGAAATCTCTCTTTAGAGTTTATAACTTGACAACTCAGGTCTTGTCTATACCCTTGAACAAAAGTTGTAATGTCTCCCAGGAATTCTTATACTAATGAAGCTGCTACAATCCTTAGAAAAATAGTTTCTAAAACTAAGTGGATATAGATCAGGGCCTTGATGTGTTTTGTTGCCCTTTTCTTATCCTGCCTCCTTTCTACATCTGATTGTTTATCAGTTATAGTTAGGGCTTCATATTCTATTTGCACCGCTTCCCAAAGATTATAAGTCATAAGGAAAGCTTTGATTTTGACCGCCCAGTAGTCAATTTTTCAGCAAAGATTGATGGTGCTAGGAACGTGATGCTAGTAGAGGCCAAACTCATGGTGACCATTGCGAAAGCTGCAGAACTAGTTGTATTTGCCATCTATGCTATGATGGAGATTGTGTGATGCTTGAATTTTTTTTCAGATCTGGCCCCTTTAAGATCAATGGAGCTTTGATATTACTTGTAGGATTTTTGATCTAGGGAATGCTTTTGGAGAGAGATAGAGAGATAGGTAGAGAGAAATCTTAAAAATTTTGCTTGATTTATTCATTCGTATTTTCACTTATAAAATCCATTTATAGAGAATAAGAATGACTCTTAAGTTGCGTTTGGTAGCAAGCAATTTATTCAGATTGCTGGTAATTTAATTGGGTCACATCATATTACTATGTTTGATATATTTTTCTGGATAGTAATCTATCATGTCTGGTAATCTGGATTACCTCTCGGAGGGATGGTAATCCAGATTACCACCTTTTAGATAATCTTTTAAACAATATTACCCTCCCCATATTTCTTCCTTTTATATTTTAATATAATATAAATATAATATAACTTTATAATAATATAATATAATAATTATATTATATTATATTATATTATTTCATATATTATTTCATATATTTTTTATATATTAAATATATATTATATTATTAAATTTAACATAATATATTTATATTATATATAATATATGTAAATATATTTAATATAAATAAACTACATTATATTAAATATGTTATACTATAATTTATATTACATTATATTATTTTAATATTAGAATAGTATATAATATATATTTTAAATATTATAAAATGAAATATATTAATATAATATTATAATATTATATAATATTATATTATATTATTATCAAATATAATTTAACATAAAATTATAAATTTTATAATATAATATTTTAAATTTTTTATAAGATTTATTATATTATATTATATATATATAATACTATAATATAAATATAGTATAACATGATATAAATTATATTTTATATTTTATAATATAAAATATATTATATTAAATTTAATAATATAATATATAAATATTAATTATTGTATTATATTATATTATATTTAATATAACATAGAATATTATATTAAATATATTTATATTTATTTATATATAATATATAAATGTTTATATTATATTTATATATAATAGAAATATATTATATTAAATTTAAGAATATAATATATATTTAATATATTATTTAATATATTTAAATAATATATTAAATATATTATCGATTTAATATTCAAGTTTTATATTTATTTAGTATAAAAAATAATTTTGTTTTTTATGTTTTAATATAAAAATATAAAATATTTTATATTTAATATATTTATAATATAAAATATTAAAAAATTATATTTTATAAATAAAATATAGATTTAATTTAGAAATATTTTGGTAATTTGATTTTACCTCATGCAACATTACATACATGTACTAAACATAATAATCCACATTACCTGTAATCTACATTACCAGCAATCCATATTACTGGTAATCTACATTACCTTTCAAGATTGCCAGGCAATCCATCAAATGCAACCTTAAGCTATTCTGAATGACTCTTAAGCTATTCTCATGAATCAAGTAATCCTTGAAATTTCATTGTATCTTAGTTTCTTAAAACTCTTAGACTTTCTCAACTTTTAGATTTCCATTATTCTTAGACTCTTAGATTTAAGAGTTACATGATTCTTTACTTTTTTTAATATATTAAATACTAGATCCTTAATTTTATAATTATTTCTGATATATTTATTTTTAAAATTAATTGATGTATCTAAATTTCTAGTTTCATTATATTTGAATTTCAAAGTTTAAAGGTCACACTAGTCCGGATGGTTTCCCATGTGCAGAATTCGACCATTCTTGCTCTTGTTACTGAGGCTGAGGTCATTGATATTTTATAGTCTTTGAAAGAGGACAAAGCACCTAGTCTGGATGGTTACCCTCCTTTATTCTTTAGGAGGTATTGGAGTATTATTAGACATGATGTTATTTCTGCTATGCAACTCTTTTTCTCTACAGGTTAGATGCCGGATTTATGGAAGAGAACCTATATCACTCTTGTTCTCAAATGCACTGTGGCTTGTCATCCTTCTCACTTTAGACCTATCATGTTTGTAGTACTCTTTACAATATGTGTGCTAAGCTATTGGCAAATAGGATGAAGCATATTCTTCCAAATATTATCTCTCTAAAGCAGGGGGCTTTGTTGGAGCATTTTTGATAATGTTCTGCTGGCTCAGAAGTTTATATATGATATGCAAAAGGCTCCTACTAGGAGTGGTCTTATGACTATCAAGCTGGATATGAAAAGAGCTTATGACCGTGTAAAGTGGACCTTTTTAGAGTGGTCATTGCTGGATTTCGATTTTTACCCATATTGGATCTCCAGGATTATGGCTTGTATTACCAGCCCTTCCTTCTCTATTATTATTAATGGATCTTCGTCGAAGTTCTTCTATTCTATGGTTGGGTTGCGGTAAGGTTGTCCCCTCTCTCCTTATCTGTTGATTATTTGTGTTGACTCTCTTTCACGAGCATTGCGGGATTCTATCAGGGTATCGGCTATCCAGCCATATGTTGCTGCTCCGACAGTCTTTTCGATCATGCACTTTCTGTTTGCAGATGATTATTTCTTTTAGGTAAGGCATCTGAGGCTACGACTCAGAAATTTAGGAGGGTGCTCTAGGCTTATTGTATAGCTTCTGAGCAGAGGGTCAATCTTGCAAAATCGGAAGTCCATTTTAGTCTGAAGCTTCCGACTTGCCTTCGTCATTTGATCCCTTCTACTCTGGGGATTGGTGAGAAGGAGGGATCTCTTTATTATCTGGATATTCCCATTTCAGGTGGTTCTCTTCACATAGTGGATTCTAGTTTGATATTGCAGGTGGTGCATGATAGGATGGAAGGCTGGCAAGGCAGGGCTCTCTTGTCCATGGGCAGGCTCACTCTGATTAGGTCGGTTGTTTCCTCATTACCGATTTATTTGCTTGCCAATACTGTTATCCCTAAGGCTATAGTGGTGAAAGCTAAGCAAAACCTTCGGGTTTTCTTGTGGAGGTCGAATGGAGCTCCTAAGGGAGTCAATCTTGTGGGGTGGCACTTTGTCAATCAGTTAGAGATGGTGGGCTGTGTATCTATTCCCTAGTGGTGAGGAGGGAGGCACTCTTGGCCCGTCATGTTACTAAGCTTTTCTTATCTCCTGACAGCTTATGGTCCTCCTTTATGCGGCATAGATTTGATCTTCGGTCCTTGAAGGGGGGAACATCTTACTCCTACCGTGGGTCTGCTATTTGGAGAGAAATGCAGAGGAGGGCTCCTGATGTTATACATCATATGAGATGGATTGTGGGGGATGGTAGATCTATCAAGGTCTTGTCAGATCCGTGGATTTCAGATATTGCCTTGAATAGGTGGCCTACTTTTCTATCTTCTAATATGCCTCCTTCCATTACCATCGCTGACCTTTTCCTCCCAGGGGAGCATAGCTGGGATTCTGATGTGGTTACTCACTATTTTGGTGAGGTCATGGGGGAGAGAGTTCTATCTATGGTATTCTTGTGAGCCCTTGTCCCGATATCAGAGTTTGGAGATCTTCCTCTTCTTCTTTTGCTCCTCTGGCTGATCTTTATTTTATTTATTGTCCGAAGCCCCAGACTGGCATTCAGGCTGAGTGGATTTGGTCTCTTCAGGTGCATCCTAGAGCGAGACTTTTTATCTGGAAGGTGGCTTGGCGGCGGCTCCCCACGAGATCTCTACTGTGTTCTTGTGGTCTCCACCTTCCTTCTTCATGCCCGATCTATGAAGACGGGGATGAGTCCATAGGGCATACCTTATTTTATTATGTGAGAACTCGACAAGTGTGGTCCTTGGCTGGTTGCATTTCTTTCTTGTTCCATGGTGATGATGTGGTTGATACCTTTCTTCATGTTATTCGTTCTCCTCCCTTCTCTACTTCTCCGGTGTTTATGGCCTATTAGCGTATCATATCTGGCTCACACGGAATGCTATAGTGTTCAGCTCTGACACTTACTCCACTAGGTTCATTGTTGAGAGAGCTAGAGCTCACTCTTAGAAGTATCAGGGCATAACAGTGGATAGTTCAGAGATCTGGGGCTTTGGTTATGCTCCTCGAGTGCTTCGCCGAGTTTTTATCTCATAGGAGCCCCCTCCTCCAACCTATCTACGGTCAGCTTTGATGGGAGTGTTAGAGGTGCTACTGGTGGAGCTGCTTTTGTGATCTAGGCATCGGACATCGGGTTTCTTGCTGTTGGGAGTACCCGGCTCTTTGACCCTACTGTCTCCATGGTGGAGCTTCATGGAGCTTGGGCGGGGATCAGGTATGCTAGGATGGTTCTACACCTTGACCGTCTTATCATTGAGGAAGACTCTTCGACGGTTATCTCTTGGATCCATAGTACCTTTTGCTATACCCCTGCTCATCCTCAACTTCGGGATATTATTTCTCTCTTATGGAGAGGAGATCGTTGTCAGGTATGTCTATCGTGAAGCTAGCTCGGCTGTTAACTGGATGGCTTTTTTTGTGGTGAATCACTCTGTCAAGATCTTTTGGTCTATTCTATAAAAAATGCCAGTACTTTTCAGAAATATTTTATTATTTAATTTTTTTGAATGTACTTATTTTAAGATCGTATCTTGAACGATCCAACTTATCAAAAATAAAAAAAATGGTCGCACTGAAATATACAACCCGCTTCCCTGCCCCAAAAACCTTATTTGTTCTTCGCCCCTTCCGATTATATACTAACTAGTATATAAAATAGAATAACCTCTCTCTCTCTCTCTTACGCAGGCACGCACATCCTCTTCCGTTCTCTCTTCATTAAAACCGTACACAAACTTGCTGACAGGCACACCTCTCTCTCTCTCTCTCTCCCTCTCTCTTATAAGGTAAAAGAAAAACTAGTACCTCCCCGCCCCACCCCCCTCTCTCTCTCTCCGACATCTCATATGGGTTCAAGTCTTCTTCTTTTTCCCTACGGGGGGGTTAGAACCCTTCCAACAAAAGGCAAACTGGTGCAACGGGCGGAGTCTGGCCACCCAGTTCCGTTCCTCAAGCTGAAACCACCTTCTTTGGTCGTCGCAGTGATGGTCGAGCCTAAGAAAGTAGTAGGTGGAATGGCAGCAGTGGAGAAGACAGTATACAAAGACAATTGGTTCGACCGTCTCGCCATCCACCACCTATCGGAGAGTCTCCAAGTAACCACAGGTTTGCATGCCATGGATTTTTTGGTTAAATTGTTTTGGTGACATTTTATGATTATGGCTCTCTAAATATATAAAATATATATCTTAAAGGGTCCAAAGAATATATCTAAATTAAGACAACCATGAAACTAAAACAAGGAAGGCTCTGGATTGTTTCCATGCTTTCTTTCTTTTTTTGCCTTGGGGAACAGGGTTTTTTGGTTGGCAATTAATAAGATAATTCCATGGTTTTCCAATACCTTCATAACGTTATGAAGGATTTTCTATAGTTTTTGTGAATATACCAAAGTTACTACAGCTTTAAGTTCCATCATTTTCTTTTTCTTCGACAGAATTTGCCTTTCAGAACAATTAAGGGTCTAAAGTTTACCAGCATTTACCAGTTTAGTGGGAATTTTAGGTGATAGTCTACCATAGAAGCAAGATATTCACAGTAGACTAGGATAATTTTCTCAAGTTTTTTTAGCTGAACGGGTTAAAGAATGTAGGAATATATAGTACAGGTTAAACAGCCTTGACTTCTTTCCTATACTTTTTTCTGCGTTACGGTCCTCACTTTTGCTATTTGCCTACCGTCCTGCAATTATTGTATGTTGTTATTTTGTTATGTTACAGCGGCGTCGGTGTTTCTTCAGGGTTGTAATTATAACTTTTTATTATAAATGAAGTTGCAAGTCTTTTATATATATATATATATATATATATATATATATATATATATATATAGTGTAAATGGTCATAATTAAGAATTCTATCATCCAAAGTATTTGTAACTATAATTATAATTCCTTGTATAAATTTTTATTTCCTTAGAGAGTCTACTCATAAATTATGACTTTGCAGGGATGAGGAACAAAAAGAAAGGGTATGAAAGTCTAGTGGAGGCCGCGAGCATGGTCATGAGGAGCTATGATGCGAAGACACAGCACGAACTGGTGATCCAATCACTCAACAAGGCCTTTCCGGGATTCATACTGAAAATGGCAAGTCTACTTCTTTTCCAAGTCAAAGATCTAATAATGATATTTACCAAAAAAATAAGATAAATTATTAAAAAAATATGAAATTATAAATAAATTACATTTATATCTAATAATTTTAAAATCTATGTTTACACGTGAGATTTATTTTTATCCAACAATATTAGGCAAATCATTAAATGAAATCCAAATGCTATATTAAAAAAAATTATAAAATGATCAAAATAATCTTAAATGGCCTAACAATCTTAAAGGACATTAAAAAAAAGTGAATTCCAATATTCTACCCTCCATCTAAGAATAATTTTAACTTGTTGTATAAGGTTAATGGTTTCTATTACAGTTAGATCACCTGTTCCTGAAACTTCGGTATCACTTTGGCGATACCGGGTGGTCCTGCTTGCTTGCCGTGATTTCGACAGGAACACTCCAACGCAATGGGATGATCTGGACAATTTTAAAAAAAAAATTAAGCCAGAATGAACATGGGCGGTAACTAGTGCACCTGATAGGTTCCCTCCTGTCTTTTTTATAGAGTTACCAGATATAACTGAATTTTGTTAAGGAAACTGAATGAATGTCGTTAG
Source organism: Areca catechu (assembly GCA_021397845.1). Taxonomy (NCBI): domain Eukaryota; kingdom Viridiplantae; phylum Streptophyta; class Magnoliopsida; order Arecales; family Arecaceae; genus Areca; species Areca catechu. The sequence goes on along the minus strand of CM038040.1, from coordinate 9,827,035 downwards.
AGTTAACAACTTTTCATTAGGAAGTTAAGGATATTGGGAAACTGGAGTAACTTCTTTCTGTCAGGAAGTTGAGGATGTTGGAAAGTAAGAATTACCGTATTTTGTTGGTAACCAAATATTATATGCCTGTTATGGTCTCTAGCTAGATGTTGTTGGCATCTGCTAACTACTCAAAAGTTGCAGGCTCCAAGTAGGTGAGTAGCTAGTCGATCTGAGTAGGCGAGCTACTCAGGGTTGCTACGTATTCGGTGCTGAGTGATGGTCTAGGTGTTGTTGTCACCTGGACTCGACCAAAATACTTGGCCAAAGTAATCAAGTAAGGAAGTCAGCGAAGCTAGTCGGCCCTTTTTGCTCGCCATTGTTATTCGACTAATGATAGTTGGCCCTCATTCTAAGTCTAAAAGCTCTGCTCGGCCAATGTAACTCATCCCATCCCAAGGAGGGGCTTCGATCAATCTTCACTCGGTCCCGAGAAGGGGCTTCGATGGGGTCCGAGGAAGGAGGCGCAGAGGGAACCATCTCGGAGCAGCATGAGCCCATCCTCACCAATACCGATGCAGAGGAAAACATCGGGGTTGCTGACAACGACGGGGACGTGGGCGACCATGTAAGACAAGGAGCCGCTCGTTGGGTATAGACAGTGACATCGATGCCGGTGTCGGCGGGCACTGCCAGCATGGCCCGGTCCATAGCGTAAAGACAAACGTGCCGGATCTCTTGCGCAGAATGGCACTCGCGGCTGGGGATTTGCAGGTTGATGGTGAGAAGGAAGACTTTGTATGAGAAACAGAGTGCCTGGGCCCGTTGGAGGGCGGTGGCGATCGATGTCACGGGTGATCGATCACCTCCCAGCAAAATTGGAGGGAGCGGATGGCGTGGATGAGGCCGGAGGTGAAGACTGCTTCAATACGGAGGACTTCGAGGGGGTGGAGGAGAAGTGTTCAGGCCTACCCAGGTTGCTTTGGATGTTTCTGCTATTTAGTCGGGGCTGAATAGCTCCATTTTCTTGTCGATGACGATGTGGATGAAGAGCTCTGGCTGGTCATTGAGCTTTCTCTTGTCCATGAGGCTCTCAAACTGGATCTCATCACATGCACTGGAGCCGTTGCTGATGAGCTCCTGGTGGAAGATCTCAGCTGCCATGGTAAGAGAGGAGCAGAGGCGTCGAGAGGGCCAGAGATGGGGCCTTTTTAGGAAGAAGATAACCAACCCCAACCCCCCCCTCCCTTTTTTTATTTTTTTGTTTTTTTATTGGATGGGACCTGCCAAGTGGATAGCTCTATTATTGGATGGGAGGGAGATTTTTATTGGATGGGACCTGCCAAGTGGAGGCTCTATTATTGGATGGGAGGGAGAGCTCTATTATTGGATGGAGCTTTATTATCGGATGGGACCTGCCAAAGAGAAAGATCTCTACTATTTTTTAAAATAAGGATGCCTTTTTTTTTTTTTTTTTTTTTTTTTTAACTAAAAAAATAGGAAAATAAATTTCGGTGTAGCTATCCACGGTCTTCATCCCACCAGATAATATTTGATACGAGATACTCAGATTCGTGCAGTCTCTTCCCATCTAAACATGAGCACGTCAATCTGACACCACTAAGATCCCGGTCAGTAGATCGGAGATAAAGAGGAGACCCTAATCTCTCATTCACGCCAACTATCGAGGATTTCAGAAAAATTCTGAATTTAATAGAGTCACCCGCGGGATCACGTCTCAAATCGCCGGCTTGTTAAAAGACGCCCTCTCTTATTGCCTTGTTGGGACTGCGTAGATTTATTATCACCATAACAGTACTCCTCGCTCTCCAACTTAAAAATATTATATTTAATTTTTTATTAATTTTAGATAAAAAATAATATTATTTTTAGGATCTCGAGCCATGATGCTATTTGGTCTAATTGCAAGGAGTCAGCCGTTGAGGAACTTGGCTATGAAAAATCAATTATAGGGGAACCTACTTGTAACAGTCAGATAAAAAAAATAAAAAAGAGCTAACTTTAAGAAATTGGTTGATTGGGCTGCAATAAACCTCAGAATGACGAAGCGTGTTCATTAGTAAGGTATAAGCGGACAAAGAGATAAGTGTAGGAACATAGAGAAAGATGATAGATTATTTATTGGTCTATAATTAGGTTATTGACGGAGTGTAGATCCTGAAAAAGATGATAGATCATCTTTGGGCCTGTGATTCGGTGGCTGAGTGGGCATAGAATCCAAAAAGATGATAGATCATCTATTGGCCAGAGCTGAGTTGTATAATGGATCATCGAGTGGCTGGAACCTGGGATTCAAAAACTCGAATAGAGTGATGATCATCGTGGCTAGAGCCTCAAGGTCCAAAAACCTAGATGGGATGACGGATCGCTGAGTGGCTAGAATCGAGTGGGGCAATGGATCATCGGTGGGTTTCAATGAATCTGTCTTAGGCTTCAATGGGCGTTACAGATTTTAGTGAACCCAGTAGGCTTTAATAGACCAGTCTTGGATTTTAGTGGGCCTTACGAGTTTCAGTGGATCCATCTCAGATTTTAGTGGCCTTGAAGATTTTAGTGGACCTAGTGGGCTCTAGTAGACTCGATCCTTGTGCCTTAGATCCTGGTCAGCATCCCAGATGTTGCTGTCAAGTCATCCTTTGGCGGGTTGCGATAGTGTGTAGTTATTCAGGCGACCGCAAACATTTTTGAGGTGGGAGGCAGAGTGGAGCCAATCGATGCTGGTGAGCTTCAAAAGCTATTTGCGCGAGAGGGTTTTTTTACCGGCGGGAGAAGTAGTGAGGAGTGCAAAGGGCAAAAAAGTTGCTCGATAGGGGTCCAACCATTAGATCTCGCATGGAGATTGTCATGGAGCAGCGATCCACCGGAGGGGCCATTGTCAGCGGGTACATCAAAAAGGGAGGTACCAAGTGGAGAAGCCATTGGCAGAGGTGGCCATGATGGACTGGAGAGAAAGGAAGGAGTATCCAGGTGAGGGGAGGCCATGTGAAGCAGAGGGCTCTCTGATCGGACAGTAGAAACTATTTATGGGGGAGTGAGCCCTGTTGGAAAAAGTGGATAGAAATTTTTTATTCCTAAACTATCCTTTGGGATGGAAAACTATCCTGTGGGATGGAAACTATCCTGTGGGATAGGAACTTTTAGTCTCACATGGAAAGATTGGAAAAAGAAAAGGCTCTTTATAAGAAAATCTTTTCCCATGCTCTTGCTTTGAGGCTCACTATAGGTGGAGAGCTTGAGGATGATGCATAGCATGACGCGCTCGCGCGTGTGCGACGGGCGACAAGGATGCAATGGGCACTTTGTAGGCGCACTTTGCACTTCGCATGTACACATCATCTTGAGGAGCCTTTAAATTTTTCCTGATCAAACGGATCAGACGGTCGAGATTGATTGGCACTACATCAGGGTTGCAGGAAGGTGAGTCATCTCGGATCCACAGAATGGTAACATAGGGTCTGGTCGAGTCGACTCTAGTGGTTCGAGCTAGCTCGGATCCATAGACCGTTAACATGCGGTTTGGCCGAGTCGACTCAAGGAAATCGAGCTGACTTGACCAGGGTGGGAATCGAGCCGACTCGACCAGGATGCTCTCTACAGCAAGGAGTCGACTCGAGTGGCTCGAGCCGACTCGGATGACGGGATTTCAGAATCGTGATACAACTGATCACGCATCCGGAAGCGTAATCACGCATCTGTTCATGGATCAACGTTTCTTCTGACGATCACAGGTGCCATCAGATCGTGAAATGATGTATTGAGAAGCGCATTGATCGCGTGATCTTAAGATCACGGCACGAATCAACGTATCATGACATCCGATCATGATTGAAGAAACGTATTAATCACGTAAAGGCATATCTCACTACGAAAAGATATCAAAAACTCCCTTTGATGAAATTAGAAGGTTGCTTCCAAGGGGCACCTTAAGGCTATACATAGGTCCCCATTTCTCATTCATTTCATCCATTCAATCCAATCATTTCCTTCCTTTTCTTAGGAATTTGCATACTCTGAATAACAGAGTATAGCTATAGTACATCCTAAGTCTCTTAGGCATTTGCATACTCTGAAAACAGAGTATAGCTATAGTGCATACAAAAAGAGAAAATCATTCCTGGTTCAAATTTCTGGTGAATTGTAGTGCTGCTTTCACCAGAAGAATACCGTTGTATCCTGGGAGACAATCATCATAAACCGTAAGCACCATTGCGGGACGAAATTGTCTTAAGGACATAGAGTGTAACTCTAGACTCGATCTTTCCAGTTAGGTAGCCATTCATTACCAACCAACAATTTTAAGACAATTTCCGTACTGAAGTACTGCTTAAGTGATGGCAACAATGGCTGCACCAGTTCAGGCCGAGAAGCTGGAAAAGTTTGCCGACACCGACTTTAAGAGATGGCAACAGAAGATGATGTTCTATCTGACCACTTTGAATCTGGTCAGAGTTCTCAACGAAGATCCACCAGTCCTGAAGGAAGGAGAGAACGATAAGCAAATTATCGCTGCTGTGAAAGTATGGAAGCACTCAGACTTCCTATGCAAAAACTACATCCTTAATGGATTAGAGAATACTCTATACAATGTGTACAGTAGTATAAGCACAGTAAAAGAGCTGTGGGCATCCTTAGATAAGAAGTACAAGATCGAGGATGCAGGTCATAAAAAATTTGTGGTTAGCAGGTTTCTTGATTACAAGATGGTAGATTACAAGATCGTCTTGGAGCAAGTTCAAGAATTGCAGATCATACTGCATGAGATACTGATGGTAGATTACAAGACCATCTTGGAGCAAGTTCAAGAATTGCAGATCATACTGCATGAGATACATGCAGAAATGATGTCTCTGAGTGAGTCATTCCAAGTAGCCGCTATAATTGAGAAGCTACCTCCATCATAGAAAGATTTCAAGAACTGCCTAAAGCATAAGCGGAAGGAGATGGGACTAGAAGATGTGATAGTCTGCCTGAGAATCGAGAAAGACAACAAGAGACATGAGAAGAAAACAGGATGACATCATGCTGAGCCTAAGGCCAACCTTATGGAAGGAAAGGTTAACAAGAAGAAATGCAAGTTTCCTGGTGAAGGCTATAAACAGAAGAAGGACAATCCTATGAAGTTCAAAGGCAAATGCTTCATTTATGGTAAAATAGGCCATAAATCCAAGGATTGTCGTTTCAAGGAGAAAGAAAAGAAGGAAGTCAATACTACTGAAGATACCCTATCCCATGAAGTGTCAGGGATGATGTTGTTAACAGTTGTGTTCGAAGCAAATATGGTTGATAAACCAAATGAGTGGTATGTTGACACTGGAGCTACTCGACATGTCTGCTCTGATAAGAGTATGTTCTCATCATATACTCCTATCAGAGGTAAAAATCTGCTAATGGGTAATACCACTACATTGAAGATAGAAGGAATTTATTCTAAAGATGACATATGGAAAAGAGCTTCTACTGAACGATGTATTGCATATTCCTGATATCCATAAGAATTTGGTATCAGGCTCCCTCCTAATCAAACATGGATTTAGGATGGTGTTTGAGTCTGATAAATTTGTACTTACTAAAGGAGGGATCTTTCTAGGTAGAGGTTACTTGAATAATATGTTATTCAAGATGAATGTAATGACTGTACATCGCAACCTTGATAAGAATAAAAATGCTTCTTCTGTTTATATGGTTGGCTCCTCTTATTTATGGCATGATAGATTAGGTCATGTGAATTTTAATTAATTACGAAAATTAATGAATTTAGAATTGTTACCTAATCATGAAATCGATCCACATTACAAATATGAGATATGTGTTGAAGCTAAGCTAGCCAAAATACCATTCCACTCAGTAAAAAGGAATACTAAACCTATAGATTTGATCCACAGTGATCTATGTGACTTAAAGTCAGTACAATCAAGAGAAGGTAAAAAGTATTTTATAACATTTATTGATGATTCAACTAGATACTATTATGTGTATCTACTAAAGTCTAAAAATGAGGCTTTAGATATGTTGAAATGTTATAAGAATGAGGTTGAAAATCAGCTTGGTAAAAATATCAAGGCTATAAGGAGTGATAAATGTGGTGAATACGATGTACTGTTTAATGACTTTTGTCAAGAACATGGCATTATTCATCAAACTACAGCTCGTTATTCATCTCAATCTAACGTAATTGCTGAACGAAAAAATTGAACATTAAAAAAAATGATGAATGCCATATTGATAAATTCTGGTACACCATAGAATTTATGGGGAGAAGCAATTCTCTCGGCTAATCATATTATTAACAAAATATTTCTTAAAAAGAAGGACATCACTCCATATGAATTATGGAAAGGAAAAAAGTCTTCTTTTAATTATCTAAGAGTGTGGGGGTGTCTAGTTAAAGTAGCTATTCCAGATCCCAAAAAGATTAAAATAGGACCTAAAACTGTTGATTGTATTTTCATTGGTTATGCACAAAATAGTAGTGCATATCACTTTCTTGTATATAAATCAGATATATCTGATATACAGGAAAATATAATTATGGAATCAAAAAATGTATCATTTTTTGAAAAAATATTTTCTTATAAAGGGATATCTGATACAAGTTCAAACAAAAGAACTTATAATAATATGGCAAGTAGTAGTCATCAGGAAAACATCCTGAAGATGAACCTAGACATAGTAAGAGATCTAAAGTTATAAAATTTTTTGGTCCTGAATACGTTACATACATAATAAAAATGTACCTCATACATTCAAAGAGGCAATGTCATATCAGAAGCACCCTTTTGGAAAGAAGCTATTAATAGCGAAATTGAATCCATCATGAATAATCATACCTGGGAATTGGTAGATTTATCATCAGGTATGAAGCCTTTGGGGTGTAAATGGATTTTCAAGAAGAAGTTAAAGGCTGATGGATCAATTGATAAGTATAAAGCCATATTAGTAGCTAAAGGCTTTAAACAAAAAGAAGGTCTAGACTTCTTTGATACTTATTCACTTGTAACAAGGATAATATCCATAAGAATGTTAATCGCTATTGCAGCCATTAACAATCTTGAAATACATCAAATGGATATAAAAAGAGCTTTCCTTAATGGTGAATTAGAGAAAGAAATTTACATGAAACAACCTGAAGGGTTTGTGGTTCCAGGCAAAGAAAAGAAGGTGTGCAGACTTGTGAAATCCTTATATGGATTAAAACAAGCACCTAAGCAATGGCATATAAAATTTGATAATGTGATGTTGTCCAATGGATTCAAAATCGATGAATGTGATAAATGTGTGTATGCCAAAATCATACCTACAGGGTATGTGTTAGTCTTCTTGATGATTTGTTAATCATATGTAGTGATATTGATATGATTAAATAAATAAAGAAAATGTTGATCAAATATTTTGATATGAAAGATATGGGTATCGCAGATGTTATACTAGGGATTAAAATTAATAGAATGTCTGATGGAATAATATTATCTCAATCTCACTATATTGAGAAAATATTAGATAAATTCAATAAATATGATGTCAGCCCGCTTAAAATACCTGTAGATGTTAATCTATATCTTGTTAAGCATGCTGGGCAACCCATATCACAATTAGAATATTCACGTATAATTGGCAGTTTAATGTATATCATGAATTGCACCCGTCCTGACATAGCATATGCTGTCAATAAGTTAAGCATGTTTACTAGTAATCCAGGTCCAAATCATTGGATAGCACTAGTGAGGGTATTATGATATCTACGATATATCCTAAATTCTAGATTACATTATACAACATATCCAGCTATACTAGAAGGATATAGTGATGCTAACTGGATATCTTCTTCAGAAGATACTAAATCTACCAGTGGATATGTGTTCACCTTAGGAGGAGGTGCAGTGTCATGGAAATTCTCAAAACAAACTTGTATAGCTCGGTCCACTATGGATTCAGAGTTCATAGAATAGATAAAGCTGGAGAAGAAGCAGAATGGCTTCGAAAATTTTTGGAGGATATTCCATGTTGGTCTAGACGTGTGTCTGCAATATTTATACATTGTGATAATTAATCAGCAATTTGCAGAGCACAGAATAAAATATATAATGGTAAGTCTAGACATATACGTCGTAGATATAATACCATTAAGCAATTACTTGAAAATGGAGTAATCTCTATTGACTACATTCAGTCAAAGAAAAACCATGCGGATCCACTGACAAAAGGTTTACCAAGAGATTAAGTAAATTATTTAGGGAGGTGAATGGGCTTAAAGCCTATAACAAATTAATCTTCATAGTGGATACCCAACCTAGTTGACTAGAGATCCCAAGATATAGGTTTAAAAGAGAAACTAAATAATGAAGATGTCAATGAAGCACTAAGGATGTAAATTCCTATTCATTCCTATGATAATCAATGCTGCCTGCTAAAGGTACTAGGATAGCACAGCTTTTAATGATTCTTATGACATGAATATCATGTAGGGTATAGCAAGATACTTTTAATAAAAATCACCTATGTGAGTATGAACTGGGCCAATTCTATGAGAATTTTAAAGACTTTAACTCTCTAAAGCACTCATGAAACCAAGAGTTGTTCAGGGCCAAAATGAACATAACCATTAGAACCAAAAGGAATGCTCGAAAAAAGTTGTGTGATTGTTATTGTTTTAGTTTACATGAAACGCTAAAAGTTCAAGACATCATGTTCACTTTTAGCAAGTAAACTCGATAACAAAATACAAAGAAAGGTTCAAAGCCACAAGCTACCTATCCTGATACAACTTCATTCCATTTACTCTATTTAAGTGTCTGCATATTCATTTACATTTAAAAATCTATATTTGTGGGGGATCGCCTTTACTGATCTTTGATCTTAGTCCAAAATTTCATTCATGTGGGGGATTATTAGAAAAAGTGAATAGAAATTTTTTATTCCTAAACTACCCTTTGAGATGGGAAACTATCATGTGGAATGGAAACTTTTAGTTCCACATGGAAAGATTGAAAAAAGAAAAGGCTCTTTATAAGAAAATATTTTTCCATGCTCTTGCTTTGAGACTCACCATAGGTGGAGAGCTTGAGGGTGATGCTACGCACGCACGTGTACGACGAGCGACAAGGGCGTCATGGGTGCTTTGTAGGCGTACTTTGCACTTCGCATTGTCGTGAGAAGCTTGAGGAGCCTTTAAATTTTTCCTGATCAAATGGATCAAACAGTCGAGATTGATTAGCACTACATCAGGGTTGTAGGGAGGCGAGTCATCTCGGATCCACAGAACGGTAACATAGGGTCTGGCCAAGTCGACTCGAGTAGTTCAAGACGACTCGGATGATGGGATTTCAGAATCGTGAAATAACTGATTACGCGTCCGTTCATGGATCAACATTTCTTTTGACGATCACGGGTGCCATCAGATCGTGAAACGGTGTATTGAGAAGTGCACTGATCACGTGATCTTAAGATCACGGCACGAATCAACATATCATGACATTCAACCATGATTGAAGAAACGTATTGATTGCGTAAAGGCATATCTCACTATGAAAAGACATCGGAAACTCCCTCCGATGAAATCAGAAGGTTGCTTCCAAGAAGCACCTTAAGGCTATAAATAGGTCCCCATTCCTCATTCATTTCATCCATTCAATCCAATCATTTCCTTCCTTCTCTTAGGCATTTGCATACTCTAAATAATAGAGTATAGCTATAGTGCATCCTAAGTCTCTTAGGCATTTGCATAGTCTAAAAATAAAGTATAGCTATAGTGCATACAAAGAGAGAAAAACATTCCTGATTCGAATTTCTGGTGAATTGTAGTGCTGCTTTTACCAAAAGAAGACCGTTGTATCCTGGGAGACAATCGTCATAAACCGTAAGCACTTTTGCAGGACGAAATTGTCTTAAAGATAGATTGTAACTCTAGACTCGGTATTTTCAATTAGGTAGCCATTCATTACCAACCAACAAGCCTGTGGTTCATAAAATCCATGTCCTTATGTGGTGTATAATGCCTTGAACAATGAACTTGTGAGGATTGAGACCCTTCTAAAGACCGCCATCGTATACGTTGATGCCTCTCCCTTCAAGCAGTGGTACCTCCAATAGTATTGAGATCGAAAGGAAGAAGAAAATGAAAAGCCCCACATTTTTTTTTAATAAATTGTTCCATTCATATTAAGAATTTAATATAAATACAATCAAGAAAATAAAAAAAAAATAATATCACAAAAGTATCTTAGGATATGTCCCAGTCAATCACAAAATTGAAACCGAATGATAAGCGATATAGGAGGCAACCTGTTTCTTGAGAAGGCTTTTTTTTTTTTTAACTAGCTAGGGTCGAATCAAATCATTTTACTGTATCAGGGACAAATGGGTTTATTGTCACCACAATACTCGCTAATGGTTGCTACTAATCTGCTAGTCAAGGATGATCGATCTTTGGTCCTTGCTGTGATCTTCTTAACTCCTGAATTTTCTTGTTTTCTTCCTGGCATGCCAATCTATTATGGTCATATCACCTACTCTTAAAACTTCGGTGGCATCAAGTAGTCCCACTGGATTTTCTAGTGGGATGAGGTATTGCTTCTGGGCATTTCTCTTAGGTAGAGATTTGTAAAAAATTCCTAACCAAGATTTCGATGGAAGAAACTCCGACATTTAAGTTACTAGGGTGATTTGGGTAACAGTCAAGGCTAAGAAAGAAATGGTGAGAGAAAGCCAGAATGAGCATGGGTGGTAACCAGCATACCTATTGGAGTCCCTTCTTACCTTTTTATAGAGTTATCCAAGATAATTGAATTTTGTTTAGGAAACTAAATGTTGTTAGGGATAATAGCCTTCCATTAGGAAGTTAAGGATGCCGGGGAGTTGGAATAATAGCTTTCTATTAAGAAGTTGAGGACGTTGGAAAGTGAGAATAATTATATTTTGTTGGTAACTGAATACTATATGCCCGTTATGGTCTCTAGCTAGAAGTTGTTGGCATCTGCTAGTTACTCGGATGTTGCAGGCTCCGAGTAGGTGAGTAGCTAGTCAGTTTGAGTAGGCAGGCTACTTAGAATTGATGGAGCCTGGCATCGCATATAGTGCCATAGTTGTTGTTGAGTAAGTATTCGGTGCTGAGTGATGGTCTAATTGTTGGTGTCACTTGGACTTGGCTAAAGTATTTGGCCAAAGTAATTAGATGAAGAAGTTAGCCAAGCTAGTCGGCCCTTGCTGCTCGCCACTGTTATTCAGCCAATGATAGTTGGCCTTTATTCTCGGCCAAGAATTTCTACTCGGCCAATGTTACTCGATCCTGAGGAGGGGTTTTGATCGGTCTTCACTTAGTCCCAAGAAGGGACTTCAATGGGGTCCAAGGAAGGAGGCATAGAGGGAACCATGTCAGAGCAGCATGAGCCAATCCTCGCCAATACCGGTGCAAAGGGAAACATTGGGGTTGACAATGACAAGGGGACATGGATGACCATGTAAGACGAGGAGCCGCTTGTTGGGGATAGACAGTGATGCCGATGCTGGTGTCGGCAAGCACCAGCAAGGCCTGCTCCGTAATGTAAAGCCACACATGTAGGATCTCTTGCGGTGGAATGGCACTCGCAGATGGGGACCTGCAAGTTGATGGTGAGAAGGAAGACTTTGTATGAGAGATAGAGTGCCTGGGCCCATTGGAAGGTGAAGGCAATGTCAAAGGTGAGTTCCTCCCAGTAGAACTGAAGGGAGCGGATGGCATGGATGAGGCCGTAGGTGAAGACTACTCCAACATGGAGGACTTTGAAAGGGTGGAGGAGAAGTGTTCGGGCCTACCCAGGTAGCTTTGAATGTTCTTGCTATTTAATAGCGGTTGAATAGCTCCATTACCTTGTCGATGACTATGTGGATGAAAAGCTCCAACCAGTCATCGAGGTGGCTCTTACCCGTGAGGCTCTCAAATTGAATCTCATATCGTGCACCGAAGCCATTGCTGATCATCGAGTTGGCCCTTATTCGTGAGGCTCTCAAATTGCTGGTCATGGCAAGAGAGGAGACTATCGCGAGTCCCAAAAAATTTTTTAGATTTAAATCAAATCATCCACGGGATCATGTCTCGAACCCATAATCTACCAACCAGGCTACCATCCTAGTAAATAAAATAAAAGCTTTTTATCTATTATTCTATAATGGCAGACGGTAGGGACTGCCAAGTAAAGAACGCTATTATTTTATTTAAAAAACAGAAGGGCCCTTGCTCTTGTTGGAGCCGAGTAGGTTTACTACTGCCACAATAGTTTTATTAATATCATTAATGCAACTTGATATAAGCGGTTGATTTTATAAATTATCAAATATAATTATAATAAGCGTAAACGCGGGGAAGGGGGCATTACGGAAATGACATTTAACACCCCGCGGCATCGAGTTGGGCCTGCTGGGTCTGACGTGCATGGAACCATTTGGCGGTTCAAGCCGATCCAGGAATTGGCATGGTGATATATATAAATACTGAAGTGGATTTAAGACACTTGGTAAAGTTTGCATGCTGTCATGGGTGTTGCATCCATGACCACGGTCTGCTGCATGATAAAAATTTAATCCAACCCCAAGCTCAAGGGCAACACATATATACATATAAGCACTACTAGCAACCCGGTTGGATTGGATCATATATGAATTGGATTGGATGACAGTCAAATTAAAAAATTTATCAAACTAAATCCAATATATGTTTATTAGACAAATTTTATCAGATTAAGTGCGTTTTTAATAAATTAAATGATTTAAATTGGTTAAACAAATTATGCAACGGATCCAGCTGCTAAATGAAACAGAAACCTGTTAAGTAAGCTTTGGACACGTTAAACAAATCTTAAACCTAATTATCAAATATTTAGATCATAATGAATTAAACATGTCAAAGATCTAAACTAAAGCCTAAACAATATAATAAATAGGTCTAAACAGATTAACTTATTTACGATCCAAACATATTTAGATCAAACTCAAAACTAATTAAAGCATATCATTTGCATATCAGGTTAAGAGATTGAATTATAACTTACCATTTCTAGCTAGTGTGGATCGAGCCATAATGTCAATGTTCTCTATTCATTACAGTACCATGCATCCCTATGGGACAACACCAAGCAGACGAATTTTGGAAAATCCTATTCATTAATAAGATGGAAGGAAATGGACACGATACACCCATCCACCTTTTCTCTGATCATCAATATATATATATATATATATATATATATATATATATATATATATAAATAATATGATCAGAGACACACACACACACACACACACACACACACACACACACACACACACAAAAAACAAAACAAAAAAAAAAAAACAAAAACAAAAACAAAAACAAAAAACACTTCGGTTGCTATTGGAATCCTTATGGAAAACACCCAGAAATATACAACTCAGTTCTTGGCAATTCTAAAGACAAGAGAATTAGAATCTTTGTATAAAAAACAACAATAGTTTCGCAACGTTTTTTAACTGTTAATATTATATCACTAACAAAATTGTGAATCCCTCGTGTTTCAGATGAAGTTCCTATTGCCATCATCAAAGTTTTCGAGGGAATATTTCGCCACCATCACTACAATTTTTTTCTCCTGGCTAGTTGGATGTTGCGAGGTACATTAACTTGATGCTCCTTAAATTTTCAGATATTAAATTTATTGCATATTATTTAAGAAATCGGAGACCAATACATTGCAAATTTATTCTCAAGTAATGTATAGGCAAGGAGTTAATCCTGGCAATCTATAATATTTTTTAAGATTTGTTTTTGCATATATACTCTTCTTAATAAGTGAAATTATATAAATACCTTCAAAAAGTTGCTATTTATATGTATACCCTCGTAAAGTATTTACTTTTATATATTTTTCTCTTTTTTTTATATATGTATCCGTATCATCTAACACCGTTAAAAAATAAATGGTTTAAAATTAAAATGACCGAAATACTCTTATGAGTAAATACATTAAAAAAAAATGATAAGGGTATACATGTAAACAATAATTTTATGAAGGTATTCATGCAATTTTGCATATATAAAAGGATATATACTTTAAAAAAAATATTAATAATTGGAGTACATGCTCAAATGGTCATCCAATATTCCAACTTGATCAAGTTAAGATATTAAACAAGTAAAAATTAATAATGTTTCTTCTTTTTTTTTTTGACTTGTCCATTTAACTAAAACATAAAAGATTTGGTTGTGATAATTTTTTTAAATAGATTTTTTTTAGTATATACCCTCCTAAATATACAATATTATAGGAACACCCTTGCAAAGTTTCTATTTACATATATACCCTTATGAACTTTTCTTTTTACATGTAAATCCTAAGCGTATTTTAATCATCTTAATTTTAAATCCATGCTTTTTTAAGGTATTAGATGGTATGGATACATATGCGAAATAGAAAAGAAAAAATGATATACATGTAAAAATAAAATATTTTAAGAAAGTATATATGCAAATAGTAACTTTATGAAGGTATTCATGTAATTTTGTATATTTAAGAGGGTATATGTACAAAAAATCCTAGTTTTTATTACTTATGGATAATATTATAGCTATTTATTTTATTATTTTGTAGCTAGATTTTTTTTTATGCTATGGAAAGCTACGATAAAAATGTCTAAATTATATTCAATTGTTGTCAATGTCTCCATACATAAATAAAACAATTTTTTCATTTAGAAACTGGAAGAAAAATATGATGAAAATGACTTACAAGTGAGCTAAGCTTTAATCATCGAAAGATATTTATGATAAAACATAAGGTATGTAATTGATGAGATTTTAAGAGCATAAGTAACATGATCCATGTCAATGAGTTTAGCTTTATGCTATACCTAAGTCTATACCAATAAAAAAATATTAATTCTAGTATTATGCTTATGTAGAAAGATAAAATTCACCATTAGAAAAAGAAAAAAAAAAAAAAGTTACACAACTTCACTGGAAAAATTGTTATATATCCTTGCTTCTTTGATTTTTAGAGCCACCAAAATTATATTTTTCAGTAAAATCATTTGTTATTATGCCTACCAATTAACATATAGCCGTTCAAAAATTGCACCCAATCAAATCATAACATATTCATATGTGCCTAAGAGAAAAATATAGTTAAACATTGTATCTAAGCGTACAAATTCTGAATGGATTATATGTATAACTTTTCCTATACTTGGTTTTATTCACATATATTTTAGTATCAATAGAGATTTTTTAAAAACAAGAAAAAAGATATTGATGAAATCCCCATCAAAATATCACAACAATATGGAAAACAGATTCTAGTACATTATCATATCACAATAATCTAATTAGATTCATAAAAATATTACAAATATGATATCAACATTTGCGTATGCTTACATATAATATATTTATGTACATGCATATACATACATACCTCCAATTGTCATTCCAGAAATTGAAATTTCAAGTAGAGATAGAGAGATAAGGAGATAGTCTACTTTATTCTACATATATTATAAATGAATAAAATTACATGCATACATAAATACACACACATCAATTTTTATAATTTTTGCCTAGATTCTGAAATGAGTAGTGATGTTTTGAGACAAGGTGAGGGAATCTGAAGTTGAAGGAAAAATAGAGAAGAATGCAGTCTACATCTCTAAATGCAGGTACTCTTTAATCCCTTCCTATTACTAAAAATATGGGTAAGAATATCAATTTGATTCCTACTCTTAAACAACCAAAAAAAAAAAAAAGTATATACTGGTGAGATAAATCTCAGAATTTAGATGTCTCTAAATATAAACACCAAGATTCCCTGGGAATTTTTTTTCCTACGGTAACATAAGTTTCAATCTTTGCTCAATTTCATCAATCATTCAGCATCAAGCTTAGCGTCGCCTTCCGTGAAGGCAAAAATTGAGTCTAAATCTCTGGCATGGAGAGACCTTACCAACTTGATAAGCAGGCATCTCACTTAACACCCTATTTGAATGCATCCTTTTGGTAACCCCTACTTATCTCTCTTATAACGGTAGAGATTTTTTTTCTTTTTCCTTTTCTTTTGAATGTTTACCAAATTCTTTGCTCTAGATTCAAGTCAGGATACTCTGCAATTTGAGCCAGAACTGGAGTGGTGTCCAGTCCATGACCGTTAGTTTTGCAAACTCTAAATATTCACACCTAATTGAATGCTACCATGATCATGAAATGGTGACTAGTTATAGGAAGTAAGCTCATTTGCTTCACCAAAGTTTCAACCCAAAATTGTTGGCCTTTGTCAGGGATGTAAATAAATTGGATCATTTTGTATAACCCATCCAAAATAATTTCCTTGGTGTGATCCATTTGATTAGATCTAGTTGGAAAGCTGGACCCTCTAGACCCTGAACTAAATACCTGACCTGATCGGCTAAAAGATTTTAATTAAATTAATCCATAATAGACCAAATCAAATCCAAATAAACTCAGACTTGATCTGATGTGGTTCTTAGAACCTAACCTAATGCAACCTATTAATGCTGAATCCTCGCCGATCGGATGGAGTGGTCTGCCCGCCGGTTCACCGTCTACTGGGATCTGCAAAACAACTCCCCTGACCGGAATTTTTCTGGTGGGAGACACTCCGATGCCAAAGTCAGCAAGAACTCAGGCAGCAGAATGGATAGCTCGAAAGCAGAGTGCAGTGAAAGAAAAAGAGGAATAATTCAAAATATTCTGGAGTTAGCTTAGCTTACCTCGAGTATCTCCTTTTACCAGTATTTATAGGCAAAGTGTAACTACTTACGGTTATGGGAGTTAGTTAACAAAACCTCCTCATAACTGTAAGTAGTGGCGGTCAAAAAATTAGTTATTTAACCATGTGGACAGTTACGACAGCTAAAATGGCTTTCAACCGTTTTAAGTTGAAAGACCACCCAAGAGTTTCAGAGGTACTCCTTTTAGAGAGAGTCCGAAGTAGATATAACTAGTATTTCGGAGGGCCTTGGGATGGCTCGAGGAAATGTTAGTTTTATGCTTCGGACACATCCCTTTGGAGTGAACAAGAAAAACTACTTACTGTAGTGTCGAAAAGACGAAAATATTCCAAGGCTTAGTCTTCGGACCAGGCTGAAGATACGAAGCCGAAGGAAATAATAACATCCCATAGTCATAGTCTTCGGATCAGGTTGAAGAAACGAAGCCGAAGGAAATAATAACATCCCGTAGGCATAGTCTTCGGACCAGGCTGAAGGTACGAAATCGAAGAAAATAATAACATCCCGTAGGCATAGTCTTCGGACCAGGCTGAAGATATTAAGCCGAAGGAAATAATAACATCCCATAGGCATGGTCTTCGGACCAGGCTGAAGATACGAAGCCGAAGGAAAGAATAACATCCCGTAGGCATAGTCTTTGGACCAGGCTGAAGATATGAAGCCGAAGAAAAGAATAACATATTCTAGGCATACTCTTCGGACCATACCAAAGAGATTTTCTTTAGTGCATTGATTCGGCCAATAGACCAAAATTTTGAAATTAGCTTAATTGTTGGACCGGTAATCATTTTATATTGAATTGGATTATCATAACAGCTGCCCCCACTCCCAAGTTCGAAATAATTTTATTTCGAAAATGGGAGTACCAAAATTTGTCGTTTATGAAAAATGGAGGAGCCTGAGCCTTCGAAAGAAACCTCCGAAGTACCTGTCATAGCTAAAGAAGATACGACTGAAAGTAAACTATGCATGTGGTTTGACAAGATCCTACACTAGGCATGCAAACATCTGCGGGAGCAGATTGGATTTTAAAATAATTTTTTAAAATTCACGCAGCGGGTATCTGCTCCGCCAGGAACTAATCTAAATCTAGTTGCATTTAGGCATGTATAATCAAATAAAATATTTATAAAATATTAAACAATTTAATCTATCCATGCATGATTAAAAAATTAATTTTCCATACCTTTATTCTGCCTGGAATAACTCTGGAATAAATCTGGAATAGACTGGAATAACTGGAATAAAGTTATTCCAGTCATCTTCCTCCTTGGAACTCTGTTTTTGGCTTGCGAAACATCATTGGAACACCACCTTCCGGATCTCCGTTTGCTTCCAAATTTGAGCAGCAGCAACTTGTATAAGTCTTCTTCGATTTGCCACCGATTACTGCAATCAAATGTAAGCCAAAAAAATAAAATAAATCACCAAAGTCTGCTACCAGATTTCTGCAGCAGAACTGGGCAGCAGACTTTGGCCTTCGTTTCGGAGCAGCTGGAGCAATCCCGGCTCGCGTGGTTTGCTCCTAGGAGTATAATGGTACTCCCTCTAGATGGGAGACACGCCCGGGGCTCTCGGATCCGCCTCCACGCACGGTGCTAGCCGCTGGAAGAGGGCTTTAGGGTCACAGAATTCTGCAACACTGGGCAGAACTTGAGCACTTCAAAACAATGGATTAATGCTTGTTTCTCTCCCTCTAAAGCTCCTAAACCCAGCCCCAGATGTTCTCTCCTTAAGCCTCTCAAAGAATGCCCAAATCTCTCTCTCTTTAAGCCTCTCTCACGGTGAAGAGAAATTTTTCTCTCGTTTTAAACTCTAACTCTAAACAGGGATGCTGGTTTGGAGTTTATAAAGGCTGCTGGGAGGGAGAGGGAGGTGGAGGGATGGAAGGCCAAGGGGCAACAGGTGGTTAACCCAATTAACAAGCCTTAAACCAGGATTAAAAAACCATTAATACCAAACGGTGGAGGGAGAAGAGGAAGAGACACCAGTGATATGTTCGGTCGTTTGGGATTTAGGCGCTTGGAGTTTTTCTCCAACGTGTATCACCGTTTAAACGTTTCAAGGAGTAAAACATTGGTTCAACCTTTTAAACCGGTCCAAGCCAAAAATTGGTTCAAACCCAATTTTGGTCCATTAAACCAAACGGTTCAATCCAATTGAACATGGTTCAAGGAATAAAATTGGTTCACAACCAATTGGAGACCGAAACGAACTCCGAATCAGTTCAAAACTGATTCAGAAAAATCCAGGCGCAGTGCTGGTCAGCCCGGAACAATTTCCGGTTGACACAGACAAGGGCAAGACGGGGAAAAGAGTGCTAAAAAATATTGTGACCATAAAACCGAGACGATTCCCAATCATAATCGGTATCCGGATCAGAGAGTTATCCTCTGTGGCGTGTGACCTCATAGGTTCGCACCTAAACGGTAGCACTAGAACAATTTTAGTACCAGCACAGGAAACCATCTAGCAATGGGTCCCAGCGTCCGGATAGGTCGAAGATGCGGGAGCAAACTATCGAACCTCTGGCATATGGTTACCGTATAATTTATCCCTTTGACCTCTAATGCTCAGGACGACTGAGATTGGGCTGCCAACCCAGACTGAGTCAGTCGACTACGTGTCTCAACCTCGCAAGCCCAGTGACACTTCACTAGGACTACCCCGGTCGAGGATTTGCTAAATTGAGATACTGCGAGACATTCAATCCAAACTGTTTGGACAGGTCAATTCCATCTTGGTCCATCACTGCTCCACAAGTACTTGCCTGTACCCAGAAACCTTCCGTCACCGGATTAAAAATCCGGGTAGTCCGGCACCAAAGCACAGGAAGTTGCTTGCAAGCTACCGTGATGACCTCAGGTCAGAGGGACATATATACCCATATCCAATCGTGAGTATCCCTTTGGCAGAAAGGGGCTGCACGGAGTCACATTCAATAAGATATCACATATCCCACTTGCAGATCACATCAGTGTCACCACACTCATTTGGTCAAGAGGACAACCAAACGATGTGAACTACAACAACCTATACTTGATATATTGCAGTCCAGTATAATATATCCTTTGGTTGTGAACAGGGTTTAAGGACCACTCGATACATCCTCTCTGTATCGAAGTCAGTGTAGTCCTAAGGACTTCATCACATTAAAAGAGTTCAATTCAGGAAATTAAGTATGTGATGAGCTGCCAAATATATTATTTTATTAATTCATAAAATGAGTACAATACTTAGCATAACTACCTACAATCCAGGCGATTGGCTTTGGGACACAATTCTAACAACGACAGCAGCCAAAAATCCGATCAACCTTATACAAACTGAAGATACACCAGTTGAAGGCGATCTATAGTTTTTTAGGATAACTGAATAATTCTGAGATCTTGAGAAATACCAAGTCTTCAGATTTAAAAGAACACTAAGTCTTTGAATTTAGGATAATTCTGAACAATTCTGAGATCAAGTCTTCAGATATAAAATAATACTAAGTCTTCGGACTTAGGATAATTCTGAACAATTCTAATCTTGAAAAATCAAGTTTCCAAATAAAAATACCAAATCTTCGGACTTAAAATAATACTAAGTCTTCGGATTTAAGATAAATGAATAATCTTGATCTTGAGAAATTAAGCTTCCAAATAATAATACCAAGTCTTCGGACTTGAAATAATACTAAGTCTTCGAACTCGGGATAAATGAATAATCTTGATCTTGAGAAATCAAGTTTCCAAATAATAATACCAAGTCTTCGGACTTGAAATAATACTAAGTCTTCGGACTCAGGATAAATGAATAATCTTGATTTTGAGAAATCAAGTTTCCAGATAATAACACAAAGTCTTCGAACTTGAAAATAATACTAAGTCTTCGGACTCAGGTTAAATGAATAATCTTGATCTTGAGAAATCAAGTTTTCATATAATAATACCAAATCTTCGGACTTGAAAATACATTAAGTCTTCGGACTCAGGTTAGTTCTGATCTGAAACAAGATAGACCACATGGGTGATCCCTATTTTTTGGAGAGTGAAATAGGTTGATTAGACCTTGGCATTTCACAGGATAGATCGCATGGATCATCCTTATGCCATTTAGAAAAAGAGAAATTAAGACAGGCTGATCAAGCCCACCTCGGTACTTTGTAAGGTAGATCCGTAGATCATCCTTGTGCCTTAAAAAAAAGAAAAATTAAGACAGGCTGATCAAACCCACCTCAGCACTTCTTAAGGTAGATCACAAAGATCATCCTTATGCCTTTTAAATAAAAATTAAGACATGTTGGTTAAGCCCACCTCGGTACTTCGTAAGGTAGATCACGGAGATCATCCTTATGCCTTTTAAATAAAAATTAAGACAGGCTGGTTAAGCCCACCTCGGCACTTCGTAAGATAGATCATGTGGATCATCCTTATGCCTTTTGATAGATAGGCTATTCAGGCCCAACTCGGTACTTCGTAAGGTAGATCACATAGATCATCCTTATGCCTTTTGATAGAGAATAAGATAGGCTTCAGTAGGCCTTTTCTTGAACTTCAGTGGGCCCTAATAAGATTGGCTTTGGCCTCTTGGGCATTTAATCGGTCTTTAAAAAGTCATCGCTTTGAAGAAGATATCAATATTCAAGAATACATCGACCTTTAAGAAATCATCGGCCTTCAAGAATACATCGAACTTTAAGAAGTCACCGGCCTTTGAGAATATATAGTACTTTAAGAAGTCATCGACCTTCAAGAGTACATCAGACTTTAAGAAGTCATCAGTCTTTGAGAATACATCGTACTTTAAGAAGTCATCGACCTTCAAGAGTATATCGGACTTTAAGAAGTCATCGGCCTTTGAGAATACATCGGATTTTAAGAAGTCATCAACCTTTGAGAATACATCGGTCTTTGAAGAAGATATCGATCTTCAAGAATACATCAACCTTGAAGAAGTCATCGACCTTCAAGTTCCTGCAAAACAAAAATCCTACCGGAATTCCTCCAGTGGGAGACACTCCTCGGAGGTCTCCTCTTACCTTTTCTCAAGGTTGTCCAGTCATCGAATTTCTTGATTCCAATGGATACTTACAGATTTGTTAGATGAGGCTGGCCGAAATTCTAGCTAAATGGCAAGTATGATAATCCTTGGATCAATTTACCCAGCAAGGGATTGTTATGGAAGCATCATCGGCTCTTCCATTTTTTTTATATATATATTTTTTTAGAAGGGTTTCTCCCTTCGACGAGTCTATGGCTCGTAGTCTGCTCTTCAGCAGTAGCATACTTCTGAGCTCTTGCCAGTAGTTCGACGTAGCTCGTAGAAAATTTTTTGTCCAAGGAGAAAGTAAACCTGGACAATCTAAGGCCTTTCTTCATGGCTGACATGGCCACATGTTCATTTAGATTTGGAATCTCCAAAGTGGCCGAATTAAACCAAATCATAAACTCCTTGAGACTTTCTCCTTCATTCTACTGAAGGAGAAATAAACTGTCAGTGTTATGCAGCATCTTCTGACATACTCTGAAATGTGAGACAAATTGCCGCTCCAGTTTAGTAAAGGAATGGATAGTCTTTGGTGATAAGCTCAAATACCACATTCGAGCCGATCTTCTCAGAGTAGCAGGAAAAGCGAGACAGTATAAAACATCAATTGCTCCTTGTACCATCATGTGAGCCTTGTAACTCCCAAGATGGTCAAGAGGTCTGTAGTTCCATCATAAGCTTCCAGTTGTGGAATCTTGAGGTACCGAGGGATAACTTCATCCATGATCCGATCGGAGAAAGGAGGCTGGGAGTTGAAATCTACAACTTCATCATTTCTCCTATGATCTGAAAGCTTGGCTATCTCTGCTTGCACAGATCTGAATTTCTCTTCAAATTCAAAATTTATTTCTCTTGTCCAGCCCTTTCAAGTGCAGAATCTATGGAAGAAATGGAGGGAGAAAGCCTGATCCTCTTCTTTCCATTATGATCCCCACATGTCGACTTGAAGGGATGGCATAACAATCTTGAGATGAACGGATCCGTGAAGAACTTGGAGTGAGTTCTCGATGTCGATAATCTCTTTTCTCAGTTTGATGGCTGGGCTGTGAGATAGGTGGTGGACACTGCCTTTGAACGACAGTTTTTGTAGAGTTTAAACTAAAGCCATCAAGGTGTCCATCCTGTTCAAGAGGGCTTCAAACTGCTGCTGCCCTACCATCAGCATAGGAGGTTGCATACTGTGATCTGCTAGAGGATCATCTGCTTGAAGAGCATGTTACTTCCTGTTTGTAGATGCATTCTGAACCTTTCCTTTCACCATTCTTGCTTGAACGAAGCTCTCCTTTAACAGAGAAAATATCTTCTTCCCCTACTGGCGCGCCAATCTGTTGATGCTGAATCCTTGCCGATCAGATGGAGTGGTCTGCCCACCGATTCGCCGTCGATTGGGATCTGCAAAACAACTCTCCTGACTGGAATTTTTTCGGTGGGGGACACTCCGATGCCAAAGTCAGCAAGAACTCAGGCAGCAGAAGGAGAGCTCGAAAGTAGTGCAGTGAGAAGGAAAAGAGGAATGATTCAAAATATTCTAGAGTTAGCTTAGCTTACCTCAAGTGTCCCCTCTTACCAGTATTTATAGGCATAAGTGTAATTACTTACGGTTATAGGAGTTAGTTAACAAAACCTCCTCATAACTGTAAGTAGTGGCGATCAGAAAATTAGTTATTCGATCATGTGGACGGTTACGACAGCTAAAACGGCTTTCAACCATTTTAAGTTGAAAGACCGTCCAAGAGTTTCAGAAGTACTCCTTTTAGAGAGAGTCCGAAGTAGATATAACTAGTATTTCAGAGGGCCTTCCTTGGATGGCTCGAGAAAATGTTAGTTTTATGCTTCGGACACATCCCTTTGAGTGAACAAGGAAAACAACTACTTACTGTAGTGTCAAAAAATAAAAATATTCCAATGCTTAGTCTTCGGACCAGGCTGAAAATACGAAATTGAAGGAAATAATAGCATCCCGTAGGCATAGTCTTCGGACCAGGCTGAAGATACAAAGCTGAAGGAAATAATAACATCCCGTAGGCATGATCTTCGGACTAGGCTGAAGATACGAAACCGGAGGAAATAATAACATCCCGTAGGCATGGTCTTCGGACCAGGCTGAACATACGAAACCGGAGAAAATAATAACATCCCGTAGCATGGTCTTCGGACCAGGCTGAAGATACGAAGCCGAATGAAAGAATAACATCCCGTAGGCATTGTCTTCGGACCAGGCTGAAGATACGAAGCCGAAGGAATGAATAACATCCCGTAGGCATAGTCTTCGAACCAGGCTGAAGATACGAAACCGAAGGAAAGAATAACATATTCCAGGCATACTCTTCGAACCATATCAAAGAGATTTCCTTTAGTGCATTGATTCGACCAATAGATCAAAATTTTGAAATTGGCTTAATCGTTGGACCGGTAATCATTTTATATTGAACTGGATTATCATAACACAATCCAACCAGAATATTGACTCATGAAAAAGATTTTGGTTAATCTAAGTTATGATTGAACTCAACCCGACCGATCCGCATGTAATGCCGATATAGTCGATCAAACAAGCCATCTGGTCCATGGGCAGCAGCTCATGTAGATAGCTCAGTAGATCAGTGCTCTAGTAAATGAGCCAAGCGCGAACCCAAAAACTGAACACAGTCATTTCAAGCTGATCTTGAGACTATACTGCTTGTTCACATCCATTAAAATCAACTTGCAAAAATCAATATAAATATACAACCTTTTTATTTTTTTGAATAAAAGAACTGATTATCTAGTTAATAAAATATTTGAGATGTTGGATTGAGGGATTCTCTTATCCCAATTTAGAAGGATTTTGTTATCCTAGAAAAAATTGGGATTCAGGGGACTTAATTAGCTGCTCTAATGCCAGTGGTCTGTAGGCCCCTACCTGTTTGAAAAGGAATGGCAGGTTCAAAACACCCAAACAGGTTCTCATCCTTCAGACAATAGCCTATGCTCCTCTTAATGTTATAATAAATATAAAAGAACATTAGTTACTTTGGCCTTTGTTCTACTACACTACTACTGTTTTGTAGGTTCTTGGAGAGCACCAATTGTGTAGGGATGTGCACAAACCTATGCAAGATTCCATCTCAGAGGTTCATCAAAGATTCACTTGGGATGCCTGTCAACATGGTTCCAAGTAAGCTTCTGCTCCTGTCACATTCAAATGTTTTATATATGACAACTTGAATGGTGCAGTGAAGAAGAAAAATAGAAAACAATATCAGACATTTAAGGTCCCAACCAAAACTAATCCAGAGGTAACAAGCCACCTACAATTTCATAAAGTACTACTGAGACAACCAACCAATGAAAAGTAAACCCATAAAAATAGCAACCAATAGCAAAAACACTGTTCAAGTGGAGCTATAATGCTAAAACAGAGCATTTAACCAGTATATTCTCCAGTGCCTTGAGATCTTTAATTGTGAACCAGTCAATTTTGCAAAGGTGCGAAGTTGGCAGAATATACACAAATTTTGGTAGTCGAAATGATGTCTTCAGAAATTTTATCAAAACTAGGATTACATTTCTACAGTACATCAAGAGAAAGCTAGGCCACCTGAAGAATATGTGCAGCATTACTCATAAATTTCAAGAGGCCCTTGCAACGTGAGGGCCACTAAACAACCACTTGGGGAACAGTAGACATTGAACCTTGATCCATGCAATGAGTATAAGATATTTCACATCAACTTTTTCATGTAAATGTCAAAGCAATGAAGGCCTGCCTCCAGTCCTCCATATGAATGTAGAGCATTCCAGGCAGCAACCATTTTATTCCACTGATTTCAATCAACTGTTTGACAACACATTTTTTTATTAATTCACTTCAATGTGTGCCATGGACAAGCCAACATCCCCAAATGTTTGTCTCCCAATACTGTCAGATCCCACTCATTGCAAGCACTTTCATGGTTAGTATGAGCTCTGAATGGCATGCATGCATCCAAGCATGAGCATGTATGTATAGATATAGAGTACTTATCTTGTATGTGATCCAAGTCATAGAATTTATGATTTAAGTTGTTGAAATAATGTTTATTACTGAACTATGTAATACATGCATCATATAGGTAAATACAATTCAATCAAGACTAAAGGCATGCTGAAGTTTTCTAAAACTGCTAGCAGTCTAAAATTACTACTATGTGCAGTGAAGGGAGTTACCATGAAGTTGCTTACAGTAAAAAATTTGCATTTCCATTGTCATAAATGAACTAGAGATATGGCAGTCACTAGAACTTCAGGGAAAATTATAATTTCCCCTAAATAAAAAATAACTTCACAGCTAGTATACTTCAGAGGCTAATTTTGAGAACAATTGTGTAAAACCTCTCATCATTCAAAGCCAAGAGTTGTCAACTCTGACAAGATTTTCAACAAATCTGATGACTCATTACCCATACAATTCAACTCGATCTCAAAGATTGAAATGCTTAAAAATTGGCTGCATTTATGCGGTTAGCTAAAGATGATTATTAGAATGGTCCACAATCAATGCGGGGTGCACCAAATAAACTATGACAACTAATGCTCGGTAAATTTCAGATTTTGAAGATATGAGCTGTGAGATGATCTTTGGCCAGCATCCTCCGGAAAATGATCCTGCACTGAGGCAACCTTGCTACCAGACATCATGTAATGCCACTAATTCTAGCTCTCAGACAAGTAAAAAAAATTCACTCCTTGATTTCTAGGTGTTTGATGCTCTCCTTGTTCTTCGCAGGCATAGCAAAGCAAACACATGGAGTGAATTGTTCCGGTTGATGAACGACTGAAAGTGATCATGATCTACCAGGATCATCGTATAAGCAAGAAATGATCCGGATTTCGAAATGGCCAATAAGATTAGGGCAAAATGCAATAGATTTTAGTTAATCATTTTAATTGGAAGATATTGTTCAATAGCAGTTATGATGTATAAATAATTGACTTCTTATTGTCAGCACAAGGCCTGAGAGCATCTCTCACGGATGAACCACCTCTGCCACGCAATTAAAGTTGGAGAAGAAGTTTCTTCGGTCTACTAGAACAGTTATGTGATGCAGAGATGCACTTCAATGCATCCATACACCACCATAAGCATGCATGTATGCATGCATGACTCTGTGCAGGATAGGAAGAATATAAGATCGAGAATCATATCTTATTATAGCAAAAAAGATCATCTTATGAATCATGGACAAGTATTCTTCATATCACTGCTGTCACCCCATTGTATATTGATGAAACTCATGTTAGACTTTGTGCAGGTCCCTCTACATTGGTCCTGGTGGTCACTCAGCTTTGGTCCTAGTTGTCGAGAGACAGCCATTATGGGATCATCTAAACCAGAGACAGTTGTACTTCTAGGGCTCTGAGGTGACCGATATGCTCCACTACACTTTCAACAAGATCTTATTACTCCAATATCAGGAAGTGGAACAGAGGCACACTTCCTCTCTCTCTCTCTCATGCAGTTCCATCAGCTGGCTCCAATCTCAGAAAAGCTTTAAGTTAGCAAGCAAGCTAGATCCAATGTCAATCTTTTTCTCAGAATGTGCACTACTTATGAGTAAAGAAGTCATGCAAGTCTCAATAATAGCCGGATGTCTTGAAATTTCTAGGTTCTGGGTGTTAAAAGTATCTTGTAGGTGTAGAATATCCTGGAGATATAAATTATAAGAATAGAATCCCAGAAATTTAGGTCCATAGAAACTTGTCCCGAAGTTGCTACGAGTCTAAATTAACTTGAGGGGGTGTTATATGTCAGTTCTCATGTTTCATTGATGGTGAGTGTGATAGGAACATGCATCGAGCAAACAATTGATGGAATAATTACCCAAAAAACATCACAACCAATGCAAATTAGTGAACCAAATGATTATTCCTTTCCTCCTACCAAACCTTGATAAAAGATTGCGGACCATCAATACCACCGATACCATGCCTGCTTTCTGAAGATAACCAAGAGTGAACAATAGATTGTGATGGCTACATTCTCGAAGACTTGGAAAGAAATAATGATCATCTATAAATTATCAATTTTGGTTTGTTACAAAGCTAATCTCATACATACTTTCTTGAAGGAAATAATATGAGAGCTTGGAACTGGAGGTGAGAAAAAAAATGCATTTTCCATATTGACACACACGCCTGGTTCTCCCAAAGGACAATGTTGGGTGAGAGATTTGATCAACCCAAATTCAAATACCTTGTATAAATTTCGATTCAATATTTAGGTCGCACCAAACCATCGTATGAATTGGTTTATTCGAGTTCGTAAGTTTAGATTTAATAACAGTGTCAAGTTTAGTTTCAAGTATATTTAAAATCTAAGACAACTTTGTGTTTAGGTCAAGGTGACTCTATTCCAAACCGATTATTAAACCATATAAATCGGGGTCCAACAAATCCTATGTCCAATAACCCATTAGAGTCCAGGAAGTGTAAAAACTCCCTCAAGGCTGTATCATGGATAAACAGTCTTCCCCCTCTCTATTCTCGGTACTAGTAACACAATTGAAGTCCCCCTCCACCACTGTAGGAATATCTTGATCTATCAAAGTTGAAACCTCTTGCTAGAGGACCCTCATCTCTCTATAGTTCATGATGGTGACTCGGTCCTTTGGAGGGATTTTAGGCCAGAGGGTATTATCTGTTGCTCTCCCGGTGCATCCCACTTATGACCTTAGAATTTGGAGGTCCTCTGCCCTCCCGAAGGCCCCCTTGATAGACATTTATTCTATTTATTGCCCTGAGCAGCAGAAGGGTATCCAGGCAGGTTGGATCTGGTCTCTTGAAGTTCATCCCATTATGAGATTATTTATCAGGAAGGTTGCTTGGCGTCGGCTTCCGACTAGAGCCTTTCTTTGTTCTAGAGGGCTTCATGTGCCTATCTCTTGTCCTGTTTGGGGATGGATGAGGAATTCATTGTTCATGTTCTCTTCTTACGTCCGAGAGCTTGGAAGGTTTGGGATATGGCTGGCTGTCATGGCCTTCTTTCGATGACTAAGGATGTATTGGACATCTTCCTCCACTTGCTATACTCTAGTTCGGCCAACCCCACTATCGTTGTTCTAGTATATTTGGCATATCAGATATGGCTCACTCGGAATGATATTATTTTTTTCTCTTCCAGATGCACGACCATGATAATTGTTGAGAGTGCCATGGCTCTCGCCAGGGTGTATCAGAGTTCGATTATGGGGAATGTAGAGATTTGGGATTCCGGCACTGCTCTTCGAGCACCCCGCTGAGTATTTATTTCTTAGGAGCCCCCTCCTCCGATGTTCGCCATGGTCTGCTTTGATGAGAGTGTTAGGGATAGACGTAGGGGAGCTACTTTTGTTATTCGAGCTGCTGATTATGGCTTCCTTGCTGCTGGAGGGTGTCATCTTGTCGACCCTACTGTGCCCATGGCTAAGCTTCGGGAGGCTTGGGCTGGTGTCCGCTATGTCACGATGTCCCTTCACCTTTAGCAGCTCATTATTGAGGGTGATTCCTTAACTGTTATTTCCTAGATCCGGCAGGCCTTCCGGTCCACGTTTGCTCACCTCTCATCCGCGACATGATTAGGCTTCTACAGGGATGTTTGGGGATTGTGGTTAGACATATGTATAGAGAAGCCAATTCAGCAGCTGATTGGATGGCTTCTTTTGCAGCCAATCACTCTGGGGAGGTTCTTTAGTCTAGCTTGGGGGAAGTTCTTGTCTCCTTAAGGAACATCCTTCTTGCTGATTCTCTTCATTGTACTTATTCTTGTGGCTTGAATGTTCCGCTCAATAAAAATAAATAAATAAATAAATAAATTTATAAGCATGTGTGAACGACATTGTGTTCCCCCCGCCCCCCACCCGCCCCTTTCTTTTTTTTTTTTTTTGTCACCAGAAGTGCGTGCACAAAATTATTCATTTCTCACTACCTAAACTGTTTTAATGACAAATCCTCGTACATCTTTTTTCTTCTGGAAATACTTTAAATGAGATTACCAAAATTCAAAATGTTTGCTGAATATGCATGCCTTTGAACCAAAACTTAAAGTCTAAGATGGTGCAAAATTAAAATTTTCTACATAATGATGCACCGTACGTGAAAGCACATTGCACTTTATAAACCATGCATGCATTCATTTGTAAGTTGGCTTGAGCCCAGTATTTTTTGGTTAGGTTCAGTAATTAAACCACAAGTTAATTCCATTTCCAAATTTCCGTCATGCTAGGCTGATGGTGATTCAACCAAGCAGTAAATCGAACATTGATCTAGATTTCAACCAGTCCAGCCCAAAGTCCAAATGGTTTGGACTTGATTGGGTCTTACTAGTGTCAGGTCTAAGCCCGATTTCAAGCCATCTACAATGCATATCATGGTGCACTATCCCTATTATAACTACATAAATAACTACATATCCATATTATTTTACACATCTGGTACATTGTAATGGCATATATAATACAACCCAATATAAGTCAGTTCATTATTGGACTGCACATAAATACATATATATACTTGAAATCAAATATATGATCTATATAGGTGGTTCAAGTATTAATCATCATCTGCTGAATCTCCATCTATTTTGAGCTTCTTCTCTTAGCTATTAGTTGCTTAAAATTATCTATTTCTCACTGAGAGGCAACAAAAAAAATAACTTGACAAAATAATACTTTCATATTATCTCTTAGTGTGTTTGTTGTATATCTCAAGGCAGTCTTCTCCATCTTTCTTACTATGCATGATGTCAGTAGGGTATGATATAATTTACGTATGTAGGCTCTTGACAGCTGAGGCATGAGAAAAAGCACTTTAATGCCCATCTATTTATTTTTTAAAAAAAATTGAAAAGTAAATAAAGTCATATCAAATGAATTAAAGATGGTGAATGATGTGCAAAGTACTTCCAAGACATTCCCTGCTTGGAACTTCCCTTTGGAATGCATGAGTGACAAAAATGAGAATAACAAGAAATTTTAATTTCTTGAGCATTCTTGAAACCATATCCAAGGGACTACGATATCTGTACATTAGTTAGCTCAGCACCCAGTACATATTCATAGAACAATTTTCACAGAAAAAAATTCACTCGCCATGAATATGAAAAAAGAAAAATCTATAAAAACAACTGGTGGTTTGGAAGGCAGACATCTTTAGATAATATTTTGATTCATTATAATGGTTGCACCTCGGTATTCAGTGAAGTTTAAATTTTAGACTCGTGACACTTTCTACGGAATGATGCATAGGGCTGCATTCATGTTGGATTCAATCGGGCACAGGAAAAATCTAAATCCAATCCATATTTTTCCGACTTCGATCCTAATTTTTCTATTGAAACATTTGATTTACTTAAGTGAAGCCACATTTGCACGCAGGGCCTAATTTCTAGTCCAATATGTGAAATAGCTATATGAAGCCCAGCTTCTAATGGGCCTCCCTGGGCTGAAGTCAGTTGAAGCTACCAACTTCAATTCAAAACACAAAAAAATAAATAAATAAAATAGGGGATGCCCTGTTTATCCGACCGACGAGCTTGCCAGGAACTCTGGTGAACCACCGTGCTAGGAAAGAAGAGAGAGAGAGAGCAGGTGGCGTGAGGGCTTGGACGAAGATGAGATTCGGTCAATTTTCTCCCTTGTACGGTAAGGAAATCCCATCAGTTTCCCCTTCAAAACCTCCCTCTCACCGCCAGCAAGCCCACACTGAGCCTCTTGCTACTGTCTTCCTCCTCTCCGGTGAGTGGCCGAGAGTTTCATCGACGCCGATAAGTCCCTATTCCCGTAGGTACTTCCTTAGAAAACATGGGAAAATGGATGTTCTTTTCCTCTCGGCCTCCTCATGCCGGATGGATGTCGGTGACCGCCGCCCGATCATCCTCCGTTTGGTGATGTTCGGCGAGCCTCTTCTTTCCACTACCTTCTATAGCTTCTGAGATCATGGAAGACATGCTTAGGCCGAACCAGGAAGGGAGCTGAGAAAGAATAAGCGGAAAAAAAAAGAGAGAAGAAGGAAAGGAAAAAAGGAAAGAAGAAAAGAAAAAAAAGGAGAGGAAAGAGAAGAGAGAGAGAGAGAGAGGAGAGAGGAAGAGGAGAGAAGAAGAAGAGAGAGAAAGAGGAGAAAGAGAAAGGGAGAGAGAAGAAGAGGAAAGAGAAAAGAGAGAAAAAAGAATATAAATAAATAAATCAATTTTATGAAATCAATTTGGATATTTAGATTGCTTTCTTGTTGATTAACATGATTCCCATCAACCAGACTTAAATAGATATCTAGATCGAGCCTAATCCTAGACCAGATTGAAAAATCTTTTAACTTATTTTTTTATTAATTTCAAGGTTAATTATTTAACTTATTTTATCAGAACTTTCATTATCTTTATTAGTATGGAAGTATCGAGGATCAAGGGTTTGAGTCGCGTGTTCCTGATAAATCAGTCTCAGGTAAGTTATCTTAACCTCTAGTATTACAAGCTAAATATGTTATAAATATTATGCAATGTTAAATATGTATGGCATAATTTGATTTGCATTAGATTGCATACATTATTATGTGTATTGGTGTTGATGCTCTCTAGTCCGACTATGATTATACGAGGACCTAGTCTCCTTCCGATCCTCCAATAAGGCGATCACTGGTACATGACCGGCGGACGGTATGTGTAGTCAGGAGCTAGTTTCTTTTTGAATTTTGCCATGGTACATATTGAGTATACATGATTCCTCGTGTGATATCAGAGCTAGTTTTCTTTCGGACTTCCAATAGGGCGATTACTGGCACATGACCGGTTTCAGTATGTATAGTAGGATTCTAGTCTCTTTCGGGGCTAGCCACTGGCCGATCATGGCCATAGTCAGGAGACTAAGAGAGTAATGTAAATGGTTTGCCATCCATAGTTGTGTCGTTTGTAATTGAATGTGCATGTTAATGTGATGCTGCATTTTATTTTGTCATGAGATGATTGTTCTGTGATGTATGATTTGTGTATGTTTGTAATTTATGTTATCATATTTATGCATATACTAGAGGTGATAATAAGTTACTAAGCCTGTAATGCTCACTTCCTATTTTCTATATTTTGTCACAGATCCAGAAGACCAATCAGGCTTTGGGACTAGTCAATGAAGAGCTAGGGTTTAGGTATTAATCTCTTAGTTTATGTTTATCTTAAAATCTTAGTTAAACTTTTTTTATACTATACCCTGGATTCTAATTTTATTTTATCTACTTGTTAGTTTTGATAGAAAACTCTAGAAATAAATAAATAATTAAAGAAATTATTTTCTATCATTGTCTGATTGTTGGTAGTAAAATAGGCCTTGCATATTTGATAGGATTGAACCCTAAGGATATGCGGACGTCTGTTGTACGCCTGGCTCGGGCATTGGGCCAGGGCATGACAGATTAAATGGTATCAAAGCAAAGTTTAAGATCAAGATGACTTAGTGAGAGTAGGATAGAATTAGGATTTTGATTGAATATTCTAGAATAATCATCATACTAAAAGTTTATTTAATTTTTTTGATATGTGTATATTATAGTTCCAAGGATTTTGCTAAGTATAGAAAGCTTGTACAACTAAAATATTGGATTAAACTCTCTTAGCTTAATTTTTCGAAGAATATCATCGAGGCTAGACAATGGATATAAGGATGTATATTTTAAGTTATATTATGGATTTGATTTACTTTAAATTCTAATTTTGATATGATTGCAAACTGTGATTAAAATTAACATGATGATTATTAAAACATGACTGAATGATATCGAAGTTTGAGTTATGATTACTTGGAACAGACATAAGTGATTAAGAAATAATTTGAGTCATATCAAAATTTAGATTGTGATCACTATAGATTGACTTAAAAGCTATTTAAACTTAGTGTTATGATTGATGTGGCACGATCGCTGACGTGGAGTAGCTGTCAGACGCCACGTCAGATACTCTACTCGAGCTCCTCCGCCGGGCTGAGCTCCCTCAGTGTAAGGGGGCAGCCCACCGAAGTCGAGCTCCGTTCTCCACCAGGTCGGGCTCGCGAGCTCGGGATGCTTAGGCCAGAGCCGAGCGGCATCTGCCAGATCGAGCCCCTCGAGATCGAGCCCTGTGGTCCGGAGTCGAGCTCAACCCTCCTCTGCCATATGGAGTCTCTCCGAGGTCGAGCCCTCTGAGCCGGAGCTGCGCTCTGCCCTCCGCCAGATCGAGCCCCTCGAGATCGAGCCCTGTGGGTCGGAGTCGAGCTCAGCCCTCCTCTGTCATGTGGAGTCTCTCCGAGGTCAAGCCCTCTGAGCTGGAGCCGCACTCTTCCCTCCGCCAAATCGAGCCCCTCGAGATCGAGCCCTGTGGTCCGGAGTCGAGCTCAGCCCTCCTCCGCCACATGGAGTCTCTTCGAGGTCGAGCCCTCTAAGCCAGAGCCGCGCTCTGCCCTCCGCCAGATCGAGCCCTGTGGTCCGGAGTCGAGCTCAGCCCTCCTCCGCCACGTGGAATCTCTCCAGGGTCGATCCCTCTGAGCCGGAGCCACGCTCTGCCAAATCGAGCCCTACCTTCCCTGCTCAGCCTCCAACTCGATCAAAGACACCGGCGAACAGAGAGACGGCACCACCACCCTAGGACGCTGGCGAGCCGCCCGAGGATCGCAGCAAGATGCCCACCAGGCCGCAATAACTGCCCGTGGCTCCCACTTGCACCAGAAAGGGGAGGAGCCCTCCGATCAAGGCGCCACACTCTTCACCAACC
Source organism: Areca catechu (assembly GCA_021397845.1). NCBI lineage: Eukaryota > Viridiplantae > Streptophyta > Magnoliopsida > Arecales > Arecaceae > Areca > Areca catechu. The sequence continues at coordinate 9,792,534 of CM038040.1, read as the reverse complement.
ACCTGAACCACCCGAAAAGGGAGTGAACCAGGAGATTCAAATCTGGGGGGTGGCCCCCCGATCGAGGCACTGCCAGGCTTCCCAGAATGGGGCGACAAGGAGGAATGTCAGAACACATGACAGCTTTCCTTAGCATGAATTCAGAAAGACGTCCCGTTTACGACACGGGATACCGCCGCACGTGCCTGCCAGCCTAGCGAAGGTCTCGAGGCAGGTGCCCAACGGTCACCTTGGCTACAAAGAATGTTCGACACCCCCGAAGGGGGGAGGTATGCAAATGCAAACGCAAAAGCAAACACAAACACAAGTGCAAGCTCAACCGGAGGGCAAAGCACCACCAGAAAACCAGGCAAGGGAAGGAGGAAAGGCCACCTAGAGAATCCCTCTAGCTTGGTCACCATCCTCCTGACGCACTTGCACCCCACTCTCACACTACTCATTCCTAGTGTGGAGTCCATCGGAGTGCCCCCATCGGAATTCCGGTCCGGGTCACTAACCCCTGTTTTGCAGGTCCAGAACCACAGGACCGTCGGCCAACGGAAGGAGCGCACTCCGGCGCCGACAGCAACTACGGGCCATGATGATCTTGGCGGCAACAATGATCATTTGGGATATGATAAAGTTAGAAAAATAGATTTGAAGTTTAGATTTCTAATCCCTAGATATTGTGTATAAGGTCTGGCATATGATTAGCATAAAAGAGGAACATGATTTTTATCTATAATATAAGTAAAGAGATTGATCTTGGATGAGTGTAAAAGGTTGAACGATTTATACTATTTGATCATGATAAGTAAGCATATTATGAATATTGAAGAGCTGGATAAGATGTATCTTTACCTCTGATAAATGAATTTGACCGAGCTTCAGAAATGTTGGTATAGAAGTATAGTGTATTATATTATGCTGAATATGTATGTTCAATTATTAATTGAATAATTTTGGAAACCTAAACATGATATAGATGAAATCTTGATAGCTTGCGAGTTTTGTTGTTAATTATTGGATTATAAATTTTGGGACTGTTGCAAGATGTTTAGGATATAGGTTATGAAAAAGTTTAATGATAATAAAAAAGAGAATTTTTTGATGAATCTATATATGGATTATTATTGAAAATATGAATGAAAAATGTGTTTGGAATAATGCATAGATTTGCAATTTGATATTAGCGGATTAAATGATATTATATGGTCATAGCATGCAAATCTTGATTTTGGTGGCTTATGTTAGTAGTTTTAGATTGGATTACTTGATCTTCCATATATATGTTGGAGATTATTGGATAGGTAGAACTCTAAGTTAAATTTAAGATCTATAAGAAGATTTAGATTATCTTGCTATTGATGTTATATTGAGCGAAGAAATGGGCATTAGAAGACTTATATGGGTTTAGTCTATGAAAGATTACATTTTAGATGGTTTATTAATTGATACTAAGAATCATGGCAAGATCGTTCCATGAGCAATAATATGATTGACCATATTCATAAGAATATTGATTTAAAGTCATTTACTTTGTTAGAATTAATATTAACTTTTCAAGAGAAAAGTTGATCAGATTGTCTAAATGAATTGTTAAGGGAAGCATAAATGTTTGAATTTAGACTAGAATTATTGATGTTTTGAATAGATGGTACAATTTTATACAAATACTTTAAATATAAAAAATGGATTAAGATTTAAATTTGATATGATATACTCCAGGCCTAGTAAGGATGAGGAATTTTAATAGTCTTGACCTTGTTTTATTTAAAAGTATTTGAAGATTGGATTTTGTTTATATTATAATGTAAAATATTATCATTATCAGAATTTACCAAATGAAATTAGAGGATTTGATAATTTATATCAGAGTACGCAGCAGAAACGTGGTGGACTAAAGGCATTAGGATTAATTTAAAATATATTAAGATAGAAGAATGGAAGCTCTTATTAATGAAGGAAAAAGAGATTATTGAATTTGGGTAAAATAGTATATGTGAGTTTTAGATCATGCATCTTTGAATTTTGGAAGACTTGAATTTTTTAAAAAAATTTCAAGGCTAAGATTTTATTGTAGGAGGGTAAAATGTGAAGCCCAGCTTCTAATGGGCCTCCTTGGGCTAAAGTCGGCAGAGGCTACCGACTTCAGTTCAAAACATAGAAAAAAATAATAAAATAAAGGATGCCCCTGTTTATCTGATTAACGAGCTCGCTGGGAACTCCGATGAACCATCATGCTAGGAAAGGAGAGAGAGAGCCAGTGGCATGAGGGCTTGGATGGAGGTGAGGTTTGGTCGATTTTCTTCCTAGTACGGCGAGGAAATCCCATCAGTTTTTCCTTTAAAACCCTCCTCTCACCACCGCCAAACAAGCCCACACTGAGCCATTTGCCGCTGTCTTCCTCCTCTCCGGTGAGCGGCCGAGAGTTTCATTGATGCCGGTAAGTCCCTCTTCCCGTAGGTACTTAGAAAACATGAAAAAAGAGTGTCCTTTTTCTCTTAGCCTCCTCAAATCGGACGGATGTCAATGACCGCCATCCAATCACTCTCCATTCGATGATGTTCGGCAAGCCTCTTCCCCCATCTACCACCTCCCATGGCTTCCGAGACCATGAGAGGCATGCTCGGGTTGAACTAGGAAGGAAGCTAGGGAAGAAGAAAAGGAAAAAAAGAGAAAGAAGGAAAGGAAAAAAAAGAAAACAAAAGAGAGGAGAGAGAGAGGAGAGAGAAAGAGATAAGAAAAGAAGAGAAAGAAAGAGGCGAGAGGAAGAAGAGAGAGAAAGAGGAGGAAAGAGAAAGGAGAGAGAAGAGAGAGGAAGATGAGAGAATTAGGAGAGAGGAAGAGAGAGATGAAGAGAAAAGAGAAAGGAGAACGAGGAGAGGAAGAAGAGAGAAAAAGAAAAGAGGAGAGAGAGAGAAAGGAGAGAGGAAGAAGAGGGAGAAAGAGGAGGAAAGGGAAAGAAGAGAGAGGAGAGGAGAGAGAAAGAGGAGAGAGGAAGAGAGAGAGAAAGAGAGAAAGAGAAAGGGAAAGAGAAGAAAAAGAGATGAGAGAGAAGAAAAAGAATATAAATAAATAAATAAATAAATTTTATAAAATTAATTTGGGTATTTCGACTTCTTGCTGATTAACCTGATTTTCATCAACCAGACCTAAATAAATATCTAGATCAAACATAACCCTAGATCAGATTGAAAAATCTTTTACCTTATTTTTTTTTTTATTGGATTCAAAGTTAATTATTTAACCTATTTTATCAGAGCCTTCATTATCTTTGTCAGTATGGAAGTATCGAGGATTTAGGATTTGAGTCGCGTATTCTTGATAAATCAGTCTTAGGTAAGTTATCTTGTCCTCTAGTATTATATGCTAAATATATTACAAATGTTTTGCAATGTTAAATATGTGTGCCATAATTTGATTTGCATTGGATTGCATACATTATTATATCTATTGGTGTTGACACTCTCTAGTCCGACTATGATCATACGAGGACCCAATCTCCTTCCAGGCTTTTAGTGGGATGATTATTGGTACATGACCAGCAGACGGTATGTGTAGTCAGGATCTAGTTTTCTTTTGGATTTTGCCATGGTACATGCTGAGCATGCATGATTCCTCGTGTGATATCAGAGCTAGTTTCATTCCAGGCCTCTAATGGGACGATCACTGGCACATGACCAGTTTCGGTATGTGTAGTTAGGATTATAGTTTCTTTCGAGACAGCCACGGACCGATCATGGCCATAGTCAGAGGGATTAGGAAAGTAAAGTAAATCATTGGACATCTATAGTTATGTTGTTTGTAATTGAATGTGCATATGAATATGATGTTGCATTTTATTTTGTCATGAGATGGTTGTTCTGTGACGCATGATTTATGTATGTTTATAATTTATTGTTGTCATATTTATGCATATATTAGAGATGATGATAACTTACTGAGCTTATAAAACTCACTTCCCATTTTCTATATTTTTTGTTACAGATCTAGAAGGCCAATCGAGCTTTGGGACCAATCATTAAGGAGCTAAGGTTTAGGTGTTAATCCCTTAGTTTATGTTTATCTTAAAATCTTATTTGAACTTTTCTTACACTATGCCCTGGGTTCTAATTGAATTTTATCTACTTGTTTGTTTTGATAGAAAACTCTAGAAATAAATAAATAATTAGCAAAATTATTTTCTATCACTGTCTGATTGTTGGTTGATAAGATAGGCCTTGTATATTCGATGGAATTGAATCCTAAGATATGCGGCCATCTATCGTACACATGGCTTGGGCATCGGGTCGAGGCATGACAAGCTAACATTTATTGTATGCATGATGTTTGGCACCATCCACCATAATATACCACTATGTCTTAAACTTGATCCAGAGGACATTGAGCATGGATGCATCCCTATGATCCAACGTCAAATAACACAACCTTTTAAGTTATTGTTGTCTCTTAAAGCCTAAATTCAAGTTTTCTTAAAGCCTAAAATAAATATTTTATTTTATTAGAAAATTAAATATTACTTTCTTTGATGTAATACTTAGCAAAAAAAAAAAAATCAGAGGACAAAAACTCTCAATAAAAGACTTCTCCTTCTTCTAAATAGAATTCAAATCGAGGCAGGTCCAAAAATTTCTAGCTATAAAAGAACCTTTGATGGAGGCTAAGAGAACTGATCGAGGGGCAGGATAGAAACGAGGTACGATCATCTTTCCGACCCCTCCTCTCCCGGCGAGATGAAATGCTGCAACAGCGATAAAAAGGTAGCAGAGCATGGAGATGATCGAGCAATCGGAGGGAAGAGGGAAAGAAAAGATAAAAAAAAGGAGAAGAAGAGGATGAGGAGATCAACATCGGTAGTGGCGGTTGGGCTTAGAGGTGTGGGCCTAGCCGACAAGCTTATTGTCGAAGATTCCGTAGAACACTACAATAAATAAGAGGTTTAGCAAAAAATTCAAAATCGATCACTAATTTATTTAGCGACCGAATTTGTGACCAAATTTTTTTGGTTGCAAAAACTCCGGTTGCATAAATTTAGCAACCAATTTTTTCGATCATAAATTTTACAACCGATTTAGTGACCAAAACATAAAAAAAAATATTTTTTTAAAAAAAGTTATTTTATTTTTTAAAAAATAAAAAAATATAACTTTAACCGATTTTTCAAGCTTAAAATCGCAAAAAATATTAATCAATCAAAAATTCGATCATAAAATCGTTTTAAAGTGATTTGAAATATCACTTTAAAAAGATTTGAAATAACCGCTAAGGCGATAGCCCGGTTGGTAGAGGCTTAGCCTCACCTCCCACCAGTCACGGGTTCAAGGCATGATCCTTGCAGGTAACTCGATTAAATCCAGGAATTTTCCTGGGGCACGAGATCGGGATGGCGAGAGAGTGCACTACTCCGATGTCTTAGTGGTGTCAGGCTGACGTACTCACCGGTGGAGAGGAGGGTACGCAAAAAAATTACGGCCCGGATCGAACATAACCTGGCGGGGTTGGGGTCTAGTGGAGGTAGATACACTGGGATTTATCCCCCCCTCTCCTTTTGGTTCATAAAAAAAAAAAGTGATTTGAAATAAAATTCTAATTAAAAATCGATCACAAATTTGATTAGAATATTTTTTAAAAAATGTATTATGATAATCAGTTACAAAAATGGTCACTAAGTTTATTAAAAAATTAATAAAAATTTTAAACAATAATCAATCACAAGATCGATCAATAATATTACTTAAATTTTTTTAATTCCTTTTCAGTCACAAAATTTATATTAGAAAAATTAAATAAATTTTGATTAAGAATCAGTCGCAAATCCTTTATAAAAATTTAGTTTAATATCCGATCAAAAAATCGATCGCCAAATTCAAATATAAAGAAAAAATAATTAAAAATTTAATTTTTTTCATATACCTATCACCTGAGAACAACACTTAATTCAAATAAAAATAATCTCACAAGCAAAAATTAGGCATATAAAGAAAACAAATAACCTGAACATAATTACTATTGAAATAAATGTAAAGATAGCAATAATCCCAAGTTTGAAGACATAAATAGAGTTATAGTGCATATTTTATTTTATACATAATTGGGCCGTCCAACATTGTATATGCACATTAAACTTTATAAGTCAACATTGATATAAATAAAATTGAGGAACATACAAATACCATTATCACATAAATCCATTTCACTGACAAGATAACCATACAAGTAAAAGTCACTTTACATTATTCATGCAACCAAACTCTTTGATATGATATCATAGACATTTTCAGAAAGCCCATTTGCTAACATTATCATCTCCAATTATCCTTGCAATAGAATAAATAAAAATAACATACTTGAATGTTTTCCAATACCACCTACATCTATGTCTAAAAAAAGAAATAACAGCTCCATATAAAATAGAAAAGAATGATCATGTTAACAAGAACAATGTACGATATGCATTAAAAGCAGAAGGTATTAGATTAAAATCATAAAGGAAATGAAGAAAACCTCTACGAACCGAGCATTGCATTAACATGAATCTTTTCCAATACCACCTCTATGTAAGAACAAAATAAATCCAATAGAAAACATGAAAAATATCAATCATGGCAAAATGATCGATATCCATCAGGTTTAACACATCATATGAAAATATAATATAAGCAAAGCATACCTCGTACCAAATGTAGTGATCATGGAAAAACCGATCGACACCTATCAGGTTTAACACATCATATGGAAATAATAAAAAGAGACCATGCTATATCTACTAGAGCCATCCCCTTCAATATCTAATAATTTTGGATCAATATCAAGGAAAAACAAGATGACAACCATAAGAATATAGTAGGCAAAAGCCGATCGGCACCCATCAGGTTTAACATATCATATGGGAATAATAAGAAAAGGCCACGCTATATCTGCTGGAGCCATCCCTCTCAATATTCATTAATTTTGGATCATCATCAGGAAAAAATAAGATGACAGCCATAAGAATGCAGCAAGCAAAAGCCGATCAACACCCATCAGGTTTAACACATCATATGGCAGTATAATATAAGCAAAGCATACCTCGTGTGAAATGTATCAATCATGGCAAAATTGATCGGCACCCATCAAGTTTAACACATCATATGGGAATAATAAGAAGATACCATGCTATATTTGTTGGAGCCATCCCCTTCAATATTCAATAATTTCGGATTATAATCAGTGAAAAAATAAGATGACAACCATAAAAATACAACAGACAAAAGTCGATTGGCACCCATCAAGTTTAACACATCATATGGGAGTATTATATAAGCATACCTTGTGCCAAATACATCAATCATGGCAAAATCGATCGGCACCTATCTCATTTAATATATCATATGAGAATAAGAAAAAGAGGCGTCAAAAAACAATCACTAAATCCACCTTGCACAGGGATAATCAAGTAAAATCTTATAGAGCAAGATGATGTATAAAGTTAAAAAAAGGTCTCCGTTGGAATACTATCCCCCCTTCATGTTTATTAATACAAAATGTGTCAAGATCAATTGAGAGTTAGATGCTTAGCAATCATGCAAATCAAGGTACTTTTCCTATTTTCTAATAGCTATAACTTCATTTCACATTGCTTTACTAGTTGCACAAGCGAAGGAATGAACGTTAAGACATCACATGTGGAATTCATTTTATGCAATCATATTAGTTTTAGAAGATAGTTAAGGTGGAAATTATATTTTTTAAAATCAAAATTATGGGAGTAAGGAGGCCCATCGAAATAAGATGAGCACAGTAGACATGGTGATGTCGAGATGGATGGATGTTAGTGGTAGGAGGCATAGAATCATGTGACACTACTTAAAAGGAAGGTTAAATTTGGTCATAAAAGAGAATAAAGTAAGAAGAAAAATTAAATTGTCTAGTCTCAATTTGGTTAGGCCATAGATGGCCACAATGAGGTGAAATCTTGAGTATGTATGAGGGAACAAAAAAGAGCAAGACAAATGATGGTGAGAATGGGCACAGGAGATTTAAACAATCCACAGGTTTCTATTAGCCTTGAAGAGACAAAACTAAAACAACAAAAGTCTCTATCTATTGCAAAAGTGATATAGATATCTGAATGAGTTATTACAAAAAGAAATCACTTCAAGAAGATAACATTGAAATTATCATGCTTCATGCTCTCTATTTTGATAACAGTATCAAAGAAAGACACTGATTAATGTTTTTAACCAATTAATCTGCACAGCTAAAATGAATATGAATAAACAGACAATTTAGTGTCAGCATTATTCTACATGTAGCACATACATGCTTTTTGTTAGTGTTTCTTATAATGAGATAGAACAAAGACCATCTTAATGTAAAAAAAACAACAGCTAAGAAAACTCCCTGCATCCAAACATTCTTGTAGTTGAAGAGCTTCATGGTTATTAAGTGAAGAAATTTTGGCTAAGCCAGACATTCCACTAGACAAAGCAATCACGGACTTGTATCACCATCTACCTTCAACACGACATCAGTTGACTGAGTTAGGTGCTAAACTAACATCTAATTGATGAACATCTCAATCAGACACCAAACCAATGATGAAATGGAATAAATGCAATAATATTTAGTTTCCATATTGATGATCTGACTACAGCTACTTGGCTAAAGTTTAATCATAGCTTATAAAATCAACAGATAACAGAGACAGATCTATCAATTTTTTTGGCTTCCCTTTGTTTTTTCCCCAGGAGAACAGAGCGGGGGGAGGATAAATGAATGAGGACAAACAAGGAAAGAATTCTAGACAACAATAACCCTATCAAAACTAGCACAACACCAATTTCTAGAATGCAGGAAGTCAAGAACCGCAAGCCAATATAAGTTTCATGCCACCTAATGATAACAGACAAGTTCCAAAAAATAAACACTATTTAACATCAACCATAAACATGGGCAGCTGAAAGTTACAAACTCCAACAAGCCATAAAGCACAGAACATCCCAGCAAGACTGCATGCTAACTTAACCGCAGCGAGACCAACAGACCAACATCACTTGATTGCTATTCCAACAGCAATTTCAACTTTTTCTTTGTACTATCATCATTGCATACTTCAAGAAGGAACCGCTTGAGCTCCTTGATGCATCTATGGCGCTGTAAGAGATCAGAAGGCACAGTTTTGCTCAGAGACATGTAAAGCAACCAAGGTGAGACACAACATCTTAAATTCTTACATCATATCTCCCCAGGTTAAAGGACACTGATCACAGCATACAGACCTTCGTCATCATCCCCTCCATCATCGTCGCCTTCCTCCTCTTCATCCTAGTCTCCGGATTTCATGACAGCCCCGACGGCGGTCTGCTCCAAGATCAGGTCCACGAAGCCCCTAAGATCCCGAGTCTTGTTATCAAGATAGTTCTAGAGAAGAAGCTTCACACCATGGAAATCTCCTGTTTTGAGGTCAAATAACTCGAAATCAGCTTGCACCATCTCGACCTTCCCTGAAAGCAAACCAAGAAGACATATTATCAGGTGTGGGAACAAAGTTGGATCAAACCGAATATAAACAAATCCAAGATTTTTACTTCTTGTTCCTCCTTGTCTTCGAAGGACTCGATTCGTTTGATTGCTTTGGATGGCTTAGGATCGGCAATTCTAATCTCTTGTTTGGGAAAAGAAGCGCAATACGTGAGGATTCGGAGATCCAAACCTAGAATTGAAGAGAAGGAAGCGACATACCTGGGGTTTTGGAGGAAGGGGAGGGATCCAAAGCGATGGAATTGGGGGCGGTGGAGCGGGCGAAGGGTGAGAAGGAGAGGAAGAGGGGAGGGAGTCTGGAGAGGCGACGCCGCTTCGCTGGCTGCCATCCCTAGCCCATGGTTGCCGACTGGGTAAAGAAGGCCGCCAAGGGTTTTGCGGTTTCAAGGGCTTTTAAGACAAAGAACCTCCTGTTTTTTTTTTCCTCGCCGGCACCGCAACCTTCCCACCTCTTTTGGGAGAGCCACCGCCGGGGGGGGGGACGGGGGTTGGCATCGCCGAAGCCGACGGGGGAGGGGAGAGAGCACTATCGCTACCGGAGGAGGGGAGTCGGTCATCGCGAGGGACCGGAGAGGAATTCGTAGGCCGAACGGGGAAGCTTAGACGATGGCCCTGGGAAAGATTAGACGATGAATCAGGGGGAGAAAGAATGGCTGGGGTTACGAGGGGAGGGGCAAAGGAAGAATGATCGGCCGAACAGAGAGGAAGATGAAGGCCGAGGGAAGCTTAGACGATGGCCGGCAAGGGAGAGGGAGAACGGCTAGGAGGGGAAGATCGGCGACGGGGGAAAGGAAATATTATTTTAAAAAATTTATTTTTAAGATATTATTTTAAAAAATATTTTAATTATTTTTTTAGAAATGTGATATTAATTTTTGGAATTTAAAATTGTAATTGATTTTTTGGTTATAATTCTTTTAAATATTTATAACAAAAAAAAGTGATTACTAATTTATTAATAAAATAAAAAATTTTTAAAAAATTTAAAAAAAAAAAAATAAAATTAAGTGAGACCGTTCTGTGGTTAACAATTTGGTTGCAAATTTATTCTAAAAAGTTTAATTTTTAAAATAAATTTACGATCATTTTTTTATTATAATTTTATAAAAAATAATATTATTTATATATTTTTTTATTTTTAAAAAATTAGTTGCTAGATCGGACATAAAAATTTTGCAATCAGTTTTGCAATATATTGATAATCAATTGCTATATTTATATTTTTAAAAAATTAATTACAAATTTGATAAAAAAATATTCAGTCACAAAATTAGTTATTAAAATAATATTTTCTTCTAGAGGAAGTCATAGACGGAGAGACGGGGTTCCTCTATTTTGGGTCATGAGAGAGGAGAGAGAAGAAAAGAAAAAAAAGAAAAAAGAAAAACAAAACAAAACAAAAAAGGAAAAAAGAATAAGAAAAGAAAGAAAAAAATAAGAAGCGGAAAGAGAAAGAGAAAAAAGAGAGAAGAAAGAGGAGAGATAAAAAGGAGGGAGGAATAGAGGAGAGAGAAATAGAAGAGAGAGAGGAGAGGAAAGAGAGGGGAGAGTGAAAAGAAAGAGTAAGATTAATAAATAAATATTTGAAAAATAAGATCTAAAAGTTTTCTCTTCTAGAAATTGAAAAAGTTGTAAGGTTGAATTAGGGACTAGTGAATGGATCATTAATGAAATCTGGAAGGACAATTTTTCAGGCAGGAGGGCATTAAGCGAGTTTCGTAGCATCTAGATCGAGGATCTAGATGTAGATTAATATTGAACATGTTAAATCTATCGTTAATAAAAGTAAGAATTCTTGGACATGATTTGATCATTGGACACAATTATTGGCATGAATGATGATTTATGTATGATATGTTTTCGGTTTCTCATAGTATATATTTATTTTATAAATTATCGATATGATTATTCATAGTTTTATATAATATGTTTGTAATAAATATGATTTTTTTTGAATGATTTGGATTGTGATACTAGTTATTAAAAATCTTGAAATGAACATAATTTGACAATATATTTCAGATTTGATAAAACAATATTAAGAAGAAGGGGTGTTTAGACTAGCCACGCTAAACAGAGAATCGTTGAGCCATGGGCAGATGATACGTAAATAATACATGGTCGATCATGAGATTGCCGGTTATAGGCTGGAACGTGACCGTGATTAGTCCAAAATCCTAAAAGATAATAATGGTTGATCCGGATCATGTCAATAAGATATGACAATAAAATGTACAATAATAATTAATTAAAAATGAAATATTTTACTTAATGATATATATGGTATTTTATTTTTGAATGAGATGAATGTTTGGCATTAATTGATGCATGTCTTTGTATTTATCGATATTGAGTTATCTTGATTACTTGATATGAGATTTTAAGACTTATATTCTGTTTGATACTATTTACTATTATTTTTGAATCATATTATATTATATTGATGTGAGTGTCTAGGGATTCTTAGTGGACTGTGAAGCTCATATTCCCTACTTTCTTTCCTTCTTAGAGTTATCAGGATATTCGAACTTGGCAGTGAATTGGATTCACGAGTGAAAGGATGATAATTAGAGAGTTTGTGATACCGATTGGACGATTACAAAATGACCAAATTTATAATTATATGAGTGATATTATTTTCTTTATATTAGATTTTCTCTTGTAAACCATGATCAACAGCAATCTGGAAAATTGAAGTTGTAATGAAATTTTCTTTTTAGGCCTTACATGATCTCTAGAGTGTATTTTAATGTTCGTGCAGCTAGTTGCATGGTCGACCTCGGTGCTAGGTTCAAGGCGTGATATAGTTATATCAGAGCTTAGGTTATAATCACTTGGAATTATAATATAAGTGATTAAGAAATAACATGGTGGTTATTAAAACAAGACAGAATGATATTGAAACTTAAGTTATGATTACTTGGGACTATGACATAAATAATTAGGACATGACATGAGTAATATTAAAGTCTAGGTTATGATCACTTGGGAATATGACATAAGTGATTAGGATATGATTTGAGTAATATCAAAATTTAGGTTATGGTCACTATGAACTGTAACTTAAGAAATATTTAAACTTAGTGTTATGATCAGTCGGGACATGATAAAAATTGCAATAGTGGATTCAAAATTTGAATTTCTAATCTTTAAATATTATGCATAAGAGATTAGTGCAAAAGAGGAACATGATTTTTGACTTTAATATAAGTAGTGAGATTGACCTAAGATGAGTGTAAAGGGCTGAATGAATTATACTATTTGAATATGCTAAGTAAGCATATGCTGAATGAATTATACTATTTGAATATGCTAAGTAAGCATATGATAGATATTGAAAAACTGGATAAGATGTATCTTTGTCTCTATTAAATAGGTTTGACCCGAGCATCAGAAATGCTAACATGAAAATATAGTATATTATGTTAATGGATTATGCTGAACATGTATGTTCAATTATTAATTGAATGATTTTAAAATCCTAAACTTGATATGGATGCAGATCATGATAGCATGCTAGTTTTGTTGTTAAATATTAGATTATAAATTTTGGGATTGCTATAAGAAGATGTTTAGGGTATAGGTTATGAAAGAGTTTAATGATACTGGAAAGAATAATTTTTTGGTGAACCTATATATGGATTATGATTGAAAGTATGTAAGGAAAACCACTACGGTGGTAGCGCGGTCGGTAAAGACGCGGCTCCTCCCTTGTAAATTACACACTGGCCGCGGGTTCGAGGCATGATCCCTCAGGTGACTCGATTAAATTCCAAAATTTTTCGGGCGTACATGACTGGGGGGTAGAGCGGCTGATACTCCGACGCTGTAATGGGGCTAGGCTGACGTACTCACCGGTTGGTGGGGAAGGCTTGCGTAAAATTGCGGCCTGCATCGAATAAAGGCCTAGCAGGCTGGGGGCCTGTTACGGGGAGCTACACCGAGGCAAAACCCCCTACCCCTTTTTTACCAAAAAAAAGAAAGTATGTAAGGAAAAAATATATTTAGGATAATGCATATATTTGTAACTTTCTATTGGTGGATTAGATTATATTATGTGGACATTTTAATAGAATCTTTGATAGTTTATGTTAGCAGTTTTAGATTAGATTACTTGATTTTCTCTATATTTGTTGGAATTATTGGATATGTTAAACTCCAAGTAATTAAGGTCTATAAAAATATATAGGTTATCATGCTACTGAAGTTACATTAAGCAGAGAAATTAAATTTGGGACTTATATGAGTTTAGCTTATGAGGAGCAAAATTTTAAGTGGTTGTCAATTGATGTTAAGAATTATAATAAAATAACTTTATGAGAAATAACATGATCAATCATGCTCATAAGAACATTGACTTAGAGTCATTTACTTTGTTAAAATTAAAGTTAACCTTCTAAGAGAAAAGTTAATCTAGATGGTCTAATTAAATTGTCTAGGAAAGCATAATTAATTTGGACTTGGACTAGAGTTATTGATATCTTAAAAGGATGGTAAAATTTATGCAAGAACTTTAAATATGGAAAGTGGATCAGGATAAATCTTGATATGATATGCCTAAGATATGAATAAAATAAATAGCTCAAAAGTTTTGCTTTAGTAATTTTAGATTACTTTGGTACCAATGTAAGGTAAATTTTTGGAGGGATTCATTTAGTGAACTAGATAATTTAGTAAATCATATCAAAGTGCACAGTTGAAGCATGGTAGTTTGAATTATTCTAAAATTAATTAAGAATATTAACTCTAACTTCAAAAGTATTATGGTGAGAGAGTTGATTTGAATTTCAGTAACATAACTTTTAATGATAAATGAAAGGATAATGTTATTGATTTTTGGACTAGTCTATATATATTGTCATGTAATTTTTTTCAATAGATCCTCCTAGTATAGAGGACTCTAAGAAAAGATTTTGGACATCTCTAAATCTTGAATAAACAAGTAATGCTTCTTTTATTGAACTTGGATCTAGAATATTTTTGATACCAAGTTTCTTTAGTTATGATATTGTGAGTTCATTATTTAAGGGGAGCTTGAGGTTTTCATAAGATACAAGACTAATTGTAAAATCTTGGAGTAGGTTAAGAGAAGAAAGCATATTAAAGATCATGGCCAGTGTCTAATGCTCAAGCCTTCTTCTAATTTTTGGTTAAGAATATATTAGGCCGATTATGATTTCCATGTAGAGTTAATCAAGAAAAAAAAAATTCATGAACAAAGAATTATATATTTTAATTCGAGATTGAGATGTTAATATTCGTTTAAAAGAAATTGAAGGAATTCATTATGTATATAGATGGTAATGATCAAAATGAAAATGACATATCATGTTGTTATGTAATGGTCGTCTGAAGAAAGTATTCTAAGAGAAGGATTATCTAAAAGCTCGAAGATGATGTTGAGGTTAGGTATTTTCAAAGTTTGGACCATCATGATGTTCTTGTAATATTAATTAAGGATAATTAATCGCATTACAATCAAAAGGTTAGTATTCTTTTGGAAGACTGAAGAGAATTCGTGGAAGAGCTGAAAGAATTCGATATATGTTATAGTTAGGAAAGGATTTAGTCTTGAGACATCATATAATTATTATGCCAAGATCTTGTAGAGCAAATACCTTAAAAGCTAAACTATTTGAGAGATTTAGAATGACATGAGGGTTGGATACTTGCAAAGTTTAAATCTCAAGCAAGCTAATTACGAGAAAGAAATTATTTTAAAATGGGAAGAATGTAATACCTAGTATAAAAAAAGAAAAAAATCAAAGGATGAAGACTCCTGATGGGAGTCTTCTCCTTCTCCTAAACGGAATCCAAATTGAGGCTGGTCCAAGAATTTCTAGCTATAAAAAAACCTTCGGTGGAGGCCAAGAGGATCGAATCAAAGGGCAGGGTGGAAGATAGGTACGGTCATCTTTCTAGCCCCTCCTCTCCTAGCAAGGTGAAAGGCTACAACAATGATGGAGTGGTAGCAGAGCATGGAGATGACCGGGAAATCGAAGAGGGGAGGAAAAGAAAAGGAAAAAAAAGAAAGAAAGGAGAAAAGGAGGAGGAGATCAACGTCGGTAGCGGTGGTTGGGCTCAGAGCTATGGGCCTGGTTGGCGGGCTTATTACTGAAGATTCTGCAGAAGCCACAAATGGAGAGACGGGGGGGTTTCCCTATTTTGGGCCATGTAGGAGAAGCGAGAAGAAGAAGAAAAGAAAAAGAAAAAGAAAAGAAGGGAGAAAGAAAAAGAAAAAAAAAACAAAAAATGAAGGAAAAAAGAAAAAAATAAGGAGAGGAGAGAGAGAAAGAGAGAGAAAGAGAAGAAAGGAAGAAGAGAGATAAAGAGAAAAAAGGAAGATGAGAGATAAAGAGAAGAAAGGAAGAGGAGAGACAAAGAGGAGAGAGAAGAAAAGAGAGAGAAAGAGAGAAAAAGAGGAGAGAGAGAGAGAAAAGAAAGAGCAAGATAAATAAATAAATATTTGGAAAGAGAGATCTAAAAGTTTCTCTCCTAAGGATTGAAAAAGTTGTGAAGTTGGGATTAGAAACCAGTGATGGATCGTTGATGAAATCTAAGAGGATAATTTTCTAGATAAGAGGACGTTGAGCGAGTTTCGTAGCATCTAAATCGAGGATCTGGGTACAGACTGATATCGGATATGTTAAATCTATCACCAGTAAAGATAAGGGTTCTTGGACATGATCACCAGTTTATATATATATATATTTATATTATATGATTGATCCTTAGACATGATTATTGGCATGAATAATTATTTATGTATGGTATGATTTCGGTTTCTCGTGGTATATATTCATTTTATAAATTACCGATATGATTATTCATAATTTTATATTATATTTATATCAAACATAATTAATTTTGAATGATTTGGATTATGATACCGGTTATTATAAATCTTGATAAGAACATAATTTGATAATATGTTTGAAATTTGATAAAATGATATTAAGAAGAAGAAGTGTTTGGACTAGCCCACTAAACAGAGAATCGCTGAGCTACGAGTGGATAATACATGGAATAGCCAACAACGGATAATTAAAACGTGGGATAACTGAGCCATGAACTTAGTATATAGAATAGCCGAGTCATGGACAGATAGTACGTAAAATAGCTGACCACGGATGGTTAAATATGGGACAGTCGAGCCATGGGTTTAGTACGTGGAATAATTGAGCCATGAGCGGATAATACGTGGGTTAGCTTGGCCACGATCGGATAATACATGATCGATATTGAGATTGCTAGTCATGGGCTGGAGTGTGACCATGATTAGTCTAAAATCCTAAAAGATAATAGTGGTTGATATGGATCATGTCAATAAAATATGATAATAAGAGTTACAACAATAATTAAGTAAAAAAGATTTTACTTAATAATATATATGATATTTTATTTTTGAATAAGATGGATGTTTTGTATTAATTGATGCATGTCTTTACATTTATCGATATTGAGTTATCATGATTACTTGACATGAGATTTTAAAACTTATATTCTGTTTGATACTATTTACTATTATTTTTTAATTATATTGTATTATACTGGTATAAGTGTGTAGGGATTCTTATTGGGCTGTAAAGCTCATACTCCCCTACTTTCATTCATTCTCAGAGTTGTCAGGATATTCAAGCTTGGCGATGGATTGGATTCATGAGTAAAAGGATGATAATATAGAGAGCTTGTGATATCGATTGGACGATTGCAGAATGAACAAATTTATAATTATATGAGTGCTATTATTTTATTTACATTAGGTTTTCTCTTGTGAATCATGATCAACAGCATCCTGGAAAATTGAAGTTGTAATAGAATTTTCTTTTTAGGCCTTACATGATCTCTAAAGTGTATTCTAGGATTCGTGTGGCTGGTAGTATGGCCGACCCCGGTGCTGGATTCGAGGTGTGACATTTGATATAAAAAATGAGTAACTGCTATTTTTACATGCAACTAGCCTTTTGAGAACCATTTGGTGGGTTGTCACCTAAGGCTAACCTACCATTCCCTCTTTCTCTCAAATTCTTATTGCTTATCTTTTACTCTTTTACCATTTTAATCTGCTATATCTTTTGCCTTTTAGGCATGTTGAAGGAGTTGTTAAATCATCTAGTTTCACATTCTCAAATTGCACTTGAAGATTTTCCAGACCAAGCCAAGAATTAGCTGTTCTTTTGAAATATACTTGTTAACAACTTGCATATAAGGGAGCAAATAAAGCTCTTGAGACAATAACTAACACTTACAAGATTTGCATATGTCAACTACCTTGACTCACTATTTTCAAAAAAGACTATTTTTTTTTATGAAACGGAGTATTCAGACTAGAGATCTAGTGTGGATACAGCCAAGAAAATTAAAAAAGATAATATCACGAAACGAAGCAGGAGCATCACCCATCTAGGTCCACAGGACATCACCGGAATGGTTAGCAACAAAGAAAGCCACTCAATCTATCGCAGAGTTGGCTTCTCGATACACATGGTGCACAATGATCTCCATGCAACCCTACAAAAGGAGAGCAATATCCTGGATGTAAGGGTGCAAGGATAGAGATCTCTGAACCTCCCGGATCCAGGCAATAATAGTAGCTAAATCGCCCTCAATAATGAGCTAATCAAGGTGTAAAATCCTCCAGGCATAAGGAATACCTGCTCGCATCCCTTGAAGCTACGCCATGGGAACCGTCGGGTCAAGGAGGTGACACCCCCCAGCCACAAGAAAGCCAAGCCCAGAAGCACGGATAATAAAGGTAGCTCCCCCCTGTCCATTTCTAACACTCCCATCAAAACTAAGCTTAAAGAACCATGGAGGAAAGGGTTCCCAAGAGATGAAAACCCAGTGGGGTGCTCAAGGAGCAAAGGTAGAACCCCATATCTCCATGGACCTTCCATTAAAGAAGAGAAACTACTGACCATGAGCCCTAGCTCGCTCGATAATCAGTTTAGTAAAACATGTAGAGGATGTGAAAATAATATCACTTCGAGTGAGCCAAATATGATAAGCAATATAAGCCATAAAAGTGGAGGAATAACTCGGGTGCCTATCTGAAGAAGGTCGAGGAAGGTGTGCACAAGGTCTGCTAAGTGAATGAAGTATCTCTCAAACCCAGCCATCTGCCAGACCTACCAAGGTCTCGGACAGAGGAACAAAACATGGTTAAGGCCCTCACCATGAGCCCCACAAACTAGATAGGAGAGGGAAGATGAAGTCCTCTAACCAGAAGCAAAGATCTCGTAAGAAGATGATGCCAAGCCACTTTTCAAAAAACAAGGAAACCCTAGGATGAACTGAAAGTAACCAAATTCAACCAATATCCAATCTCTCCCTCGAGTATGGGGTGAATAAAGGGATCAGATCAGACAAGGGGATCCCGAGGAGAGCAGAAGAGCTCCATACAATAGTGTCATCACAAGGATGGATAGGTAGGACAATAGATAAAACCCGATGGTCGAGAATATCCCCGAAGGTCCGGATGACCAAAACAGGATCCCATCGAATAGTATCTGGAATAAATAGATCAGAGATAGACATAGTATCCAGAATGTCAACGAAGATAAAGGTCGACCACCAGGCTAAAAGAATGTTCGAAATCCAAGAGTCCATCATGAACTTTATTAACCTGCCATCACCCACAATCCATCGCATATGCTAAATAATAGGGTCAGCCCTGATCATCATCTCCCTTCAAATTGATGAACACCGGTGAGGAAGTCTAGACCAACATCATAGATAGTAGGAAGAGGGCCATATCTGGCCCTCATCATTGAGGTCCACATACCATCCAAGCAAAGAAAGAGTCTAGCAATATGTCTCGCCAACAATGCCTCACGCCTAACCAGAAGCAATTGAATGCCAATACTCCATCGCAAATAGGCTGGCAAACAACATTCCACCCCAAGAGGTGGACTCCCCGAGAGGCAGTGGAAGAACTCCATAAGAAACCTCGAATAGTTTGTTCCACTTTGAGGCTGATAAACTTGGAAATAACTATATTAGAAAGCATATACACCAGAAGGGATGAAAGAATGACCTAATCAAGGTGACTCTATCCATGGAAGAGAGATCTTTAACCTGCCAACCCTCCACCCTCTCTTGTACAGCCTAAACCATCCGAGTACAATTCCTGTTCTAGAGTCTGGCACCTGAAATGGGAACACCCAAGTACCGGAGAGCACCGTCGCACTCAGAAATTCCAAAGAATTCTCTGATAGATTGACAAATAAGGAGATGAGTCTTTAGGCTGAAATGAACTTCGAATTTAAAAAAATTGACTCTCTGACCAGAAGCAAGCAGTAAGCCTGAAGAATCGACTTGAATTCTCTGGCGCTAAACATCGTGGCTCGGTCCAAGAGTAAACAATCATCTATGAACAATAAATGTGAGATAGGGTGGCCCCAAAGGCGGGGAGGTAGGGTTGGATAATCGACCCTCGCACCGTTGCTCCCAATGCTCGCGAAAGAGAGTCAGCACAAAGAATAAATAGGTACGGAGAGAGAGGATAATCTTGTCGAAGGCCGACATCAGAATAAAAGAAGTCCGTGGGGGAGCTGTTAATAAGAATAGCATATGACGGTCGAAGAATACAAACCATAATGCGAGAAATTCAGCATAGGTGGAAACCAAAGTCCCTCAGAGCACATTCCAGAAAGCTCCACTACATATGATCATAAGCCCTCTTTATGTCAAGTTTGATAGCCATCAAAGAGCGACGAGCAGAAGCTCTCCAAAAATCAAACATAAATTCCTGGGCTATAAGGACATTATCCGAAATAGAGCAGCCCCTAACAAAAGCACCCTTCTCTGAACAAATTAGATGGGGAATAACAAGCTTCATCATGTTGACCATCATTTGGCACACAGCTTATAAAGAGTAGTACATAGGCTAATGGGTCTAAAGTGGTTTGGCTCACAAGCTCTTGAGCATTTCAAAATAAGAGCGACAAAAGTCTGCTTCCAACTATGAGACATACATCCAGAGATAAAGAACTCCTGCACAGTAGAAACAATATCATACCTGATAATACACCAATATCTCTAGAAAAACATGGGGGAGAATCCATCAGGACCAGGAGCCTTGTCCTCATCTATAGACCAGAGAATAGTACGAATCTTGTGCTCAAATACCAGACTGAGAAGAGCCTGACTCTGTTCAATAGAGATAGTAGAAGTAGGAGGTGAAGAATTGAAAGGAGGAAGGTTTCCAGAGGGCCCATACCACCTAGACCAAAAGAATAAAGCACTCTCCCTTCTTATGTCAATATCATCCTCCATTCACTGCCCCTCAAAAGATCGCAAAGCTCTCATTCGATTCCTAGTTCTGCGAACAATAGTGGCCTGATGAAAGAAACGAGTATTCCTGTCACCATCTCTTATATACTCTGGATTTTTGCCTTTATAGAATTTCTTGCTGGTTAAGAAGAGCATTGTGCATGGCAAGATAGTTTCGAAGAGCAGCCAAATCACCATCAGCCAAACCACCGTCCCTATCCTCCCTTTCTTGAAAAGTAGAGATAGATCTTTTCACAGTATCTAATCTAGCAAAAATGTTCCTCACCTTCACTATGTTCTATCGATGGAGTTGCCTTTTGAGTAACTCCAATCTTCGAGTAATACAGTACCTTGCATCACCATGGACCGGCATTCTCCAAACCTTCCTAACAATCTTCCATGATTTAGGATAGTTCAACTAGAACTTCTCAAACCTGAAAGGGGCATGGAAAGGGATGGAAGGAGTAGTAGAAAGGAGGACCGGGCAGTGATCAGAAACAATTCTAGGCAGATGGCAAATCAGATGGTTAGGGTGCAGGTGAAGCCAGCTGGGATTAGCAAAGATCCTGTCAATGCGCTTCCAAACACAGGCTCCCCCAGACTGATTATTGCACTAGGTAAAACGAGGCCCCACAAATTCCAAATTAACCAAACCATTGGATTGCAAAAACTGATTGAATTCCTTGGAAGCAGTATCCTTAATAAAAGGTCGACCACCCCTCTTGTCCTTAGCTTTGTCAATACAATTAAAGTCCCCTACCACAAGTACAGGGATACCCTGATCAACAAGAGCCACACCTCTTGCCACACGAATCTTCTCATCCTATAATCGATACTGGCATAGATTGCAAATAACAACCAGGTCAAGCCAAGAGGTTCGAAAACAACAATAGCCGTATGCTAGGAACAACGGTGAAAGGCATCGACCTTAACTACCCCCGTATTCCATGCCACTATGATGCCTCCAGATAATCCCTGGGTTTCAATAGTATAAAAGCCCCAAGAACGCGGGAAGTGCCAATGTAGGCGCTCCAAAGGAGGACCACTGAGACAGGTTTCCATTAGAATACATAATTCAGGATGATATAAGTGCACCATTCTATGGAAAGAAGAATGGAAAGCGGGTTTTCCTGCCTTCCGAACATTCCACACCATAATCCTCATTAAAACCACAAAGCAAATAGAGAGAGCCCTTTCCTGGCTCAACATTCTTCAAAGCCTCTTCTACCTGGTCATTAGCAATCCCCATCATTCCAGTAGTAAATAGAGCCTCCTTTAGTCTTCCTGTTATTACCTCATGACTATGGATATCAAGAGAGGAGGCCAACCCTTTCACCAAAACCATAGAGGACCCAACAGGGGCAGAGGAGGATGCACCCCTAACAAGATGGCAGCGTTGCCGACCAAAAGACCTAGAAGGTGCCTCAGTGACAACAGACCACCCAACCACCTACTTCCCCTCCCCAGCCCTAGAAACAGAGCCTTTGCTCCTACCAACTGAACCCTTATGACTCCTTGGCACAGAAGGGGAAGATAGGGGAATACCCACACCACCACCATCCAACTCCTTAACCGCTGAAGAACCCAGCACAGGAGGGCAACCCTCCCCCTCCACAGCACCCAGCCCTTTAGACAACCCAGCACGAACCCCCTTGACCAAAGGCCCGACGGTCAACCCCTCCTTTCCTCTCATCCGGAGAACCACCGCAGCAATCAAGAGAACAGGGAGGGAAGAGAAGAGGAGGTGGACATCGGACCAGGGAGGGCAGGCTCCTTAAACAATAGAGCCAAGTCACCATCAGAACACCCCAAACCCCCCATTTCCCCTACCATACACGGATTAGGGGTACTAACCTAGATGATAGCAGAGAGAAGCAGATCAGAGTTTACCTTAGGAGGGGGGATCCTCGGGGAGAAGAGATAGCAGGCTTCAGTAGGCTATAGCCCTTCAAGGATTGGGCTCCATACTCCACCATCTGGAGGTCCTTTGGGCCGGTGTCTTCTACTAGGCCCAAATCCATGGAGTCACCCAATGGGCCGAGGGCCCCAAACATCGAAGCTGAAGAACCTCCATCAACGAACAAGTCTCCATTGCTGGATCCCAGTGAACGCCGTCGGGCAACCTTGGATGGCTTCTACCAACCATCCAAGTCCGACAGTGAACTAAGAGAGGAGGTGTTAGCCACCGAAGAAGACTGGGGTGGAGAGGAGGAGTAGGGATCCGATGAAATCGGATAAGGCTCCTTTGCCTTCTTTGGGGCTTTCCTCCCTTTCACCGGAACCCTAGAAGGTCGGGGTTGGCGGATTCGCGAAGTAACCAGCCATAGCCCCAGCTTCGACTGACCCACCCCTTCCTCCCCCATCCTTTCGACCTCCAAATGGGCTTGTCCTTCAATAGTGGAAGCCACAAGGTTAGGAACAGAGGTCACCGGAGACGAAGCCATGTTATCCTTGGTTGAATGAGGACCTCCCATCGAGAGTCAGTAGCAGTCCTCGGTATGCCCAATCCTACCACAGAGGTAGCAAATAGGAGGGAGGTTTTTATACACGAACTACTGCCAGAACTCCCCCTTCTTTCTCTGGATTAACACTCCAAGGCATATTGGTTTCCCCGCATTGGTCTCCACTCGAACCCTGGCATATCCCATTTTTCTTAACAGACCAGTAAAATGATAAATAGAAAGGGGAATACTTGCTTCCTCCGCAATGGCCATGATGGCCGTTGGCACCCAGTACTCTAGGGGGTAGTCTAGGAAGATGAAGCCACACAAGCGCCCGTTGAACTGACCTACGACTCGAGATAAAGTCCGAAACCCAAGCTTCTATGGCAAGCAACTGGCCAGCCATGAACCATGGCCCTCCACACTTCACCAAAGCACAGTCAGCCTCAGATTTGATTCGAAGAATGACATGGTCATCGGCAATTGGGAATGTCTCCTGGTCATACTCTAGTTTGGCCTTGGCCTGAACCTCCTTAGCAATCTACTCCGCTGGTACCCTCCGACCCAAGCTCCGGACCACCACCGCTAAGCAATCCCACTGCCGATGAGAGTCTTCAAGAATAGTCTCTGGCAATTCAAGGACCTTGGAGAAGAAGGACTGCAATTGGTCAATCTTCGCTTAGGTGATCTTGTGTGAAGTCCAAATCAAGCCTTGCTGGGGACCTTGAACCACCCGAGCCCACAAGTGCTCTCCTTCTCCAACACCGGTGGACCCCTTGGCCGCCTCTTTGCGATGAGAACCTTCGATCTCCACGATGGACCCCCTGGCCACCTCATGGCATTCGAAACCCTCCTTCTCCGACATCGACGGACTCCTTGCCAATGAACGCTCTCCTCCTCCAATGCTGGCGGACCCCTGGCCCACCTCACGGTGATGGAAACCCTCATCCTCTGTAAGCACACGAGCTGTTCAAGAGAAAGATAGAAAGAAAACAAGGAAAAGCGTGATAACCAAGGCACAGCCTGACGACCGCACTCAGCGAGATAACTAAACAGTCTTTAAGATCCACAATACAACCAAATTCTTTTTCCAAAACAAGTTTCGAAGTATAATTTTAACTTTCTTTTAAAAATTCCACCAACAACCTAAGAGATTTTTTGAAAATTATGCAAGTGCTAATATTTGATTGAAAGTACCAAAACTTTAGCTTCAAACATTTCTCAAGAGGAAGTGTTTGAGTCTACTTAATTAGGATGAAAGTAATGGATGAAAATTGTTAAAAAATCAAACCAACAGAAAGACCAAGCAAAAGTATGTATCCCTAAGCATATTTATGTATCAAAATTAAAATATAATAATAAAATAATAATTACAGTAAAATAAATAAATCATAGAAAAATATCAGGATTTATGTGGTTCGGCCATAACCTACATCCACATAAATCCAAACCACATAAATCCTAGTATTTTTCTATGATTTATCTATTTTATCATAATTATTATTTTTTTTTATTTTTTAATCTTGAAGCACAAATATGCTTAAAGATACATACTTTTGTTCGGTCTTTTCATTGGTTTGATTTTTTAATATCTGATATCAAAGCCAGGTTTTCTTGTATGTTTCTACTAACTTGATCTGGTGTGTACATTCAAGATGTTGACAAAATTCGAAGTTAAAATTTTGATAGCAAAATAGATTTCAACTTATGGAAGAAGAGGGTAAAAGAAATCCTAGTTTAGCAAAACTTTTACAAAGCTTTTCTTTCTAAGAAAAAATCAGGTATTACTGATGCAAATGAATGGTCAGACTTGATCTAAAAAGTTCCAACACTATTATACTTTGTTTGGCAGATGAGATAATGTATAATGTTGAAGGTTGTAAAATTACATCTGATTTATAGAAGAAATTAAATGATCTTTATATGTCAAAGTCTCTTACAAATAAATTATATTTAAAAAAATAACTTTATAGCTTATGTTTGTCTGAAGGGGGTGATCTTTTGGTGCATATAAATGTGTTGAATAAGTTGATTATGCAGTGTCACAGTTTGGGGGTGAAAGTAGAGGAAGAAGATCAAGCAATTATTCTTCTCTCATCTTTATCCAAGTCTTATGACCATTTGGTGACCATCATCTTATATGACAAAGATACTTTGAAGATGGAGGAGGTCAAAACAACTTTACTATCAAATGAGATCTCTCCTCTTTCTCTCTCTATTATTATTATTATTATATTTTTTTCTTTTCTCTTTTTCCTTTTCCTTCTTTTTCTTTTTTTTTCATGGAACGGAGGCCTTTTTTTTCCTTTCTCTCTTTCTTTCTTCTCTTCTCCCGAACCCATGCTTTCTCCCTCAACTCGACCGAACTGGCCTTCCCCAATGGTTGCCGGTGGCGACCATGGGAGGAGGTTGCCGAGGAGGGCTTAACAGACCAGAGATGGATGGCGATGGCACGGCCACCGGCGGCGTACGGTCCAAGCAATCCAAAATCAAGAAAAACACGATTAAATCCTCTCTTAAACAAATTAAATAAGGGAAAAGAACTCACCGACGATTGAAGGGCTCTCCGCTACTCGCCGGAGAGGAGGAAGACAGTGGTGGAAGCTCGATCGGGGCTTGCTTGGAGGCAGTGAGAGGGGGGGTTTATAGCTTGGGTCCGGAGGAGATTATCTTGTTTTTCCCATGGATAGGCTCGATTGATCGAGAATCCATCCCACTCCCAATGGTCCTCTAGCCATCTCCTCCCTCTCCACGGCATCTTTCTGAACCCTCTGGCAAAAAATCCAGTTGACAAAGAGGGGAAGATGAGTCCTCTATTTTCCGTCCTCATCCCATTTTTTTTTCTGAGTACCGAATTGAAGTCGGCAAGGGCTGCTAACTTCAACCCAAAGCGGTCCAATTAACCTGGGCTTCACATTCTCTCCACCTAAAAAAAACTTTGGTCTCGAAATTTAAAAAAAAAATCTAAGTCTTCCAGAACTCAAATATAAATGATCCAATACTCACAAGTACCATGCTGTTCAAATTCAGTAATCCCAAAAAGAGCCTCCATTCTTCCATCATAATACACTTTAAATTAATCCTAATATCTTTAGTCCACCACACTTTCGCTGCGCACTCTGATATAATTTTTTTTTCTAAATCCCCTAATTTCATTAGATAAATTTCTAGCAGAGATACTACTTCACATTATAACTTAAACAAAATCTAACCTTAAAACAAGATCAAAATCCTAATTCTACCCCACTCTCACTAACTAAGGCATCTGGATATTAAACCTTTGCTCTGATACCACTAAATTTATCTCTCCCCGATCCCAAACCCGAGCCAGATGCGTAACAGACAGCCGTGTACCCTAGGATTTATTTCTCCTTCGAACACACAAGGCCTGTTTCCTATCTCAAATCCAGCAATAAATTATTCAACCAGGCATATGCGTAACACCTAAACCCTAGCTCCTCACTAATTGATCTCAAAGCCCGATTGATCTTTTGGATCTGTAACAATAATATAGGAAAACAGGAGATGAGCTATATAGGCTCAGTAAGTTATCATCACCTCAATATACAAAATAAGTATGCCAATAACAAACAACAAGCATGAATACATCATACAACAAAATATCCAGCATCAAAATAATATAACCAATAATACTATGCAAATGTGTACTCTTAAATGCAACCGACACGACTATGAATGGCCAACCATTTATTTTACCCTCCTAGTCCCTTAGACTATGGCCACGATCGGCCCATGGCTAGCCTCGAAAGAGACTAGATCCTGTGTACAAATATCGCTCATCGGTCATGCGCCAGTGATAGCCCCACCGGAGGCCCAAAAGGAAAACTAGCTCTGAAATCACATGAGAAAACATGCATCCCCAGCATGTGGCAGCAACTACCATACATGACTAAAAATAAAGGCAACTAGCTCCTGTGTACACATACCGCTCAACAGTCATACGCCAGTGATAGCCCCACCGGAGGCTTAAAAGGAGACTAGATCCTCGTGTGATCATAGTCGGACTAGAGAGCATCCACACCAACACAATGCATGCAACCCAATGCAATCCAATACAGATTTAAATATACTACATATATTTAATATTTCATAAATACATAACATATTTGGCATATAATACCAGAGGTCAAGATAACTTACCTGAAAAATTTTATAATGCTTAACTAAATTAACTCGGATATTGCTCTTTCGACAGGCCAGATGAAAATCCTACCAAGATCAGTTATATAATCAATTTTCTATCTAAGATAAACTAACATAGAGAAATAGTTCTTAGTCCGGACTGGATCTTGGCCTAAATCCCAAAATAAATCAATTCAAATTTTATCATTATTTCTGACATTTCTTTTCTCAAATTTTCATTTTCCCTTTTTCTCTCTCTTCATTCTCTCTTTTCCATTCTACCCTTTTTCTCTCTCCTCTTTCTCTCTCTCCTTCCTCTCTCCTCTTTCTATCTCCTCATTCTCTCTCTTCTTTCTATCTCTTCTTTCTGTCTCCTCCTTCCTCTCTCCTCTTTCTCTCTCCACTTCTCTCTCTTCTTTTTCTCTCCTCCTCTCTCCTCTTCCTCTCTCCTCTTTCTCTCTCTATTATTATTATTATATTTTTTCTCTTTTTCCTTTTTCCTTCTTTTTTTTTTCCACGGAGCATAGACCTTTTTTTTCCTCTCTTTCTTTCTTCTCTTCTCCCGAACCCATGCTTTCTCCCTCGACTTGACTGAACTGGCCTTCCCCAACAGTTGACGGCGGCGACCATGGAAGGAGGTTGCTGGGGAGGGCTTGACGGACCGAAGATGGACGACGATGGCATGGCCACCGGTGAGGTACGGTCCCAGCAATCCAAAACCGAGAAAAACATGATTAAATCCTTTCCTAAACAAATTAAATAAGGGAAAATGACTCACCGGCGATTGAAGGGTTCACCACTACTCACCGGAGAGGAGGAAGACAACGGTGGAAGCTCGATCGGGGCTTGCTTGGAGGTGGTAAGAGGGTAGTTTTATAACTTGGGTCCGGAGGAGATTAATCTTGTTTTTTCCATGGATAGGCTCGGTTGATCAAGAGTCCATCCCGCTCCCGACTGTCCTCTAGCCATCTCCCCCCTCTCCATGGCATCTTTTTGAACCCTCCGGCAAAAAATTCCATTGACAAAGAGGGAAAAATGAGTTCTCTGTTTTCCGTCCTCATCCCATTTTTTTTTCCGAATACCAAACTAAGTCGGCAGCCCAGGCTACCGACTTCAGCCCAAAATGGCCCAATTAACCTGGGCTTCACAGGAAGCCTCCTCCATAAACCTTGGCATATCAAAGTAAACCATACATGTAAATCCAAAAATGATTGTACTCATGTTTGTCAAACCATCCTAAGATATACTAATCCCTCCACTTGGAGTCACCAAAGTATTCCCGGATGTATTGACCATATATAGTTAATGAATGGTTGAATGTAAACGTTTTTGATGGTTGAATGAAATTAGGTCAAGAGTATCCGTCTATCTAACCAAAAAAAAGTACAACGATGAGCTAGAAATATTTATAAAAGTATAAATTTTATACTGCCAAGGCGGAAGCCCGGGTGGTAAGAGGCCTTGTGATGGGGATCCAGCAGCCATCCGGGTATTTTTTTTCTATTTTTCTTAATTTTCTCGTATTTTTTTATTTTTGCTATTCCCGCTATTTTACCTATCTCCACTATTCCTGTTTTATCCCCAACCTATCCCCACTTTATCCTAGCCTTATTCCATCTCCCTCCTGTGATTTTTAAAACCTCCCAAACCCTAGCCCAGCGCCCCGCCGCCCCCAGATCCAGGCTGCCCGAACCCCGGCCGCCCCGCCGGCCCGCCCGCCGGTGCTCGCCGGTCCCGTTCTTACCGAAAAACTGGCATCCGCCGCCCATGCCCGTGGAAGACGAAGGGATGGCCGTGGGAAGACCAACCGTCGCCCCACGGCCGCCGCTGCCGCCTGCCACCGCCGGCCTGCTACCGGCCGCCTGCCCGCTTCCGCCGGCCCATGCCCGACCCCGGAGGTCCTCGCCGGTGCCCATGGGCCCCACGGCCGTGGGAAGGCCATACGGCACGCTCATGCATGCTATGTCGCTGCTTGCCGCCGCCCCGCCTGCAACCGCCGCCGCCGTTTGCCGCTTGGCCGCCACCCACCGTCCACCGCCGTCCTGCCGTCCGTCGCCCAAAGCCCGGCCGCCGGAGGTCCTCGCCGGTGCCTAGGGGTCCCACATCCGTGGGAGACCAAACGGCATGCATAAGGCATGCCGTGCCCACCCTGTGCCGCTACCCCAACTGCAGCCCGTCGCCCACCGTCCGCCGCTCGCCGTCCACCGACCCCGTCCGTTGACCGCTTCCCAACCGCCGGCCGTCCGCCAGTGCTCTGCGGAGATCGATCCTCCCTCTGTGCATGATCGTGAGTTGAGTCCACATGGATTTTGGAGCAGTCCAGTTTCCAGAGAAGCACACTTTTCAGAGTACTTCATCAAGCCAACATGCTTCTCAGACTAGATCAGCACCTATTTCGTTATAACATGGATTTTGATGTAATTTATTTTCCTTTTTTGGGTTGCTTGTAGGCTAAGTAAGTGAGGGTTTTAGTTTGCCTATAAAAAGGCCCCCTCCCCTCCTGCATTACTCAGTTGAATAGAAATTTTTTGGTTTAGCCACTGGTTCTTTGTTCTGGGCTGAGGCCCGTCTTGCCTTCATCATTCGGGACGTCCAGGGGTGTGAGGTCCCATCTTGCCTTCGTTCTTCGGGATGTCGAGGGGTGTGAGGCCCCGTCTTGCCTTCGTCCTTCGAGACATCGAGGGATGTGAGGCCGTAGTTATCCCCTATCCCATCTTGATCTTGAGATTCATCCTAACACCTCCAAGTATCGAGGAGGGTGTAATGCCTTAGAGGTGAGAGGTCTCTTCGTTAGGATAAATCCCAAAGTCCATGAGTTCCAGTTCCCAGTCTCCCATCCCCATCCTTCCTACGCCACCTCCACCAAGAAAATTGAAAACAAAAGAGACCAGCTGTTTTAGGATTTTAGTTTCAATTTCGCCCTAGTCCCAGGGCGCTTCTTAGCCCTCCCACGATCCTAGTTTGTTTAGGTGTTTTCCTTTTCTAAATAATCCCGGTTACATCGCTTGTCCGTCCCGCATCACCTTGCCTCACTACCAACAGGTCGGCGGTTCGAGACATGATCCCATAGGTGACTTAATTAAATCCAGGATTTTTCTGGAGCCCTCGACAGCCTTTGTCCCCGATCTACTGGCCGGTGTTTTAGTGATGTCAGGTTGACCTACTCACCATTAGATGGGGAGAGACTGCGCGAATCTGAGCACTTCGTATCGAACATTACCAGAATGGAGGCCTGGGGAGGTAGCTACACCGAGATTTATCCTCCTATCCTTTTTTTTATAAAAAAAAAAAGTATAAATTTTATTTTTTGTGTAGATTTTCTAATTTCAGATTAATTGCTAGTAAGATATATATTTTGCTTTGGCATATGTGTGGAAATATGAGAATTTGTAATTAGATAATTATACTAAAATTGCTACCCATCTGATTTTGAAGATCATTAGTACCAAAAGAATCAATCTTATTTTGCGAGTCTCCTAATGTGAAGCCATGATCATGTTTCTGTTGCAAATGACCTTGAATAATTTAGGAAAAATGAAATTAAAACAATGGACTAAACGGCTCTTCTGAAAATATCCATCAGTTCAAAGCAACTCTTGCATTTGAAAACTGGGAAGATATTTGGGACACCTTGCCGCAACAATGGAAGGCTCTCAGGCAAATGGTAACTGTAATAACTTTTAGTCATCCAAATTTTTCCATAGTTCCCCTCCCTCAGCGAACGGGTACCACAACCAGCATTTAGTTGTGAGAGAAATGTTTCCTTCCCTGAGGTTCACTACGCCTAAACTACCGTTCTCTTGGCCTTAGCTACTCTTCTTTACCACAACAAAATAAAATCTCCAAATTAATTCACATTTTCTATTTCATAGAAAAGCTCTCCTGCTTCTATCAATTTTCTTCCTTACTCATGCTAAACGCATTCAGATTTTTTTTTCTTTTTTTTTTTATTCTTCATTTGATTTGAAGGCAAGTTTTAAGTGGAACAGTGATGCTTGTTAATTTTAATACATAATAGTTCAAATACTTTTGACATCAGTACTAGTAAATTATCTCCATTTAGCTTTTTTTTTTTTATTGAAAAAAGGATGGGAAAGATAAATCCCGATGTAGCTATTCCTGCAAGCTCTCGTCCCATCAGGTAATGTTTGATATAAGATGCTTAGATTTTTACCGTCTTTTTTTATCTAAAGATGAGTATACCAATCTGACACCACTAAAACTTGATACCACTAAAACCTAGCTAGTAAAACGAAAATAAAGAGAAAAATCCTGATCTCTCATGCATACCAACTATCTATTTAGCTGTTTAACTAGTTTATAACGGTGTGACAAACCCTATCATGAAGGAGTCCACATGTTCTAATTGCATGAAGACTCTAGAGAAAGAACCCACCTAAGGTAACTTATCTAAAACTAAATACTTGTGGATAGACCGCCAACGAGGGGTCTGCTTGCCGTGGTGCATTGACGTTGACATTTCCAAAGTTCTCTTTTAATTATAGAACATAGCCATAATTTAGTTTTGATCACGAAATAATAGGATTTTTTTTTTTCTTTCACTCTCTAAGCAATAATTATAGCTAAGTACGAATAAGCCTCCAAAACAATCCTAGGCTGGCTCATTAATCTCAGGATCTAAAAACTAAGCAGGCATGGATAACAGACCAAGCCCACACAGGCAACATGGAGCTTGTGGACCTGACCGATGAAGCCCATGTGCATTTCTGAAGCCCTACCTCAGACTTAAAGGTGGTAAAAAGTAAAAGCCACCTACCCAAAGGTACAATCAAGACAAATCCAATCTAAGTAAACAGTACGTTTGGCCCATGTGTTTCTGAAGACTCTTTTAGCCAATCCAGGCTCAAGCAAGGCAAAGATCATTCAAGGCCGGCTTTCCCTTACTATCCATCTTCCACCTAATTACAAAAGTTCTTCAATTCCTGCATCTCTCCTATGTCACATAATAGTCATCATAGAGTGCCTATATCGACCCCACAGCTTTTTTCCCGATTCTCTAGCCTTTATTTCACCAACCTATGTTGATGACCTTTAAAGCCTCTGCCTCGTTGATCCAGAAGCGGAGAAAGGAAATGAAATTGGTGAATCAATCTTGCCAATGTAGGCTAAATCATAAACCCAGAGGGCCAAAATCTCGCCTCATACTCATTTCCTTTACCATCCAATCTGTACCCAGGCCAGGCCTCTACCTCTCTTCCGCTGTTGTCGCTAGTTAGTGTTCAGCTACAATGCCATTAGAGTGGGCCTAATGCCGAACAGAGACAGCACAACCGATGCTGCGTCTGAGTGCAAACTATTCTAGCGTCACGCAGCCACGTCCCGGTCAAAAAGGGACATTTAACGTCGATGCGGACCCGAAGCTGCCATCCGGCTCGGTGATCGTGAGGCCTGTCCTGGGCCCCAATTGCTAGCCTCCAAGCCTGTGGGACGGGGTTTACACCTTTAGGATAGCAGCCGCACACACCTCGGGGCCCCGAATAATTCGGTCTTGTTAAGTGGCCCCTCACCTCCGTGGCTCTGCAACTCCCCCTCTCTGCCACCCATCCAGCTTTCAAATAGATCACAAGCAGAGCACGTGAACAAAACTAATTCTCCCTGCAATAACACAGGTCCGGCCCCAGCTGATAGACTTGGGCGAAAAGTGGGTCCACCTTATCACCCACTATTAAATCACAGCAGATTGTGGATATGTTACATCAGGACCGTTGCATCATGATCCAACGGAGGGAACAACCGACTCTATGGAAATATATTTTAGTAGTTAAAAAAGAAAGAAATAGGGAAGAGATTAGAAGACGAGCTTGCGACGGGGCTGGGGAGGGGGCCGCGAGGAGAGGTCGGCAAGGTCGCGGATGGTCTCGGCGACGAGATCCTTGAAGATCTGCCGTTCGATGTAGAGGACGGCGTCGGACATCTCGGCGGAGGGGCGGGGGCCCCAGCCGCGATCGCCAGCAAGGTCCTTGCGAATGGCCCCACACGTGACGTCGTTGAAGTCGTCCGCCGGGTGGACCTGCTCCCGTATCCGCCGCACCTCCACCCACACCTCCCGCACCAGCGGGGCGGCGGCGCCGGGGAGAGACCTCGCACGTGTGAAGGCTTCCCAAGGGGAAGCGCGGCGCTTGCGGTCGAGGATCTCGGCCACCGTGTCGAAGACGAGCCGGCGGTGGAGTCGCGAGACCTTAGAGAGGCCCGGGGACGAAGCCTGGTGGCGCTTCTCGAGGACAGCGTACACGTCGGAGGGGTCACGAAGGCGATCGGACACGCGGACGATCTGCGAGACGTACACGTAGTCGTGGTCCTCCGCGTCGGGCCCATCCGCGCCATTCGATCTGATAGAGGGCGTTGCTGGGCTCCCATGGTCCTCTTCCCAGTCCAACAGCTGATCTGTGGATGACCACATAGAGATAAAAATCAACAACCATGGAACAAATCTGCGCCTCGTGCGCATGTTAGAATTTTCCTACGCTTTCAGAAGAAGTGAAATGCAAACGCGCGCGCATCTGGTTGCACCTTAGATATAAGTAACGTCACTCCGCTAACGTGCGCACCGGCTGGGCGATTAGCTAAAGATGCGTTGGAGTGGCCTTACGTCGTACTTTCCAAAAAGAAGGTGACGCTTACTAGCATCAGCCCTCGCCCAACGGTGAGGGGAGCACGTTAGATTCAGGGACGGGTATTCAGCGCACCTTACTGCACCCGGAATGAGCGCCAAATCGGCTTATTTGTGCGCAAAGGTGATTATGGAGGGCTTTCTTGCCAATTTCATCCAGGGGGTTCCTGAAAAAACCGGGTCCGGGTGCCTTACTTAAGGGTACGCAAAGGCACTTTCCTCTGGGAACTGGCGTCCAGCTGCAATGCGCGCCGAGTGCTAGCGTGAGCCGCCAGCTCGGCTACAGCTGGAGCACGAGAGCGATGCAAACGTGGGCCGAGGCGGCGATGGCTAACTGGGTTTGGTGGATGGGAAAGTGTCGCTCGCTGGCTCGCTTACCTTTGAAGTCGATGGCGCGCTTCGTGACTGGTGACGGTGAGCTCTCGTCGCAGAGGAAGGACGAGTCCAGCACCGATACCGGGCTCGGCTGCTGTTCTACTGCGGCAGCCTGCTCCGCCCCGGTGATCGCCGCGATGCTGTGCAACAGCTTGTCGCACCTCTCTAACAAACTCTTTCCCGCCCTGTATTCCGATCTCTGCGAATAACCACCGTCCATTTTTATTTCCCCTCCAAAGATAACATTTTAAAAACACGGTCAATTATTTTTAAAAAAATAAAACAAAAATACCTCGAAATCTAACTGATGGGAGCAATTGATGCTGCTCTCGGAGACGGTGGTGGAGGTATCATCCTCCGCCACTGAGTAGATCATATCATTCCGAGAGATCTCGGATGGCACTCTCCGATTCCTCGGGGATCGAACGGCTAGGGGGTCCGGCCCGACCCTCTTCGGGCTGGCTTTGTGGGATTGGGTGCCAGAGATTATCCGCTGGGGCTGGGGGCTCGTCGGGGGCTCCGCATTTAAGACCCTCCGCCTCGCCGGGGAGCTTGGTTCCGGCGAACTCAGTGCCCGAGTTCTACTATCGTTGATACCTCTAGGGTTCCGGTCGACCTCCGCGCACTCCCGCCTGGCCCTCGCCGGCGAAACGGCTCCGTCCACGGCAGCGGCTCTGCGGGCGGGGGTGGACCTGGACGGAATAGGAGGGCGCTCGATCGGGGGTCGCCGGGAAGTTTTCCCCATAGGCTTCATGGCGACGATCGGGGAGTCGGAGGCGGAGATCTGGGGTGGTGGTCGTCGTAGATGATGTTGCGGCGCCCATTGATCTGGGGATCGGGGGGCTTGGAGCGGAGGAGGCCCTTGAGCTGGAGCGCCTCCAGGATCTGCTTTAGAGTCTCCAGATCCTTGGCCGGCTCGTCAATGCCACGCATTCGAAGGCGCCGCTCGATCTCGCCGTAGAGCGATCCCGTCTGCTTCGGCTGCTCCGGGAAGAAGTCCTGGGCGTCGAAGAAGCTCTTCCGCTGGAGGGGTGGAAGTGGTGTTCTCGACGGCAGGTCGAGCTTCGCGTATCGGAGCCGGAACTCGCCGAAATCCGCCCCGAAGAACTCCTTGCCGGAGATCACGGCACCCGGATGAGGCTTCTGGAAGGAGCTCACGTCGACGAAGCGGTAGTCTCTGGGGACCCGAGACTCGGATGCGGATCGCCGAAGCTCAGCCCTCTTCGGCTCCCCTCCACCCCCCCTGTCGCCTCCGGATTCCGGCAGCGCATCGAGCCCCATCAGCCGCGCGACAACGCTCGGGGACCGGCGCTGCCTCTCGCTCTCGTCCGCCACCTCCGAGACGCCGGATTGATTCCCGGAGGCCCCCGTCCGGATCTCCCGCGGGCGGAGCTTCCCCCTGGCGTCCACGACGGCACGGCTGTCGAGAGAGAGCCGGGGGCTTCTCGTAGCTTCCAGGAGGACCTCTGCCTGTCCTTGAAATCGGACACCGGGAGCGGGAACGGGAGCGAAAGCCTTGCCGGGGCCTGCGCCGGAGCGCAGCTCTCCGGCAAGGACGGGCACGCCTCCGGAATCGGGGACCTCTGGATCTCCTTAACGAATGAAACAGACGAAACCTCGGATCTCTCCGACGGTGACGTCGATCCGGCGACCTGCATTCATTCACCAAAAGCACCATTAGAAAACCCCCAAAACCCCCACAAAAGGCATATCCATTTTCAAGAAAACGAGCCCGAATTCGCACCGGAGAGGAGGGGAGGCGCCGGAGGCGTAGAGCCGCTTTCCGGCGTGGATCTGGTTGCGATCGAAGAGCTGGAGGAAACTGGCCATGCAACCCATCTGCCTCTCGAGGCTCTTGTCGTCGGCGATCCCCCGACCAACTCCCGGAGTCATCTTCTCCGGCGGCGAAGTTCGTCGGTTCTCAGGTGAGATCTCTCCCTTCTCTCTTTCTCTCTCTATCGCCCACGCTACTCTCCCTTTGTCTCTCCTCCGTTCTTACACATGCGACGCCCATGCGAGCTTTCATCGCGGCTCCCGCTTCGGGGCTTTTAAAAGCGACGTCGTAGGCCAAAATATCCATATTGCTCCTCAACGATTTTAGAAATGACGAACGTGTCCAACGTTGGTGTTAGTTTGGATACCGGCGGTTTCGTATTTTGTGCGGGAACGATTAGCGAAATTTTTTCCTCGCGGGCTTTCGTTGCGGGGAGGCCCCGCACGGGCTTCGAGCTGCGGGGACATTTGACCGGAAGAGGACCAATGTGCCCTTTGGGGTGCTGGACTCGAGTCCGACTCGTGTGCCCTAAATTAATCCAACTGTTATCACCAATCACAGCTACAGTTCACACCTTGCAATCAGGCCAATACCATAGCGAGGGATGTTGAATACTTTCTACTTTTGCCGCTAGAACCAGACCTAAAGAGTTAAGTTCCGATATACGGCCGAAGTGAAGATGAAATTGGCGTAAAGTTGGACTGGCATGTTGTTGGAAGCTACTAAATTGAGCTATAGTAGAGAGCCTGGAAATGGAAAAATAAAAAGTATTCTTATGGAAGTTTATTGGGTGAGAGACCTTTCAATATTTAAATCAATCAAATTCTAGAAAAACAGTAAAAAATTTAACAGAGGCAAAGCTTTTAAAGAAGGAAAGAGAGTTGCAGAAAAATCTACCTAAGAATCCCCCGTTTGTCTTCTTATATAAAAAGGATCTGTAACCGTTATCCAAATTAACGATATGTGCTTTAACTACTTAATAATAGTTAAAAATTAATTACTTTGATCATGCAGCAATGGTCGACCAGCCATAACATGACATAATTGATAATGAGATTATAGGCAATCTATAATGAAAAATGTGGGGGTAACCCCCTTTACTCGGTATCGAGAGGATTTCTGGATTGAGTGCCACTTCCGACAGCCGTTTATCTATAGCATCCTCGACCACCTTCAGCCCGGCTGACCCTCGATCAAGGATCAGCACTTGGCCACCGATAGAGATCCTTGGTTCTCAAAATTGATAGAGGCCATGAAAGCTCAATTCCTGTCCAACAGCAAAATCAACGAATGAAGCAAACAAATACCCTAAGACCTTCGGTCCAATGGACCCTCGGCCCCGTGTGAGTACTCAGGCCAACCTCGAGCCCTTATACCAAAGATAAATAATGTTCTTTGGCACCACTCTACAAAGCAGTCTAAGAAAGAACCAACTGATGCTCATTTTCATACATTTTTTTATACGAACGTCAGATAAATCTTGTAATCCATAGAAAATTCCTATAATTAAAGAGAATGTGATTAGACCCATGTAGCGGTCCATCTCATCATTAAAAAGTATGGTTGGTAATACATAATAGACAAATTTCTAATTAATGGGAAATAGATATTCTGGATACATGACGTGATTTTCTAATGTCGCACGAGATGAAATCCTCCAAGCGATCACCTCCTGTAAGATGCATTGAGAACATTTCCTCTTTCAGAAGTATCCTTTATTTTAGGACTATAAAGAAGGATTCTCTCTTGACTCCACTCTTCTTTTTTTTTATGATCTGTCATCTAATTTGAGCATCGAAAGGTCCTCACTGAACCTACAATAATGAAGCCTAATCTTGCTATACTCAGAAAAATTGTATATAAGAGGATGACCACTGGGAATGAGCCCCTATGAAAAGGTCTCGAAAGGTTCTTTCTCTTGGATCCCTTTAAGGTCACTAACTAGATAGAGTTATTCCAACCTAGACTGAGATATCGAGCTCTGATTCTAATCCTTAAGTGGAGAGAGTTGACCATGATTCGAAGGTTGAAATCATTTTACCTATTCATTCCACCCCTCCGAAAGAAGTCTTTTCCCCTTGACAGTCGCCGCCTATTGCCAGTTCACCACTACCCTCATCATTTGTCTCATCTGTAGATTTTTTGTGAGGTGCTCCCAAGTCTTGGAGAGACTTGGAAGGCCATGGCAGGGATGCTGGAGACAATCCTTGGAAGCTTGGAGGCATGCCAAGCGGTTCCTGGATGTATTCCAGTGGATTCCTAGAGGTGTTCCAGGGAAGGCAACCAAATTTGGGAGGCTTATATCCCAAGGGCCCCTTTAAGTCATGTTGGGTCAGGGGGTTTGACCCAAAAGGAATTTTCAATAATTTGTATCAAAGCTTGGTTCGAGCGGAAGCGGAGTAGAGCCTGGTTTGAGCGTTGAGAGATGAGGATTCAAGGAAGAAGAGGTCTGATATTGGCGTTAGGTTTGCACAGTTATCTGGGTGTACTGCAGAAGCACATGTTGGTGTTGCAGTCATGGGAACAGAGCAGGGAGACATTAGTTCAAGGTCAAGAGTGCAATGAAGCACGAGTCTCAGGAGCTATGGAGCATGGGTTGATGTTCCAGCTAGGGGGCGAGGTGGCTTCGACGAGAAGATGTCAGCTCTGAAAACAGTTGAAGGGTGTAGACAGTCACGTAGAGCTTGTCAGGGATGGAAAAGGAAAAGCCCAAATTTCTCAGATTTCGTCGCTAGGTTAGAAGAGTTGGGATGAGCTCTTTGTTTCGGAGGAGCCTGTAGGGTGCAGTGTATCTAAAACGGTCTAGAAGGGGTTCGCGGGATGCGAAGGGTCCGAGGAGGTAGCGATGGGGTATGAGGTGCAGGTGCAAGCTCAGCAGAGCAGCATTGAGTGGCTGGCCTCAAGATTTCTTTCTGTGGCATTAGGGGGACTTCAGTTTCAGGTGGAGCACCGGGGAGAGGTGGCTTCACAGGTGGAGCAGGATTTGATACGAGGTCAGAGCAGGAGGTGCAGGGATACTGGCCAGATCCTATCACGAGCACCAGGGGTGCACTTAGTCAGGTGGAGCAGAGTTTGCAGAGATTGGTGTGGCTCTAAGAAGATGGTGTCAGGTAGAGCTCTAGTCACAGTGAGTGCCGGTTCAGGTTCACTGTGTTCTCTCCAGGAAAGTCCGAGAAAAAGACTGTTGCAGCTACCAGACAGAAGGAAGGCTACAATGGTGGTGCCAGGTTACAAGCAAGGATCTTCAGCTAAGGAGGCGGTCATCCCAAAGGCCTCCAAGAAATATCAGCAGCTGAAGGGTGTTGACAGAAGCAAAGATATCTGCACAAGGAGCTGTCAGGACACGCAGCTACAGTGAGGTTGTGCAGAGGACATTGCCGGGTTTGCCAAGGCTTGGGTGCACCAAGATGGAGATTGTAGAATTTTTTGCATGGTGGTCTCAAGCCTTGGAGAGACTTGGAAGGCCATGACAGGGATGCTTGAGGCAATCCCTAGGAGTTTGGAGGTGTGCCAAGTGGTTCCTGGAGGTGTTCCAGAAAAGGCAATCAAGTTTAGGAGGCTTATATCCCAAAGGCCCCTTTGAGTCATGTTGGATCAGGAGGTTTGATCCAAAAGGAATTTTCAATACCGTCCTCCTCTGCTCCCAAGTTCAAGATATATTGCCAGTAAAGACTCACGAGTCAGGATTAAGGGAGCCTCAGATTGCTAAAGAAATGGTTCGTTCCATGCAGCCCCTACATATCAGACCATGCTTCGATCTCAACACGAGAATGAGATCGTTGAGGAGGCTTACGTATCTGTCCTTCATGTAGAGCCAAACTGCTGCCACATATTATTTGTTTAACTTATACTTCTCTAACCCTTTTTTTTTTTTTTGAAAGAATGCGTACAGTCTCAGTTTCATGCATAATTCACGTTGTAGTGACCGAAGAAAAATTGAAAGTTGCTTCACTCCGATCATTCGAGATCAAGGCAAAGTTGACGGTCGAGATTTAGTAAGTTGAGGAGAAGCTGAAGGTGATAGAGGAAAAAATAGAGGTGGCATAAGCTCAAGCAACAATGGCAAGGTCTATGGCCAAAGGGCATGAAACTCTAGTTGGCCAAGGCTAAGGAAGAAAGCTCAAGTGATCAAGCATTAGGTAGCTAAAGTAGAAGAAAATGTTGCTAAGGTCGTAGAGACTTATTTAGCCTAAGACTGGTTAATTTAAGTTTGAGACCTAGAAGAAAATGTTGCTAAGGTCATTGAGACTTAGTTAGCCTAAGACTGGTTAATTTAAGTTTGAGACCACCGAGGGCACCGCGAACTCCTTCATAAAGGAGTTGATCTCAGCAGCCTCCAACCAAGATTACATGGCAACTAATGAGGACGATGAAGATGGGGACAAAGTACTTCAAGCAAACTAACTGAAAATGCCGAAGGAGGAGAGAATTGCAAGCAGCACACTAGCCCTAAGGTCTGAGACAAATGCAAATGGAAGAAGTTAGGGAGAGGGGGTTAATAAATACCTTTCATCGCCACATTAACGGCCCAGATCGATACAACCTTATAGCTGCTCAAGTTGATCTTATCACATGTCAGCTCGAGATATGCTATTATCAACTCGTCAAAATTGCCATTTCAAATCTTCTTGAAAAGTCTAATTGAAGGAAACATGCGATGGTCCCCGTAGCATGCATGTTTTTTTCAAAATTTTTTAATTAAAATTAATACACAGCAAAAATAAAAAGTATGCATATCAAGAACTAATCATAGTATAGATCTCCAAATAAATTTAGAAGTATAAATTAGATCAAATCCTATTCCATCTTTATTGGATCGAGCCCTAAGTTTCGTTGGAGCCGTGCGCACATCCAACCTCTACGGATATCCACACATAGGTAACCTGATCGAAGCCCAAGGCTATCGGAGTGCTGCCTCGCTTATAGTTGAATCAAATTTCCTTATCACCTTCTTTTCTATTTTCTCTGCTCAAAAAATTATTGAATGAAAATATATCTCTTTTCAAAAAATCAAAATATTTTTCTTTTCTTGAACTAAACCTTTCATTCAAGATTCAGAAGAAGAGGATCATGGTGAGTCATCAATTTCTCTCTCTATTTTATTTTGTGCAATCAAGAATTAGAAGAAGAAAGATGGGGTGTTGAAGTGAGTTCTTGTTTTCACTTCCGAAACAAGAAAAAAATCACATGCCTCTACATGATGTGTGTCGCAAATCTCTCATGTTTTCTCATGCCAAATCCACTAATGTCTCTTCCTAAAGTCCTTTCTTATACAGATTAAGACAAGCATTTCAAATCAAATTTAAATACCTAACATTAAACAGATTACAATAAGAGATAAGGGAGAAAACTAGGAAACTAAAACTTTTTTGGTGTGTCTCATTGTTCTTCCACACTAAAAAGAAACAATTCCACATGAAAGAAGAGGTGCCCTACTTTCTTTCTTACATGCTCAAGAGAAAAATAGCATGGAGAGGGAGAAAAATTAGTTAGTTAGGAATTAGTTCAACTAACTAACTCTTTATCCTAACCATTTTAGGATTCTAATAAGTTTAAATCCATAACTAATTAGAAATTAGTTAGGCCAACTAACTAACTAATTCTAACTAACTAGGAAGCTAACCTAATTCCTAACCAATTTAGGTTTAGGTTTAAATCTATAATTAATTAGGAATTAAATACTAATCTAATTAGTTCCACTAAACTCAAATAGAATAAATTAAATCTAACTAAATTAAATCAGATTTAATTTACCTAGGATTAGGAAATCAATTAAGTCAAACCGAACTAGCTCACAACAATTGTAATTAAATTAGTCCAAAACCAAATTAGACTTAGTCATCATCCAAACTCAACCAAATTGAATCCTATTCAATTTATATCGAGCCTAATCATAATTAAATGATTAAATCATCTAATTAAATTATAACTCTTGTAATAAAGTCCTCCTTACTAAAATTAGTAGGTGTTAAAATTAGCGGGTACTAAAATTAACATATTTCAAATTTGTAATCCTTATGAATTTAAATTTTTTAAATATATATTATTACATATTTTAATCTAACCGTCTGATCAGGTCAAACTTCTGTTATATGTAACCCCTCAGGTTCCATTCTGTCTAATAGTGAGACATACCATAATCTCTATCATAATATCATCGAACTCTTTCGATGGATTGGAGCAATTCCAACTCCCCCATCAACGATCGTTAATTCAAAACAATCCTAATGGGTTCTCTCAATTCATCAGTGACACCTAACAGCATATAGTGGTAGCCCAGTAGAATGGAAAAAAGAACTCTTAGGTATAGTTACCGTGTGATTAAATTCTTCTATCGAAAGTCTCGACGAGATGTAGATCATGGAAACTCGCCAAATCCTGAGCATATATCATATGTCAAATTTAATTAACTTAAATATAATATGAAATTCATAGAAACTCTTTTTCATCCTTCACCTATCATGGCTATGGATTTTTTGGATTTAGCTTCTTAAATTGCATAGGAATGTACCTTAATTACTAAGATTGATAGATTCCCTATAAGTGACTTCCACTTCTACATTGAACCTACTGTAGCCAACAAATACCATAAGAATCCAAATGACTAGGACCAATATTTTATATTGTCAAACTACAGCAATCCCACCATGAGTGGCAAGGTACCACAAGTCAAAGAACCACTCACACAACTATAGTATCGAGAAAGTTACTGATGAATGAGTAGATATCCATGTGACTTCTCGTATTGGTCATATTCGGTACTGTCATTCTTTAATGATTATCTATACTCTTTCTCCAATATCGCCATATTATAGACTCAAGACTCTCCTAAAAGGAAAGTGATCTGTGCATCGATCAAATCAGATCAATCACCTCCTCGTGATATCCTATAATTGGAAGCATTTAGAAATTAATATATGATGGCATATATCTCAAATTCTCAA
The DNA here is from genome assembly GCA_021397845.1 of Areca catechu. Classification (NCBI taxonomy): domain Eukaryota; kingdom Viridiplantae; phylum Streptophyta; class Magnoliopsida; order Arecales; family Arecaceae; genus Areca; species Areca catechu. The sequence continues at coordinate 9,749,448 of CM038040.1, read as the reverse complement.
CTCTTGAGAAAATATATCACTAGCCATTTATTTTTTAGATGGTACATGGATACATCATGTATGGAAAAATAACCTAAATTAGAATTTATTAAATATAATTTTATATCCTTTTTCATTGGTAGCTTTCACTAATTTTTCACTTCAGATTCAAGCGACGATAATTATAATTTTATTAGTTTATTTATATATATATATTATTTCAAGATCAAGATCTTTTTCATTAACCTACCTGCTAGGCCATGTTTGTAAATAATTGATAAGATTTGATCTATTTATTGAATAATAAAGTTCATCTTGAGAGCTTTAATCATGAACCGGGACTTGCCTCACAAATCACATCTCTTTATTTAGCCATTAATAATGGATAATTGAAGTATGGGCCGGTCTTCCCCTCCATTTCGCTCAACAACACCTTGATCTATAGGTGCACAAAAAGTTGGTAAAATCACTAAAGATTTACTTTTAGTAGCTTGGATTCAATCATACCTTAATCCCTAAAAAGTAGGTTGGGTTCGTAACATATCCCTCAAAAGCATTAAAATATAACAAAATAAGATAAAATCTTCATCTAAATGACCTATTTTGGTCTATTTAATAATTGGCTCAAGTCAACATAATTATATCCAAATCCACATGCAACCGGTAAATTGAGACCCCTATGGTTGAATGAGTTAGACAGATCGGCAAGTTACCCTTTTTTTAGGGTTAAATTCATTAATCAAACATGATCTATTTATTCAATAGTTTAGAAGGATTAGCCAAGTTACCTGTTTAAGGAGTAGGTTGAGTGGACAACTTTGGATTTAATCTCACATATTTGTTAAACAAGTTTGGATCTTTTTCTTTCAATGATTTTTTTAACTTCTTAATTTTCTCCATCGCTTTTTTTAAAAAAAAAAATCAAATTAACCTTAAATCAAATAAACGTCAAAAGTAACATTCAAATACTAAAAAAATTGCATGAACAAAACAGATCGATACAAAAGTCAAATAAAAAATATTTAATTGTATTTAATTAAATATTTAATTTTAGTTTTTTTTAAAATTAAAATATTAATTTGATTTTAAAAATATTTTTTAAAAAAAATCCATCGAACTGCTTTCAGCTCTATCCGGGGTAAGGAAATATGCACGGTCTCTCATTTTAGGCGGTGTTTGGTTGCAATACAAGCGAGTCGACATCGTGGTGCGATGACCCGTGAGCCTCTGAAAAGGGTGGCTCTCGGACACAGGGAAGAAGCGGACGGTCTCATCGACCGCAGCTAACGGGCAGGGGACCGCATCCCATTTTACGGCCACCGTCGAACTGGATGCCGTACCACTGCATTTGATGACAATGGATGATGCAAGTTTCTCTCCAACTCCTTTTACGTTGATGTGACCGGACTTTTTTTTTAGGTTGCACTCCAACATGTACGAGAACTTCAACAATACAATACTTTCATTCCCCCTCAAATTATTTCTATACACGTCACTAAAATAGTAGCCTGGTTGACAAAGATTTTATCTTATTATCAATCAATCATGAATTTGAGACATGATCTCATGAATGACTCGATTAAATCTACAAATTTTTCTGGAATCTATGGTCACTAGTATGAACCAGAGATCAGGATCTCCCTCTTTATTCCTATTCTGTTAACCGGCATCTTAATGGTGTCAACCGAGACATGTAAGGATAGCTCCATCAAGATTTATCCCCCATCCTTTTTATCTTACTAAAAAAATTATTTTTATACATGCACAATAAGAATTAATTACTCAAAATGATAGTTAATCATTGTTTTATAATATTTCAATTTTTAATCTTGATAATTCAAACAAAATATATATATATATATATATTTCAGCCATTTTTCGCTTTTTTTTTCTTCTAATTACTATTTTTCCATAACAATTAAGATAACCAGGACCTTTGCTCATCTTGGTATCCTATTTTTTAAAAATTCTTTGTATCATGATATCAAAAAATAATTACAACATATACCTGCCACCGCAATCTTTTAGTTTTGACTAATTAAATGTCCATGAATATATCTTTCAACCTTTAATTATCATTCAAAATTATCATTTTTATTTTTTAGAGATTAATTAAGATTATGGTTTCTTTATCAAAAATTTGATTTATATAAGTAGGGTTTTTTTTTTTTTTATCAATAATATGCGAATCCAATAACTCTTTGATATGGGACAAAAAAGGAAGAACAAAGGAAATATCCTAATAATCTGGAGAGGAACAAAATAAAAATAATAAATTATTACTAAAAAAATAAGAGAAAAAATGAAAATAAAAATACGAGAAATTTAATAAAAATGGCATAAACTCTCTATTAAATAATTATTAAATTTTAATTAACATGCTTTAAATGTTCATCTATTATCCAACTATTGACCATTGTGGATGATCCAATTCAGTAATACCTACTCCTTCTCTAGCCTTCGCACTACAGGATATCATCATATTTCACTATTCATGATGTCCCCTGTATTCCCATTTTAGGCATCATTGAGAAAATGGTAAGCTACTCATCAATTTCTAGAGACCCAAGTGCTCTTCTAGGCTTTACCAATTTAGTAGTAGAATTGTGAAGGCATGTGCATATAGACCATTGGAGGCGAGCAGTGTGAGATCATAGGCATAGATAATCGGAAGTTGGCCATAAAAATATTTCTAAAATTAGTTTGAAAAGAAAGAAATTATATTTTACACAGCATGCACTATATAGCTATGCATATCAACATGCATCATATGGTCATGCCATCAATCACAGCTACTCGTTTATGTGAATGTCATTCATCAAACATCCATGTTAGTATATCAGGAGTGATTGACTACATACATGGAAAGTATGCATAGAAATGCGTCTAACCTAAAACTGGATGAGGATGGAATCTTTAGAAAAAGAGGAAGAGAGAGAGAGAGAGAGAGAGAGATGCGAGTGGGTTTACTGCCAATGTGAGGGCTATTGTGAGAGATAGCAGTGGCTCAGTCTGTGCAGAGTCTCTCTATAGCTGGTATTCCTATGATGATCACTTTCCTCCTATATTTATATCATTTTCTGACTCGTTTGTTTAGCTTCGGAGCTAATTATTAGCTGAGATCACAAGAAGAATGATGGTCACAGTCTCACAAGGAGATTAGTCACAGTTTCTTTCTGGCTGATGATATATTTGCCCTGATAAGATAAAGGTTGAGCACGAAGCCAAATGGTGTCATATCTTAAATAATTGTCATCCTAATAATAATTGAATTAACTGCATGTACATAAAGTAGTGATAACATGTTGATTTTAAATACTAATGGCAGAGAAAAATGTGGGGGCGAGAATGCCTCCTTAAAATTGAAAGCTTTATCAGGAATTTAATTTTTTTTTGTAAAAAAAATTATATGAGATTAACACGAATCCTTATCTTATTAATAATAATTTTTTATAATAAAATCTTACACGTCTTATTAATTATTTTTTTTTTTTTTTTTTTTGATACCAATAATGATATCATGATCATAAAATTGAATTCAGTATCCTGTACGAAAGATTTTTTGATAAATGATATCAAAACATTAAGAACAAAAATCAAGTATAGATTTATGCGATAAGGTACATGCTTGTTCAGCACCTATAATGCTCCCATATCATCCCAAAAGAAATTGGCCGTTCATGGATAAGTATTCGTTTCCCCACCTCCTCCCGAGTTGGAAGTAAGAGCCATTTCCTGTACTAATTTTGCACGAACTTTGATGTGCACTTGCTAGATTGCATGCAACATCATCACAAACAACATAAACTATACTACTACGAAACGCGAATCATAAAAGAACGCTCCAACACCTTACCTAGCAATACAGTAAATTACCTGTAGAATTTGGGATAGTGCTTTCAAATTTTGAAGAGACTTAGAAGATCATAGCAGGAATGCTGGATGCAATTTCTAGAGCTTGGGAACGTGTCCCAAGCGGATTCCTGGAGGTATTCCAGGGATGCTCTAAATTTGAGTATTTTTCATGTAACTTAGAGGGAAGTTTTTTTTGAGAAATCGTAACATAACCTAATTGGGTTATGGATGGGTCCAGTTTTATTAAATTGGTTAGGAGGTTAGCCAGTTGTTGGTTAGTTGGTTGATTATAACCAATTAGGAACCCAATCATGTGAGGTGTCCTAATCATTTGTTATTGGCCCAAGACAAGTCCTAACCGCCAATGTGATTGTAACCACCAAGAAGTTGTGAGCCCATGTGATTGTAGTCCAACAAGATCAAGGAGTTCAAGACGCCCAAGGAGACAAGAAGTTCACCGCCCAATGTGCTATAAATAAGAGGGATGGGACGTGCAGTATGGTGTGTCCAAGAGAGGCCGACCCTTTGGGGTCCGATCCGGTATAGAGTCTGTGAGGACTTCTCACGGTCCTGGTCTTGGACCGTGAGTGCTTGAGGATGCCCCTTGGGGCGTGGATCGTGGAGAGCCCCATGGGTTTCAAGGAGCCACGATGTTGGGCTGCAGAGAGGCGCACGTGAGGGATATATCACGTGGAAAGCTTGTGCCGTGATGGTGTTTCATGGAACTTTGGAGAAGGGATGCACGTTGAGGTATTCTCCATACGTGGTGTACGTGGGTTCTTGGGGCGTGAGGCATGCAAGAGAGAAGACGTGCGGGACGGCAAAACTTCTGGGTTTTTAGAAGGGCTGTCAGGTATTGTCTTGTTTGTTGTAACAAGGTTCTTCTCCAAAGAAATAAAGCATCTCTCTTTTTTTCTCCTACATTTATATCTTCATTATTGCATGATATTGAATCTAAAACAGGTTGTTGGGATGTATTCTTCCACGTTGCTTCCGCTGCATTCCCTGTGTATAGGCGCTGGTCTAGATCTCCCAACAAGTGGGACCAGTGCCTAGAATTCTCCAACAACTGGTATCAGAGCTTGGTTTGAGCCATTGTTTGAGCGGAAGCGGAGTGATTTCAGAGCTGCGTTTGAAGGTAGAAGAGGAGGATTCAAGGAGTGCATCGAGGCAGGTGGAGTTGTATGTGGGTATAATATCCCGCATAAATGGAGAAAAGAAAAGCATGGATTTCTCAAGTTCACCGGAGTACATCAGCAGAGACGATACCAGGGGCAGCTCAGGGACAGGAGATAGTCTCAGGAAGCATCGGGGGTATCGGGCAGTCAGGAGTATCCCGGTATGGTGGCATTGGCCTAGGGATGGAGACTGGAGCTAACGAAGATGACAGCTCAGGGAGATTGGGGACAAGTCTCAGGGAGCGCCAAGGACATCATACAGCCAGGAGACAGGCTAGGACATGATGCAGCAGCCGAGTGGAGATGGTTGCTGGGTTCAGTCGTTGAGTTAGCAGAATAGTTAGGATGAGCTCTTTGTACTATTGGGCTTGGGCTGAAGTCGGCAGGCCCAGCCGACTTCAACCCAAACTGATGAAAAAAAAAAATGAACGAACAGCGGTGGCAAAGTTCGAGTCGGAAACAGGGGAGGAGTTTCCTCCTTATCCGCGGGGTTTCCTCCGGTGATCTTGGTGGAAGGTCGTGAGAGGAGTGGGAGGCGAGCGGCGACGGTTTTTGAGAGGGATTATGACTCGTTGGATGGTGGTTGTCTTCCAAACAGCAAGGGAACCAATCGAAAGTTCTTTAAATCCCCTCCACTGTCGTCGAAACAGGCCCATCGAGTCTTCCCACACTGTCTTCTTCCTCTCCAGCGAGCGTCTGGCAGTCCACCGAGGTCGGTAAGTTCTTTATTTGGAAATTAATCTAGATTTTTTTTATTTGGGGTGGTTTTGTTGATCTGTGTTGGGGACGGATGGTTGCACCACCACCGTCTGCTCCGGTCCGCCGAGCCCCTCTCGGTGAACTCCAACCTCGGCCGTCAGTAGCAGGGGAAGACCGATCGATCGATGGAGATAGGGAGAGGCAAGGAGGTAGGTTCGGGAAAAGAAAAGAAAAGAAAAGAAAAGAAGAGAAGAAAGAAGGAAGAAGAAGAAGAAAAAAAAAGAAAGAGAGGGAGAAGCCCTGTTCTATGAAAAAAAAAAATGAAATGAGGAGATAAAGAAAGGAGAGAGAAGATGATGAGAGAGGAGATGAGGAGAGAGGAGAGAGAATGTAAGGAGAAAAAGAAAGAGAGAATAAATATTTTATAATAATATATTGTATGGAGAGAGAGAAGATTGGGAAGTCTTCTCAGAATTCGTGCAACTAGAAATTTAGATTTTAATTAAATTATTTATGTAGGGAATCAGTTCCCTGAACAGGAAGGCGTTGCGCAGATCTCGGTATAGACTAGTTCAGGTGTAAAAATAATAGATTTTTGAAAGGTAAGGATTCTGGGGACCTGATAATCAGTATATATGTGTGTGTTTATTATTTAGTTGCCTGATTTAATCCGATATACATATGTTACATGCATGGGTGCTTTCGGTAGCATGATTGATTTTTCAAAATATAAATGGATTTTGTAATATATTATTTGTATTTTATTTTAATATACCATGGTTATCAAGTGATCTTTGAAATGGGTTGGATCGTGATATCGGTTGTTGGAAAATGACATGTTTTGACAAGATGATGTGAAAAGATAAGTGTTAACGATGTTTGGACTAGCCATGCCACGGATCGTGGTTATATAGCCAGAGCGGGTTTAGTACGTGAGCCTGGCCATGGGCAGGTTGTACATGGTCAATTACATAATAGGAGCGGGCTTAGTACGTGAGCCTGGTCATGGACAGATTGAACATGGTCGATTATGAGATTGCCAGTCACAAGCTGGAGTGTGATATATAGTGTGCCAGTCACAGGCAGGAGTGTGACAACAGTGTGCTTGTCACAAGCTGGAGTGACCATGGCTAGTCCAGAATCCTAAAGAAGGGAAAGTTTATGAAAAACATATAAAGGAAATATAATGTTATGAAAGGTTTTGATATACTTGATATGTGACTGGTTTGGTTATGTGACTTAGAATTTATCGTTTTCCTGTTATATTATTGTGATATTGCTGCTTTCAGTTTTATATTAATACTGGTGGATTGTAAGGGACCTTACTGGGCTGTAGAGCTCACTCCCTACTTTTTGATTTTTCAGAGACTCAGGATGCGTGACAGGATTTGGGCTGGGCGTGAGACGGAGCTTCATTAATGTTGAGTTAGTTAGTTAGTTAGAGTTGATTTCGGTTACTGATGCTTGTTGTGAATTAGTAGACTAATTAGTGATATTGAATTATAAATGGATTGTTTAATTGTTAATAAATTGCTTATAAAATATTAGTTTTAATTTTGATGTGTTTGATTCTTGTATACCAAGGCCTTGCATGATCTCTAGGGTAAAACCTAGGTTTGTGCGGCCGGTCACGTAGTCGATTCCGGTGCTGGATTCGAGGCCTGACAGAGTGGTATCAAAGCAAACCAGGTTCTAGGATCTTAGGGTATAAGCTCATCGAGAGAGTGTAGGTTGATTCATAGGTGGGGTAGATATTATGTCATGTTTGTTTTGACCATCTGAATGTTAGTTGTATACTAATAATGACTGGTGTAGGATTTTCATGGCGCGTGGTAGTGGGCGTGGTCGTGCTAGGAGGCCCACAAGATTTGCGGATCGATCAAATGCTTGGGATCCTATAGAGCAGCACGAGGATACTGGGGTCTATCTGGTGATGAGGAATATCCACAGGAACCAACGCTCAATCCCATGGACAACACTGGTGATGGGGAACATCCACAAGAACTGGCACCCAATCCTTTGGACACACCTCGGAGATTGGGACTGCAGAAACGGGAACACCGGGAGGATCTAGAGTTTAGCCTGGGGACCAAGTGGGTCTTTTCCAGCTATTGCAATACTTAGTGCAGCAACAAGCTACTGCAAGAGCTGATACACTGAGATTAATGGAAGCACAACAGCAACAGCAACAGTTCATGCAGCAGCTATTATTACAGCAGCAGCAACCATAAGTAAGGATTTCACAAGAACGACCAATCACTTGATAGATTTCAAGAAGTATGCACCACCGGTATTCAAGGGAACATCTGATCCCCTGGAGGCAGAGGATTGGTTGAAGGCTGTGGAAAAAGTATTCCAAGCATTGCGGTGTCCGAAAGGGGAGAAGGTTACTTTTGCTACATTCTTGTTACAAGATGAGGCAGCTGCTTGTGGGAGTTGGAGCTTGGGAAGCAAGGACCAAACGATGCACTTTTACCTGGACAGATTTCAGAAAGGTTTTCTATAAGAGGTACTTTCCTCAAAGTATTCGGGTACAAAAATTTCGAGAATTTGATCGCTTGGAGCAAGGTAGCTTAACAGTTTCTCAGTATACTGCAAAGTTTGAAGAATTATCGAGATATGCTCATCACTGTTAGCAGATGAGGAGATCCGGGCCAGAAAATTTGAAAATAGACTTAGAGGTCGGATTCAGCATCAGGTGACTGCCTTCGAGCTACCCACTTATAAGGAGGTCGTCAATAAGGCACTAATTATAGAAAGGAGACTGAATGCCACTCAAGCAGAGAGAGAAAAAGCTTTAAAGAAAAGATCCAGATCAGGAGGATTTCAGGATCAATATAATGAAAACATAAGTACAAAGACATGGAAGCCTGATAATGCTACTCTAAATAGTAATATTCAATAAAAGAGTGATGTCAAATGTTATAAGTGTGGGTAGTCCTCACTATAAGCGGGATTGTACATGGCTAGATGAGTGGAAGTGCAGTAACTATGGCAAACCGGGTCATAAGGCAGTTGTGTATCCATATGGTCAAAGGTCACAGCAACAAGTCCCTCATGAAAGACAGCAACTAGAAGGACAGCAAAAATCAGTAACTCAAGGATGGGTATATACACTCACCCAGCAGGATGACAATGCATCCAATTCAATAATGACAGGTATGAGTAGGTTATGACAATTTGGGACGGTAATACAAGTGATTAAAATCACAACGACATAATGATTATTAGATATGATAAGAATAGTATTAGACCTTAGATTATTGATTTGGAACTGTGATATAAGTGATAGATGTGAGTCATATCGAAATTCATGACATGATTGTTCAAGACTGGATATTTGTGATTCGAAAATCACTTGGTAGTTATTAAGGCATAACATGGACTCAGAACTATGACATAAGTGATTAGGATATGGTTTGAATGTCAAAAGTTTGATCTTGATTATAAATGAAAAAGGATCAAGTTTTGAATAAGACTTGGAAAGTAAGTACCTTAAGAGGTAGACTAATTGGAAGTTGGAGATCGAATGACACAGGGTTGGTTATTCTTAAGGTTTAAAAATCTCGAGGACGAAATTTTTTTTAACGGGGGGAGAATATAATATTGGGCTTGGGCTGAAGTCGGCAGGCCAGCCGACTTCAACCCAAACTGATGAAAAAAAAAAATGACACGAACAACGGTGGCAGAGTTCGAGTCGGAAATAGGGGAGGAGTTTCCTCCCTTATCCGGCCGAGGTTTCTACCGGTGATCTCGGTGGAAGGGTCGTGAGGGAGTGGGAGGCGAGCAGCGACGGGTTTTGAGAGGGATTGGGACTCGTTGGATGGTCTTCCAAATGGCAAGGGAACCAATCGGAAGTTCTTTAAATCCCCTCCACCATCATCGAAACAGACCCATCGAGTCTTCCCACACCGTCTTCTTCCTCTCCAGCGAGAGTCCGGTAGTCCACCGAGGTCGGTAAGTTCTTTTATTTGGGAATTAATCTAGATTTTTTTATTTGGGGTGGTTTCGTTGATATGTGTTGGGGACGGATGGTTGCGCCGCCACCATCTGCTCCGGTCCGTTGAGTCCCTCTTGGTGAACTGTGAGATGCAGTGTATCCGAAATGATCTCGGAGGGATCCGCGTGATGCGAAGGATCCGAGGAGGCAGCGACGGTGTTTGAGGTGCACGGCAGGCTCAGCAGGGCAGCGTTGAGTGGCTGGCCTTGGGGTTTCTTTCTGTGGCATCAGTGAGACTTCAGTCTCAAGTGAAGCACCGGTGATAGGTGGCTTCACGGGTGGAGCAGGATTTGACACGAGTTCAAAGCGGGAGGTGCAAGGATACTGGCCAGGTCCTAGCACGAGCGCCAGGGGTGCACTTAGCCAGGTAGAGCAGAGTGTGTAGAGATTGGCTTGGCTCTATGGAGATGGTGTCAGGTAGAGCTCTAGTTACAGCGAGTGCCGGTTCAGGTTTGCTATGTTCTCTCCAGAGAAGTCCAAGAAAAAAATCTGATGCAGCTACCAGGCAGAAAGAATGCTACAATCGTGGTGCAAGATACAAGCAAGGATCTTCAGGTATGGAGGCGGTCATCCCAAAGGCCTCCAAGGGCGTGCAACAGCTGAAGGGTGTTGGTAGAGGCAAGGAGGTCCGTACAGAGGCTGTCAGGACATGCAGTTACAGTAAGATTGTGCAGAGGACATTGCCAGGTTTGCCAAGACTTGTGGCACCAAGGTGGAGATTGTAGGATTTTGCATGGTACTCCCAAGTCTTGGAGAGACTTGGAAGGTCATGGCAGGGATGCTGGAGGCAATCCCTAGAGCTTGGGGGCATGTCCCAAGCGGATTCCTGGAGGTGTTCCAATGATGCTCTAAGTTTGAGTGTTTTCTCATGTGACTTAGGGAGAGTTTTTTTGAAAGATTGTAGCATAACCTAATTGGGTTATGAGGTTGGATCTAGGTTTGTTAAATTCGTTAGGAGGTTAGTCAGTTGGTTGGTTATAACCAATTAGTAAACCCAACCATGTGAGGTGTCCTAATCAATTTATTTTTGGTCCAAGACAAGTCATAACCTCCCATGTGATTGTAACCACCAAGAAGTTGTGAGCCCATGTGATTGTAGTCCAACAAGATCAAGAGTCCAAGATGCCCAAGGAGATAAGAAGTTCACCGCCCCATGTGCTATAATTAAGAGAGATGAGGCGTGCAGTTGGTGTATCCAAGAGAGGCCGACCCTTTGGGGTCCGATCCGGTGTGGAGTCTATGAGGACTTCTCATGGTCCTGGTCTTGGACCGTGAGGGCTTGAGAACGCCCTTAGGGCGTGGACCGTGGAGAGCCTCCTGGGTTTCAAGGAGGCCATGGTATTGGGCTGCAGAGAGGCGCACGTGAAAGAGAATCACGTGGAGGGCTTGTGACGTGATGGTGTTTCACGGGGCTTTGGAGAAGGGACGCACGTTGAGGTATTCTACGTGCATGGCGTACGTGGGTTCTTGGGACGTGAGGCCTGCAAGAGAGAAGACTTGTGGGACGGCGAGAAGCTTCTGGGTTTTCAGAAGGGCTGTCGGGTGTTGTCTTGTTTGTTGTAACAAGATTCTTCTCCAAAGAAATAAAGCAATCTTTCTTTTTTCTTCTACATTTATATCTCCATTGTTGCATGATATTGAATCCAAGAACAGATTGTTGGGCTGTATTCTTTCATGTTGCTTCGGCTGCATCCGCTGTATATAGGTGATGGTCCGGATCTCTCAACAAATGGACCGATGCCTGGAAATTTTTTTCAACATTACTATGCTACATACCAATAAAAATAGAACCATTTCCAAGTACGAACTTTGCAGGAACTCTCATAAAGCATTGCTGGAATATTACATAACACTCCAAACAACACGACAGACCAATGCCACAGAAATTTCCTTCACTTTCTACATGGCTTTAAATTATCAAACAATCTTTGGAGAAAAAGAAATTAATCATATTAATAATAAGAACAGATAAAAATTTCCATTTCATACGACGTACGCGCCTTCATCCTGGATCATCATTGACATATATACCAATTCTCTTCAACCTTGCCTAATCGTTTCCCCACAACATAAAAGACCATGTTGTTCCTCTTCTTTTCCTCTTGCACCAAATATATATATATCAATTATAAGCTTTCTTTTGCCTAGGAGTCATGTGGGTGGTGGTCCGTTGGAGACTATTCAATACTTCATTGATGAGCTCTCTCCCTCCCCACCCCTAACTGGGTTTGGCAGCCAACCCACCTTCCCTTGTCTTACGACCCTCTCGTGCCAATGACACGAAGAAAACAAAACAAAAATCCACATGTTCCCCATCTCCTTTGCCCCTCCCATGTATGTAGGCTAACCTCTCCTACTATTCTTCGATCCAATCCATCTTTTTAACCCCATCACCAACCCTCCCCCCTCTCCTTTAATTCTCGTGTCTTGTCACACATGTGAATGCTATGAAAAGCATGAATCACTTTTTTCCTCGTAGCTTTTCATCGATACCACCCCTCCCCCCTCCTCCCCCACTTCGTGTACACATGCAGACCCTAACGTGCACCACTGACCACCCCTCCACCGCCATAAAGCTAAAAAAATAGTCTGGCCCACTTTTAGCTCAACTTAGATAGATCCTGTAGCCATCCGATCCCCATGCATCATCATACAAAGGGATCAGAGCCTTGGAATATGCCTTGTAGACCTCTGCTCGACCCTGAAAAAGTCCCAGGAGTAAAATGAACAAGGTCCTGTTTGAATATTTTGCCCACCCTTGTTCATATCTTCCAAGAGCCCATACAAGTCCTAACATAAATTCTAGATTGTGAACTTTATAGGTTTGCAAAAAGAAAACAAAAAGATTCATTCTTGGATTGATACGAGACATGCTCTGATAAGTTTCCTGATGCACAATTTTAGTAAGAAATTCAGTCTAAATCCTGCTGGATTATCCGAGCAAAGCTCTGGAATACTTTATATATAAGTCGGTGAATATAATGCAGAAGACTCGGTTTGACGCTCCTCTAGCTACGGCGCCTAGGGCGAATGCAAAGGAGTACGTTAAATTAAAAAGTTATGCGACTCCCGATGAGTGGTGATCTGTATGCGGATCACGACACGCCACCGCAGGGCAACGGCTTAGCATGTTCTCCGGCTCCCACACACTGCTTTGCCTCCTCTGTCCACATTCTCTGGATCTTTCTTTTTCCCTTCACCACCGCCCCCTTCATCCACATTCCATTCGTTCCATGGGACAAAATATGGTGGCATAGCTGCAATAGAATAATAGTGGGAGCACTGATGAGTAACGTGCCTCGTTTTGTTTTTCTTAACCCATTTGCCCGAGAAACTTTGCCCATATTTTTTATGTTTGATCTTTTTGGCTTGTATGAGCCATGGAGATATTGGGGAATGGTCCTTCAATCATGAACGTATGGGGGTCAGATTCCCGTTTGGAGGGGGAGGCACCACGATTTATGCACTCTAATTGATTTTTATCAGTACAACTTTGCATCGTTAGGATAGGACCCGATGGACAAGGGCTAGTGGTAGGACAAAGCCTAGGAGGGTTAGGGTTAGGATTTGTTGAACAGTTGAAAATTGCTCTCATTTTAATTTCTTTAGGGTGGAGTATTGGTGCTTGGTCTCTTAACTATTGTAATGGTAAGCTAGCATGTGCTATGTGATTAGAATAATAGAAGCATTTAGAACCCCTGAGAAAGAACTTGAATTTGATTTATTCCGGATAATGAACAGCCATATTTGCTTGTAGGTATAGTATTTATACTTCTAGTTGGAAATTAATTCCTAGCTAGACTAGGTTTTTGAGGTAAGCATTTGAATTAGCTATGCTTAATTAACATCTCGATCGGTAACATTCCTTATTAACTGCCCTAATTCTTAGGATAACCTTGGTTTTAAAAAACTAGATGCAGTGACTAGTTCTGTAGTTCAATTATTAATTGAGCACTTCTTCTAGATGTAAGCTCCAAGTTTAATATAGTTAAGGCCTTGGCCGTACAGCTGCAATAGCTTCATTTTTAAATGCTCGAGATGAGGGGATTTGAGTTAGGTTGCTTGCTTAATATACAAGTTGTCACAAATTATATTTTAATTTAGAGAGTGAAGCCAGTTTATCTTTCCTTTGCTTTTTTTTTTTTTTACTTTTTTTTAAAAATTAATTTCATGGGATATTTCTTGTAGGTTTGATTTCCTACCCAGACCCAGACGAGACCCTTTTAACATTCATAATATTTAAATTTACATAATTTCATGCTTTTGAAAATTTGAAAGGACTCCATCTCCATGCAAAAATACATAATATTTTTGTGATGCATGCCCTAGCTCGTCGGTTATATAGAGAGAATAAGCATAAAAAACAAGAAGAGGAACAGGTATAAATCTCCATAAAAATTCTATCAAGCAATTAAAACCCCAGTCTTTCTGATATAAATATGAACTTTATATAGTGTTTTAAATATAAGAAACTCGATCCAAACAAAAGAAGAAAGAAAATTCACTAAAAATGTTCAAGTAGAAATATAAAAATTTGATCAAATTAATATTGGCTTTAATGAAAGTTGATAGGACTGTTGGCCAAAACCCTCTCTCAACCTTTTCACTTGCATGCTTGCTAATGGGGAAATGGAACAAAATATATAAATATTAAATTGTCAAGGTCTCTGGCTACAAATATATGCTAGTTTCTGTAAGATTTAGCAAGGTTTAATTAACCATAATGCCCACTATCTATATCTTGTACTACATTATAAGCTAGCATTTTCATACTTTGCAAATTGAAGCAAATGATTTATGTTTTGTTTATGCAATTCTCATCTTAAATTCTTTTCTACAAGATTGAAATCGTTTTCTAGAAAATTTGTTATGTTTTTTTTTTAAAAAAAAATCAACTTTCTAATAAATAAACAAATAAAATTAAATTGTCAAAAATCTTTCAACAGTTTTCTTACACATCCAACATATCTTAAAAAGTTTTCATCCACTACTATAAAAAAAAAACCCTGTATATGACAATCTTCAAAACTTAGTATCTATAAAAAAGTTTAAAACAAATTACAATCACATAATTTAACTTGTTTTATGAAAAATAAAGTTTTGATGAGCATAAGGTTGCTGCCAGAAGGGCAGGCAAGTGAATTACATCTTTCTACATGGAAACCATGAAAAAAAGAGCATCCATGAAGCTCCTTTTGGAGGGGTGAGCATCCATGGTTATACAAAGTCTTACCTCTGCATGCAGAGAACTTGTTTAGAAACTTGTGATGCTGGGATATAATGCAGCAACCTCTCTGTTGCATCTAGATAAACCATAAAATCACTATTAATTGTTCGAAAGATTTTAAATAACCTAGCCCCAAGAAGCATAATAAATTTAGTTCTGCACTTATTTAGCATTCAATACAGTTGCCTACTCTATTAATTTAAATATTTAATATTCATAATTAAGCCTAATATCTTTGCATATATCTAATGTTGCTGTTTTGCTTATTTTATCCATTGTCAAGGATAAATACATGGTTATGATGCCAAATATACAGCACAAATTAAAACACTCCTAGCAATTATGGTGTAGACAGTAGATTTGCTTGATATAGTGCTTGGAACTTCTTGCTTTTTTTAAATAAGGATCTGGGCATTAAAGTACTTTAAAAGTCCATTTATAATCTTAAATAATTTTTATCACCTTAATTCTGGCACTTTTATACAATTTTCTATGCAGTATTTGGTTTGGCCACCTATTTTCCCACCTTAGACTTAGTTTGGGAAGTTAGGGATGGGATGAGGAAGATGTTCTTCCTAATAATCTGTGGCATGAATTCCAAGCAAACTAGTTTAAGTATGGTGACACCACTTATCATTAATAATTTGGTCAAATCAAGTAACCGAAAACCAATATATACATTGGCTGGGCTCTACCCTTTTCCTATCATACCTATATTATTATAATAATTAGAAAACATATATATATTTGCAAAAAATGATCACAAAGATAAAACATATTTACCTTTTTAGCCAACGACAATCATTGTAATGTTATACTATAGGATGATGTAATCAATATATTGAGATAAAAATGATTTTTCTATTTAAAAAAAAAAAAGAAAAAAAGAAAGAAAGAAAGAGCCTAGCATCTTATCCCACCCTATCTTGTGATTGATTGTATAGATCAAGAATAATGGTAGCTTGTATCTGAATTGCTTATCTTGCTCCTACCGTAAGACTTAATTATGATCATGAGTTAAACGTGTGTGATGGACATGCCAAAAAGTAGCCTATATCCTAGATCGATTGGTTAAGTCTTGCTAATAACAACCAAGTGGATTCACTCAAGCAATTTTAGGCCGAGGCTTTATCAGAACCAAGACATCAATCATGGTGATCAAGACCAAGTGAATGATAATTTAGATTTATCATGATTGAGATTGAATGTGCCAAATATGAAAATATTTAAAATTTTTGAACTTAGTTAATATTTTAGTAGGGGTGTGCAAATAGTTTGATTAACTAAAAACTGAACCGAACCGTTAATTATTTTGATGTTTGGTTCAGTTTTTCTTCTAAAAATTTTAATTTTGGTTTAAAACCAAATCAAGATTTTTTAATGGATTCAATTTTTAGTATTTAATTTGATACTTTTGGTTAACCGAAAATCAAAATTATAAGAATATAATAAAAATTCATCTTTATTCTTTCTAGACCCATGATAAATATTATATTAGTAGATTGTAAAGGACTTAAGATAATTTTATTAAATTAATTTTTTTGAGTGGTTTGTTAATTATTTAAATTTGAATAACATTACTAAAATCAAGTGTAACCTATAATTCAAATAATAAAATTATTTAAGAACCTCATCTGTTCAAATCAAAATCAAAAAGGCCAGTATAAAGGAGTTCAAAACCAAATTATCGAACCGAATCAAAATTATTTTGATTTGATTTATTTGACTTTAAACTATTTCGGTTCATTTTTTAATTCTATTAAATACTAATTCGGAAATTTGATTTTTTTAAACTTCTGTTCAGTTTGAAATAAAAATATAAAAAAAAAATTGAATGCATATCCTTATATTTTAGGATTAAGATACGAAAATCTCAGGTAACATGATAAACCAAGAGTGACAAATATGTTTAGGTATCTATGGATTAGCCATAAAATAGCTTGTACGGCCTGTGGTGACTCCTTGGGTTGGAAAGATCAAATCTCTATCCAATCCCCTTACAATAAGAATCGGTAGGTCGAGGACAAATTATTACCCCTGCTATTAGTATCCCCATGTAGCTAAAACTACTCTAGGAACCAAATAATTCAAAATCTATCAACTGGCCGGCATTTGGTCAAGATCTCTCCAAGTTACATCTTTCGCATGAAAAAAATGATTCACCTGCCTTCATGTGAATCTATTGCCACCCGGATCGTCGTGGTCCATAGCTACTGATGGCATCGGGTGTTCCACGTCCGTCCGCGGGAGATGCCTCCGATGCCCCGGAACCTGCAAGAAAGCCAACGTCAGTGACCCGGACCGGAGATTCCGGCGGGGGCACTCCGACGGTCAAGTCAATAACAATCCAGGAGAACAGATCCTCCTGGTCGAGTCCTTCTGGATGAGCTCCATGCTAGGAGGAGTGAGTGGAGTGTATGAGAGTGTCTGGCCTCTCCCCCTTCTCCTCTTTCTCTTTGTGATGGTTGTGTTGTTGGAAAATTGGGTGGTCCTCTCGTTGAGAGAATGTTGTTCTGTTGTAATATGAGTACCGTTACCTCTTTTTTGCTTACTCTGGCTGAGTCTCTTACTTGGACTTGCATCGGGATCCTCCCTGGCTGTCAGGCGGGTGCGACGAGGTATCGTGCCGTAGACGGGATGCCTTCTTTATTGAATAGCTGGGGAAGCTTCTACATGTCTCTGACATTCCTTTTGCTTGCCCTTCCTGGAAGCTTGGCAAGACCTCGACTGTTGTGCCACCGCTCTCGGGAACCGTGCTTGGTGTAGGGTCTTTTCTCCGGTCGTACGGCAGGTTGGTGGAGGGCATGGTGCCTTGGTGTGAGCTTCCTTTCTTTCTGACGTGAATGGCGGCCGTGGGCATTAATGGCGACGTGGCGGATGCTATCGTACGGCCTCGGGGGGCACGCCACCGTCTTTGGAGGGGGGTGCTGCTTCCTTGGCGGTTGGTGCTTCGATTCGTGCTGGGGGCCGAGCTGGGAAGATGGGGCCTGCTTGTAGTGGACCTGTCTCGTGGCAGCTCGGCTGTGCAGAGGAGGGCCGAGCTCGGTACCAGACCGGTGGGGCCCAGCGTTGACCGAGCTCGGGCTGACAGAGGTGCGCCCAGCTCAGGGGACCCGGCCTCGAAGGAGCTCCGCGTGGTGGAGGAGGCTTGAGCTCAACTCCAGGCCACGGGGCCCGACCTCGGGCTCGAAAGGTCTGCCTCTGGTGGGGTTTGAGCTCGGCTCCGACCTAGGTGTCCAAACCTGGTGGGTACCAACCTGGAGGAGGATGGAGCCCGGCTTTGACGGGCAGCCCCGTTGACACCGGGGAGCTTTGCCCGGCGAAGGGGCCCATGAAGGGAATCCAGCGCGGCGTCCGATAAGGGCTCCACGTCAGGATTCTTGACCGCGTCAACAATCCGGTCACATCAGAATTTATATTGGATCACCCACTAGCCACTTAATTTTAAATCCATGCATTCACATGGAAGATAGAATTTGGAATGCTTTGAGATCTGTGTAGTAGGCGATCCAACAGTGGATTCGTGCAAAAAAAAAAAAAAAAAAAAAAGGTGATTCCTTCTTTCGTGCAAAAGATACGACCCTAATCCACGACTCTCTACCATCATGTTTTGTGAGCACCTGCATGTGGTTGGGTACCAGTAGTCATGGTTGCTAACCCAAGAAACACCAAAGTTGCAGCCCTGGGAAAGGGATGCTTCATTTCAAGAATCCATTTGACCCAGGTCTTAGAAAGATGCACAACGTAGCATTGTTAGTTAATGCAAGGGAATCTTTTGAGAGTGGTATAGAAGGAAGCAGCAACAACAGCATATGACTGATGGAAGTAAGGGCCAGGGCATGTACCTCCCCCTCTGCAATCTCTGCTCTGGTGACAGCGTTTCAAGGACCTCTTTTTTTTTTTCTTTTTTTTTTTTTTTGGGTGCATTAGCAGGGCCAATGAGGGCAAAGGAGATGGTAAACATGAGGACCATAATGTCCCATGTTTACATCATCCCCCTTGAATGGATGAGTGACTTCTCCTTTTCTTACTTTGGGAAGTGTAGCCAATAATTTAAGCTTATTCAGTTTATTTCCATGGAAGGGGTTCCAACCTCACATGGTCCTCCATGGATTTGAGATACTTTGGATAGGGGGTTGGAAGAGAACAAACTTCCTGTTGGGAGACAGACTGTGGTGGAAAAAATGGAGATTGATGAAGCAGAATCTAATGATATTAGGTAATAATCATGGTGATGTCAGCTTTGCCAAACAAGTATAAAATATTCTCATATATATTTTATAGAAACCTCGCTTAATTGTATGCATCTCTCCCCTTGCAATGCTTCAGATAGTATTAAAGTCATAAGGCAGGTCTGTGATTATTACTCCCCAAGGTGTTTGTCTGCTGCCAAATTGACTAATAATATATATGGTCCTCCTAACCTGCTAGCTAAATGTAATGCAGAATTTTTAAATCTATGTTGGATGGCATAAATTTTTGCATCCAGCTCCAAAATTTATAAACACTCAGATATCGCTTGAGGTACTTTCAACAATGAACCTGATTTGTCATGATCATATAAGAGATCTTGATTAAGGATGTGGATACTTGAAAATGGTTTTAAAAGATAAGTTTTTAATTTCTGGTAGAAAAGTTTTAACATCTAGTCCTTTCTATGAGTGCTATTTTATGCTGCCTGCATAATAAACATTGTTTAGTACCTTGTGCATATTTAGTCTTTTTTTAAACATAGTTTATCCATCTTTGAGCATGATTTTACTTGTTCTGTGCACACTTATGCATGAGCTATCAAGGAAACATAAAATGGACATAAAAACAAAGGTGATGAATAAAGTTTTTGGTCAACAGGAACAATCAATCTGAGGAGTGGACTTCTATTTTTTGTTCCCACATTTTTAAGCTAATTGCTAGGTTAGGAGGGTAAACAATACTTTTGGATATTTTTTACATTGCATTTAAAAATATTATCTTTATATATAATTGAGGGTGTTGTCCTAGTTTTCAGGTAAACACACAGATATCCATTTTATACACATATAATTTGGTTACAATTATTTTTTCTTAATTGTTATCGTATCTCTCTATCTCTGTGTTTTTCCCTTAGTCGTAGGCCAAGTTAGACATGTGAATAAGCATCAAGATTTGATTCCTCTGTTTATGTCCATTCAACATCATTTCATACAAGAAAATGGTTTTAAATAAAGGAGAAAAAATGAGATTTAATCATGAGCCTTCAATCTTCTCAAGGGGAAACGAAAAAAACAGAAAAAAAAAAGCATTTTGCTGGCATATCTTTTGAAAAATATTTATTTGCTTAGTTACTTTTCAAAAGGCCAGGTGCAGGTGTGTTCTTTCAAAAGACTAAAATTTGCATATTTTGCTCTTCAAAAAATCAAAAACTTTCATAAATACCCCTATAACTAAATGACATTTACCAAACAAATGTAACATTATTATTGTTATCTTCATTCTTTCTAAGGATTTTGCATTATACTTTTCTTTTTTTCTTTTCTTTTTTTTTTGATTGTTTATCATCCCTAAAAAAAATGAAATAGTACATGTATGTACCATTGACACAAAATTTCAATTAATTTTATTTTTTTATTTTTTAAAAAAAATAATTAAGAACAAAATCATTTATAGGCAAGTTACCTCATAATTCAACTAGTTAATTTTAGAATGATGAAAGTCGACGTACAATGATAGGAGGGGGGATATGCAAATTTTAAACTTTCGAAAAATAAATACATAATAAAAGCCTTTCCAGGTTATAAACTCAAAGTTCCGAAAAGAATCCTAAGATCTCTGGTAAAATTTTAATAAACTTTACCAACATTAAAGTTGATAATACAAACTTTCTCAAATATATATAATAAAAAAGGCCCACTAACTAGAAGTATAAAGTCTAATCAATTTCTCTTTTAGAATTCTACCTCTTTTGTTCCTGTTGATCTTAGACAGAGTGGCCTAGAAAGAAAATCTATTTAATTGCATTTCTCAGCCACATAATCCACAACTTGTTGCTCATTCTTTTTATAAATATAAGCTTCAATCCTAGAAGCCCCTAATTATCTTTCTTCATTAACTTATCATATGTTTTGATCGATCAAGCCCTATCATGTCCTGGCCTTTAATTTCCTTTTCCAGGTCCTTTTTCTCCCCTCTTAATTAGCAAAAAGAATTTAGCTTTAAAAAAAGCATGTTGCATAATATCCACAATGATTTAGTTTTGATGGAGACAAAGAAGTACATGATTTTGTTCTAACAAATCCCTTTGGGTATCCAATAAGGTATATTTATTCATACTATATATATTATCATGGGAAATGTTGGTACTGATGATGTTTAGTGACGCCAACAACTAGTTCCGAGCAAAGAGCATTGAGATTTGGCTTAATTTGTAGTTATTCTCAGCATGTCAGCAGTAATAAATTGTTACCATGTGGGAATGCTCCCACATTCAGCCAATAGACAAGTGCCAGGTGTGCCACCAACTTCTTTGTGAGTTTACCAAGGTTGTAAAAGATTCACCCCCGGCCCCATGTGGCATTATTGGGCTCTGAGGTGTTAACCAGGACTCAAGCAGTCAAATGGTCAAACCTACCTGCATTTTAGTGCCAGGGGAAATCAAAACGAAAACCGTCATCAGGCCTCCTGCTGGCGGATTGGTTGTTCCACCCCATACAGGATGCACCATAACCCCAGCAAATCAAGGTTCAACAAGTGCCCACACTGAGATGATGATGAGCCCCATAAATTTGTGAGCTGGTCTTGAGGTGGATCAGCATTGCTTATGCTGCAAACCAAAGCAAACTTGGGCTGTCTCCACCTTTATTCGAGCAAGAATCCACTTTTTTCTCTTGTATTCTGGATTTAGTGCTTTCTCTCTCATAAAAAAAAAAAAAAAGACAGAGTGAGGATATTTAATTTTCATTAGAAATTAAAAAATATAATGAAAATAAAAATTTAATCTAGATCTCATGCGTCGGTATACTAAATTTTAGTAGCTATATACACGTCATAAACCAAGGAATATTTATACCATCCCATCCGTGAGAGGAAGAAGGTCTCTGGAATCATGAAGCTCTTTTTTCGCAGCAACTCATTCAATTATCACCTTAGTAGGTGCCAGCTAATTCACTTTATAAAATCAAATTATTTGAATTCAATTGGCAAAATTCATCGGGCATAAATTCTCTCTCCTTGTTGTCCTTTTATTAAAAAATACTCATGAAAACGAAACACTATTTGTTTCATTTATTTCTTTAAAAATAAATGGGCATGGCTCATAATCGCGGTTAATGCAACGCTGCTGATATCTAACCTCAAGTGATTTTATCAATAAAATCAATTCAAACCATGGCAGGGGATGTTCCAATGGGGGGGGGGTGATACGCATCCATTAATGGGTGTTCAACACTAGTGGAATCAACCCAGGATCCAATCCAAATCCACTAGATGGTTGAATTTAGTGACTTGTATATATCAAATTGGCCTGCCCAAGCCTGCTTATGAAATGATCCCTTTTTCCTTCACGCTTACTTCATAACCTTTCACCAGACCAGTTTTTGAATCACCTCAAATAAGCAAAAGACCATCATATATAGAGGAGTTAAAAACATGCAACAATTGTAATGCTTCATGATGTCAAGTGCAACCAACAATAACTCCTCAAGTTGTGCATGTCCAAGATGAATACCAGTCTCCTTGATGTTGCGGGGCCCCTGAATGCATTACCATACATGACCAACACATGCAATTCAGCCTTCTTGTGACCACTTAATGGCAGGTGGTGAGGTAAAGTTGTGGCTAAGTTTGAGAACTGACACTTCCCTGTGGACCAATTTGTCATTGGTTATATATGTTATGTCTCATGCTTGATGGTCCTTCCTCCTCCATGTGAGTTGACAAGTGGAGCGAAAATTTCGAATCATAGCAGGGGACAACCCTAAGTTTACTCATTAATCAGTAGAGCCCTGTTCCAAATTACTTATTACTTACCATGATTAATGCCAAGCTCCACCACCATCTTTCAGTAAAAAACTATGTGAACTTTGGGATCTCATGATCTCTTAATGAAGACAGGCGACTAATGGACAAGCAAAGAAAACCCGAACGAACTTATGGTCTGGAAGTTCCACCGTCCAGTAGGCTGAATAGTTTCTGGGGCTCTGTCCAATGCATTCATTATTGGATAACAAAGCTGAGTGGAAGCTCTGAACCATGAAGAGCACAAATGCTGACTGACTTCGCAATACGGTTGTCGAGTAGTCGTCATGATTATCCAAGCAAAAATAACATGGTTGGACAGAGAGGTTCAGTCAAGAACATGGAATTAATGTAGCATTCTATGCTGAATGGAGGTGAGAAGGAAAGAAATCAAGAAACAGGATAGCTGAATATATATGGTGGGCTGTAACAGAGTTGCACTCGAGAAACCTGCATTGTTTACCACCTTAATTCCTTTCTTTTGATAGTCAAGACCCAGAAGGATAGAAGCTCGTACATCTACTTCAAAACTATCACCACACCACCACCACCACCACCACCATTGTGGGGTTCAAGGTCATCACTTTCGGGGAAGGTTGTCCATATGCATTGATCTCTATTCTAATTGGATTATATCGATGGTTGAATAAGGAATTTTAATAATCAAGATAATGATCCTGCATGCTGGTAATGGTTGCAGTCGATACGGTTTGTGGAGGCAACTGTTTAGCATCATCACTTTGATATGTAGATTGTCCTGCCATCATCTCGACCTCTTGTGGCACATCGTTGCCTTTCCCCTTCACTTTGTTCTAATACTAGGATTGCAGCTTCATCCAATTCAGCAAGGATATTATATTCTAGAATCAGTTGATTGGTCATGTAGAACTAACTAGAGACAAGGCTCAAATTCTACAAACTTTATCCTCGGATGACTTCTTAATCGCCTTAGAATTAGTGATTAGCCAGGTAGAACTAGTAGAGCAAGTAGGGTTCCTATTGTATATTTTACATGAAAAAATTGGCTTCCTTCATCCACAATATCGATCATTAGATTGCACAATATCCGTGCAAATAAATGGAGGAAAGAGATCGGGATGCTTTGAAATCCATGCAAAATGCAATCGAACGATTGATGTCATAAAAAATATTATTTTTTTCGTGTAAAAGATACGACCCGGATCCAAGCCCGTATACTTATAATAAGTTAAGGTCATGGAAATTGAATAACTTTGAAAATGGAAGAATGTGAAAATATAAAACTTGGAAGGTAAAGAAGTGATTGGTTTGCCTAGTTTAAGAGCAATTAAGGCATCATCATCATGCACATGTATAAAGGAGGGCTTCAAAGGTTTTATATACAGCACACCTTTTCCACCTCTTTAGGTGCTTTCCTGACTTTTAGAAAAGGCTATTTATATATTTCGTTAGTTGATAGTATCTTCCTTGGATGAAATGGTTGTAACAAGCTCAATACCTTGCTCTTTGGTAGACAGTGTTTCAAGAACAAAGGAGAGGCCTTGACCAGAGATGGTCGACGAGCAGGCCTCCTATGAATCAGAGTATCATCCTCTCTACATCATCAGATGTGATGAGGGAAGAGTTGTGGCTCTTCTTTTTTTAATTTTCGTATTTTGCTTTCTTGTTTTTCTAACAAAAGAAGGCAGAATTTCGATCACTATTGAGCAAAAATGTACTACAAAGGTTCTCGTTTTATAACTTTGAAGTAAAATGATTTCACCATAGGAGGGAATGGATGGTTTATCATGCTTGAATGTAATGTCTTTCATATTTAGGTTCAAGACATGACTCTCAATAAAAAAGTTATCTATAATCGATCCGAAAAGATCATCAAATGATGATATGGATCACTTAGATAACTATAGGTACCATAAGACAATATCCAAGAATAAGATCCATCAAATCGAGAAGTCGACTTACATACCAAATTTTTTAAGATCATAATTTGTTCCGATTGAGATAATTTCTTTTCCTAATGAAGTAACTTTTTAAGAGTTACAACATATTATCAACTTCCTAAAAGGTTAAAATGGATCAAAATTTTATCATTTGGATCATGAAGTAAGTTGGTTACATCCCAAATAATCTTTTGGGAAAAGATTTTGACCAAACATTATTTTCTAATTTTGAAGAAATTAGGAAAAGCAACAAAACATAAAGTTATTAGAAGAGCCGGGATCTACCACTTGCAAAATTTTATTTTTTTAGTATTTATTTATACTAGTCATATCTATTTTTGAAAAGTTAATCTTAATCAAAATAGAAATGAATCAAACCTAAATAATGCAAGGATTAATCCAATTATTATAAATAGAAATATTGTATCTCATTTTTAGATTATAAATCATCAATGAAGGAAAAGAGAACCTGAACTCTACTTTCACTATTTTTTATATTTTGATTTTTTTGAGAGATTCTAGATTAAAAAAAATCTTCCATCAGATTGAATCAACAATATAGTAAGATTATATAATTGTTAAAAGAACAAATACCTTTTCTATAGGTATCATAATTGTAGACATGATAGAACCATGTTCATGAGAAGCTTGAACAAAGATTTCATTTGGGCATTCCACGTTTGAGGAAAAATGTCTAGCTTGCTTAGCAAAGAAGAACCGATGATCGATCCACAGAGAGGGTGGTTGGGCTAAATCCAAAATTTGGGCTAGAAGAGGGCTCAAGTCAGCCCAAGACTTGTCAATCTGGCCTAGTTTTGGGTTAGGCCATGGGCTAGGCCCAAGGCAACTTCAGTAGGGTTGGGCTTAAAGATAAAGAGCCTAAAAATTGTAACGACCCGAAAAGAAAAAAAAAAAAAAAAAGAGGATTGAAGCCCTGCTGACCCACCTGTTGGACTGGCCTAGACCAGTGCGCGACCCAGCGCGCGGCCCAGGCACGGGCTCAGGCAGGCGCGTGGGCACAAGCGAGCACGCGGGTGTGGCCGGAAGCGGGCAAATGTGCGGCGCGCGTGGGGGGGCTGGCGCTGGCGCCGGCTGTTGCGCGGGCACGCAAGGCGCCGGCCCAAGCTCACGCGCGCAGCACGTGCGGGCGCGTGGGCTCGGCCCAACTCAAAGCGGTAGCTACTTTGGGCATTTCCCCACGTTTCCAAGGCGTTTCCTATGGGGTTTCTCGCGGTCCACCACGGTCTACGCCATTTCTGCTTGATCTGGCCGGACGTCCGATCTCCCGATTGAATGGTTGAGATGAGTCCGATAGAGTTTAGGCTTGATCAAGAGGCTTTTGGATTCGGATTTTGATGCGATTTGAGGTGTCGATCTCAGATCAGATGGCCCGGAAGATATCTTGATAGTTTTAAACTTCTCAGACGACGTTTGAGGTGATTTTGGATTGGTTTGTTTCTTTTTTTAACCAGGGATGTCGAGGATTTTTTTAGGAGGGCCAAGGTGCAGAGAGCAGAGAGCCGAGGAGAGAGGAGAGAGAAAGAAAAAGGAAAAAGAGGAGAGAAGAAGAAAGAAAGAGAAAGAAGAGAAGAGAAAAAGAAGAGAGGGAGGAGAGAGGATTGGAGAGTTTCTTTCTTAGAATTTGTGATGTGTTAGGATTTGTAAGGGAGGAGCAACCTTCTGAGCATGAAGGTATGGGATGAACTCCGGATATAGATTGATACCATATATTTGGATTAGCGCTTGAGATAAGAATTCTGAACATGATCACCATTTGTATACATTGTTTTACAAGGCATGATTTGATCTGTGTATATGAGCATTGGTATGCATGTTTGTTTTGCATCGTATATTTGATTTTTCGAGATGGATAATGTGTTGAGATTATTAATTATGCTTCCATGTATCATGTTTATTGAGTAAGTTATCTTTTGATGGTTTGGACCGTGATGCCGGTCATTGAGAAGTTTGAAATTACATGATTTGACAAAATGACCAGATTTGATAAAATGATAACAAAGAGAGTATGGTTGTTTAGACTAGCCATGCTATGGTAGTACTGTGGTTACACAGCCTGAGCCACGGGCTTTGTACGTGAGTTAGCTTGACCACGAGTAATGGTCGAT
This sequence comes from Areca catechu, assembly GCA_021397845.1. Taxonomy (NCBI): domain Eukaryota; kingdom Viridiplantae; phylum Streptophyta; class Magnoliopsida; order Arecales; family Arecaceae; genus Areca; species Areca catechu. The sequence continues at coordinate 9,722,473 of CM038040.1, read as the reverse complement.
TGTGAAACTAGCCTGACCACGAGGAATGGTCGATGAGACTAGCCTGACCATGAATAAAAGGTCGATTAATGGGCTCGTACATGAGCTAGTTTAGCCACGGCAGATAGCAAATGGCCAATTATAATACTCAGCCAGCATGGGCTGGAGCATGACCGGGTTAGTCTAGAACCCTAAAGATAAAGATAGATTTATGGAAACTCTAAAGAAAACATGATTTTTCATGATTTTGTCGTACATGATGTTTGAGCTATTTGCTTATATGATATGGTATGCTAGTATGTTCTTTCTATTTCTAGTATTGTATTATTACTATTGTGATTATATATAGAAAACCTTACTGGGCTGTAAAGCTCACAACCCTACTTTCTTCTTTCACAGTTGTGCAGATACGGCTGATGATGATGAATGAGATTTTTTTTAGGTAAGTGACTCTTGTGTACCTAGGCCTTGCATGATCTCTAGGATAAAACCTAGGGTTTGTGCGGCCGGTCGCATAGCCGATTCCGATGTTGAATCGAGACGTGACAAAAATAATTTAGATTAGGCTCGGGTCGATGCTTGAGCCTGTCGCTGTCGTGAAGCTCGAGCTCGGACCAAGCTTGAAAAGTAACCTAAAATGAGACCCAAAACTAGCCTAATATCAGGCTTAAACTTGACCCAAGGTCCAACACAGCCCTATATCGACCATAGAGGAGGGTGGTCGGTGCGTGCTCGCGAGCAAGCTTCTCGAGACGATGGGTGCAGAGCTCTCCTAGCTAGACGACGGATGAGGAGGGGTGCTTGATGTTGTGAACCATCATATCAAAGTAGACCATAGCTTGATCATCCTGCTTCGCCATCATGCCATGGAAATGGAAGTTGATCAAGATGGCACTCATGGGGATTCACTGTAGCGGGCGATGGCAAAGTTGTGATGGCCCACAAAATCCTCAACGGTCTAGAGGGGAGCCTCTTGATGAGCTCATCAAGGTCAAGCAGGACAAGGACAGAAATGAAGTTGATCAGGCTGGAGGATGGCACTGGCACTGGCTATGCAGCATGGGAAACAGGGTTCCCCAACATCGAGATCAGTGTAACGAAAACGGTCGAAATCAGATCAAGCCAACCCAGGTGGCCAAAATCTTTCCCAGACAAGCTAATTCGAGTCCACTAGATTAGGTATCCAACCAGGCCAACTAGCTAGTTAACGTAGTATTTGAGGCACAGCCATGTTTAGAATTGAGAGTTATTATCTTCAAATTCATCCCCACCATCCCTCTAAAATGTTTTATCAGATAAAACTAGAAATTATCACGAGTTCCTTGGCATCAATATAACACATCAATCAAAAAGAAATTAAATCACCATAGTTAATAATTTTAAACCATGCAGATCCAAACATTTTATAAAAATCAAATCCCACATTGAAAGCCTTTTGATAGGGTTCCACCAATGATACCGGGTAGCAACAAAGCACACAAAATTGGCAGCCTCTTCACCCTGCAAGACCCAGTGACCAACGGGATCCATTGATAATGTAAACACTGGTCCTGGGTTGAAGTCGGCAGACCAGCCGACTTCAACCCAAAACAGAAAAAAAAAAAAAAGAGTTGGACGGGATGAAGAAATCGGGACAGGGGAGCCGAGTTTGTCCTCGCCGGCCGGAGTTTTCGCCGAAAAAACGGTGGGGAGAATCGTGAGGGGGAGTGGGATGAGGATCGGTGATGGGTTTTGGATGGATTGGGACACGGTGGTAGAGTTTTACACGCGAGGGGACTTGTAGTTTTTTTTTTTTTAAAAATCCCTCACCGCCGCCTTTCGAGCCACCCTCACGCTCTCTCTCCCTCTCCGACGAACGACTAGAAGCTCTCATACGTTGCCCGGTAAGTTTCTTCCTATTATTTTCAGTTTATTTTTGGGAAATTTTGGTTGTTTGGATTTTTCCGTTCGTTCCGGATGTGCTCGCCGTTCGTCGACGATGGCCGCGCCGCGAGCTCTCCTTCCGGTGAACGTCGCGTGGCGGCGTCGGCAACCGGGGGAGAGGGGGGTTGGTTGGATAAGAGGGGGGAGCAGGGGTGGTTCGGGAGAAGAAAAGAAGAGGAGGAAAGAAGAAGAAAAAAAAACGAGGGGTGTTCGGGAGAAGAGAAAGAAAGAAAGGAGAAGAAAAAAAAAAAAAAAAAAGAAAAGAAAAGAAAAGAAAGGAGGAAAAAAAAAAAAAAAGTTTGGTACGGCCAAGAAAAAAAAATTTAATAATTAAATAATATATATATATATATGTAAAAATATATATATATATATATATAATATGATAAAGAGGAGAGAGAAAGAGGAGAGAGAGAGGAGGAGAGAGAGAGAAGGAGAGAGAATGAGAGAGAGAAGGAGGGATTGAGAGAAAGAGGATGAGAGAAGGATGAGAGAGAAGGAGGAGAGAGAGAGGAGAGAAAAAGGAGAGAGAGAAGGAGGATGAGAGAGAGGAGAGAGAGGAGAGCGAGAGAGAGTAGAGAGGGAGAGCATGGAAGAGAGAGAAAATCAGCGATTGTTTTCAAGATTCGTGAAAATTGAGAATTTAGTTTTTAATATAAAATTTATTTATCTATGTAGAGAATCAGTCTTCTGAGCTGGGAAGACGTCGCACCGATCTCGGGTTCGGATTAGTACAAGCATGAATAGCGGATTTGGTAAGGAATTCTAACCTAATCACCGTATTTATTAATATATTTTACATGATCTGATGTATTTCGAGCATAAATAAATATTTTTTCATGCATAGTGGTTTTCGGATAGCATGATTTGATTTTCGGGTTACGGATCAAGTTTTGTGGTTAGTATTGTTTGTATTTGCCATGTGATCTGAAATGTATTTGATCGTGATAGCGATCGCTGGAAAGTGACATGATTCGATTATGTGAAGAGAAATGATATGTGTTAAGAGAACTGGTGTTGGACTAGCCATGCCACGGCGGTACCGTGGTTTCTCAGTGTGCCCGTCACATGGATGGGTGACAATCTGTGTGCCCGTCACAGGCGGAGTGTGACAACAGTGTGCCGTCACAGGCTGAAGTGTGACAACAGGTGCCCGTCACAGGCTGGAGTGTGACAATAGTGTGCCAGTCACAGGCTGGAGTGTGTGACCGTGGTTAGTCCAGAACCCTAAAGATAATGGTTAAATAATTGGAAATTCTATAAGAAGAAAAAAATAAAGTTTCCAATGTTTTGTTAAACATGAATCGGAATTGTTGTTTCCGTCATATGTTATGGTAATGTTTACTGTTTTCATATATATGTAAATTATTTGGGATTATTTGGAACCCTTACTGGGCTATGTAGCTCACTCCCTACCATCTGTTTTTCTTTCAGAGACTCAGGAAACTTAAAGAGGATCTGGGCTGGGCGTGAGACGGAGCATCCTGTTTGTTGAGATAAATAGTTAGTTAGTCCGGTTACTGACGTTTGTAAGTCAGTAGACCAATTTATGATCATCGAGTTAAATATGATGAACTATACATTGTTAATGATTTGCTTATACAATATTTATTACTTTGGATATATTTGAATTGTTGTGTACCTAGGCCTTGCCATAATCTCTAGGGTAAAACCTAGGGTTTGTGCGGCCGGTCACGTAGCCGTTTCCGGTATTGGATTCGGGCGTGACAGAGTGGTATCAGAGCAAACCAGGTTCTAGGATCTTAGGATAAAAGCTCAACGAGAGAGAGTGTGGGTTGATCCATATGTGGGGTAGATATTATGTCATGATTGTTTTGACCATCTGAGTGTTAGTTGTTTAATGACAACATTGGTGTAGGTTTTCCATGGCACGAGGTAGTGGACGTGGACGTGTTAGGAGGCCCACAAGATTTGCAGATGGAGCAAATGCTTGGGATCCTATTGAGCAGCATGGGAATGCTGGAGCCTTATCTGATAATGAGGAACGTCCACAGGACCCAATGCCGAATCTGGTGGACAACACTGGTAATGGGAGAGCATCATCATGAGCCAGTGCCCATCCTTTGGATAACACCCCGGAGACTGGAACTGCTGAAACCAGGAACACCGGGTGGATTTGGAGTTCAGCCTGGGGATCAGATGGGTTCTTCCTCAGCTATTACAAATTTTAGTGCAGCAGCAAGCTACTGCAAGAGCTGATACACTAAGATTTATGGAAGCCCAACAGCAACAGCAGCAATTTATGCAACAGTTATTACTACAACGGACAACAGCCAGAAGTCAGAATTCTCAAGAACGGCCAATTACATTAATAGATTTCAAGAAGTATGCGCCACCGGCATTCAAGGGGACTTCTGATCCCATGGAGGCAGAGGGATGGCTTAAAGCTGTTGAGAAGTTTTCAAGCCCTGCGGGTGTCCAGAAGAGGAGAAAGTTACATTCACTACCTTTTTTTTTGCAAGATGAGGCAGCTGCTTGGTGGGAACTGGAGCTTCGAAAAACAAGGACCAAATGATACACCTTTTTACTGGACAGATTTTAGAAAGGTTTTCTATGAGAGATATTTTCCTCAAAAGTGTTCGGGTACAAAAATTTCGAGAATTTGATCGCTTGGAGCAGGGTTACTTTAACTGTTTCTCAGTATGCCTCAAAGTTTGAGGAATTGTCGAGATACGCTCCATCACTTTTAGCTGATGAAGGAATCCGGGCAGGAAATTTGAGAATGGACTTAGAAGTCGGATTCAACATCAAGTGATTGCATTGAGCTACCAACTTATAAAGAGGTTGTTAATAAAGCAATTAATTATTGAAAGGGGATTGGATGTGGCTCAAGCTGAAAGAGGAGAAAGCATTAAAGAAGAGATCTGGAACAAGAGGGAGTCAAAGCCAATTCTTTAAGGGTACCATGCAAAATCCAGGAAGCTTGACAATGTTCCTTCAGATGACAAGACCCAACCAAAGAATGATGTCAAGTGCTTTAAGTGGTGGTGGTTCTCATATAAGCGGGATTGTACGTGGCCAGATGAGTGGAAGTGCCTAACGTGGTAAACCGGGACATAAGGCAGTTGTATGTCCATCTGGTCAGGGGTCACAGCATCAGTTACCTCGTGGAAAAACAGCAATTTGAAGGGCAACAGAAAACAGTAACTCAGGGACGGTTTATTCACTCACCCAGCAGGATGCTAATGCTTCAAATTCTATAGTGACAGGTATGATCAAATTATTTTCCAGTAATGTTTATGTTCTTTTTGATACTGGTGCTGCACACTCTTTCGTATCTGTTAGATGGTGGTTGGGAGAATAATGAGTTAACCCGACATCTTTAGAATTTGAACTCTGTATTTCCCCTCCTAGTGGGGATGTTTTGTGGTAATCAAATCTGCAAGAAATGTAGATTGAATATCGAAGGTAGATCAATGGAAGCCGATTTGATAGTCATGGATATGAAAGACTTTGATATAATCCTTGGAATGGATTGGCTGACAGCAAACCATGCTTCCATCAACTGTTTTGAGAAAATTGTAAAATTTCAAATTCCTGATCAGTCAGAGTTCTGTTTTAAGGGAAACAAGTTAACTCTTATGAGGAGGATAATTTCGACTTTTATTGCCAAGCGACTCCTCAGACAAGGTTGTGAAGGATTTCTGGCAACGGTGATAGATACTCAACAGCAGGATCTTAAGTTGGAAGACATACCTGTTGTGAAAGAATTTCCGGAGGTCTTTCCCGATGATCTGCCAGGGATACCTCCTGATAGAGAGATTGAGTTCTCTATCGATCTTATACCAGGTACAGGTGCCATCTCCAAAGCTCCTTATAGAATGGCTCCGGCAGAATTAAAAGAACTTAAGGAGCAATTGCAAGAACTGTTGGATAAAGGATTTATCAGACCTAGCGTGTCTCCCTGGGGTGCTCCAGTCTTATTTGTAAAGAAGAAGGATGGAAGTTTTCGGCTTTGCATTGATTATCGAGAATTGAACAAAGTGACTATAAGGAACAAATATCCCTTACCAAGGATTGATGATCTATTTGATCAATTACAGGGGGCACAAGTATTCTCAAAAATTGATCTTCGTTCTGGTTATCATCAATTGAAGATTAAGACAGAGGATGTGTCAAAGACAGCTTTTAGAACCAGATATGGACACTATGAATTTTTGGTTTTACCTTTTGGTCTGACAAATGCACCTGCAGTTTTCATGGATCTCATGAACCGAGTGTTTAGACCATATCTGGATCAATTTGTAGTAGTATTCATTGATGATATACTGATATATTCAAAAAGTCTACAAGCACATGAGGAGCACTTAAAGATAGTATTACAAATACTCAACGAGAAGAAATTATTTGCCAAGCTAAAAAAATGTGACTTTTGGTTGGACAGAATTTCTTTCCTTGGCCATGTTATATCAAAGGATGGTATTTCTGTGGATCCAAAGAAAGTGGAAGCAGTGGTAGAGTGGGAGAGACCCACTAATGTGTCCGAAGTTCGTAGTTTCCTGGGAATGGCAGGATATTATCGAAGGTTTGTAGAAGGATTTTCTCTTATTGCTATACCCTTAACTCGCCTGACCCAGAAACGAACAAAATTTGAATGGACAGATGATTGTGAGCAGAGTTTTCAAGAATTGAAGAAACGGTTAATCACTGTCCCAGTATTGACTATTCCTGCGGAGACAGGGGAGTTTTGCATATATAGTGATGCATCCCGAAAGGGTCTCGGTTGTGTGCTAATGCAAAATGGAAAGGTGATAGCATATGCTTCTAGACAGCTGAAATCATATGAGTCAGATTATCCCACTCATGACTTGGAGCTAGCAGCCGTAGTTTTTGCTTTAAAGATATGGAGACATTACCTGTATGGTAGTCGTTGTGAAATCTTTACATATCATAAAAGTTTAAAATATATATTTACTCAGAAGGAATTGAACTTGAGACAGAGAAGATGGTTGGAACTATTAAAGGATTATGATCTGACTATCAGCTACCATCTAGGAAAGGCAAATGTTATAGCAGATGCCCTGAGTAGGAAAACCCCCCGAGTAAGTTGGCAACTTTAATTACTAATCAAAAGCACATCTTAATGGATCTGGAAAGATCAGAGATCGATGTATGAATTCATAATTCTGGGATGCAATTAGCAAATATTATGGTACAACCTATCCTGATTGACAAAATTAAATCAGCTCAGAAGGAAGATTTAAAGCTTCAGAAAATTAGAGAGACAGTTGAGTCTGGTGTACAATCTGAATTTACTATATATGAAGATGGTACCTTGAGATTTGGTAACAGATTATGTGTTCCTAAACTTTCAGAATTAAAGAATGAAATTATGGAAGAAGCACATAGTTTAGTATATACGATGCATCCGGGTAGTACAAAAATGTATCGAGATCTACGTGAAAACTTTTGGTGGTCTGGTATGAAGAAAGATATAGCTCAGTATGTGGCTCAATGTTTGGTGTGTCAACAGGTAAAAGCTTAGCATCAAAGACCTGCTGGACCATTGCAGTCTCTTGCGATTCCTCAGTGGAAATGGGAGCACATTACCATGGACTTTGTGACAAGGTTACCCAAAACTCCTAAGGAAAATAATGCGATGTGGGTGATTGTGGATCGACTAACGAAGTCAGCTCATTTCTTATCTTTTCGTATCGGACTCTCTCTGAAAAAAATAGCAAATTTGTACATAGAACAAATTGTGAGACTACATGGGATTCCAATTTCTATAGTATCGGATCGAGACAGTAGGTTTGTTTCACAATTTTGGAAGAGTCTTCATAAAGCATTGGGGACCAAATTAAGTTTTAGTACAGCTTTTCATCCCCAAACTGATGGACAGTCTGAGCGAACCATCCAGATTCTGGAAGACATGTTGAGAGCTTGTGTTATGGACTTGGGTGGTGCTTGGGACTGTCATCTATCGTTAATAGAATTTGCCTACAATAATAGTTATCAAGCCAGTATTCAAATGGCGCCTTTTGAGGCTTTATATGGTAGGAAGTGTAGATCTCCTATCTGCTGGGATGATGTGGGAGAAAGAAAATTGTTGGGTCCAGAAATAGTGCAACAAACAGTGGAGAAGGTACAAATGATCAGAGAACGTTTGCGTACTGCTCAGAGCCGACAGAAAAGTTATGCTGATAAAAAACGAAGAGAGCTGGAATTCAATGTTGGTGAACATGTCTTTTTGAAAGTGTCTCCCACAAAGGGTGTGATGAGATTTGGTGTACGAGGAAAGTTGAGCCCGAGATTTTTGGGACCATTTGAGATTTTGGATAAGGTTGGTGAGGTGGCCTACCGATTAGCTCTGCCACCAGTTATATCTGGAGTGCACAATGTGTTTCACGTATCTATGTTACGAAAATACATTCCTGATCCTAATCATGCAATAGATTATGAGCCATTGCAACTTCAGGAGGATTTGACCTATGAGGAGGTGCCTTTACGAATTGTTGACAGTAAGGAACAAGAATTGAGACACCGAATCATACCCTATGTGAAGGTGCAATGGAGCAATCACAATGAAAGAGAAGCTACATGGGAACTAGAAGCAGAGATGCGAACAAAATATCCACAGCTTTTCGAAATACCAGGTACGTAAATTTCGAGGACGAAATTTATTTTAACGGGGGGAGAATGTAAACACTGGTCCTGGGTTGAAGTCGGCAGACCCAGCCGACTTCAACCCAAACAGAAAAAAAAAAAAAAAAAGAGTTGGACGGGATGAAGAAACCGGAACAGGGGAGCCGAGTTTGTCCTCGCCGGCCGGAGTTTTCGCCGAAAAACTCGGTGGGAGAATCGTGAGGGGAGTGGGAGAGGATCGGTGATGGGTTTTGGATGGATTGGGACACGGTGATAGAGTTTTACACGGCGAGGGACTCGTAGTTTTTTTTTTAAAAAAATCCCTCACCGCCGCCTTTCGAGCCACCCTCACGCTCTCTCTCCCTCTCCGACGAACGACTGGAATCTCTCCTACGTTGCCCGATAAGTTTCTTCCTATTATTTTCAGTTTATTTTTGGGAAATTTTGGTTGTTTGGATTTTTCCGGTTCGTTCCGGATGTGTTCGCCGTTCGTCGACGATGGCCGCACCGCCGAGCTCTCCTTCCGGTGAACGTTGCGTGGCCGGCGTCGGCAACCGGGGGAGAGGGGGGTTGGTTGGATAAGAGGGGGGAGCAGGGGTGGTTCGGGAAAAGAAAAGAAGAGGAAGAAGAAGAAGAAGAAAAAAAAACGAGGGGTGTTCGGGAGAAGAGAAAGAAAGAAAGGAGAAGAAAAAAAAAAAAAAAAGAAAAGAAAAGAAAAGAAAAGAGGAAAAAAAAAAAAAATTTGGTACGGCCAAGAAAAAAAATTTTAATAATTAAATATATATATATATATATGTAAAAAATATATATATATATAATATATGATAAAGAGGAGAGAGAAGGAGGAGAGAGAAGGAGAGAGAGAGAGGAGGAGAGAGAAAGAGGAGAGAGAAGGAGGAGAGAGAAAGAGGAGAGAAAAGGATGAGAGAGAAGGAGGAGAGAGAAAGAGGAGAGAGAAGGAAGGGAGAGAAGGAAGAGAGAGAAAATCAGCGATTTGTTTTCAAGATTTGTGAAAAATTGAGAATTTAGTTTTAATATAAAATTTATTTATCTATGTAGAGAATCAGTCTTCTGAGCGGGAAGACGTCGCACCGATCTCGGGTTCGGATTAGTACAAGCGTGAATAGCGGATTTGGTAAGGAATTCTAACCTAATCACCGTATTTATTAATATATTTTACATGATCTGATGTGTTTCGAGCATAAATAAATATTTTTAATGCATAGTGGTTTTCGGATAGCATGATTTGATTTTCGGGTTACGGATCAAGTTTGTGGTTAGTATTGTTTGTATTTGCCATGTGATCTTGAAATGTATTTGATCGTGATAGCGATCGCTGGAAAGTGACATGATTCGATTATGTGAAGAGAAATGATAATGTGTTAAGAGAACTGGTGTTTGGACTAGCCATGCCACGGCGGTACCGTGGTTTCTCAGTGTGCCCGTCACAGGCTGGAGTGTGACAATCTGTGTGCCCGTCACAGGCTGGAGTGTGACAACAGTATGCCCGTCACAGGCTGAAGTGTAACAACAGTGTGCCCGTCACAGGCTGGAGTGTGACAATAGTGTGCCAGTCACAGGCTGGAGTGTGACCGTGGTTAGTCCAGAACCCTAAAGATAATGGTTAAATAATTGAAAATTCTATAAGAAGAAAAAAATAAAGTTTCCAATGTTTTGTTAAACATGAAATCGGAATTGTTGTTTCCGTCATATGTTATGATAATGTTTACTGTTTTCATATATATGTAAATTATTATTGGTGATTATTTTGGAACCCTTATTGGGCTATGTAGCTCACTCCCTACCATCTGTTTTCTTTCAGAGACTCAAGAAACTTAAAGAGGATCTGGGCTGGGCGTGAGACGGAAAATCCTGTTTGTTGAGATAAATAGTTAGTTAGTGCGGTTACTGACGTTTATAAGTCAGTAGACCAATTTATGATCATCGAGTTAAATTATGAACTATACATTATTAATGATTTGCTTATACAATATTTATTTACTTTGGATATATTTGAATTGTTGTGTATCTAGGCCTTGCATAATCTCTAGGGTAAAACCTAGGGTTTGTGCGGCCGGTCACGTAGCCGTTTCCGGTATTGGATTCGGGACGTGACAGATAATGCCCACAATTGCCAGCCTCATGTCTTGCAAAACAGCGATCAAGGGAATTCCATTAACAATGCCAACAATATACTGCACAAATACAAACACATGCCCATGGACAAAGAACAAGAAAAAAGAGCATGGATGTTAATTAGCCACGAGATACATGCCTGAATGCAAATCAACAAGACCATGAAGACCATGGTTCTTTAACTTTTTGAGCAATCAGAAGCACTTGAAATTGGAAATAAATTACATACCAATGCATCAAATGCCAAACACTAGTCTAAACAACAGAAGGTCTAAAGCAAATCATCAAGAATCCTGAAGCCAGGGAACCTAGTAAAGAGTTTCAAACTTGTTCTAATTTAAACCTACAAGTTCACAATTACAATTAAAAAACACATCTAAATAAGAAGACATACATGGCCACTAACAGTAACAAATCTCTACGTATAAAGAAGAGTTTGCATGATCACTCCTTTGAAGACTTGTTGATAAGGGACTTGTGAATATGGGGAATGACACCACCCCCTGCAATGGTGCCCTTGATGAGGGTATCAAGCTCCTCATCTCCTCGGATGGCAAGTTGAAGGTGGCGTGGGGTGATCCTCTTCACCTTAAGATCCTTGCTCGCATTCCCTGCAAGCTCCAACACCTCTGCTGTCAGATACTCCAGTATTGCTGCCGAGTACACAGCTGCAGTGGCTCCAACACGACCATTTGCTGCAATCCTTGACTTCAAATGCCTGTGGATCCGGCCAACTGGGAACTGCATAAATAACAACATGAAAAGCAATAGGTTAAAAATGAAAATGTGCTTTTTAATTTTAGCTGTCCATAGATCTAGTCTGCCTGCAACTATAAAAGGCACACCAACCATAGCAACAAACAAAGATTATGCACCAAAAAAATTCCCCCACCCCCTCTTTTTTCAAAAAATTTTCTCCCTTACAGAAAATTCTAAAGAGCACTATGTTGACCTTACACCACAAGGTCCAACCAAACCCGCATTGGATCCAAGCTGTGACAAGTTATAACATAAACCTGCACCCAAAGCCAGAACAGAAGATTTTATGCACGAAATTCAGCAGGAAAGGAAGAACCATGGCAGCACTGGCATAAATCTTCTGGCAAAACTCTCTCGCACACACCCGCAGATAGAGGGAGTGAGAGATTAAAAAGAAAAGGTACTACTCAAGTAAAAGTACAATTTTTAGTAGGCCAATCAACAAAAATGATGGACCAAATGGAACACACCACTGATGGTGGTGCTAATGCTACTGCAGCTCCAGAACACCTACTAATGCCTCTCAACAGAAGACAGAAAAAGCACAGATAACCAACAACCAATGCCCACAACCTAATTCAACACAGGAACTTTGAAATAAAAGAACAATAAATGGCACCTTTCATCATCACCAAGATAATTCATTGGAGCCCATTAGCTTTATAAAAGGATTGCTATGCATCAATTGTGCATATTACAGCAAGCACGTTGATCCTCACCAGACCTAATAATCTAAAGACTAACTCCTGAATGATCATAAATTCAACGAAAAAACATATAAATGCACGGAAATAGCTATTTGTGTGAGTGGTTTTTCTTTGGGAGATGGTGCGTTTAAGAATTAACGAATACTATTGCCAACAGAAACGAAAATTTTACAGAGAAACACAGATTACTAAAGTAATCCAGCATGCCCTCCTCAACTAAGGAGGACAAAGAGGCACCTTCATCGAGCACAAAAATCCTACAGGGAAAGAGGCAGATACAGGATAGAAACCGAATCTATAAACGCATCAGATCTTACCCAACTCACAAGACAAGGAGCTCAAACAAATCGAACCAACAACATACCGAAGAAGAAGAAGAAGAAAAAGAAAGGTATCGAGATTTACCTGCAAACCGGCTCGCGAGGACCGGGAGAGAGGCTTCTTCTTGTCCTTGTCCTTGTTCGCCGCCGTCGTCTTCGTCGCCAGAAGACCCTTGCCTCCTTTCCCCGCCATATCTCTCTTCCTAAAACCGAAGAAATAAAAGAACCCCTTTCAACGCAAAGACAAGGCCCAAAACCCTAATTCGCTGGAAGAAAACCCCAGATCTAGCCTAAAGAAGATGCAGAACCTCGATAAAGAAGACTATGAATCAAATCTTCGGAACCCCGAAAGAATGGAGAACCCTGGGACTCGAAAAGAGCGAAGGAAGAGAGGAGGGAAAATTACTTTTTTTCTTTCTTTCTTTCTTTCCTTTTTCGTTTCTCCAAAGAGTCGAAGGGCAGAGGGAACGTATGAGGGAGACGATGAGGGGTAGAATTGGAATAAAAGGGGATCGGAAATTTCGAAAGGCATGGCGGTTACATTTGGGGGGCGATCGAAAATTTCGAAATTTGGTTAGTTCCCTCGCGGTCCGTCTAAAGGCGCATGAAAGATTCTATGTTTGTTTAATAAATAAAAGTTTAGGACCTATTTGAATATTCCTATATCAATATGTCGCGGAGGAACGGGCCAGCCTGTCCAAAGTTCCAGCCCATAGCAAAGCCTAACATGAATCAGAGCCCTGGATATCCAAATCCTGCTTAATAAAAACTTTAAAAAATAAAAAAAATCCAGTAGAATGTTTTTTTTTTTTTTTTTTCCTTCCCGTTTCAGGATTTCCTATCTTACTAAATCTTGCAAACAAGCTCTTTGATGGTTCAATTTTATAATAACAAATTGCTGTTTCTTTATGTGACTTGGCTTGGTTTCTAGGCTAGCTTTGCAAGGCCAGGTTTGAGCAAAATAACTTTACTATTTTTTTTGGTAAATAAAAAGGATAGGAGGGGTTAAATCCGGTATTGCTATCCCTGCAGGTCCCTGTCCCGTCTGATAATATTCGATGTAAGGTGCTTACACCACTCACTAAGGCACCGACTAGTAGAACGAGGATAAAGAGAGAGAATCATGACCCCTCATTCAATCCAACCCATACGGGCTCTAGAAAACTGTTCCTGGATTTAATCAAGTCATCATGTGTGGATCATGTCTCAAACTTATGACCGGTTAGATGTAAGGCAAGGCTTCTACCAACCGGTCTACTGTCTTAGCAATTTTTTTTATTTTTGACCGGCTAGTTTGAGAATATATCCATGTTGTTCTTATCATGTAGTAGACTTTGCATACACTTTTACATGAGAAGATCATGTGCACTAGCATGAATTTGATCACTTTTATAGTAAATTCCCTTGGATCATGATACAAATTTATGTATGGTATAGAACGGCATGCTATTCAAAGTAAAATGATCGTGTCAGTTTAAGATTCTAAATATATACCAAATAAATAGAAAAAAAAGTTAGAAGGAAAAATTTATGAAAGAGAATATTTTATTAAAAAATTTGAATCACATAAAAAAGTTTTCCCCTACTAAGGAGAAGCTTTTAACTCTTTCTATCCCTTACACAACCTTCCACACGATTTTTCACACTCCATATAATTTTTTACAATCTTCCACACCCCGAAGGAGATGCTAAAGGTCTCTTCAAATACAGATTATATAAATGGTAGTTTGACTTCTATTTGAATTAAAAAATAAAATCTACTAAAATACAAAACTTTAATATTTTAAAAAAAATAATTAAACAAAGTAATCCTAAGAATATAATCCTAAAGTCATTAAAACTAATGACCAACTAAAAATAAAATCTTAATCACATTTGAACATGACAATGAATCTCAACAATTTTTTTCATTGCAAAATCCATATCGATAATGTTGAATTTGTCGGTGCCATGAAATATCATCGTAGTTATTGTCATTATAACAACAATATATAACTTATTGGATCGATAATTAAATAATGGGACTTCTTAATTGGTTCAAACAATAATTACATATTTTCAATACGTGTTTACTACAAGTGCACTCATCAAGAGCTCAATTTTGCTCAATTCCAGCCCTACTGAAAATATTTAAATCAGCTAGTTGATGACCCTCACCTAATGAGAGGTCCTAGGTTGAAAACAAGATGGTGGCATCCTGATTTAATAATTCAACAATTGTAATGGCCATCCTGATTTAATAATTCAACTTCAAAGAAAAAAGTTTACCAATTCTTCATACGTCATTATCCTTTTATCCTGCAAATAGGTGAACTACTGAATTCTAATACACGAGCCTCCCTTATTGACTTTGGACCCCAATTAATTGTCCCCATCTCTCCTATCCAGTCTTTGGTCCGTGCCATAATTATTTTCAGAACTTCTTTCAGGTTCTTTGCTTCTCCAACTTGATATTTTGGTTTTGGAGTTGAATTTATTACGAGACTGGTCATGATGCTACACATGTTATCCAGAAGAGATGAAAATGACTCGAGTCTTTCTCTACTCATCATATCTTTGTGAGGCTTCACAAGTTACCTGCTATTCCCATAGGTCATAATGACTTTGATAACGATGGCTGTGGAGCATCAATTAAATTCCAAGCACCCATGAGCATCAGCAGCAAACTTTCTAATTTTTTTTGCGAGAAGTCATTTACATAGGTGATGAACAGCGTAGGGAGTCTCTTTCCCTCTACGTACACGCACAAACAAATGCATGCACTTAAAAATATAGAAAAAATATTTTTTAAATTTCTAGGATCAATCAAAAGATTAGAATCATGTAAATAAATTTGAGAAATATATACCTGTATTCACCATGAATCCCAAACCTGGAAGTGATGCTCACATGAACATCGAAGGCAGAATCCTTCTATCCGGACTTCCTTAAAAAGGCAACTCTTGATGAAGAAAATCATCGTACCATAAATCACTGAATACATGATATATATATATATATAGAAGAAGAAGTTGAAAGGGGACCTAGCCAATAAAATGAAAATATCCTAACTGACCTCCCATTACTAGTCAAGTCAGACTAAGGCCTACACTGTATCGCCTCAACTATACTAAATCACATGAAGTGCTCTTAGCCCAATCAATGATAACATAATAATGGGCTCAACCTACGTCTATCAATGTGGACCATAAAATCAACCCGGATTTTAATAAAAAAAATATCAATTAATGTTAGCCCAAATTAAGAAAATTCTTACATTCTCCTACTTGGACTACATTAATTACAATTTTGAAAACGTTTTATTTTAAAATAACTCTCGGTTTGAAAATAAAATGTGGCCACCATATGATCCATAGTTAGTACCTACAAACGACTCAGTCCAATAGTATCCATGATGCCGAATCATGGATTCGTTGTACTACTTAACCGATACAGGACTTATCCATGGTTACAAGCATTATAAACACCATCGACATGAGTCATAGTATAGTAGTGTAGCAAGAAAATAGCATCAAGGTGATCAAATAAAATATGTTATTTTTTATTATCGGTCATCCAATTTCTCTTCAACATGCTTAGAAACAAAATAAGTAAGAAAAAATTTAATGATATCAAACAACAAGTCATTCTGTCTCATATACTTAATAATGGTGTCAATAATGAGACAGCACAACAAATCTGAGACTCGACACCTGGTCTCAGTCAGGTACATAACCAAAAGAGATATCTCATAATCAAAACAAATTAAATATATGTACCCTCAATCATGATTTCTCTTTAACCATATGCTATATAACAAACTAGAAAAGTCTAATGACTTTAAAAAAGTATGTATGTCTTCAAACACAATGAGATCTCATAATTATCAAATGAGATATATCCATACAACTGTCATTTTCAAGACAAAACACAATCTTGAGATACTTGTTATTTGCTATTATTCCACATGTGCACGAAAAGCATATAGGAATGCAAACCATCAACTATCATATCAATAATGTATATAAATACACGTGATAGAAAAATCAAATGAAAACAAGCTTTTATAATAAAGCACAAATATAAAGTCACTTCCACTAATCAAGCACAACAAAAGAATTCAATATGCCCATATTTTTAACATGTTTTGTAAAGTATACGGGCTTCAAATTCTTGGTTAGAGGATTAGCCAACATGGACTTTATACACTCAACACTTATGTGTATGGATTACAATCCAGCAATCAATGACAAATACAATTTTGTCAATCAAGTCAATGTATAAATACATCAAACTCTCACTAATCCAAAAATCAAAAGATTTTAAAATATCAATATTCTTGACATGTTTCATAAAAAATATAGGTCTTAATCTTGATTAGGGGATCAACAAATATTGACTTTGAATATTATACAAAATATCTTCCTTTCAACTACAATCTTTGATTGGTAAAAAAATCTATCTTTACATAGTTAGAGATAATGAAAACTTTTATTGTTCCTTTAAAGAACATAGCTACCTATGATTATAATAAATTATAAGTGGTTTTAAGACAGAATCAATAATTATAAGATCCAGGACAAAGTTTCATAATAAAATAATATGAATTGTGACTTTGCAACATACCACAAACTTTGCCTGTAAATCTAAGAATGCCACTAGATTCTATTTATAAACCTTTCTATGAAATAAAACCTCCAGTCATTTACATTGTCATAAGAAATGATATGTATCAATTTTCTTTTCATATAATTTCTTTACTAATGCTACATCAACTAGTAATTGAGGTATTATAATTAGTTTGTATATTTAATATTGCTTTCATACTATTTTCTAGTAGGATGAAACAAAATATTTATATAAATAAGAGAAAAAATTTATTTTCTTGCAATATCATAGTTCTAATATATAGAAGCATCCGACATTATGCAAATCAGAATTTACAAATATGGCATGATTTGACTTACTATTCTTTATACCTCTATTAAGATAGTAGAATCTGTATTCATTTAAAATTATCTGGATAACCAAAATAAACAACGTATTATTACAAAACCAAGATTTATTCGCTGATGGATTATCAATAATTAAAAGTTGCAGGACAGCTCCAACCATAAAGTTAAAAGATATTGGACTTCCTATCGCTCTTTAACTTAAAAAAGTATCATTTTTCTAAGAATTTATTTAAAATATAGATGGTAGTTATTTATGATCTTATACTAGAGATATCATGATAAATTGTACCCACTCATCTTACTTCATACCATGTCTATTAGAATGTGCTTTGCCTCTCAGTCACATCATTTTACAAGAAATTTCAGACATGGTATATTAAATAACTATCCCATACTTATACAAATATTTAATAATATTATTTGTTTATTATATATGGAATCTTAGAATGTGACTGATATACCTTATCAATATCCTTATCCTTTTTACAAAAGTATTAAAAAAACTTTGAAATAAAATGGGATATAATTTATTAATTATTTTACATATATAATTTTAAGTTCATTAAAGTGTACAGCAAGAAAACTAAATATGATGAGTAGCCTATATGTTAGAGATAGAAATCTTATAATACTAATTTTAGTTACAATTCTCTCTAGTTTCAAGATATAAATCCTAACACCATCATACCATCCATCTCATATTAATTTATCTACTGTTGCCGCCGAGACCATCGTGGCCTGTAGCTGCCGCGTCGGGTTGTGCTCCTCCAGCCGCCTGCCGCACTCGGCTCCCGGGTCCCCGCCTCCCATCGTCCGATGGTCCTCTGCTCCAGGGCCTACGAGACAATGGTTAGAGACCCGGGCCGGGGTTTCCGGCGGGGGCACTCCGACGATCAAGTCAATGACGGTCCAGGGGAACAGATCCTCCTGGCCGGGCCCCTCTTGATAGACTCCGCACTAGGAGGAGTGAAAGATGTGTGTGGAGGTGTGAACGTCGCAGGGGGAGATTGGTAGCGGGGACAGAGGGATGCTCTGTCCCTCCGCCTCTCCTTGAGCCCCTCGGTTCCCTCCATTCGTGGTGGTGATGGCCTTTTGCTTTTTTGGTTGAGCTTGCCTTGTCTTGGTGGTGAGTGGTTGTTTTGTTTTGTTTTGTTTTTTTTTATTACCTCTCCCCCCTTGGGGGGTGCCAATCGTTCTTTGTAGTCGAATACTGGCCGTTAGGAGCTTGTCTCGGGATTCCCGCCGGGCTGTCAGACGCGCGCGGCGGTGTCCCAGGAAGCCCTTTCCTAATTCATGATAAGGTGCTGTCAGGCGCTCCGACATTCCTTCATGATTGCCTTGTTCCGGGAAATCGGGAATGTCTCGAATGGCGGGCCACCGCCTGTGGGGTTTGAATCTCCCGGATGGTCTTCTTTCCTGGGTGATCTGAGTGGTTGGTGAGGAATGTGGCGCCTCAATGGCGCATTGCTTGCCTTTTTGGTGTAACTAGTGGTGTCAGGTAGTCAGTACGGCATGAGAGGTGTTCTGGTACGGTCCTCGGGAGGCTCGCCGGTGCCCTTGGCTGGTGAGGACTCCTTCCGGGTTGGGGTCGAGCTGGGACGGCAGGGCTCGCTCCATCCTAGGTGCTCCGGGCTTGCGGGGACGGCCAGGTGGAGAAGGGCAAAGTACGGGTCCGGTCCAGAGGGCGCGCACTCGGAGAGGCTCGACCTCGACGGGTGAGCTCTTGGCTCGACCTCGACCGCGGGGCACTAACCTTCGAGGGTCTCCTCTGGAGGGCGGATGTCGGCAGGCCCGGTCCAGAGGACGTGCACTCGGAGAGGCTCGACCTCGGCGGGTGAGCTCTTGGCTCGACCTCGATCGTGGGGCACTAACCTCTGAGGGTCTCCTTTGGAGGGCGGATGTCGGTGGACCCGGTCCAGAGGGTGCGCGCTCAGAGAGGCTCGACCTCGGCGGGTGAGCTCTTGGCTCGACCTCGACCGGGGGGCACAAACCTCCGAGGGTCTCTCCTGGAGGGCAGATGTCGGTGGACCCGGTCCAGAGGGCGCGCACTCGGAGAGGCTTGACCTCGGCGGGTGAGCTCTTGGCTCGACCTCAACCGGGGGGCACTAACCTCCGAGGGTCTCCTCTGGAGGGCGGATGTTGACTCCGGCCTAGGCGCCGAGCTCATGAGCTCGACCTGGTGGAGGACTGGGCTCCATCTGCTACCATGGGGGAGTTCAGCTCATCTCGGTAATGGGGTCCGAGCCAGAGGGTCGATGTGGCATCCCTCTCCACATGGCGCCCGTAGATTTCTCCACATCAACGGTCTTTCCATATCACTATCCATCAGCTATCCAGATTTTTTTTATCAGATTCTACATATTTATCACAAATGAGAACAAAATAGATCACCATTCTTAGATACAACAATATGAATGGAATCAATTATATAAATATATTTCAAATAAAATTTATCACTTTTAAGATAGCTTTATTTTAGAGTACTCTAATAAGATAACCAAGATGGAAGATCATTACATAATGTAATATCCATATTCCGTCATACTTAGTGCTAGCACAATTTCAGTTTTCATATCTTCATTTCAGTCAGAGTCATCATAATGGAAGCATTAACTATATGAATATAAATAAACTAACTACTAAATAATCTTTATGCAGTTAATCAATAGAGAAATATAACAATATATTTCAGAAAATCTTCATAAGCATTATTTTAATGAGAGCCTTTGGTCCAATGCAACAAAACTTTCTTTAGAAAGAAAATGATCCATATAAGGAATATATCTTCAATATACAATGCTACACAATCCCTTCTAAATAGCTCATAGAAGGATCTTGTAAATCAAGATGAATTGGTCACTTTGGTGATCACTATCCATCAAAATTCACAAACCTTTAAAAAAAGGGATCATCAAGTCATGACCTCTAAGATAGCATAAAATATCAATTAGGCTCATATATGATGCAACATATTTGAGATACAAATAATAAATCAATAAAAGCTTTGAATATAATAATCTATTTTCAACAATTGTACCATGTGCATCATCATAAAACTCTCTTACAAGCAGAGAATGTGATATACTTTTGAGCTCCAAAAATAAGGTCAATATAAATTTTGAAAATATGTCTCTATTTGGGTAAACAAGTTTCTTAGACCCAATATATTTTTTTTCAAAGAAAACAAAGGTTAAACAATGAAGATACAAGGCATTCAAAAATCTATCTCCTCTGGACAGACAAATTTTCTAAGCCCAATATATCTCTACCTCTAATATTTTGATCTAATCAAAACTGAATAACAACATTATTATTAACATAAATGACTGTATGATAAAAAATGGTAGGAATGCTAAATACTAGTCAATAGATATATATTATAAATGATATACAAGAGTCCAAATGTAATATCACATATTTTTCTTTTGGTAGAACATATAATATGCATAAGTACTCTTCACATGAAGTCATAAGCAAATGAAATACCCTAACAGTCACGAACATATCTCCTTTGGATAGACAAGTCCATGAAAGCTAGAGCACCATTGCAACACAATACCCCATGCAACCTTTCTAGTTAAAATATACAACGACCTCCCTTTGGACAGGCGGTTGTATGCAATAACCAGAAACCCTCTCATGATGAAAAAACTCATGGATAACATAAATAAACTACTTTGGTGATAAATATTTATGCCAACTCACAAATTTTCATATAGGAAAGATAAATGCCCAAACAAATACAAAATGATATACTTCAACGATATGTATGCCACCAAAAAATCAGTCCAAAATGGGATACTCTATAACATATACCCCACTGATCATATTATTACATAATAATGCATTCCAACTACCACATCTATCAATACACTTACTACATAACTATAAAACACCTTTGGGCAAGAATTATAGTATATAATAAATGTCATAATCAATTACAGTCAATTTTGGATCAATTGCTATAGAGACATTAATATGTAATTTTAAATAAAAGATAAGTCATTAGTCCTCATTAACTCAGCTATTCAAAATTCATGGAGTGCTCCAAATCCTTTGAGGCTATGGAAAAACACACTCGAACTATATAATAGTGAGTAGAATTACATATAAGTAATTTTAAGTTTTTTAAATATTTTATCAAATATGAAAAACTCTATCAAAATATTTTTTTAAATTATTACGAGTCCAACGATTTAAAATCGCTCAAATCGAATATAAAATGAGCAAGTTATAGTAATTTTTTTATCATAAATAATAGTAAAGGACCAAACCATAAATTTTAGAAATTTATTTGGACTCATATTTAATTTATAGGGGCTTAAGTACAAAAATTTCCTTAATCCCAAAATTAAAATAAGCCCACTGTAATTGGATCCAGCCAGTTCTTCAATTTAGGCTAAATTTATAATTAATGAATTTTATTCAAAGCGGGTTGTAACCGGATAACCCATCAATCCAAAAAACTTTTAAAATATTCTCTTATTCCTTTCATTTTCATCCCAATCGAGACTTTTTAAAACTTTATTAATAGTTTCTCTGAGCTTGGAATCTTCCTCCACATAGAGTCACCGGCCAAATCGACCACTAGCGGCCATTCCCTAGCCACTGGCGACCCAAAGTTCAAGAAGAGATAAGAACGGAGCGACACAGGAGAGCCATCGGCCACTTGTCAGTTGTCCAAGAAATCCACTATGGCATTCACCACAAGCCAGGCGGGGTCCAGCAATCTGGCAACAGTCTCCGCTATCTCCTTTTGGAAGATGGCGAGGTCCCTGCGATGGGAAACCACGAATCATGAAAATCCAACAGGATCCATCTGGTGATAGTACAACGGAGGACCACTTGGAGGTCCTCGAGAAAGCAATACCAGAAGCAACATCCTAAGGGCCTAGCACCGCTCAGCACCAGCACCGGTAGACGAGCCATAGTCGCCACCGTTTAAATGATCGCCAGTCAATTACTGCCGGATGCTTCTAGCGAGGTATGGAATGAGGAGAGGGGCACAATGGTTCCCACCACTACCGGCCTATCTTTTTTTTTTGAACCAATATATTTCAAGGTCTCAACTATAGAAGGATTAATTTATAATTTCAAAAAATTTAGGGGTCTAAGTGCAGAATGGTTTTTTAGACTAAAAAATAATTATAAATATTGGAAAGACTAAATTGTAAAAGGACTAATATATAATTCCAAAAACCAGGGATTTAAGTGCAAAATAGCTATAGCTATTTTTTTATATATGCTTATTGGGTTATTGGATCTTGGGTTTAAACCCAAAATCCAAAACCCACCGGAGCTTCTTCCCCACGGTCCAAACCAAAGGATAAAGATGAACAAACTCTCAAAAACCCAAAAACCCTCTTATTAGATCCACCCCGCCGGCGCAGCCGCCGGCAAGACCACCGCCAGGGCCGACCGAGAACAGCCAGTCGCCGGCTCCGGTGAAGATGCCGGAGGTCGGAACGCGTCTGACAACCGGCGAGATGGGTAAGTTCCTTCCCATTTTTTTTGTCCACCGCCCCTCTCTTCCTAAACGTCCCACCGCCGGCGTCGGACCGGCGGGACGACCACGACGATCGACCGGGAACTGCCGGTCGCCGCCTCGGGCGTATCGTTGACGTCCGATCCGGGCCCGACGACGAGCAGCCTCCTTTTTCTTTTTTCTTTTTTTTGCTGGTTCGCCCCCGCTTCCATCAAACCCCTCACTGCTGGCGCTTGAACCGGCAGGACAGCCACCCATCGACCGGGAAGACCCGATCGGCGACTCCGGTGGTGTCACCGGAGATCGAAAATGCGACGGCCGACGGTTTAGCACTTCTTCCTTTCTTTCCATTTTTTTTTTTTTGTTATGGTCGGCCACCGACGGTTATCAGGACCTCCGATCGCCGTCGCCGGGAAGGGAAGAGGAGGGGGGTTTCTGGTCATGGAGACCGACGAGAAACACGACCGCCGGTGATGGCCCAGGTACGGTCGACCATGTCCTCCACGGCCACCGCCCTCATCTAACTTTCCCCCTTTTTTTTTTTTTTTAATGTTCATGGGTGTCAAAAAGATAAACCTGAGATAGCCGGTCATCTATGCACTCACGGGTTTCAATCTTATTGCCGCTGGCCTGTCCAGCTGATGATGGTCGGGCTCGAATAGACAAACGATGGGAGGGAGGAGGAAGAACAACAAAATAAGGTTATATATTTCAGATCTAAAATATTAAAAACGATGATGCTAATCTAATATCAAAATTTTGATATCAAATAAAATATTTTTTAAATTTTTAAGATCAATCAAAAGATTAGAATCATGTAAATTAATATGAGAAATGTATATTTGTATTCGTCATAAATTAGAATCAAAAGATTAGAATCATGTAAGTGATGCTTATATGAACATCAAAAGTAAAGTCTTTCAAAGTCTTTCTCAGAAAAAATGACTCTCCATCCTGAAAAACGACTCTCGATGAAAAAAATCGTCGTACTATAAATCACCGAATATGTGATATATATATAGAGAAATCAAAAAGGAGACCTAGCTAATAAAATAAAAATACCATAACTAACTCTTTCATCACGAATCAAGTCGAGCTAAGACCTACATTATACCGTCTCAGTCACATCAAATCATATGATATAATAATGAACTTAATTTATGTCTATCAATATGGATCATAAAATCAATCTAATTTTAATAAAAAAAAATATCAATTAATGTTAGTCCAAATTAAAAAAAATTATAAAAAATTATGAACATGTCTTGATTCATTAAAACTCAATTGAATTTAAATATAACATGCTTATGTATCTTAGTGGGCAAAGGAAGTTCACTTGTTTGCAAAGTGATGCGGGTTCAATTTTTGCATGGCTTATATGGCCTATTCATTATTGATGATTGTACATCGTCTTTCCATGTATGTCAACATATCTCCATATAAGAAATCTGCCATGATCAATGTAGGAGATTTTATGTTCTTTTCCATATCTCTTATGCAAAAACTTAACCATCTACCATGCATTCTAAAAGTTGACAAATGCTAGAGCTTATTATTTATGCCAGGATCGATATCGGAAGTTTTCTCTTCTATTCGGTGCTTTTGAAGTTAGGAAGCCACTAGATTGCATCATTTGTTACCCATCATTTTGATGGCAAAATTTAGATGGATAATTCTAGTCTTTTAATGTAATTTCATGATATTTTATATTTTGATTCTATTGTTTGCATTTATTCTGAATTTGTGTAAGTCATCCGGTTCATTAAAAAAAAAAAAAGGTTACATTTATCTTTTTCAACATTAGCATGGTAGGTACTTCATAGCCATGGTTGCAACTTCTAGCAGCCAAGATTCCCATGATCTATTGTTTGCAGAATATGTTAATATTTTTGGAAGGAAAACTCAAAATTCCTTCTACCAAAATTTTTTCTTTTTCAAATCATTAGAACTTTATCTTTCTTTTAGTCTTACAATGGATAGGAATAAAACTAGACACTAGTTTATATTAAAAATAAATTTCTTGGACTTTGTCTTGTTTTAGCCCATTTTCGTCATGCACGCAACTCAGCCCGGCTCGCACGTGTGCGATCGTGCCATGACTGTGGTATGATGCAATTTTTTTCTCCTTTGTTTTAGTCTCCTATTAATCATCATTTTAGCTATTTTCATATTTAATTTAAACCGTTATTTCACAAGTTAATCATTGGCCCATTTTGATTGGCCCTTATTATGCTTAATTAAGTATTATCCGTTGATTAACAAATTAATCACCTAGTCGTTAGTCATTGAATTACTGAATTAATACTCTACCCATTAAGAGATTAAATAGAGCTCAAATATCTAATTCTTGGTTAATTATTGATTAATTATGTCGTTACCTAATTAACCAATTAATTTACTATTTTAATTGTCTAGCCGTTGGATAAGCCCAAATGGCTAGTTCCTGGGCCTATATATAAAGCCCATTGTAAGGGGCTCAGGCACGAAAAAAAAGTGTAGAAACTAAGTTCTTTAAAGATTTCCTCCAAACTCTCTCTAGTTCTTTTCAATTTTTTTTAATCCTCTTCCTTCAATTTTTTTCCATAATTCCATCTATTGGGTTGAAGTCCTGTTATCCTCTTCATGGTCGTGCTCACAGGAGAGGTATCGGTTGTATCTTGGGATAGAGTTTTTCAAATAATCCTGTATGAAGGTCGGGAATTGTTTAAGGACAGTGCGCTGCACACCTCCAGTAAACTACTTTTCCAGTTTTGTAAGTTTATATATTGATTTATAACTTTTATTATTGTTTGTTTCTTTGAATAACAATTTATTCTTAGTAGAATGTAGTTTCACAATACATGTATTCCTTACATTCTAAGACAAAATCCTGTTCGATTCGGATATTAACAATATAGAACTATGACATCATAGTTTAACATAATTTTTTTTGGTTTATATGCAATTATATGTCGATAACTATAGCATTTATCTCTGCTTATTAGTCTACTTAATTTAATTTTTGCTATAGTTCGATTATCAATCCTTGACTTAAATACTTCAAATTCCTGTTTAAATTCAAATAAGCAGGATTTAATTTATATATATATATATATATATATAATAATTGATCTATAAGTTATGAAATTTTTAAAAGAGTTTAATATATTGTTTGTGTAACTCTTATCTCTCTTACTCTTGTTCCTTAATATCTTTCTAAAATATCCTTCCATAGATTTAGAGGATTCTTCTAGCTAGCCTCAAGCCTGATCAATTTAATGAAAAAAGATTTCTTAGATGGCAAGAATAATTAGAAGCCTAGTTAATCTTTCTAGGTTTAATATCTACCATAGAAAATTCTCTTCCTTTTAAATTTACTTCCTCGGAATCAAGGCCAACTTCTAAATTACCTGAGAAAATTAATTATCAATGTAGATTTAAAATATTAAGTTGTCTTTCTGATGAATTATATGAAATATATAAAAAATTTTAAACTTCTTCCATTTCACCATTTCAGGCTTCTACAACTTCAAAATGGTAGACAATTTATTTATAAATAATCAGATCTATCAATTCCAGAATCTAGTACAAGAGATCCCTAGAGAGGGATCTATACTTGATAAAAACTATCAAGTATCAAGCTTGATAGACAAATTTCTCTCTCTTGTTTTCAATTTGCTCATGATCTTAGAAGATTTCAGTCTTCTCTCACTCTTAGGTCTATTCTTCAATCTATTAGGATAGAGGAGCAATTTAGGTTTAGAGAGATTCAGGAAAAGCAACTCAAAGGACATGTCAATCTAACTGAATCTCAAAATCCAAGTCAAAACCTTAAGGATCAAAACTTTAAAAGCCATAATCCAAATTTTAGATCCAAAGGTCAAAATTATAAAGAAAAGGTAAGCTTAAGTATCAAAATCAAAAACATAGAACAAACAACCAAATGCAAGGATCTAAGGAACATGATGGTATGAGATTCTGTTTTGTCTATGATTGAGACAACCATTTCACACCTCAATATTTCTATAAAAAAAAATATGAAGTTATTTACAAGAAAAAGAATAGTACAAAGAATCAACACTAGCCTAAACCACAAGTTAACATGATTGAAGGTGAACTATCATCTTTTAGATCAGTTTCGTTTACTCCTTTAATCAATTTAACCTACTTAGATTTAGAATGGTGGTTAGATGCCAGAGCCAATATCTATGTCTGTACTGATAGGTCTTGATTTTTTTCATATTAGGGATTAAGTGGAGGAAGCATAACTATAGATGATGGAACAGCTATCAAAGTACTAGGATCAAAAGCTGTCAACCTGAAGTTTACTTCAAGAAAGTCACTGATTCCTCATAAAATATAGCACGTACTGGCAATTAGAAGAAATCTATTTAGTGGCCCATTACTTATTCAATTAGGATTCAAAGTTATTTTGGAATTTAATAAAATTGTAATTTCTAAAGGAAATATATTTATTAGTAAAGGCTATGTCTCAGAGGGACTTTATAAATTAAATGTAATTTCTCCTATCAATCTCAATAAAAGTTCAATCAACTTCTTTGAATCTCTTGTGATGAATTCTGAATCTTGTGAAACATGGCATGAAAGATTGAAACATGTTAGTCTTAGGTTAATCAAGAACTTGTCTAATCTTAACTAAATTCTAAAAATCAATATCAAATACAATTTTAAATATAAAATCTATGTTCGATCAAAACAACCTAAAAAACCTTTCAAACCAATAGTGTTTAGAAATACTCAATTTCTTAAACTCATCCATAGTAATGTTTATGATTTTAATAGGATACCAACCCATGGAGGTAGTCATCATTTTGTGATTTTTATTGATGACTTCTCTAGGTTTTGTTTCATCTACATTTTGAAAATTAAAGATGAAGTACTTAACAAGTTTAAGATTTATAAAGAAAAAGCTGAAAACCAACTTGAAAAAAGAATTAAAGTACTAAGATCTGATTGAGGAGGTGAGTACACTTCAAATGAAATGATGCTATTTTGTGAAGAAAATGAAATAATTCATGAAATCACTTCTCTCTATTCATCTCAATCTAATGGTATAGCTAAGCAAAAAAATTAAACTTTATTAGATATGATAAATGCTATGATCATAAGTTCAGGTATTCAAGAAAATCTTTGGAAAGAGGCTCTTCTATCTACTAACTACATCTTTAATAGAATACCTACCAAAAGCAGAAATAAGACTTCTTATAAACTTTTGAAAGGTCATCCATTTAGGCTTAGCTAATTTTGAGTTTGGGGGCTAAAGTTAGAATTCCTGAACCAAGGAGAACTAAGATAGGACCCAAGACTGTGGATAGTATTTTTGTGGGCTACTCTATTAATAGTAACATCTATATATTTCTTATTGTCAATTTCAAAATTCCTTCAATATCAAATATTATCATCATCAAATGTAGAGATGTAACATTTTTTGAAAATATCTTTTCTTTTATAAATTGGATCTCTAAATCAACCATCGATCATTCATTTTCTTCAAATTTACCATCCTTATCTGTTCCTACTTCAATAGTATTAATCCCTAAACCTGAGCTAAGAAGCAAGAGAACTAAGATTGAAAAGAATTTTGGTGAAGACTTCTTTACTTTTATAATAGAAGATACACCAACTTCTTATAAAGAAGCCAGGAACTCACCTGATTCACCTTTTTGGAAAGAGATAATGAATAATGAAATTGAATCTATTATTGAAAATAATAGTGGATTCTTGCTGATTTATCACCTAGAAACAAACCATTAGACTGTAAGTGGATCTTCAAAAAGAAGATAAGGATTGATGGAACCATTGAAAAATATACAGTTAGGCTTGTTGTTCAAGATTTTAGACAAAAAATGGATATTGATTTTTTTGATACATATTCACCTGTAGCTCATATTACTACTATCAGAGTTCTTTTTACTTAAGCTTCCATCCATAAACTTCTTGTTCATCAAATGGATGTTAAGACTATCTTCTTACATGTAGATCTTGAAGAAGATATCTACATGCATCAAAGTGAAGGTTTTTTTTTTCAAGCTAATAGAATAAAGTATGTAGACTTGTTAGATCTATCTATGGATTGAAACAAGTTCCTAAACAATGGTACAAAAAGTTTGATCAAGTGATTTTATCTTATAGATTTTACATTAATAAATCAGATAATTATCTTTATCAAAAATGAATTGCTGATCGATTTATTATTCTGTATCTTTATATTGATGACATTTTAATTCTTACTCTAGATATAAACTTAATCAACGATGTTAAGAATTTTCTATCCTATCACTTTGACATGAAAGATTTAGATAAAGCTGATCTAATTCTTGGAATAAAAATTATTAGAACTTTTAACTCAATTTACTTATCTCAATTTCACTATACTCAAAAATTTATTGATAAGTTTAGATATTCTGGTTATTCTCCTGTTACTACTCCCTTGATCCATCCATCCATCTCTTGAAAAATATAGAAACATTTGTAAATCAAGAAAAATATGTTCAAATCATTGATTTGTTAATGTATATATCTAATCAAACTAGACCAGATATTATCTATGCCATTTCAAGACTTATTAGATATGCTAGTAATCCTAATATAACTCATTAGACATCTTTAGAGAGAGTATTTAGATATCTTAAAGGTACCTTTAATTTTTCTCTACACTTTGTAGGTTATCCAAATATTTTTGAGAGTTATAGTAATTCGAACTAGATTTCTGACATATTAGACACTAAATCTACTTCTCGTTATATATTTCTTGTTGGAGATAGTGCTATTTCTTGGCAATCCTCAAAACAAACTATATTAGCTAGAAGTACTATAAAAGCTAAACTAGTTGATTTTGACTCTACTTATTTTAGAGCTAAATGGCTAAAAGAATTCTTATCTGAGATTTCTTTAATATCTTCTTCCATTCCTCTTATATCTATTTACCGTGATTTAAGAGCTGCAATAGACTTTTACAAAAAAAATAATGAATACTAAAATTAGCAAACATATTAAACTAAGATAAAAGTTTATAAAAAGAAAAAAAATATAAATTATTTCAATAAATCATATTACTACAGATCTATATCTTGTTGATTGCCTTATAAAAGGTTTAAATAGGACCAAATCCTGATATTATCGAGGGTGATTGGACTTAGCCTATAAATAACCTTCCAGTAGTGGAAACCTAATCTCTGTGATAGTAGATTTATTGAAGGAGGTTCAATATGATAATAACAAATTAATTGGTTGGTCAGGAAGCACATGTAATTTATTTGATATGGGAGTCATGAACTCCATCCCATCCCTATGGTGATTAGTATTCCTATATGGTGGTTAGAAAAAGTTTAATTTTGAATGAGATCCAAAAGGTATTTCTTGATATGTGACATTATACATATCCTTGGAGCAGCTCACCTATATAAGAGTATCCATATATGGTTGCAGCTAGAGATATAGGCAATCTCTAGAAACTTTTATGAAAAAATCAAGATATTTGCACATGGCAATTAACGTGCAAATCCGTGACATGAGCCTCTATACTATGTCTATAATAATAGAAATTTGGATTAAAAAAATATAGTTCAAGACTTGGTTCATTCTGCTTCCTTCAGAATAATACTATTGATACTTAGTGAAGTTAAGCCATAAAAGATATTTCACCTACTGCACAGTATATATATCCAACAAAAAAGTTTTTTATATTATTTATTAATTCCTTGATTATTCCATGAATTTTGATTTTTCAGGGGAATTGTTAGTGCTTTTGAAGGAAAAACTCAAAATTCCCTCCATCAAAATTCTTTTCTCGAACCATTAGAACTTTATCTTCCTTTTAATCCCACATTGGATAGGAACAAAACTAGATACTAGTTTATATTGAAAGTGGATTTCTTGGGCTTTGTCTTATTTTTGCCCATTCCTGCGTGTGCGTCCTGGCACAGCTCGCACGCGCGCAATCACGCCACGGTACAGCGTAGTGTGGTGCATTTTTTTTATTTTCCTTATTTGTGTCATTCTCATGTTAGTCATCATTTTAGTTATTTTTATATTTAATTTAAACCGTTATTTAATGAGTTAATCACCTATCCATTTTGATTAGCCATTATTGTGCTTAATTAAGCATTATACGTTGATTAACGAATTAATCACCTAGCCGTTAGTCATTGAATTACCGAATTAATACTCTATCCATTAAGAAATTAAATAGAGCTCAAGCGGCTAATTCCTAATTAATTATTGATTAATTTAGCCATTAACTAATTAATCGATTAATTTACTATTTTAATTGTCTAGCCGTTAAATAAGTCCAAATGGCCAGTTCTTGAGTCTATATATAGAGCCCATTGTAAGGGGCTAAGGCACGAAAAAAATGTAGAAACCAAGTTCTCTAAAGATTTCATCCAAACTTTCTTCTAGTTCTTTCTAATTTTTTTAATCCTCTTTCTCCAATTTTTTCATAATTCTACATACTGGGTTGAAGCTTTGTTATCCTTTTCATGGTCGTGCTCGCAGGAAAGGTAACGGTTGTATCTTAGGATGGAGTTCTCGAAACAATTATGTATGAAGATCAGGAATTATTTTATGACAGTGTATTGCACGTCTCCGGTAAACTATTTTTCTAGTTTTGTAAGTTTATATATTGATTTATAATTTTTATTATTGTTAGTTTTTTTGAATCATAGCAGGATTCTCAGTAACATATAGTTTTACAATATGTGTATTCCTTACATAATACAGCACGATTCTTTTTATTATGAAACAATAATCTCACAATTATAAATTTCTTGCGATAAAGCGTAGAGAAAACAATGGGATTACAGCCTTGTCCAAAACTTGCACATGATTTAGACTTAATTTTTGAAGTAGTTTTTCAAATATTAAAATTATAAATTAAATATAAAATAAATTTAAAATATTAAATATAATAAATTTTATTAAATAAAATTTTAAATTATATTAAATATCAAAATTATTATACCCTATGCCACCTGGCATCTAGTTATAAAAGTTCTCCTCGTCTACATCACAGGCACACAAGATGCCCACAACAGCACTACTAGTTCAACACCTCCCTGTTTGTAACGTAAGCACGAAAGCATCTGGCTGGTTGCATGCATAACGTGCCATTATTTTGAAAGTACTTTCATGGAAAGATTCCTTCCGAAAAGTTTCTGTTTCCTTGATATTTTGGGGTTTTTTTTAAAATAATATTTTTTAAATTTTTATTTTCCTGAGTAACAACAGCGATAAAATATTTATCGATTTAGGTATACAGAAATCCCAAAATAAAAAATAAAAAAAATAAAAAAGTAAAATCACAGGTTGATCGCACTATTTCAAAAAAAAATAAAAAAAAAAATTTATTTGAAATCGCATGTGAAACCTGCGATTTCAAGAAAATGAAGGTCCAACACGTGATTTCTCCTCCATTTTTTTTATTTTAAATTTTAATAAAAAATAAAAAATTAATAAAAATTATTAATATAATTAAAATAATAAATAATAATATGATACTATAATTTTTTTAAAATTATTATAACCTGCGATTTCGCAGTCCGGTCGTCGATCTGTCCATCGGTATGATAGCCAGTCCGGCTCCGACCATCGATTCGACAGCCAGTTCGGTTGCTAGGTCGTTGCCAGTCCAATCGCCGGTCTAGTTGCCAGTTCGATCGCCGGTCTAGTTGCCAGTCCGGCTGCTAGGTCGATGCCAGTCCGATCGCTGGTCTAGCTGCCAGTTTGACCACTGGTCTGACAGTCGGTCACCAGTTTGACGGTCGATCCGGCTGTCAGGATCCAGCCACCGGTCCAACCGTCGGTCCGATCGCTGGTTCGGCCATTGGTCCGACCAATCTGACAGTCGGTACCGGTCTGACGATCGATTCGGTCGCCAGGATTCGGCCACCAATTCGATCGCCGGTCCGGCCACCGGTCCGACCGTCGATCCGATCGTCGGTCCTGCCACCGGTCCGATCGCCGGTCCAGCCATCGGTTCGGTCGTTGGTTCTGCCATCCATACGATCACCGATCTAGTCGCCAGGGTCCGACCATCGATCCGACCGCCGGCGACCGGTCTAATCAAACCAGTGGTCGAACCCTAGCGACTAGACCGGTGACCGTATGGGTGGCCGAACCGGTGACCAGACCCTGATGGCCGGACCGGCGGCCGGACCAACGGCCGGACTGGTGGCCAGATCCTGGCAACCGGATTGATCGTCAGACCAGTGATCGATTATCAAACCAGTGGCCGGATTGGCAGCTGGACCGGTGATCAGACTGGCACCGACCTAGCAGCCGAACTAGCAGCCGAACTAGCTGTCGGATCGATGGCCGTAACCGAACTGGCTATCAGACCGGTGGCCGGATCGACGATCGAACTGCGAAATCGCAGGTTATAATAATTTAAAAAATATTATAGTATCATATTATTATTTTTTATTTTTTAATTTATTTTTTAATTTTTTTTTATTTTTTATTTTTTATTAAAACTTTAAAATAAAAAAATGGAGGAGAAATCGTAGGTTGGACCTGCGATTTTAAATAATTATTTATTTATTATTTATTTTTTTTGAAATCGCGGGATCAACTCGCGATTTTACTTTTTTATTTTTTTTATTTTGGGACACCCGTACACCTAAATCGGTAAATATTTTATCGCCGGCATTACTTAGAGAAATAAAAATTTAAAAAATATTATTTTAAAAAAAACCCTTAGCCGCCTTGGCTAGCACCTCAAAACTATAGCCTTCTCCTCGATTGCCTTGGCTTTTCCCTCGGTCGACTAGAGACTAACCTATAGGGTGGTGATTTGACCCTTCTATCAGATCAACTTGATGGTGGCCTCAGCATATCGGTCCTCTAGGAGGGCAACATACTCCTCCTTCTTGAAGACCTCCTTCTCGTGACTTTTGACCTGGAGCTTTAGGTCGTAGATTGTGTCATTGGCCTCCCAAAGGTCAGCCTCCAATCCCCTCACCCATGCTATAGAGGCCGATAACTCATCTTCTAGAGTCTTAGCCTTTGCTGACTTGATATCCATCTTAGCATGGAACACCTCTCTTTGCTAGGCCGACTGCCGGCACTTTTCCTTGATGATGATGGCATCATGAGCAAACTAAAAGGGATAATCAACACAATTGATCAGCCGATCTCTCTCTTTAAAAGTCCTATTCAAAGGGAGGTGAAGATGACTTACCCAGAGCAACTTAGGAAAGTACCCGGTGAGGATTTCATCCATCTAGTGGCTCCTCTCGACCTGGTCATGAGGCAACAAAATTAGACTGAGGAGCCTCTCGGCCAGCCCAGCATCCTGGAAAACAGGTGCGTCAACCGCTACTATTACCAAAGTCTCCACCATCCTGGGTGGCGGAATGCTTGGTGCGAAGGGTCCAACTAACATTGGACTCGAGGGCCGCGCCTCTGCTATTGGAGGGGACGTGAGTGGGGTTGGGAGCCTCTCCTATTCTGTTGGGATGCTCGCTCTAGGGACGGCAGAGTCGACAAGATCTTAGGAAGGGCCGGGCAGACCTCTAGGGTTTCCTCCTTGACTCGGTAGCCCGGTCAGCTTGTGAAGTTGCCACCCCATTCGCCTTTGCCATCGAAGCTTGTATCGCCTCAACCTCCTCTTGACGGGGCTTCTTTGTCGCCTCCTAGTAGGGCTTCCCGACACCCATCCACTTCTAGCTTATTTGTTTGATGTTATCTATAAAAATTTCATGTTTGCATAAGCAAGATGATTCGGTTAGTCACAAATAACTACCAAGGGAATGTTACCATGGTTCTCACCTAAAGAATGCACCAGGTTGATCCCAACATTGAAGAGGTTTTGCTCGAAAAAGAGATCCCACTCATAGGGATCTTGGAGGTGATGAGTTGCTCGTACACCTCCCGGTCAGCAGGCTCCACCATGGTATTTTGGTTTGGAGACCTATCCGGGTCACTCCAAACCCAATTAACCCTCTCAATAGAAGCGAAAAGTATTGGTTCTTCTATCTCTTGATGGAAGTCGGAAGTTTGAAGTGCATGGTTCCCCGTCGAGGCACCACGAACCATCGCCCTCTCTCTGGGGTGGTGCTTCGGGTTGAAGATGGCCCTAAAGAGAGAAAACCGGGCAACTATGCCATGAAAGTGGCAGAGAACAATGAAGGAACAGACAATCCTAAAAGAATTTGGGATATGCTGGGCTAGGACCAATCTATAGTTATCTAGAAAGGAGAGGATAAATGGATGAACAGGAAGGCAAAAACCCGCGAGGAAGAAGTCCTCATACAGGGCCATCTTACCTGGTTCTCCTGAGGTGACTATCGTCCAGACCAGGGACTGAAATTTAGATAGCATCCAGAATCCCATATACCCCTCGGAGGCGAAGGGCATCCGCCCTGGTCATCATCGAGACCGTGCTAAACGAACCTTCTAGGTCCGGGTTCATAGGCACCGGGGGTGGAGGAAGGGCGAGGATGCCAAGGGCACCCATCTAATGGGGCCTCCGCACTATCCTAAAGGGAACGTCCTCCTCGTTATACGAGGGAGGAGGCCTAACCCGAGACAACTCCTCAGTGCCTGGGAGGCAAAGAATGCGCTCTGAGGAATGGTTCTCGCCTTCAGAGGAACTCATAGCTTCCAAGGAAAAAGAAGAAGAAGAGAAAGTCCAAGCAGAAGAAGGGACGCAAAGACTGCGAAGAAAGACACCCTCCTAAGATGACCTAGAGGAAGCGGAGAGAAGAAAAGAAGGGAACTAACATGGAATGAGTAAGGATTCGTGGGGTTAATATGGGTCAAGAGCTTCCCTCCATCTTCTTCCTTCTCTCTATCTCTTTGAAAGTCAATGAAGTAAGGAATCCTCCTAGAGAAGATGAGGGGTCCATTTAAAGGTGCTCCCAATGATCGGATGTGGTCCTCTCTCGATGCCCACTGATGGGATGTGGATGCATTGTGGACTCCCATTTGGGGTGCTCCGTTCTCTTCGGATGACTCCCTGAGTCATGAACCACCATGTTGGGAGGTGAAAGGCATCATTTCAAATGACCCCCTATATGCATGGCGACCCCTATTGCTCGGCAGGAGATCGTGAATCGTCAAAAGCTATGGAGATTAAATGCAAACCCCTGGACCCTCCACGTCAACAGTTTCCTTCCCTCCTATGCCTGAGGGACTCATTTAGCCCGTAGCGATTCGCTAAAGGGAAGCGAAGGCACTGTATGCACCGGTTCGCATGGCCTATAGAAAATTTGGAGGCTGACTACTCCCTTTGCCTCGAGCTGGTGAGACCACGACATGCTTCGAGCTCGAGAGTAGGGGCATCTGATATTATAGCATATCGACACAACTCCGGCAAGGGCATCGCTGACTCTGACAACCTAGACTCTTACGATGGACTCCACCTAGATCGAGAGGGCTCCAGGCCAAGTAGAGCTCCGAGCTGAGTAGAGCTCCAGGCCGATCAAAGCTCCAGGTCGAGTAGAGTTCCAGGTCGAGTAGAGCTTCGGACCGAGCATAGCTCCAGGCCAAGTAGAACTCCAGATCGAGCGGACCTCCAGGCCGAGTGGAGCTCCGAGCCAAGTAAGCTTTGAGCCTAGTAGAGCTCCAAGCTTAGATAAGTCCCCCCTCCTCCCCGACAAGTCATGGCAAACAATGACTCGACAAAAACTGCTAGTCCCAATAGAAAAGATACAAACCATCAAATCCCGACACCATAACGAGAAGATCCTGACAACGGAGATTCTGGGGGGTAGGACATCACCACCTCCATTGAATCCATTATGTTTGTCAAAAATGGATACCCCATCTAGGAAGCACTTTGTTGTTTCGCAAATTTTATCCCATGGCATTCATCTCTTATATAGGTAAGAAAAACCACTGATCAAAGTATGCAAGCTATCACACGCTCTCACACTAATTTTTCAGTCCTACGATCATCGACCATAGCTCTGACTATTACCCAGATCACTATACTAACTGAGTATCAAAGTGTCCCTGTCGATATCCTTGACCTGGATTTTCTTTGCAGGTCTCACTATCCGAAAAGAGCACTAGATAGGAAAAAAGGCCCCTTCCCATGGAGGAACCGACGAGATTTCTAATCTCGTCCGAGCTTCAAACGAGGATAATTTGACACCAACAAAACCAATTCAATATATAAGTCACTTTAATACAGAAGAATGAGTAGAACGAGAAATGAGTAAAATTAGTGATAGACATTCTAAACAAATTTCTAAATGATCACATCTCAACTTTCTCCATATATGTTTTATAGCATGTCAGAAATATGAACCTTCGGATTTTGGAATCAATATAGAACATCAATCCCAACAAATTTTAGCACTTAAAGATAGTAAATTAATTGAAATCACACAGAACCAAAGTTTAAAACATCAGAAATTCCAAATTAAAGACACAAACCAAGCAAGTCAAAGTGCAGTGAACAAACCAAAAAAAACATCCAACAACGCTGATCACTATAAAGTTGACAGCCT
The DNA here is from genome assembly GCA_021397845.1 of Areca catechu. Taxonomy (NCBI): domain Eukaryota; kingdom Viridiplantae; phylum Streptophyta; class Magnoliopsida; order Arecales; family Arecaceae; genus Areca; species Areca catechu. The sequence continues at coordinate 9,685,168 of CM038040.1, read as the reverse complement.
TTGGTGTTCCAAGACAAAGTGACCGGCAGGGCTCCACCAATGATGCCAAGTAACAACAAACCAAAAAAACTTGACACGCTCTTGGTCTTTTGCAAGACCCAGTGATCAACGGCCTCCACTAATGATGACATTAATGGACAGCATATGCATGCGCACCCTAATCACATGCCGCCAGCATGCACAAAGAGAAAAAGAAGCATAGATGCTACTTGGCCACAATACATGCCTGGCTGCTCAGATCAATAAGAAACAAAATGGTTAACTTTTGAGCACTTAGAAGCACTTGAAATTGTTGTTAAATTATACACAATGCACCAAATGTCAAACACCAATCTAAACACTACTTAAGCATTTAACCACATTCTAATTTAACCTCCAAGTTCACAATTAGAATTAAAAAGCAGACATCTAAGACATACATGGCCACTAACAGTAACAAATTTCTATATATATAGAAGTTAGCATGGTCATTCCTTCGAAGACTTGTTGATTAGAGACTTGTGAATATGGGGAATGACACCACCCCCTGCAATGGTGCCCTTGATGAGGGTATCAAGCTCCTCATCTCCCGGATGGCAAGTTGAAGGTGGCGTGGGGTGATCCTCTTCACCTTAAGATCCTTGCTAGCATTCCCAGCAAGCTCCAACACCTCCGCTGTCAGATACTCCAGTATTGCTGCTGAGTACACAGCTGCAGTGGCTCCCACACGACCATTTGCTGCGATCCTTGACTTCAACTGACGGTGAATCCGGCCAACCGGGAACTGCATAAATAGCAACAAAAACATTGGTGAAACACAAAAATGTGTTCAGTTTTAGCTGTCAGTAAATCAAGCCTACCAGGAACAATAAAAGCTACACGCTCCCCGCTCCCCCCCTATTGCAATATCAACGACGAAGATTATGCAGTAAAAATAATTTCTTTTTCTTTTTCTCCCTTGTATAAAGTTCTGAAGAGCATCAAGTTTCACACCACAAAGTCCAACCCTACTCACATGGGGTCCAGGTTATGATAAAATTATAACACGAACCTGCATTTAAAGCAAGAACAGAGTGCAACCTCGACAGAGATTGCCTCGAATGCCCATTCACCATATTTTTTATAAAGGAAATTATGCAACAAGGACAGAACAATGAAAAACTGGAGTAAATCTTCTGCAAATACACTGTGAGACATACAAAGACAATTTTTTAAACTATTGTCTGTAAATTTGTAAAAGCACAGAAATGCAACCTTCAAAATCTAAAAAATATGCCTCTGTCTAGATATTCCCCTTACATCTGGACAATAATTACCAATTCAGCTGAAGATTCTATGAATCAAATTATCAAACACAGAAATAATACATTTCAGGTCTGTATCGCTTCACAACCTAGATTTTAACCTCAAGATGCAGCTCAGATCTGACCCAATGGTTCAACCAAGTTCAAGCTATGCCAGTTGACAAGCCTTCCGCACACCCCAGACCTAGCCCATGCTGCTAAGCCTTGTGCCAATGGACAAGTGAGACTCTTTTTATTTTGCCAGCCTAAAATAAGCTCTATGACAACTAGTAAGAACTACAAAGAGCATGTGAAAACTAACATGATGATCCTATAATTGAATCATATGTCTTGTGTTTTAATTGACTCTTCATTAACAAAGTAGGCATGGTGCTTGATTTGCCTACTGTTGTCGCTGCTCCTGTCCTGGCGCTCGAGGTGATTGGAGAGGTGGTACTTGCTGCTATACCTACAAAAAGCTCTGGCCAGAGGCAAGTTCGGCAAGGACCCTCCAATGCTTAAATCAAGTGGCAGGCAATAGAAAGAAGAAAGGAGCAGAGTATGGAAAGATGTTACGTAGTGTAAAAAAAAGCACCGTGGAGGTTCTGAGAAAACCACCTTTTATAGACCAAAGGCAAGGACATTTACGGGAGAAAAAAATTTTCGGTGAGCCTAGCAAGAGGTGATAGGTCTGAAGATTCCATCCTATTAGATGTCAGAGGATCATCTCATCCATCCAGAATGTCTCATTTCCATTAATTGAGATTTCATCTCGTGCATTGCCAGCCGCACTTCTTAATGGCAGCGTAGACTATTATCCAGAATGGACCACGTTCTCCTTAATTGAGAGGGTTTTTCAAAGATTACGAGATATGGCCACTTGATCATACCACTGAGTGCATGAAATGAGCATCAATTAATTCCTTCCAAGGCTATCTTGAGAGGGCTGCCAAAGAGCTCTATCCGGCCCTTGGATACAAGAATCCAAGGTTGGCCAAGTCCCCTTACCAAGGCCAAGGGTCCCAAGGCGCTCTCTTGGCCTATCCAAAAGGTGTTGAAACTTGATTGCGAAAGGGTGAGGCGAACCCTCGCCGAGGCCGATGGTCAGCCAGGGCCGATGGGGACCCGACAGTGCAGTTATGCTCCATCCGAGAGATGGTGGACAACCGTCAGAGATGGGATCCTGCCCACAAACCCTTGAGATGCCAAGGATAGGGGGCTAGCCCCCACATCACCTACCATTGGTTAGCTAGGGAGTATTTGCTAATGCTATGTCAGCCTACGTCAGGCATGCTGCCCACTTTGGCCCAGCAATTGGTCCAGTTGGTTATGCACCTTAATTAAGCTTGGGATAAATCTATACTTCTTTGGTCCATGACCTTAGAAAAGTACCCCAGCATTTCTTTGGCCTACAAATCGGTATGCACAATAATAGCTCTACAGCACCTGCTAATGTGTCTCAACAGAAAACATAACAGATAAATCAAATGTCCAGAACCAAATTCAACACAAGAATTTTAAAATAAACGGGAGAAGCAATAGCACCATTCATCATCACCAAGAAAATTCATTTGAGCCAATAGCATTACAACCTGTTGACGCTGAATCTCCGCCGACCGGATGGAGTGGTTCTTCCGTTGAATTGCCGTCGACCGGAAGCTGTAAACAGATCCCTGAACGGAGATTTTCCGGCGGGGGACACTCCGATGCCAAAGTCAGAAAAAACTCAGGCAGCAGCAGAATGGAAAGTTTTTGGAAGCAGAGAGGGAAAGGAGAAATTTGAATTGCGGGAATGAACCAAAACCTACCTAGAGTATCTCCTCTTACCAGTATTTATAGGCTCCAACGTAACTACTTATGGTTATGAAAGCTGGCAAATGTAACCACCTCATAACTGTAAGTAGTGGCGGTCGAAAAATCAGTTATTTCGGAGCTTATCTGATCTGAGGATTTCGACCATGTGGATGATTGCAATAACGCGAACAGGGTTGGCCATTCCAAGATTGAAAAGACCCACATGCTTAATAAGCCTCTCTTTTTTAGAGCAGATCCGAAGTGAACTCAACATTTTCTTTAGTAACGCTCTTAAAGGAAATGTTAACTACACACTTCAGAGAAATCTTTTCGGAAATAACGAAAGTAACACTTACAATCCAGAAAATGAGATAATATGCTCTTCGGATTAATGTGACAGCATGAAGCCGAAGACATAAGGTCAATAAACTTATTTCCCAGATCAAGATAAAGATACGAAGCCATAGATGTAAAAGGTCTTCGGATAATGATACGAAGCCGAAGACAAGGCTAATATACTTATCTCCTGGATCAAGATAAAGATACGAAGCCATAGATGCAAAAGGTCTTCGGACTAGGATAATGATATGAAGCCGAAGACAAGGCTAACATACTTATCTCCTGGATCAAGATAAAGATACAAAGCCATAGGTGCAAAAGGTCTTCAGACTAGGATAATGATACGAAGCCGAAGACGATGAATATCCTTTTTATCAAGCCCAGTAGACATTTTCCTTTAAATGCTGATTTGACCAATAAACCGAAAATTGAAAGTGGTTCAAATAATAACCCAATAATTAATTGAAATAAAAACGAGATATCATAACAGCTGCCCCCCACTCCCAAGTTCGAAATGATTTAATTTTGAAGAATGGGAGTATTTAATTTTGTCTTCTAGTGATAACTGACAGATAATAATGGCGCCGAACCTTGACATGTCCTTCGCCATAACTGCCTGACGGTGCGAAAAACCATGGTGAAGACGCGTCATCTTGTCATTGGCTGTTTCAAAAGGAACGCCTCGAATTTGAAAAAATTATGAGAAATCTTTGAAAACGGGACTTTTATTCAATCGAGATTGGACACGTGGCAATCATCCGGAGACTAATCACGGTTGAGATGTTATCACAGCAAATGGCGGTATTTCACGCGGATTGCGATCATTACTTCATTTAATGGATCTTTTAGAGGACCGTACCCACGATCGAAACCGCCGATACGACGCATAATCGAAAAGATCTTCGAATCACCTCGAAATCCCACAATCTCCACCTATAAAAGGGGGAAGAACTTCTCAAGAAGAATTTTCCCTGCTTCCGCGTCTCTTCTTCCCATTCTACACCACAGCCTGCCATTTCCGTTTTTCCAAAGGTTAGAAGTCTTTCTTCCCCTTTTTCTTTTGTTTTTTTTTATGATGTTAGGGTCCAGTAGAAATCCTTCTATTAGCAAGGGTTCACCGGAAGATGAAACCAGTAGGGAACCATTAGGAGGCGAAACCGGTAGGAGTTTGCCGGGAGCTGAAACTAGTAGGGGAAGAAGTTCTGGTAGAAAGAGAAGCCCGGAAAGATCGCCTGACTCTGTCGCCAATTCTTTTTCTCTTGCCAAAATAGAGGTTAAGCGACGTTTTCACATTCCACGAACCTTTAAAACTATTCTTCCAAAACCCGAAGAAAGAGTAGATAAACCTCTCATGCAATCCATTGCTATATACGAAGACCACTTCAAGGCTGGTCTTCGGCTTCCACTTCACCCATTCTTCACAAAATATTTAATCTTTACCAAATAGTTCCAGCTCAGCTAACCCCCAATAGCTTTAGGAACATTTGTGGATTTCTGGTACTTTGCAAACTTAGGAATGTAGAGCCGAAGACATCCTTGTTCACCTCTCTATTTATGCTGAAAAGAGATTTCCACAGCAAAGGGTGGTGGGTCATAGGTCCTCGGCCAGGCCGAAGACTAATAAAAGGAACCTCCAGTGCAATACATGGGTGGAAGCCTTGTTTTTTTTTTGTATATTACACCCATTGGGGATTCAACACTGACCGGAAAGCTCCGCGTTTGGATTCAAACGCCGGAAAAAGAGTTCTGAAAGCCGATCTCAAAGACTTTGAGACTCTATCGGAGCCGGAGATCCTCTCATTTAAAGAATTGCTGAAGAAAGAAAACCTTCTTCGAGCTCATATCAGCGAAGTCCCAACATTAGGTATAGAAATAATGGTCTTCAGATTTTCATTCTCTCCATCCTTTTTCTTTTTCTTTTTTTCTCATATGGTGAAATCTTTTGATTGCAGGTGAAAGAATGAAACCTCAACTTGAGAAAGTTCGACAGGCTTCCAGAAAGAGGGTTGTGGCTGTTCCAACGACATCCAAAGTCCGAAAGAAAAGAAGGGCCGAAGAGGGCTCGAGCACTCCTCCGATGAGGCCCACTTTGGATGAAGAGATACCATCTATTTCACCAAATCCACCTGAACCTGCTAGGAGTCCATCTCCGAGGAGTCCTCGTCCGATGCCCTCTCCAAATCAACGCGATTTGTCATTTGATAGGGAATCTCTAATTGTACCTCCGAAGGAGAAAGAAAGGAAAGATCAAAGTCCCGATCCGAGAGCGATCCTAGGTGGAATGCCTCTTCGGAAGGAGGATGTAATGTAGACTTCACCGTTTTTTCGAATAGAGAGGGCTTAGAGAACCCTGACCTGGCTAGAGAGCTGAGAAACGCACACTTCTTCCGAAAGACTGGGACAAAACTAAGTCCCGATGTATTGAAGAAGTCTCTGACTCAGTATTCTCATCAGCACTGAAGGTAAATATCTGATTGTATTTTCAAAGTATAAATTTGTCGTTGCTAACTCTTCAATCTATTAATATAGATGATGCATGACATTACTGTCATGGAGAAAAGCATCTTCGACTTTAGAGACAACTATAAAAAGATGAAGGACAAAATGAAAACAGCTGAAATTGAGAAGGCAGTAGCCGAAGAGCAGAGGAAGGCTATGGAGGAAAAGCTTGCCCAAAGCGATGCCTTAGTTCAGAGCTTGAAAGGAGATATAGAGAATATTCAATTGAAGAACTTTGAACAGGAGACGAGACTTAAAAAGAGAAAGAACAAAGCTCGGTCTTTGGAAGCTTTACTCAAAGAAGCTCATCAGAAATCCGAAGAGGCTACCAAAAAAACCGAAGAAGCCGCTGAAGAGATTCGATCTTTGAAAGATCAGCTGAAGAGGACGGTAGAGGACTATAAAGCGTCTTCGGCTTTTGAAAATGAGATGGTAGAAGCAGGAACCCACAGCTATAAAGGAGGCTTTAATGATGGGGTGAAGGAAGTGCAAAGCCTTTACCCAGATTTGGATATTTCGGGGATTCAACTGTTCGATCCTAAAAGTCCAAATGAGCCTGAATCACAAAAGGGTCCCGAAGCTCCATCGATAGCTGAAGAAATGGCCAATCCAATTGAACCTACTCCAACCGAAGACACTCCAGCAATGGAGAACTTGTAACTTTTCCTCTCCTCTTTTTGAAAAAGTGTAAAAAATCTTATCAATGAAAATTCTTTCCAATGAGAAGTTTCCTATGAATGCGTACGTGAATAGATGAGAATTTTCCCAAGTGTAGGATCTTCGGATAATTAAGAACTCCTAAAATATAAAATGATACTAAATCTTCAAACTTAGAATAATAATCTTTTTAAGAAACAGAATTTTCAAATTTGATCCAAGATTATATTGAATACCAATAGTAAAATAAGAATGAAATTTTTAAGACACCAAGTCTTCAAAATATACTAAGTCTTTGGACTTAGATAATTCCGTGAAATTGAGATGAAAGAATATCATGTCTTTAGACAGGAAAATATACTAAGTCTTCGGACTTAGGAATAATTTCTTATAATTGCAAGGAATACCAAATCTCTAAACAAGAACCAAGTCTTCGGATTGTAAAATCTACTAAGTCTTCGGACTTAGGAATAATTTCATATAATTAAGATGAGAAAAATTGTCATCTTTAAATGAGAATACCAAGTCTTCGGGCTTGATAACACACTAAGTCTTCGAACTTGGGATAATTCCATAGAATTGAGATAAGAGAATACCAAGTCTCCGGATAAGGAAGCCAAGTCTTCGGGCTTGAGAATATGCTAAGTCTTCGAACTTAGGATAAAATAGACCATGTGGATCATCTGCCTCTTTGATTTGAATGACAGGTTGATTAATTTATGACACTTTTGCGGGATAAATCGCTTAGATCACATTTGTGCCTTTTGATCAAGGATTAAGATAGGCTGATTGGACCTACCTCGACATTTCATAGAGTAGATCACGAAAATTGTCTTCATGCCTTTTTATGTTGAAATTAAAACAGGCTAATCATGCCCACCTCAGCACTTCGTGAGGTAGATCACGGAGATCATCCTCATGCCTTTTTGATTAAGATGGACTGGTTAAGCCCAACTCGGCAATTCGTAGGGTAGATCACAGAGGTCATCCCTATGCCTTTAAGAAAAGAAAATTAAGATAGGCTAGTTAAGCTTACCTTGGCATTTCGTACGGTAGATTACGGAGATCATCCTCATACTTTTAGAAATAGACAGAATAATTAAGTCTATCTTGATAACCTTGAATAAAATCTTTATTGATAATACTTGCGAAGGTTTTGTACATTCCAAGGTCGAGGTAGTAAAACACCCGCTAAGGTTTCCAACCGGTAAGTTCTAGGTCGAATAACCTCTTTGATTCGGTATGATCTTTCCCATGTAGGAGAGAGTTTACCCTATTCGGTTGGTTTGGATACTTCAGACTTTCGCATAACTAAATCTTCAGGACGAAAGGTCCGTTCTTTTACACGAGAGTTGTAGTATCTTGCCATTTTTTGCTGATACATAGCCATTTTCAATTGTGCCTGAAGTCGTGTGCCTTGTAGTAAATCCAGGTCAACTCTTCGGCGTTCAGAGTTTTCGGGCTCTTCGTAGTGATCAATCCATAGAGATTACAAAGAGACCTCTATAGGAAGGACTGCTTCGGTTCAATAAGATGAAATGGAGATTCACCCGTAGCTATTCTAGGAGTAGTTCGATATACCCAAAGAACTGAGTTTAACTCATCGGTCCATAACCCTTTAGCATCATTTAATCTGGTTTTAAGACCATGAAGAATAGTCCTGTTTGTCACTTCAGCTTCTCCATTATATTGAGGATATGCCACTGAAGTTTGTGAAGAATGTGATACTGGGCGCAGAAGTCCTTGAATTTCGGGTCATCAAACTGTCTTCCGTTGTCAGTTATTATAGAATAAAGAATTCCGAAGCGGAAAATGATGAAGTTTCTAACGAAATTTTCAACTTTTGCTTCAGTAATATGTGCTAATGCTTCGGCTTCGACCCATTTTATAAAGTAATCAATAGCAACTATAAAAAATTTTCACTGCCCAGAAGCTGGAGGAAATGGACCAAGAATGTCCATACCCTATTGTGCAAAAGGCCAGGGCGCTGTTAACGGAGTTAACTGATTTGCAGGTCACCTTTGTATATTGGCGTATCTTTGACAATGATCACATCTTCGGACAAATTCTGCAGAATCCTTCTGAATGGTTGGCCAATAATAACCTTGATGGATTATTTTATATGCCAAGGATCTGCCCCCTAGATGATCTCCACATATCCCTTCATGCACTTCCCTGAGTACATAATCTGCATCGAATGGACCCAAACATTTCAGTAAAGGCTATGTGAAAGAACTCTTATATAATGTTTCATCCAAGATCATATATTGAGAGGCCATCCAGCGAAGTCGTTTAGCTTCGAGCTTGTCTTCAGGCAAGGTTCCCTCTTTTAGGAACTTGAGAATAGGATCCATCCATGAAGGTTCATGCTCAACCTGACATACATCAACTATGGGTTCTGATATGCTGAGGTCTTCAAGATATGCCACATATGTCCTTCCAAGAGAATCGGGTGCCGTGGTTGCAAGTCTTGAAAGAGCATCTGTCCGAGAATTTTCTATCCTTGGTACATGAATAATCTCAAAGTGCTCTAGACTAGATGTCATACTTCGGACTTTCCCCAAGTATTGGATTATACTTGGATTCCGGGCTTCAAAATCACCTTTTACTTGATTCACTACTAACTGTGAATCGGAAAAAAACTTTGAGCCTTTTAATATCTAGTTTTTGGGAGATTCTAAGTCCAGCAAGGAGTGCTTTATACTCTGCCTGATTATTAGAAGCTTAAAAAGAAAATCGAAGAGCATATTCAATAACTTGCCCATTCAGATAAGCCAGAATTAAACCTGCACCGCAACCGTTGGTGTTCCAAGCACCATCGACATGTAGCATCCAAATAAACTCCGGATTATCTTCGTTACCATCTTCGGCGGCTCTTGACTAGTCCTCTTCAGATTCCTATGTGCATTCGGCTATAAAATCAGTCAAAATCTGTGCTTTCATTGCCGACCTAGGCTGATACTCAATATCAAACTCCCCTAATTTAACAGCCCACTTAGCTATCCTTCCTGAGGTGTCAGGACAACAAAGTATGGCTTTTAAAGGTTGATCTGCCAGAACCACAATAGAATGGGCTTGGAAATAAGGCCGAAGACGCTTTGCTGCAACCACTAGAGAAAAGATAATCTTTTATACTCTGGGGTATTGGACTTCAGCTTCATGCAACACTTTACTAGTATAGTAGATCAGCTTCTGTGAATGATTGGCATCTCTTCGTACCAGAACCGAACTAACTGCTTAATCGGTGGCTGATAGATATAAGTAAAGTGTTTCTCCTTCACAGGGCTTAGAGAGTAATGGGGGATTTTTCAAGTATTCCTTCAGTTTGTCAAAGGCAATTCTGCAATCTTTTGTCCATTCAAAATTTTGTCTGGCGGAGAACCTTAAAAAATGGCAAACATCTTTCTGCAGAACGGGAGATAAATCGGCTCAAAGAAGCAATTCTCCACGTTAACCTTTGTACCTCCTTGCAAGTAGGATGCCTCATTATCCGAAGTGCTTGGATTTTTTCTGGATCAACTTCAATTCCTCGCTTGGTGGCCAAGTATCCTAGAAATTTTTCAAAAGTTACACCGAAGACACATTTGATAGGATTCAACCTCATTCGATGATGTCTAAGAGCATCAAAAGACTTCTTTAGATCTGTAATATGATCAGACTTATGAAGACTTTTCGCAATCATATCGTCAACATAAGCTTCTATATTTCTTCCAATCTGATTTTTAAAGACTTTGTTGATGAGCCTTTGAAAAGTTGCCCCAGCATTCTTCAAACCAAATGGCATCACTTTATAACAATAAAGCCCTTTCTCTGTAACAAAAGCAGTCTTCTCTTCATCTTCAGGATCCATTCAGATCTGGTCATAGCCTGAGAAGGCATCCATAAAACTTAATAACTGATGACCAGCCGTAGCATCAACTAGTTGATCGATTTTTGGCAAAGAAAAGCTATCCTTCGGACATGCCTTGTTGAGGTCCATATAATCTATGCAAATCCTTCACTTGCCATTTGATTTTTTCACCATGACCACATTCGCCAGCCAATCCGGATATTGGACCTCTCTTATGAAGTTGGCTTCAAGTAATTTATTAACTACTTTATCAATAGCTTTCTGCCTTTCTGGAGCAAAATTTCTCTTCTTCTGCCGCACAGGCTTATAGTTGGGAGAGATTTCTAGACGATGTATGATCACATCGGATGAAATTCCAGGCATGTCCGAAGCTGTCCAAGCAAAAAGATCAGCATTATCTCGAAGAAAAGATATTAATTTTACCTTTGATTTTCATCAAGCAGGCTGCCAATTTGTAAAAACTTGTTTGGATCATCTTCGGGTAATGGCACAAAAAGTGTTTTCTCCACTGGTGCTCCAGAGTCTTCAAATTTGTCTCTTAGATCCAACTAATCAAGTGCTAAAGACTTGGATGCTTGTTTATTTTGAATCATCAGATACTGGTGGGCAATCCTTTGATCTCCCCTTACTTCTCCAATGCCTGTCCTGGTAGAAAACCGAACCAACAGGTGGTACGTTGAGACTATGGTTCTAAACTTATTCAATGCTGGATGCCCCAAGATTGCATTATAAGCTGAAGACGTTCTAGCCACAATAAAATTGATAGGAAGAGTCCTTTGGAATGGTTCGGACCCAAAAGTTACGGGCAAGACCGTTTCATCTTCAACCCCAACTTTATTTTCATCAAAACCAGTTATAGAAATGAGAGATCTTCGCAATTCACGTCCAGATAATCCCATCCGAAGAAAAGCATCATAAAGCAACACATCAACTGAGCTTCCATTATCAATTAAAATTCTTTTTACATCAAACTTAGCAATAACAGCCGAGACCACTACAGGGTTATCATGTGGAAGTTGTATTCCTTGAACATCTTCATCGAAAAAAGAAATATAATTTTTTCCCTTGAACCTCTTCGGGACATTTTCTTCAGCTTCAATGTCGCATGCTGATGACCGATGAAGCATACCAACATTCCCGTCAGTTGGTTTTTGGTGAGACAGATCGGCTTCATCGGATATCCTTGAAAGGGCAGTTGCTTTGGCTTGAGATTCCGGATGGTTGACGTACTTTCCCATATATCCTCTTTTTATCAGATCCTCAATAGCATTCCAAAGTTGGAAACACTCTTCGGTGTTGTGGCCATAATCCCGATGGAATTGGCAATATTTGCTCTTATCCCTTACTTTTGTAGATGTCTTCAGGGGACGCGGCCTTTGAAAATATTTTTTTTTCAATTTCCAGCAGAATCTTCTCCCTAGGCAAGTTGAGGGGTGTGTAGGCATCGAACCGATTGTTCTGCTGTTTGGATCTGGGGCTGCGCCTGGAGACCGAAGCATTGTTAGAAGATGTTGGCATGTTCGGTCCTCTGGCACTCTTCTTCTTGGAAGGGAACCTCCCTTCCGCTAGTCTTTGGCTTGCCGCTTGCTCCTCAGCGGCTGCATACTTTTGAGCCCTTGCTAGCAGTTCAGCATAGCTCACCGGGAATCTTGTCCAGGAAAAAAGTGAACCTGGACGACTTCAATCCTTTTTTCAAAGAAGACATGGCCACATGCTCATTTAGGTTTGGGATTTCCAAAATGGCCGAATTGAAGCGGTGGACAAATTCCTTCAAACTTTCTCCTTCTTGTTGTTGGAGAAGAAACAAATTGTCAGTGTTACGTGGCATCTTCTAGCACGTCCTGAAGTACGAAACAAATTGCCGCTCTAACTCAGCGAAAGAATGAATTGTCTTTGGGGATAAGCTCGAATACCATATTCAAGCAGATCTCTTCAGAGTAGCAGGAAAACAAGACAATAAAGAACATCAGTTGCTCCTTGCACCATCATATGAGCCTTATAGCTTCCTAGATGGTTGAGAGGATCGGAAATCCCATCAAAAGCTTCTAACTGTGGGATCTTGAAGTGCCTGGGGATGACTTTATCCATAATATGATCAAAAAAAAAGGGACTGAGAGTTGAAGGTGATGACCTCATCGTTCCTTCTCATATCTAAAATTATTGCTATCTATGCTTGCATAGATTTGAGTTTTTCTTCGAATTCATAATTGATCTCTCTCTGCCTGGCCCTTTCTGGTACAGCACTTCTAAAAGAAACAGAGGAAGATCGCCGGACCCTCTTCTTTCCACCATGATCCCCTGCTCGTCGATCTGGTGGAGAGGCATAGCAGTCACGAGATGACTAGATTTGTGAGAAACTAGGGGTGACCTCTTGATGCCGATCTTTTTCTCTACTAGGTTGATGACTGGACTGTGGAGCCGGTGGTGGATGCTGCCCTTGAGCAGCAGCTTCTTGCAGGTTTGTACCAGTGCTGTCAAAGCTTCCACCCTGTTTAACAGGATTTCGATTGTTGTTGCCCCACCATTATCATGGGAGGCTGCAACCCTTGATCTGCTGGAAGATCACTCATCGGAGGTCCGTTCGCTGGAGGAGCATGTTGCTCCTGGCTTGTAGATGCATTATTAGCTTTCCCTTTCATCATTTTGCTTTGCAAACTCTCTTTCAAAGCAGAGAAAACAGAGCTCCTTCCCCTGCCTGGTACGCCAATCTATTAACACTGAATCTCCTCCGATTGGATGGAGTGGTTCTTCTGCTGAATTGCCGTCGACCGAAACCTGCAAAACAAATCCCTAACCGAAGATTTTCCGGCGGAGAATACTTCGATGGCAAAGTCAAAAAAAACTCAGGCAGCAGCAGAATGGAGAGCTTTTGGAAACAGAGAGGAAAAGGAGAAATTTGAATTACGGGAATGAACCAAAACCTACATCAAGTGTTCTCTCTTACCAGTATTTATAGGTTCCAACGTAATTACTTATGGTTATGACAACCCAACAGCTATGCATTAATTTTGTATATTAATGTAGGCATGTTGATTTTTAATAAGCCTAAGAATCCAAAAGTTAACCCCCCAATGATCACAAATATAATAACTAAAATAGATTAAATAAAACATAATAATGCACAAGAGTAACTATTTGTGTAGTAATATAATCCAACATGCCGACCTCGACCTAAAAAGGCAAAGACGCATCTTGATCAAACACAACAATCCAACACAAGACGAAGCATACTACGGAGCAAAGAACGACCTTGAGGGGTAAACGCGTCAGATCTGACCCAACTCACTGCCCAGAGAGCTCAAAGAAATCAAATCCAACAGCATCTCAGGAAACAAGATTTACCTGCAAACCAGCTCGCGAGGACCGGGAGACGGGCTTTTTCTTGTCTTTGTCTTTGTTAGCCGCCGTCGTCTTTGCCGCCAGAAGACCCTTTCCTCCTTTGCCCGCCATCTCTCTCTTCCTGAAACCGAAGCAATAAAAGAGCGCTTTCAACGCAAAGACAAGCGCTAAAACCCTAAATCTCTTCAAGAAAACCCTGGATCTAGCCCAAAGAAGAACCGGAGAACCCCAATAAACAAGATTAGGAATCAAATCTTCGTAACCATAATGGAAACAAGAAGAATCAATAGGATTCGAATGTGGAAGAATGAAGAAAGAAGGGGGAAATACCGTTTTTTAGCTTTCCTTCTTCGTTCCTCGAGAGCGTCGAATGGTACGGCAGATGGGGAGAGCGAGACGTGCGATCGGGAATATAAAAAAAAAGGAAAGGAGTTTTCGGAAAGAAGGGCGGGATTTTTTTTTTTTCTTTAGATTATTCCATGAAAGGATGGTAATCCAAATTAATATCTTTCAAGAAATCTTAATTATCAAATCATCCTCTTTAAGTTATATTAATATTATATTATATTATATTAATATATTATATTATATTATAAATATAAAATAAAAATATATTATCTTATATTATATATTATAGTATGTAAATTTAATATATTATTTAATATATTTATGATAATATTATTTTATAATTTTTTTTATAATAAAAGAATATTATATTATAGTATATTATAATATATAAATTTAATATATTAAAGAAATATATTAAATATATCATCTATTTAATGTATATTTTTTATATTAAATTTATTTAATATAAAAATATTTTTTTTATATAAAAATATAAAATATAGTTTTTTTAATATTTTTAATATAATATATATATTATAAATTTATAAAATATAAAATATACCATTGGTAAGTGGTGCAGTTGGTTGTGAGAAAAGTCTTACAACCAACTGGCATGGTTCGAGTCTTGGTTTAGACATATTTCGACGAGAAAGTTCGAGGATAAAATAAAAAATAAAAAAATAGTCCAAAAAAATAGAAGAATTAATAAAATAATCATGGGGTTCGAATATTCGAGTCTTGGTTTAGACATATTTCGACGAGAAAGTTCGAGGATAAAATAAAAAATAAAAAAATAGTCCAAAAAAAGAGAAAAATTAATAAAATAATCATGGGGTTCGAGTATTAGTTTAGACATATTTCGACGAGTTGGTGTAAACCATATTTCGACGAGAAAGTCCGAGGGTAAAAAAAAAATAAAAAATAAAAAAAATAATAATAAAATAACCCTGGGGTTCGAGTATTGGTTTAGACATATTTTGACGAGTTGGTGTAAACCATATTTCGACGAGAAAGTCCGAGGGTAAAATAAAAAATAAAAAAAATAGTCCAAAAAAGAGAAAAATTAATAAAATAATCCTGGGGTTCGAGTATTGGTTCAGACATATTTCGACGTCCGAGGGTAAAATAAAAATAAAAAATAGTCCAAAAAAAGAGAAAATTAATAAAATAATCCTGGGGTTCGAGTATTGGTTTAGACATATTTCGACGAGAAAGTCCGAGGGTAAAATAAAAAATAAAAAAAATAGTCCAAAAAAAGAGAAAAATTAATAAAATAACCCTGGGGTTCGAGTATTGGTTCAGACATATTTCGACGAGTTGGTGGTTCGAGTCTTGGTTTAGACATATTTCGACGAGAAAGTCCGGGAATAAAATAAAAAATATAAAAATAGTCCAAAATAAAATCAAAAAAAGAAAAAAAAATTAATAAAAATACCCTGGAGCCCCTGTTGATTGGTGGTAGCAATATGACGAGAAAGTCTGGGGGTAAAATAAAAATAAAAAATAGTCCAAAAAAAAGAGAAAAATTAATAAAATAATCCTGGGGTTCGAGTCTTGGTTTAGACATATTTCGACGAATTAGTGGTTCGAGTCTTGGTTTATACATATTTCGACGAGAAAGTCCGGAGGTAAAATAAAAAATAAAAAAATAGTCCAAAAATAAAATCAAAAAAGAAAAAAATTAATAAAATAATCCTGGAGCCCCTTTCGATTGGTGGTAGTGAAAAAGTTAGGGATTTATTCCCTGTTGGTTGGTGGTCACCTTTGGGTGGGGAACGGCTGCGGAAAAATTAATATGCACCGTGTATCGAACATTCTCTGGTTGGGGGTGGCCACGCCCGGGATCTAATTCCTCTCCCCCCTTTTTCTTTATCATATATATATATATATATATATAATATTTTAAATAAAATATAGATTTGATTTAGGAATATTTTGGAAATTTGATTTTACATTTTATAACATTACCTGAATATATCAAATACAAAAATTCACGTTACCTACAATCAACATTGCTGGCAATTTACATTACTGGTAATTCACATTACCTTTCAAAATTGCCTAGCAATGCACTTAAATGCAACCTTATTTGAATAGCTCTCATCAAGAAAAAGAAAAGGAAAAAGAAGATAGACATTTTAAAATTTCAAAAGAATGGTGTTCCCCTTTCTTTCCCTCCTAATCCCTTCAAATTAAAAAAACTAGAAAAATAATTTATTGGAAAGAAAAAGAAGGAAAAGGAGTATCTTTTCTTTTTCTTATGCTTTCTAAAAGTTAATATCCAAACAAGAAAAGAAAATCCCTTCCTCTCCTAACCCTCTATTTCTCTCAATCCAAATAGGCCCTCAGGATACAAATGGATTGACCGAATGGAATCGTTGGTTGTCCCCCCACTCCTTTTTCTTATAAAGAAAAATAGAATCGAGTCATGAATAATCCAATTCAATTTAATTTCTTAATCATATTTTAATATTAAATTCAAATCAAATCTAATAAAGGACTGGATCAGATTAGACCAAATATATGATCAAAATTTTTGATCAAATTAATCATTCAGATCATGTTAGGTCCATATATAATTCAATCCCAATCCAAAAATTTGGATCTAAATTGGATCGTAGTTGTTGCCGCCAAGATCGCCATGGCCCGTAGCTGCTACCGGCGCCGGAGTGCGAGCGCCCTTCGCCGCCTGGCGGTCCTCTGCTCTTGGACCTGCGAAATAGGGGATAGTGATCCGGGTCGGGATTTCCGGCGGGGGCACTCCGACGGTCAAGTCAGTAACGATCCAAGAGAACAGATCCTCCTGGTCATGCCCCTCTTGATGGACTCCGCACTAGGAGGAGTAAAAGATGTGTGTGAAGGCGAAAACGTAGCAGGGGAAGAATGATAGCGGGGACAGAGGGGTTCCCTGTTCCTCCACCTCTCCTTGTTTCCCTCGTTTTCCTTCAACTGTGGTGGTGGTGGTGGCGCTTCGCCCTCTTGGTCGAGCTTGCGCTTGTGTTGTTGGTAGATTGTTGTTGTTACCTTCCCCCTTTCGGGGGTGCCGATCGTTCTTTGTAGTTGAAGAATGGCCGTTAGGCGCTTGCCTCAGGATCTTCGCTGGGCTGGCAGGCGCATGTGGCAGGATTCCGTGCCGTGGACGGGATGTCTTTCCTGATATATGGTATGGGAAGCTTCCATTCGCTCTGACATCCTCTCCGGTCGCCCCATTCTGGGAAGCTTGGCAGAGCCTCGATTCGGGGGTCGCCGTCCTAGGGATTCATGCTTTCTGGCTAGCCCATCTCCCTGAAGTACGGGCGGACATGTAGTTATGGCGGTATAGGGGGAGCCGTTTTGCAGTCCTCGGGTGGCTCGCCGGTGTCCCAGGATGGCAGGGCTTGCTCCGGCCTGGACACTCCGAGCTCGTGTGGTTGCCTTGATGGAGGAAGGAAGAGTGCGGGCCCGGTCCAGAGGGCGCGTGCTCGAAGAGGCTCCACGTGGCGAGTGAGCGCTGAGCTCGACTCCGACCACAGGGCTCAAACCTCCGAGGGTCTCGCTTGGAGGGCAGAAGGCGGATCCAGTCCAGAGGGCGCGCGCTTAGAGAGGCTCCACGTGGCGGGTGAGCGCTGAGCTCGACTCCGACCATAGGGCTCAAACCTCCGAGGGTCTCGCTCTGGAGGGCGGAAGGCGGACCCGATCCAGAGGGCGCGCGCTTGGAGAGGCTCCACGTGGCGGGTGAGCGCCGAGCTCGACTCCGACCATAGGGCTCAACCTTCGAGGGTCTCGCTCTAGAGGGCAGAAGGCGGATCCGGTCCAGAGGGCGTGCGCTTGGAGAGGCTCCACGTGGCTGGTGAGCGCTGAGCTCGACTCCGACCACAGAGCTCAAACCTCTAAGGGTCTCGCTCTGGAGGGCGGCTCCGGCCTAGGCGTCCCGAGCTCGAGGGCCAGACCTGGCGGAGGACGGAGCTCGGCTCGCTGTCTTGAGGGAGCTCAGCTCAGCTCGGCAGAGCGGTCCGGGCTGAAGTGCTGCCTTGGCATCTGACGCGGCGGTCTCCTTTGTCACGGCGCCTATCAGCCTCCCACGTCGGTGGTCCCGTCACATCAGTAGTCAAATCTACGTCGGGTTCAAATCAAATATAATTTATTATATATTAATTACCGCACAACTAATCATTATTAACAATATAAAATAAATAACAAATAATATTACTTTTAAAATAAATTAGATATAAAAAATTTAAATATATTTTCTTGTTAAAATTATGGTTTATATAAATCTTAAATCATAATTTAGGAGCTTAATTAGATTTAGATCCTACTAATATTATCATATTCAGGCAAGTAGGGTTCAAATACAGAAAATCAAAAGCCGACCCGAAAAGTAAATTGGGTTCAATTTTAGAACCTAACTTGGATCCTTAGATCTTTAAAAATATGTTAGATTGGGTCTACACGGGTTGGATTGGGTCAAGTCACAAAATCATCCCTTTAAGATTACAGCTTTGCTGCACCTACATCTACTCTCGAAGTATACTCTTAAAATTTTTATTATAATCTTTCCAATATTACATATTGATTATCTTCTCAAATTCACAATTAAAATTCAGTTAATTATCCCAGCGGAAATCAATCAAATTTATCCTTGTAAGACATTTCTAAGATTACACAATAATATAATCCAATTCAAGACTTGGAGGGATCTTTCTCCAAATTTCAAACAGGATTGAAACTAATTAACAACAAAAAAAAGGAAGTACAATTAAGCATAAACAAAAAGCTCATAAAAAGCAAAAGAAAATATCATAAAAGTTCATGAGAATCTTGTTTTGGAAACTTTGCAATTAGTGATTTCTTCTTCTACAAATCAATGAATTTTTAAGATTATATTGATTAGGAACTTAAAGCTCTTTGTTGAACGCATACTTAATATTCTTTAAGTTTTATCTTTATTTTCTTTAATCTCCTTTTAAATATATTTTAAAGATATTTAAAGCTCTTAAAATATCAAAAAATAGATTTTTATATATCGAAGACAAAAAAACTAGTCATTATAACCATTCTATATACTTCTATAGAAATAGCTGTTACACATATCAATCATAGTTAAGTCAGCTCAAATTGCTTTAGGACCGACTCAAGCTAACTTGGAGTCGACTTAAAATAGTTTAGGTTAACTAAAGTTTGAGTTTGAAAAATAAGGCTCTCTATATTTTACAAGAGAATTGATTTAATATTCAAGGGTCAATTGGAGTTGGCTATATATTAACTCAAGCTCATTTGAGAATGACACGACTTTTAGATTAAAAATTTTAGTTTCAAAACTTTTCTAGAAAAGTTGGACTTGAAAAATATTGAAGTGGACTCTGTAAACTATGCCACTCGTTTTCTTTATACCAAAATTGTCTCTTTGAATCTTGGAGTTGGCTTTTAGTCTCCTCCACATTATGTGGCTTTTCACACTTGTTTATTTTTTGCTTCTAATTTAGGTAATTGAATAATTCTTCTTGTAAATAATTTTAGTTTTCTAAAACTTTTTCAACACAGACTTCAGTAAATCATTATACACTCAAATGCTTTGTATTCATCAAAATTATTTCTTGAATAAATGGATGAGTTTGGTTAGACCCGAATAAGATCAATCTTTTCTGTTAGCGCCTTCCCTCCTTGTCCATTTAAACATCTCCCATTCCATGCTATCTTCTTAATATTGAATATCTTTGCTTCCATTAAAACTAATCTCCTGTAGTTTAAAGAGTTAAGAAGAGCTCCAATCTTATTGATGGAATGTTCTGCTGAGCTGGAGGATACATGGATAATAATACCACCGCTGAACCAGAAAAATGCTGAAATGGTGGTTAGAATGGAATAGAGCTTATCCACATCACATAAATTGATTATGTATTTTTTTTATAAAAAAAATCTCATTTTTTGCCCGTTTTCTATTTCCATTCCCTGGTTCCCCCGTGGACCTTGGCATGACAACATTAATGGCCAACGTATCCCTTTCTTTTTTTTTTTTTTTTTTTTCCTCATGAAACGTTAGCTCCCTGCGCATGACTCTCTTTAGAAAAAATGAAGGCATGTTTGTAATACCCGGAAAAAAGACAAAAAGATTTGGGACCAGGCTGGCCCACCAAAATGAACCAGCCCAGACTCAGCACGCGACCCAACATGCAGCCAAGCAAGTTAGCACGAGCGAGCGCACGGCTATGATCGGGTGCGAGCTGGCGAACGGGCGCGCGGGTAGAGCTGGTAAGTGAGGGCGCGAGCATGACACGGGCGACACGTGCAAGCGCGGGCGGGCGACACAGGCGGGCACGCGAGGCACGGTCCAGGCCCACGCGCGCGGCGCACGTAGGCGCGTGGGCTCGACCGAGCCGAAAGCGGCGCTGCTGAGGGTGTTTCCCCACCGTTTCTGGGTGTTTCTCCAAGGGTTTATCACGGTCCACCATGGTCTACGCCCTTTCTACTCGATTTGGACCGTCCGATTGCCTAATCGAATTGCTGGGATGAGTCCAACGGAGTATAGACTTGATCAGAGACTTTTGGATTCAGATTTTGATGCGGTTTGAGGCATCGATCTCAGATCAAATGGTCGGGGAGATATCTTGATAGTCTTAGACTTCTCAGACAATGTTTGAGATGGTTTTGAATTGGTTTTATTTTTCTTTTTAACCAGGGATGTCGAGGATTTTTATTTAGGAGGTCCAATAATGCAGAGAGCCAGAGAGCCAAGAAGAGAGGAGAAGGGAGAGGAAGAAAGAAAGAGAAAGAAGAGAAGAGAGAAAGAGAAGAGAGGGAGGAGAGAGGATTGGAGAGTTTCTTTCTTGGAATTTGTGATGTTAGGATTTTGTAAGGGAGCAACCTTCTGAGCATGAAGGCATGGGATGAACTCCGGATATAGATTGATACCAGATATTTTGGATTAGCGATTGAAGGTAAGGATTCTGAACATGATCAGCAATTCTATATATTGTTTTACATGGCATGATTTGATCCGTGCATATGAGTATTGGCAGTCATGTTTGTTTTGCATTGTATATTTATTTTCTCGAGATGGATAGTGTTGCCGCCAGGATCGCCGTGGCCTATAGCTGCTGTCGGCGTCGAAGCGCACCTCCTTCGCTATCTCGCCATCCGATGGTCCTGGATCTGCAAAACAGGGGTTAGTGACCTGGGCCAGGGTTTTCGGCGGGGGCACTCCGATAATCAAGTCAGTGACGACCCAGGAGAACAGATCCTCCTAATCGAGCCCCTCTTGATGGACTCCACACGAGGAGGAGTGTGTTGTGTAAGAGTGGGATGCAAGTGTATCGGGAGAAGAGTGGCCTGGCTAGAGGGAGTCTCTATGTGGCCCTTCCGCCCGACCTTGCTCGAGGATGCTGGGGGTGCCGTGCTCTTCTTGGTGGAGCTTGCACTTGTGTTCAAGTGGTATGGCTTATGTCTCTCTTGTATTGTGGTTGTTACCTCCAAGTTTTGTAGATTAGGTTACCGTTGGGCGTTCGTCTTGGGATCTCCACCGGGCTATTAGGCGCGTGCAGCAGTGTCCTGAGGAGTCTTTTCCAATCTGTGATAAGGGAAGTTGTCATGTGCTCTGACATCCCTCTTGGTCGCCTCATTCTGGGAAACCTGACAGTACCTCGATCGGTGGGCTGCTGGCCCTGGAATTCAAATCTCCTGGTGGACTTCCTCTCTCGGGTGGTCCAGGCGGTTGGTGAGGAGCGTGGCGCCTCGATCAGTGGGTTTCTACCCTTTCTGGTGTAACCGATGACTGTAGGCGGTCAGCGCGGTCTGGCAGATATCCCAGTGTAGTCCTCGGGTGGCTCGCTGGTGTCCCGGGATGGCGGTGCTCATGTTTGAGCCGGGGCTGAGCTGGCATGGTAGGGCTCACTTCGACCTAGACGCCCTGTGCTTGCGGGATCGCCTCAGTGGAAGAGGGCAGAGTGCGGGCCCAGTCCAGAGGGCTCATCCTCGAAGAGGCTCCACATGGCGGAGGAGGGCTGAGCTTGACTCCGACCACAGGGCCCGATCTTCGAGGGTCTCGCTCTGGAGGGCAGAGTGCGGGCCCTGTCCAGAGGGCTCAGCCTCGGAGAGGCTCCACATGGCGAAGGAGGGCTGAGCTCGACTCCGACCATAGGGCTCGATCTTCGAGGGTCTCATTCTGGAGGGCAAGTGCGGGCTTGGTCTCGAAGAGGCTCCACATGGCGGAGGAGGGCTGAGCTCAACTCCGACCATAGGGCTCGATCTCTGAGGGTCTCGCTCTAGAGGGTAGAGTGCGGGCCTGGTCCAGAGGGTGCAGCCTCGGAGAGGCTTCACGTGACGGAGGAGGGCTAAGCTCGACTCCGACCACAGGGCTCGATCTCCGAGGGTCTCTCTCTAGAGGGCAGAGTGCAGCTCCGGGCTAGGCATCCTGAGCTCACGGGACCGACCTGACGGAGGACGGAGCTCGGCTCATTGTCTCGAGGGAGCTCAGCTCAGCTCGGCAAAGGAGTCCGAGCAGGAGAATTGACGTGGCGTCCGACACGGTGGCTAACTTTGATATGGTGCCTGTCAGCTCCCCCATGTCAGCGATCTCGCCACATCATTTGCCCCCGACTATCGAGGCTCGCTAGTGCGCAGTGCTCGGGCCGAAGGAAGTAATTGTGGTGCTGACATGGAAAGGCGGAGATCTGGCACAATGATGGCCATGATTGCTGGCGCTTCATGAGACGGTCCTGCAAGCCAATGTTGGGGTGCCACGTGGCCATGTCTGAGTAGTTAATGTTGGCATAGAATTCAGAGCGACCGGGATGCCATTTTTGTCGATGGGCATGGATCCGTTGGCGAAAGGGTCATATTGGTACGGATCCATCGGGTCATTTCGAAATGAAAAGAGGGCCATACCCGAAATATCCATTCTTTTGGATTCTCTGCGCCTGCTGCTGTGTTCGAGCTTTCTTCTTCCTCCCAGTTGCCTCAGATCTTCTAAGGAACCAGGTTAGTCCCCTCTTTCTTCCCCCTTTCGCCAGAGTAGGGTCCTTCCTCCAGGTTTAGGGTCTCCTTCGAGTCGAGTCCGCTTTTTCATCCTCCATCTCGAGTTCTTCACTTCTCTCGTTCTTGAGGATGTCCCGCTTTGGCCCGGGCTTTCGCCCCTCCACTGATCAGGGCGAGGCCGGTCCCTCTGAGCGAAGGCCGAAGCCTTCTTCTTCTTCCGATGGGGAGGAGGATGCGACTCACTTCGAGTTCAGTAGGAGGTGTTCTCCTGGTCCGTTGCTAATCAGGGAACCAGGGTCTGATCCTTCTCTCCCTCCTCCTCTTTCTGTACCTGTTTCTGAGTCTACCCGATCCACAGGTCCTGGCGGGGTCGCCTCGACGATCACCGTCGAGGAACTAGGGACCGTTCGAGATGTCTATGGCATCCCACATTCTATTCGGCTTATAATCCCTCGTCCGGGGGAACGGGTGACTTCCAGTGGCCCGGGTCGCATTGCTTTTTACGAGGAGACCTTCTCAGGGGGTCTCTACTTTACTTTCCATCCCTTCTTCATGTCTGTCTTGAACAACTATCGTTTGGTCCCTGCCCAGCTAGTGCCAAACACCATTAGGGTCATCTTCTCCTTCATCGTGCTCTGCCACCTCCACGGGTTTGTTTCCGGTTTTCTTTGTTCAGGGCTTTCCTTGCCCTGAAGCGCCACCCGATTGAGGATGGATGGTGGTCCTTGTCTTCCCGCCCGAAGGGCATTAGATTCGAGCTCTCCTCTTCCATCAAGGGATGGAAGAGTAAATTCATCTTCACTGCGGTTGAGGGGGTCGACTAGGTCTGGAGCGATCCATACCAGTCCTCCAACCGAAATTCTGTGATCGATTCGGCTGACCGGGATGACTATGAGCAGCTCCGCACCGCCCAGACCCCTTCTCTCGAGGTCCTGTTATCAGAGCAGAACCTTTTCGATGCCAGGATCGACCCAACAAATGGGTTGGGTGAGTTCAACCTGAACTTTTTCTTTTTCTTCCTTGCATTTCTTACATTGCTTCTTATGAGATCTGACCGTTGTGTGGCTTGCATGCAGGGATGATTTTTACAGAGAGTGACTTGCTGGCGATCACCCGAAAGAGGACCCCGATCGGACTGGTCGAGGAGCCTCCGACGAGGCGAGTCCGGGGCGAGAGCGCACCTGCGATTGCTCCTACCGTGGTGGCCGATCCGAGCCCTGCCGTTTCGGTCGGTCAGAGTTCAGGGGCATCCCGAGCTGCCCCTACATCGGTGGAGAGGGTGGTGTCTACGGCACTGGGGCCGGTCCAGCAGGAGGCCTAAGAGATCTCAGAGTGGCTCGGTCATCAGGGGGCGGCCCCCGCCATGGAGCTTGAGGTAGTAGCCCGGGCAAGGGCCACAGCTACTGTCGCTGCATCTCCCAGTCCTTCGAGTCCATCTGTGATCGAGATCGGGGATGAGGAGGATCGAGTTGGGATCGAGGCTGCGACTGAGGCACCGCCTGCGCGGGTACCAGCTCCTCAGCCTGCCCCTGGGGGTCCTGCGGTTAGTAGGGCAAGGCCGCCTACTCCGAGAGAGATCTGGAGGGAGGAGGCGCGACGTCGACTCCCTTTCAAGATGGGGCCGGAGTGCTCGTTCCTCCGGTGCCCCGTACTGGCCGAGCGCATGATGGATTTCTCAATCCAGACATGCGATCGGCAGGAGATGGCCGAACTGTAGCTGAACGATGTCCTCAACGCCATCTTCCCCCAGCTTTACTCGATGAGTTATCCTTTTCTTCTCTTTTTTCTCTTCTCTTTTTTTTTAGCTGACCTCTTTTCATGGTGCATATCAGTGCCGAGGCCCTCTTCATTAGGGGCTGCTATCAGAACTGGGAGCGTATCAAGCAGCAGCAAGCGACCGAGATCGAGTCTCTGAAGACCGATCTGAAGGAGAAGGCTGGGACGAACGGGGGGCTCGAGCAGAAAGTCGGGGACCTGGAGAAGCAGCTCCCCGACGCTGAGGGGCGAGCGAGGAAACTCCTAGAGGCCCTTAACCTGGAGCGGAGTCGCTCAAAGAAGGCTATCGACGATCTCTCCACCGTCGAGAAAAAGCTGAAGTGGTACAGTGCCGAGGCTGATCGGCACAAGGAGGCCTCCCAAATTGCCCAGGCGAAGCTGGCGGCAGGGAAAGAGAGGTTGGCCGTGGTTGAGAAGGCGGCGGAGATGGCAGCCAAGTCGGCGAAGGCTGCCAGGTTAGAGGCCATCGAGGCAAAGAAGGGGACCGCCGAGGCCAAAAAGGATGCTGAGGAGGCCGTTGCCAAGTTCAAGGCCTTGGAGGAGTTTGTCACTGAGATTCATCAGATGGCGTCGGACTCCTTCTACAAAGGCTTCATATTCTTGCACGGCCAGATCGAGGCATCTGTTCCCGACAAAGACCGTAATTATCTCAGGTACCCCTCGACCTCGGATGCGGAGCCTGATGAGGAGGCAGTCATCAAGGATGCTGTGGCCTCTGAGCCCGCGATGCCAGCCGAGGTCAAGCCATCCGAGGTCGGAGCCGCTCAGCCGGAGGTTCCTGAAGGCGGGACCTCTCAGCCTCAAGGCCCAGCAGGGGAACCGGCCGATGCAGAGTAGTCTCTTTAGTCTTTTTATTTTTGTACTTTGTTTTCTTTCTGTACTTGGTCGGGGTCGTCCGGCATGTCGGGGGCCCGTAAAATGTTTGTAACTGGCTCTTGATCAATAAAATTTGAACTTTCTTACAACCTGTCCTTTGCTTGGTTCTTCCCTCTTTTTCTCTTTCTTTCCCTCCCCTCCCTCTCTTTTTTGTCCTTTCTCTTTTCTTCTTTTCTTTCTTTTCTCTTTTTTCTTTTTTTCTTTTTTTTCTATTTTTTAGATGAGTGGGGAGATCAGAGAAGAGGGTCTTACCTTGCCTGGGGCTCGATTACCAGGCTTTGATGTTGGCAAGTCGGATGCAAGGTTCTGGCAGTTGTGAGTAGCTGGGCTCGTTAGTTCCTTGGCCGGAGAGCTGGGCCCCGGTCCAAGGTGCCTGAGGGCTGGTCTCAGGTCTTGGATGCCTTGGAGCTAGGCTGGAGGCCTTCCTGGCCGGAGCATTGGGCCCCGGTCCAGGGATTGCCTGAGAACGGGCTCAGGTCTTTGGCGCCTTGGAGCTAGGCTCGAGGTGTTGAAAGATCCTTTGGCCGGAGAGCTGGGTTCCGGTCTTAGGTTGGCATCTCAGAGCTGGGCTCAGAGACGTTGATGATTGCGAGCGGCGTGGCTCGAAGGTTCCTTGGCCGGAGATCTGAGCTCCGATCTTGGGTTGGCATCTCGGAGCTGGGCTCGAAGATGGTTAAGATTGAGAGCAACTTGGCTCGAAGATCCCTTGGCCAGAGAGCTGAGTCCCGGTCTTGGGTTGGCATCTCGAAGCTGGGCTCGAAGACGGTTGAGATTGAGAGCAGCTTGGCTCGAAGATCCCTTGGCCGAAGAGCTGAGTCCCGATATTGGGTTGGCATCCCAGAGCTGGGCTCGAAGACGGTTGAGATTGAGAGCAGCTTGGCTCAAAGATCCCTTGGCCAGAGATCTAAGCTTCGATCTTGGGTTGGCATCCCGGAGCTGGGCTCGGAGACGTTGATGATTACGAGCGACGTGCTCGAAGATCTGGCTCTGGTCTTGGGTTGGCGTCTCAGAGCCAGGCTTGAAGATGGTTGAGATTGAGAGCAGCTTGGCTCGAAGATCCCTTGGCCGGAGATCTGAGCTCCGATCTTGGGTTGGCGTCTCGAAGCTAGTCTTAAAGACGGTTGAGATTGAGAGTAGTTTGGGTCGAAGATCCCTTGGCTGGAGAGCTGAGTCCCGGTCTTGGATTAACATCTCGGAGCTGGGCTCGAAGACGGTTGAGATTGAGAGCAGCTTGGCTCGAAGATCCCTTGGTCGGAGAGCTGAGTCCCGGTCTTGGGTTGACATCTCGAAGCTGGGCTCGAAGACGGTTGAGATTGAGAGCAGCTTGGCTCGAAGATCCCATGGCCGGAGAGCTAAGTCCCGGTCTTGGGTTGGCATCTCGGAGCTGGGCTCGAAGATGGTTGAGATTGAGAGCAGCTTGGCTTGAAGATCCCTTGGCCGGAGAGCTGAGTCCCGGTCTTGGGTTGGCATCTTGGAGCTGGGCTCGAAGATGGTTGAGATTGAGAGCAGCTTGGCTCGAAGATCCCTTGGCCAGAGAGCTAAGTCCCGGTCTTGGGTTGGCATCCCGAAGCTGGGCTCGAAGATGGTTGAGACTGAGAGAAGCTTGGCTCGAAGATCCCTTGGCCGGAGATCTGAGCTCCGGTCTTGGGTTGGCATTCCGGAGCTGGGCTCGGAGATGTTGATGATTGCGAGCGGCGTGGCTTAAAGGTCCCTTAGCCAGAGAGCTGAGTCCCGGTCTTGGGTTGGCATCTCGGAGCTGGGCTCGAAGACGGTTGAGATTGAGAGCAACTTGGCTCGAAGATCCCTTGGTCGAAGAGCTGAGTCCCAGTCTTGGGTTGGCCTCTCCGAGCTGGACTCGAAGACGGTTGAGATTGAGAGCAGCTTGGCTTGAAGATCCCTTGGCCTGAGATCTGAGCTCCGGTCTTGGGTTGGCATCCCGGAGCTGGGCTTGGAGACGTTGCTAATTGCGAGTGGCATGGCTCGAAGGTCCCTTGGCCGGAGAGCTGAGTCCCGGTCTTGGGTTGGCGTCTTGGAGCTGGGCTCGAAGACGGTTGAGATTGAGAGCAGCTTGGCTCGAATATCCCTTGGCCAGAGATCTGAGCTCCGGTCTTGGGTTGCCTAAGAGCTAGGCCTAGGTCTTGGTACCTTGGAGCTGGGCTCGAAGGCGTTGGTGATGCTTTCCTGTAAGACAGATAGATATTCGTGCAAGGAAAAAGTCATTATCATTATTATTGATAGAAAACCTTACATTATTGACGGTATCTTTGCAGATTGCAGGCATTCCATATTCAAGGAATCCTGACACCGTCGAGATCTTCGAGGTAATAGACCCCTTGTGAGGGGGCTTCAGCCACTTTATAGGGGCCTTCCCAGTTCAGTAAGAACTTGCCGCAATCCTGGGGTTGAGATGCCTCTACCCAGCGCAGCACCAAGTCTCTGGGTTTGAAGGCTTTTGGCCTGACCTGGGCATTGCAGTACCGGGCTGCTCGCTGTCGGTGTGCTTTGTTGAGGTCGATGTAGTCTACACAGATCCTTGTTGTCTCTTGGTAAAGAAAATGGCATCGAGCAAGTTGAGCTCGGGCCATCCCAAGATCACGTTGTAGGCGGAAAGGAGCCCATCGGCCAAGAAAGTCATCATAACGGTGCTTTGCCGGGGTAGGGTCTCGACGGTGACCAGGAGAGTGATCTCTCCCTCCACCCTTACAGAATCACCTGTGAAACCAGCAAGGGAGGTATGCACAGGTTTAAGTTGATCGGGAGAAAGGTTCGTCTTGAAGGAGGCATCATAAGAAAGCACGTCCGCGGAGCTTCCACTATCAACCATCATGCATTTTACAGGATGTTTCGCGATCGTCCTCTTGATGACCACGGTATCATTATTTATATTTTTTCCCCCATCTCCCCCTTCCCTCGTAAAGGGGAGTACATTCTCAGGATCCCCTACCCCTCGAGCTTTTTGGGCGCGCGTGCAGCTCCCCAGGAGATCATGCCCACCGGCTTCTCGGTGGGACGGTTATCGATGACTGGAGCTAGCGGGAGAGCGACGAGCGCCTGGGATTCCACCTGAGGTCTGCCCCTACAAACCTTTTGAGGTAGCCCCTCTTGATGAGTTCTTCAATTTTTCACTTGAGGTTGCAGCATTCCTCGATGTCGTGGCCGTGGTCACAGTGAAAGCGACAGTACTTCGATTTATCACGGTTAGTGGAGGACTTCATCAGAAGCGGGCGTCTCAGGTAGTCCTCGCCTTCGATCTCCATGAGGATTTTCGTCCTCGGAGTGAGGAGAGGGGTGCAACTCTCCTTAGGAACGGGAGCGCCTTTCGGTATCGGCCCCCTCCGGGAGTTCGGGACTTGGGATTCTGGCTTCCAGGTCCTGGGCATCTCGGTGGGGGTTGGCCTCTTCAGTGGCTTCCCATCGAGCTCCCGTCTCGTACGGTCCGCCTTCTCGGCACTGATGTACTTTTGGGCTCGGAGAAGGAGCTCGGAATAAGTCTTGGGGGGCTTCTTGTCCAGCGAGTAGGTCAGGCGGGAGGTCCTGAGCCCTCGCTTCAGCGCCAACATGGCAACTGGCTCATCATAGTTGTAAATTTCCAACGTGGCCGCCTTGAAGCGGGCCACGTAGTCCCGCAGGGGCTCGCGGTCCTGCTGCCGGATGGAGAAGAGGCTATCTGCCTCTTGTGGCAACTTCCTGCAGGCGTCAAAGTGGGCCATGAACTTCTGCCCTAATTGGGCAAAAGAATTGATGCTCCCCGGCTCCAAACAGGTGAACCATACCCGGGTTGCTTTCCGGAGAGTGGCAGGAAAGGCGACGCAGAGAAGAACGTCGATGGCCCCCTGGACCCTTATGAGGGTCCGGTAGCTTTCCAGGTGGTACAGGGAGTCGGTGGTCCCATCATAAGGATCCACTTGCGGCATCCGGAATCGATGCGGGATCGGCTCCGCTTGGATTTCTTGGGAGAATGGGGGACGGGCGTCGTAGCTCGCTGGCTCACTAGCGGAGCCCTGCATGTTGGCAAACCGGCGAGAGAACTCTGCCAGCTTGCGCTCATGTTCCTCCAGGCACTTCTCCGCTGTGTGCCTGATGGCTTCGTCAGTAGACCCCTCCGCCGAAGGAGACGGAGAAGGTGACATGGGTGCTTGGCACCCGTGATAGGGGGTCTTGCTTTTCCTACCTCGGTGGGGCCTTGATACTATCCGGCCAAGGTTTGGTGAGCGGCTCTCCCTGTCGGCAGACCCGGCTCGTTGCCTTTTCGTCGAAGTCTGATGATTACCCCGGTTGTCGGTGATGGCCCACGGCAGTGAAGGCCTTCCTTGGAAGGAACGTAGGCTATCACGGGGAGCTGCGGCGTGGGCCGCTGGAGTCCCTGGCTGCTGGTGGGTAGACAAGGACCGGTGATGATACTGAAGCTGGCGCACTGCTGTGGCGAGGATCTGCATTTACTGGGTGAGTGCGGCCAGCTGAGACTCCGTCGGAGGTAGTTGAACTGGAGCGGATGGCCCCGCCTCGAGATTGTGTGGGTTTCCTTGGGAAGGGGAGTCCCCTGCATGGTTGGGGGAGGCCTCTCGTGCTAATGTTGTCACCATCCTTCCGTGGGGCGCCAATCTGCAAAGAGATGGAGGGCTTGATCGGATCCCTACTTGGCACGCCAATCTATTGCCACCAGGATTGCCGTGGCCTGTAGCTGCTGTCAGCGTCGGAGCGCACCTCCTTCGCTGTCTCGCCATCCGATGGTCCTGGATCTGCAAAACAGGGGTTAGTGACCCGGGCTGGGATCTCCGACGATCAAGTCAGTGGCGACCCAAGGGAACAGATCCTCCTGGTCGAGCCCCTCTTGATGGACTCCACACGAGGAGGAGTGTGTTGTGTAAGAGTGGGATACAAGTGTGTCGGGGGAAGAGCAGCCTGGCTAGAGGGAGTCTCTATGTGGCCCTTCTGCCCGACCTTGCTCGAGGATGTTGGTAGTGCCATGCTCTTCTTGGTGGAGCTTGCACTTGTGTTCAAGTGGTATGGCTTATGTCTCTTTTGTATTGTGGTTGTTACCTCCAAGTTTTGTAGATTAGGTTACCGTTGGGCGTTCGTCTTGGGATCTCCACCGGGCTGTCAGGCGCGTGCGGCGGTGTCCTGAGGTGCCTTTCCCAATCCGTGATAAGGGAAGCTGTCATGTGCTCTGACATCCCCCTTGGTCGCCTCATTCCGGGTAACCTGACAGTACCTCGATCGATGGGCTGCCACCCTTGGGATTAAAATCTCCTGGTAGACTTCCTCTCTCGGGTGGTCCAGGTGGTTGGTAAGAAGCGTGGTGCCTCGATCAGTGGGTTTCTCCCCTTTCTGGTGTAACCGGTGACTGCAGGCGGTCAGCCCAGTCTGGCAAGTGTCTCGGTGTAGTCCTCGGGCGGCTCGCCGGTGTCCCAAGATGGCGGTGCTCACATCTGAGCTGGGGTTAAGCTGGTATGATAGGGCTCGCTCCGACCTAGATGCCCCGTGCATGCGAGATCGCCTAAGTGGAGGAGGGCAGAGTGCGGGCCCGGTCTTGAGGGCTCGTCCTCGGAGAGGGTCCACGTAGTGGAGGAGGGCTGAGCTCGACTCCGACCATAGGGCTCGATCTTCGAGGGTCTCGCTCTGGAGGGCAAAGTGCGGGCCCGGTCTAGAGGGCTCAGCCTCGGAGAGGCTCCACGTGGCGGAGGAGGGCTAAGCTCGACTCCGACCACAGGGCTCAATCTCCAAGGGTCTCGCTCTAGAGGGCAAGTGCGGGCCCGGTCCAGAGGGCTCAGCCTCGAAGAGGCTCCACGTGGCGGAGGAGGGCTGAGCTCCACTCCAACCACAGGGCTCGATCTCCGAGGGTCTCATTCTAGAGGGCAGAGTGCGGCTCCGGCCTAGGCATCCATAGCTCGTGGGATTGACCTGGCGAAGGACAGAGCTCGACTCGTTGTCTCGAGGGAGCTCAGCTCAGCTCGGCAGAGGAGTCCGAGCAAGAGAATTGACATGACGTCCGACGCGGTGGCTTCCTTTGACATGGCATCTATCGGCTCCCCCATGTCAACGATCCTGCCACATCAGATAGTATGTTTGAGATTATTAATTATATTCCTATATATCATGTTTTACCAAGAAAGTTATATTTTGATGGTTTGAACCGTAATGTCGGTATTGAGAAGTTTGTGATGACATGATTTGGTTTGATATCGTAATACGATTTGACAGGATGATGTGAAAGGATAAAATGATAACGGTGTTTGGACTAGCCATGCCATGAGATCATGGTTACACAACCAGAGCCACAGGCTTAGTACGTGGGCCTGGCCATGGGCAGATTGTACATGATCGATTATGAGATTGTCAGTCATAGGCTGAAGTGTGACAATGAGATTGCTAGTCACAGGCTGAAGTGTGATACTGAGATTGCCAGTCGTGGGCTGAAGCATGACCGTGGCTAGTCCAAAATCCTAAAGATAAAGATTGATTAATGAAAACTCTAAAGAAAAATAAGGTTTTTTATGGTTTTGTCATACATGATATTTGAGTTGTTGACTGCATTATGTGATATACTGGTATGTTTTTACCTTATTCCAGAGTTGTATTATTACTGGTGTGATCATATGGAAACTTTACTGGGCTGTAAAGCTCACAATTCCTATTTTCTTCATTCTCAAAGTTGTGCAGATATTCGGGCTTGGTGATGAATAATATTTTTTGAGGTAAGTGACTCTTTTGTACCTAGGCCTTGCATGATCTCTAGGATAAAATCTAGAATTTATACGACCGGTCGCGTAGCCGATTTCGGTGCTGGATTCGGGGCATGACAATGTTGCTTTTACTAGTTCTCCATGCACGACTCCCTTTAAAAAAATAGCGGCACTTGGCTTTTGGAAACATTGATAGGTGGTGCCATGGAGAAATTTTGAACACTTTGTTAGGGATCTATTTGATTAGGATATATCAAATAATAAAATAATTTAATAATTTTTAAAATTATTTATCTAAAAAAATTAATTATACGGTAAAATAATTTTTATAATAATTAGTTTTTTTTTTAAAAAAAAATAATATTGAAAAAATTACTACATTTAATTAGAGATAATTCTATATAGAAATTAATCAAATTTATAAATATGTCAATTATTATGACAATTTCTAACTCGACATCGATGACTTGTCAAATCACTGACTATACCACCGGTCATGGAAGATTGAGACATATGCTTAGATTAATCAAGCTATCGACTAGAAAGTAAAAATAGAGACGACTACTTAACTGCCAACCAGGAAGAAGACTAGTGAGGGGAACCACTAGACTTAGTAGCTGCTCCTTCCCAAGTCGAGTAGCCACTCTTTCTCAAGTTGAGTAACTGCAACCTACCGAGTCTAACTACTATAACATTTCTCGTGCGTGTCTACCAACTACCTACTCAGAATCGACTAGTTATGCTAATAAACCAAGTCGAGCACCCATGGATACAGGGTCAAGCCCCTTCTTTCGGCAATGGCTAAGCCAACTACATACTCGGAGTCCATGATGCCTAAGTAGGTGACGACCCACTCAATCACAGCTCTTTCAGCACAAATCATGACAAACAAGATTGTTGCAGATAAAATCCCAATAGATCATGCCATTTTATCAGAAAGATGCTCGTGAAGAAGATTCTAGTGGACAAAATCCTGCCACCTTAATAAAATTTGTTACATATATTAGAAGAGACCACCTCTGCAATGGCATTCGATTACCCAGCATAATCTTATAAATTGATAAAAGAGGATCCTAGTAAGCTAAGCTTTACTAATGTCTTACACTTCTACTTACATGTTCATTTAATCATCACCATCACTCTTAGCTTCGACTATTGTAATCCATTTATCCCATTCATTGACTTGAGAATTGGAGGGTCTCCCGTCAGTCGCCACTGGTCAAGGAATTGTTTTTGCATGTCTCCATTCGAGAGCCATAGAAGTAGTACCCAGTTTCGCTCAAAGAAGACCGGTGCACCCTTAGCCACTACAAAGTCTGGTGAAGGACAATTTGACGGCAACACCCATCAACAAAAAATATTTTTTTAATATTAAAATAGTTTCAATCAATTTTTATATAATAATTATAATCACATAGTTCTTTGTATAATGTTATTTATATTTTAATTATTTTATAAAAGTTCTTTATTGAATGACTTTGGAAAGATATCAAAATAAATTTAATGATTATAAATAAATATTATTGGAGATATTTTTGTTAATGACAGATTACGATCATTTAGAAATTTATAAAATACCAACCCCTATGGCATTTGTTTTATCTTCTTTTTCAAGAAAATAAGCATACGGTCTACTACTTTTTTTGCCATCTCTCTCCTCCACTTTTTATACCAAATATAATAATTTGACATGGGATTTTTCCATGCAGATTACTTCCAACCAAATGAACTCTTAGGATTTTGTGGATAAATATCATGGAAAAATTGGTTAACTTTTCATTGACCAACTTATCCATGATCTCATACTTTTTAAGGTAAATAAGTTATTTTTCCTATACAACATTCATCAATGAAATGGAAAAAAAATCTTATCCACCTAGGAGTGGCTAAATCATTTTTTCACCAACTAGTAAAATAAATATTAATTTTTTTTTTTTAAATGCCTTCATCTTATTTCCAATGTCTTAATTATTCAATGCCCGATAACTCAACTATCCACTACCATTTATACTTATAAAGTATAAATGATATTATAGAAAACATAAATAAATTTTAACAACTTATCTAGAAAAGTAGTAATGTAAAAGAATATGGATAACAAATTTCACAAAAACCATTTTTTCATGTAAAAAAATATGAAAAAATTATTTTTTATCTAAATATTATCTTAAAAAATAGTTACATAAAAAAATATAATTTTCTAAATAAATTTATTTATCATAGAAAAAATAGTCCCTCAATATCTTAGGCAGATTGTGTCTCCATCTCCTACTAATCCACACCTTCTTATGCAAAGAAAATAGAACCGAGAGGATGGCTAACACCTAAAAGTGGGATTTCAGAAAAGATGTCATGTTTAAAACTATTAATAATACCATTCAACTAAAAGGGTTTGATGAAATTTATTTTTGACTCATCCTTCTATTTTATTTTATTTTATTTTATTTTCCTAGAAGATTGGGAGGAGATAAGGCTCGCGATGATCAAGCTATACACATGCAGGTTATTTTTGGTTACTCGTTTGATCCTAACATATTTTATTTATCACGATGTAGTCCTTGATAGATCTAACATTTGTAGTCCTTGATAGATCTAACATAGCCTATCAAAACTAGTTTTTATAATTTTATAAACTAAATTCCAAAATGATTCCAACAATTAATTGTTGGAAAAAGTGAGTATAAATTTTTTATTCTTAAACTATCCTTTGGAATGGGAAACTATTTTTTGGGATGGAAATTTTTAGTCCCACATGAAAAGATTGAAAAAAGTAAAGGTACTTTATAAGAAAATCTTTTCCAATGCTCTTGCATTTAGGCTCACCATAGGTGGAGAGCTTGAGGGTGATGCGTAGCATCACGCGCGTGTGCGAAGGGCGACAAGGATGCTTTGTAGGCGCACTCTGCACTTCGCACGTACTCATCGTCTTGAGGAGCCTTTAAATTTTTCCTGATCAAATGGATCAGATGGTCGAGATTGATTGGCACCACATCAGGGTTACAGGGAGGTGGTCGGCTCGATTCTGCTGGGAGTCGACTCGGATGACTGAGAGTTGCCTCGGATCCATATAACGTTAACATGCGGTCTGGCCGAGTCGACTCAAGAGGATCGAGCCGACTCGATCAGGGTACTCTCTGCAGCAAGGAGTCGACTCGAGGATTTGAGCCGACTCGGATGACGGGATTTCAGAATCATGAAACAACTGATCACATATCCGGAGGCGTAATCACGCATCCGTTCACGGATCAACGTTTCTTCTGACGATCACGGGTGCCATCGGATCGTGAAATAATGTATTGAGAAGCGTGCTGATCGTGTATTCTAAAGATCATGGCACGAATCAGTGTATCATGACGTCCGATCATAATTAAGGAAATGTATTGATCGCGATTGAGAAAAGGCATATCTCACTACGAAAAGACATCGGTAACTCCCTCCGATGAAATCAGAAGGTTGCTTCCAAGGGATACCTTAAGGCTATAAATAGGTCCCCATTCCTCATTCATTTAATCCGATCAATCCTTTTCTTTCTTTCTCTTAAGCATTTGCATACTCTGAATAACAGAGTATAGCTATAGTGCATAGTAAGTCTCTTAGATATTTGCATACTCTGAAAACAGAGTATAGCTATAGTGCATATAAAGAGAGAAAAGCATTCTTGGTTCGAATTTCTGGTGAATTGTAGTGCTGCTTTCACCAGAAGAAGACCGTTGTATCTTGGGAGGTAATCGTCATAAAGCGTAAGCACCATTGCGGGACGAAATTGTCTTAAGAACATAGAGTGTAACTTTAGACTCGATATTTTCAATTAGATAGCCAAATATTATTACTTTCCAACAATCAACACTAATATCAAAAAGCAATCCCCTAAAATATTATTATCCAAGATTGTGACTCAAACCAACCTAAATTGTTGTGATCCAAACAGAGCTTTACCCTCATGATGCAAGTCAGGTCAAATTCTTTGACCCATATCCAGCCAATTTAAAATTCGGGCAAGAAAATTTAACCTATACCCAACCCTAACCAAAAGACCTTGACCTAGACCTAGCCTAAATAGGGTCAAGTTTTCAAGTCAAGTTAATCTGTGCTCCTTCTACTATCAACTACCAAATTAACTTATAAACATGCCAACTTATCCCTCCATTTTGCCCCAACTTTTTTTTCTAATTTAGCTAAACAAGATAGCTATTTCAGAATCAAGAAGAACTTTGCTTTCATGAATTGATATATGTGTTTATGATCGTTTATTAGTGGTGCCTTGCAAAATAATTATATGTTCAATAGATCTCCCTCATTTGAACTCCAATCTGCAGTCAATTACACACTAATGAAGTAATACTGCTTCACTAGACTAGCAAGAATGGATACAACCTCCAACAATGAGCTACTTAAAAAAGGAGTAAAGTATCCAGGTGATGTGAAGATACAAACAGAAAATAACTTCATATACTGAAATAAAACAATCTAACATGCTATCCAAAAACATTTTTTGTTGCAAATAAAGGTGAACAATTTAGTCAAAAGTTCAAAGCATTGCCAAAAGATTATAGCCTTATAGGTTAAAAGTCACATTCATCTACCTTTAATCTTATCTGCAGTTGACAAATTGGCACCGACCAAATGGAACAATTCAACTATATTAGCAGTCAAATCTAGCTAAGTGATAAAATATTTATAGATGGGAGGGAGATAATTGACAATAAATAATGTTACATCACTCATTATCCATGGTATTGCTGTGTCTCTATCATTTAATTAATATAATACCGAGCAATCCACATCTTCTCTCCTGAGCCATTGCACCGTGGCATTCAAAATATTGGAGCTTTCTTGCAAGAAAAAGAGAATGTGGGTGCGTTATGTCGTCATCTTCTTTACCCTAAAAGCAAGGTAGGCAATAAACGAATGTGAAAGTAGGCATTATCTAGTGCAACAAGCTCTAGAAGATGTGGACCAATTTCTAAAGGGTTAGGCTATTAAATGAAACATGGTTTGGTGGACCAACAAAATGTACTTATAGTCCTGACCCTATGCGTTTCTTGATGTTATTCTCTCTCTCTCTCTCTCTCTCTCTCTCTCTCTCTCTCTCTCTCTCTCTCTCTCTCCCCGGGTTTGTGGGAGACACATGATGAGCAGTAATGATATTAATGATACTATGCAGGTCCTCAGGTTAGTTTTGCTCTAAGAACCCTGGCCATTATTTCAGCATTCATGCATACCCCTTCAGTTTTTTCAGCTCTTTTTCATTTTTGTGAAGGAGGGAGAAATAATGATATTTCTTTGTCCCTTCAGGATTTATTGTTCCTTGATCTTCAGAACTGCTATTAAATCAGAGTAGTGTAATCACCTGTTTATATCCAATATATATATATATATATATATATATATATATATATATATATATATATATATATATATATATATATATATATATATATATATATATATATATATATATATATATCTACCGGTGCAATAATTTGCAACGCTCCTGACCACCACTGAAAATAAAAGATGTAAATGCCCTTTGAGCGGAGCCTCATAGAGCTTTGAGACAGTGACCACCTTCAAATGGAAGTGACATTTAAGTTAAATTTTGATCATCCCTAAAAAGAAGATTTGTGATGATGTCTTATGTCAACATGTTCTGACTTATGTACTATAATTTTATGGTGTCTCAGTTTAAGAATTAATTTTCAATGGATTGAATGGGCATGCTTTGTGCCAGGTCCTTCCAAGCATCCAAATGGCAAATTTGCCTAGGCTGATATCATTCTAGCTAAATGGATTATCTGTTAGACTGACTAGCTTGGAGCAGCATCATTTCATCTGAACATATAAGTCCTATACACTTGAAAAAGGATAATAACCTTTTTATTTTTTAGAAGGACAAGCATTTTATACTGCTATCTTCACTAGTTACATTTTTGTTATTTTTCCTAGAAAAAAAATATATTTATCTCAAACATAACCTTAAAGTTTTGTGCAACAAATCTGTACTTAATCATGGAATTTAAATGCCTAACCTATGTATAAACCACCAATGCATCTACACAAGTATTCTTGCTTTGCTGCTGTTTTCAAGATGCTGATATGGACCATCTTCATGGATCCGCAAGATAATAAGGGGCAAACAATTATCCAAGCTGGCTCCCATTGAGTCATCCAATATTCAAGTCAAATAATTTTATCGATAAAAAATAAGAAAAGAAGAAGAAAAAATTAATAATAATATTGATATTAAATAACGGAGTACTCTTATTCTCTCTTATTTTTATGTAGAGTCTTTTGGATCTTTTTATAACTAGGCAGTTGCATCTCCAATGAATCGTGTCTCAATAAACTTCAAGTCATGCCGTAACAACTTGCTGACATGGCACAACAATCCAGGGACTTGCCATAATCGCCTAGCATATAATGGGTTTCCCAGGACCTTGCATGCACTTGGGACATAGGTTCTATCGGCCAAGATCATCAGGTTGAGGTGCGGGACTTCAACTTTTTAGATCAGCTGCTGCTGCTACCATGCTTGTCTCCATTTTTAAGTTGGTTCCAAGATTTGGACTTGAATGCTTTGGAGAGTTTATAAGGGCATCCAGATGATCATAAAAGCGATGAGTCAGATGAACTTGATTGCATCCAGATGATGACGAGAATGATGAGCTTGATAAACTTAGTTGTATCTTCATCATTTATTGTCATAATATCTTTTTTTCTTATTTACAATCTATATAAGAATGTGTATTCAATGTAATCACTACAGTAATTATAAGAAATAATAATGGATTTTAGCCAACACTTTTCCTTAGCATCGTTAACGTGCCGACGTTTTTAAAAAGCATCGGGAAAAAAATATATATTCCGATGCTTATAAGCGTCGGAATTCGAAATTTGCCAATGCTTCTCAAAACCGCCGGAAAAATACTTGGTTTGCCGACACTTTCTTTTTGCGTTGGGAAAAAAGAGTATAACGACGCTTTAAAGCATCGGAAATTTACGATTACTTTCCCCCCCCCGAGCCCTAGCCCTCATTTCGTTCGCTCGCACCGCGCGCCGCCTCCCTCCTCTTCCTCCTCGATTCATCTCCTTCGTTCGCACCACCGATCGTCGTCTCCGTGCTTCTCCGGTCATCTCCGCGTTTCTCCGGTCGTCTCCGAGCTTCTCCGGTCATCTCCGGGCTTCTCCATTCGTCTTCGGGCTTCTCGTCGATCTCCGGGTTTCTCCGGTCATCTCCGGGTTAGCTTCTCGTCTCCGGGCTTCTCCGGTCAGCTCTGGGCTTCTCCATTCATCTTCGGGCCCCTCGTCTCCAGGTTTCTCCAGTCGTCTCCGGGCTTCTACAGTCAGATCCGGGCTTCCCGTCTCTGGGCTTCTCCATTTCCTCCGTGAATCACTGTCGTCTCTGGCTAATTAAGGTAATATGTACTCTTCCCCCATCCATAAATCACTGTAATATTAGAAAATTTTTAATTTTATATGTTTTTAATTTTTATGATTTTTTCTCTGTGATTTATGTTTTTTATATGTTTTTCACTGTAATATTAGAAGATTTTTAATTTTATATGTTTAGGGTTTAGAGTTTATTATTTAGATTTTAGGGTTTAGGGTTTAAGATGGGGCCTTCCATACTCTTTCTTTTGGACATCCTAGGGCATCCTAAGAATTGAAGTTATAATTATTGATACCAAGCAAAAGTGTCAAATAGTTTC
The DNA here is from genome assembly GCA_021397845.1 of Areca catechu. NCBI lineage: Eukaryota > Viridiplantae > Streptophyta > Magnoliopsida > Arecales > Arecaceae > Areca > Areca catechu. The sequence continues at coordinate 9,645,084 of CM038040.1, read as the reverse complement.
TTTCACCAAGTTTGTTCAACTAGAAATGCATTGTTTAAAATTATCAAGACCAAGAACTAATAAGCTTTTCATGCATAACTGTGATAAAATTATATCAAAATCATATAAATCATGATTTCAAGAGAGAGTGATTAAAGATTCTACACGGTGTATATATTGAAGTAGCTTTGCATATATTTTAAAGCAAGAATTAAAATCACTATATGAATATTTAGCTTTGCAAGGATTATACTTATATTATATACTTCGGAAATGCATAGTATGATAATCAAATCCATTTACAAATGCATCCACTACAATGGATCAATACATATTGTTACAACCGTAACGATGATGTGGCATGTCTCAGATTTTGCTGGGCATGATTCGAGCCACGTGGAGTTTTTCGACAAAATCAGGCGCGACTCCGCCTCGGCCGAAGTCGAGGTCGGCCCAGGCCTTCCTGCCGCTCCGCCAGGTGTCCACCCAGGAGGGGTCCACCTCGGTCGAAGCCGACGGCCTCCTCGCTCCTTCGCCAGGTGTCGCCCGGAGACGGGACCACCTCGGCCGAAGTCGAGCGCCCCTCTGCCGCCAGGGGTCCACCTCGGCCGAAGCCGGCGGCCGCTCCGCCAGGTGTCCACCCAGGAGGGGTCCACCTCGGCCGAAGCCGGCGGCCGCCCCGCTCCCTCGCCAGGTGGCACCCTTAGACGGTCCCGCCTAGGCCGAGGTCGAGCCGGGCCCCTCTCTCCTTCGCCAGGTGTCGCTCGGAGATGGGACCACCTCGGCCGAAATCGAGCGCCCCTCTGCCGCTCCGCCAGGTGTCCACCCAGGAGTGGTCCACCTCGGCTGAACCCGGCGGCCTCCCCGCTCCCTTGCCAGGTGGCACCCTTAGACGGTCCCGCCTAGGCCGAGGTCGAGCCGGGCCCCTCGCTCCTTCGCCAGGTGTCGCCCGAAGATGGGACCACCTCGGCCGAAGTCGAGCGCCCCTCTGCCGCTCCGCCAGGTGTCCACCCAGGAGGGGTCCACCTCGACCGAAGCTGGCGGCCTCCCCGCTCCCTCGCCAAGTGGCACCCTTAGACGGTCCCGCCTAAGCCGAGGTCGAGCCGGGCCCCTCGCTCCTTCGCCAGGTGTCGCCCGGAAACGGGACCACCTCGACCGAAGTCGAGCGCCCCTCTACCGCTCCGCCAGGTGTCCACCTAGGAGGGGGCCACCTCGGCCGAAGCCGGCGGCCTCCCCGCTCCCCCGCCGGGTGGCACCCTTAGACGATCCCGCCTAGGCCAAGGTCGAGCCGGGCCCCTCGCTCCTTCGCCAGGTGTCGCCCGGAGATGGGACCACCTCGGCCGAAGTCGAGCGCCCCCCTGCCGCTCCGCCAGGTGTCCACCCAGGAGGGGTCCACCTCGGCCGAAGCTGGCAACCTCCCCGCTCCCTCGCCGGGTGGCACCCTTAGACGGTCCTGCCTAGGCAGAGGTCGAGCCGGGCCCCTCGCTCCTTCGCCAAGTGTCGCCCGGAGATGGGACCACCTCGGCCGAAGTCGAGCGCCCCTCTGCCGCTCCGCTAGGTATCCACCCAGGAGGGATCCACCTCGGCCGAAGCCGGCGGCCTTCCTGCTCCCTCGCCAGGTGACACCCTGAGATGGTCCTGCCTCGGCCGAGGCCGGCCAACCCACGCGGAGAAGCTTCCAAGGATAAGAGCACGAGCTCCAAGATTTCCCCTCGAGCCGTGCGCGCCGCACCCCGAAGATAGTGCCCGTACGGTCGGCAGCGACACGCGGAACATCGCTTATATCAGCCCGATAGGCTCCGTAGTCGAGAAGCGAGGCCCTGACAGGACAGGGCCCGATAACGGACAGCGTCGGCGCCTGGGAAAGAGAGCGCTCACGCTCGGCCCGAGGTCTGGTCGGCGATCTGACCGGCGCCCCCCTCCCCTACTATTTCCTCGCTGGGCTCGGCAAGCGAGGCCGGGAAGCCGCCTGGCTCTTTGATCCAGAAGGGGAAAGGGAAAGAAACGGAGGGAGGCAAAAGAGACAACGGAGCCTCCCGGGGCAAAAAACGAGAAGGTAACAGGAGGAGATAAAAGAAAGGAGAGAATAGACGACAAGGTAGGCAAGAAACAAAGGCTGGAGACTCCGTTCCAAGAGCAAGATCCAAGATCCCGAGAGGAGACTTTTGGCGCGAGCTCGGTGAAGGGACCCGGCCGGGTTTCTATTCTTTCTGGGACCTTTCTTGCTAGCACGATCTCTAAGTCTGGAACTCCTTCGGGGGCCCGTCTCAGAGACTCTGTTCCCTCTCACCGTCAACTAACTTGACCGTCGGAGCTCCCTCGCCGGGATCCCCAGCCTGGGTTTCTGACCTTGCCTTGCAGGTTCAATCGTAACAGGAGACCCCAGGGGCGAGATGGTCTAGTCGGATCGGCGGCTTCGAAGCCACAGGCGCGACGGCGAGATCGGCAACACATATAATCAAAATACAATTCATTTAAATTAAATCTCGATCATAAAGTTGATAAGAACATGTCCACTTGTTAACCAAGCACAATCTAAAATTGAGTATGGTTTTAAAATGCATATCCGGCCAGTCACTTCGTAAGAAGTAGGCTAGGTTTACTTTTAGAATGGATTTATGTTCACTCTAATTTTCGGAGACTGAGACCTTCTTCTTTGACAATTTTTTGTTAAATTTAATCAAGTCTATTTGGCATAGATTAATTAGATCAAGTCCAATTTTATATGGTCAATTATTATTATTATTATTATTATTATTATTATTATTATTATTATTATTATATATACTCATTAATCTTACTTTATTTTTTTTACTTTTTTATATTATTATTTTTACTCTCTTTTCTATCCCCTACATAATAATGGTATTTTGCTAATAGTTCATTAACTGAATCTCAAGAGAATATGCATGATATCTACTTAAACATTTCTTTTAGTTAGAGGTAGCTTTGGATAAAGCTGCATAAAAATATAACAAATAAATAGATAAATAGATAATGAATAAATCCTGAAAAAGCCAATGAGATAGCTCCAACTAAAGCTTATTCTTAAAGAATTGTCAAAGAAGTTGATTGCTCAGGAAAAGCAAATATGAATATGAGAATTTATAAATAAATTAATAAAATATATCATAATCACCATCTTGTGAACTATGAGCCAATCACGGAATTGTGCTCATTAGAGTCTACTTGGTGATCAGTTAGAATGTGGAAATAGGTTTGGAGCATGTATGTGTACCATAAGAGGGTTGAACACAGGAAATGAAATACATATACGTACCCCAAATTGTATGTATACAGCCTTATCTACCCAATTAAAAAAGAAAAATGTATGTTTACTCCATTAAATAATGGTCACCAGCTTAGTCTTACATACTAAATGGAAGGAAAACAATACCCAACAATGAGGCACCATCATCCAAAGAATGTCTATACCATTTTAATAAGTTTACCACCTCAACAGATGAAGGTAATACAAAGAAAAGTCACTAGATATGATTGAAGGACAAAGGAGAATCAGACAAAGTGAGATTAGAACTTTCAGGCTTTCAACTCAATGGTATAATTCCAAGAACTAGCAAAAGTCTTCTTACTACTAATCTCTTGGAAGTTTATGTTAGATCTACAACTCAAAGCATATAACACTAGACCTAGCTAGACTGAGCTTATACATTGGGGCTCTGACAGATTTCAGAAAGCCTTGAGCGGAGCTGTAGTTTTCTTGTCATGGTTAACCCATTTACGATGAACAGCAAAATCCCAGCCTAACTATCATTGAGAATCACTTCTTTTAATTGAAAGACATATCAGTTTGTGAGACAATATATAAGGTTTATCCCCATCCATAACCCAAATATGCTTTACATGTTTTGTTATCTTTTTGTTAAACTATTTTCTTAATTTTTTGTGATATAGATTAAGTAGTTCTTATTAAGTCCTTACAGGATATTTCAAAATTGTGTCCTAATCTTGCAACAGATCACTTGATGACAACATCAAGTTACCTAAATACTAGGATTTAGAGGTGCTAGGATAAGTTATTTCTTATAACGGTATATTTATGTATTGCGGTACATGTATATGTATCACGGTACATATATATGTGTCGCGGTACATGTATATGTATCGCGGATGATGTATTGCGAAACATATATGTATCGCGGACAATGTATTGCAGACGATGTATCGCGATACATATATGTATCGCGGACGATATATCGCGATACATATATATATCGCGGACGATGTATCGCGATACATATATGTATCGCGGACGATGTATCGCAATACATATATGTATCGCGGACGATGTATCGCGGACGATGTATCGCGGACGATGTATCGTGGATGATGTATCGCAGACGATGTATCGCGATACATATATGTATCGCGAACAATGTATCACGGACGATGTATCGCGGACGATGTATCGCGGATGATATATCGCGATACATATATATCTTGATACTTAAATAATTTTTAAAATAGTTTGAATTATTTGCTTCAAATTATAATATTTCTTGTAGGCCGATGAGCATGGGAGGGAACCCGGTCAGGTAGAGTTTTATCGGATGACTCATATTCATCGTGACGGCACTTTTGTCAGAGATGAGTCGAGGGATATATATGTAAGTTACTAACATTTAATTCATCTAACGATTTAAATTGTAATTTGTTAATCTTTAAAACCATACTAATTTGTCTAAATTTATACAGGAAAGAGCTACAGCTCTTATTGCCGAGCGTGTTGATGATTCTACAGCATCTACTCAGAGTAGTCGCGTCGAGGCCGAGGTATTTATAGAGTTGATGGGCCCGGAGCACTACGGTCGAGTGAGGGGATATGGAGTTGGAGTCACTCCCACTCAGTTATCTGCGGTCAGTACACATACACGTCGGGCTGTAGATAGTGCTCAGGATGCACGAGTTCGCAGACTCGAGGAGGAGATAGAGAATATGCGACGGAGCCGTGCTGAGGAGATTCGATAGAGACGTGCCGAGGTAGAGGAGATACGACAGAGAGCTGATGCCGATAGAGCAGCGATGGATAGCATGAGACAGCACATTGAGCGACTTACATCTGTCATACAGATATTTGTTCCACATTAGGTACATATATATATATATGATTTTAATATATATTTTTATGTTAAATCAATAATTTATATAATTCCCGTGTCATTAATAGTTTCGTAAGTTAAATATTTTAAATATTTTTTTATAAGCTTCTGGAGCATCAGATCCACATTGACCGGATGACGATCTATCTCCTGCAGATCATTGACCTCGACTTTTTTATTATTTCACTCTATGTATTTTCATGTATTTTTTAATTTTGTTAAACAGACATGTATAACAAACTAATATTAAATTGTAATGTATTATATTTTTTGATTTATATTTGATTTATATTTGGATATATGATGAATGCCTGGAATGAAATTAAAATATATCTTATTTATGTACAGGTTAAAAAAATTATATAGATTTCAAATTTTAAAATAATTATTTATTTTTTTTTCGAAAAATGAAATTCCCGGTGCTTTAAAACATCGGGAATATCTTTATTCCATCGATAATTACCGACGTTTTAAAGCGTCGGAAATAAGTTATTCCCGACGCTTTCAAAAAGCGTCGGTAATTATCGTTATTACCGACGTTTTAAAGCGTCGATAATTACGTTTTTAACGACGCTTTAAAACGTCAGAAATAATATATTTCCGATGCTTTTTAAAAGTGTCGGCAATAATATTATATCCGATGCTTTAAAGCGTCGGTAATGACTATAATTACCGACGCTTTAAAGCGTCGAAAAAATGTCCGATGCTATTGCAACGCTTTCGCAAAGCGTCAGAAAAAATCGTCTCCACTCTTCTCTTTGCAATACTTTTGCAAGCGTCGAAGATATTTTTATCGATGCTTTAAAGCATCGATAAAGATCAATTTAAGCGTCGTTAAAAGTCCTGTTCACTGTAGTGAATGTTGCATTGTTTATTATTTTCTATTAATTGACCTAGACCAATATATATTTTTTTATCCCCGAAAACACCTTTCATCCAACGTATTGGAAAATGCTATGGTATAAAGATTAACAAACATAATTAATCAAATATAAAATCATAAATACCATCATCAGTCTATGATCGATCTAAATGAGCTTATACTGCAGTGTCCCATTGTGCATATAGATTATAAATTAAATATATTTTCATATCATTTATAATAATTTATAATTTTATCTAAATAAATTAATTAAAAAGTATTATTTTGGTTCCTAAATATTTTAAAAACCTATTTACGAACCATCCTCACATGAAGACCAGCAGCTACCGTTGCATCAGGACCGGTCTATAAAATTCCATGGCCATCTAGAGAAACCTAGTGTTACACCTAATTTAAATGAGTAATTCTTTGTACACCGCATGCGGTGCAGCAAATTCAGCATGACCTGCACTGTACATTTTTATTGGTCCAAATATATTCACTGTGGCATGACAGGACAGGAGTTGAGATGACTAGCATTAATTACCGTTCAGCTTAATTTTCATTCAGACCAAAATATCCTTACGACATCCTAGTTCAAAAGCTACGACATCCCAGTTCAAAACCTATGACATCCTAGTTCAAAAAATGACCTGAAACAGTATTACGACATCTTAGTTCAAAACCTACGATATCCTAGTTCAAAAATGACCTGAAACAGTATTACGATATCCTAGTTCAAAACCTACGACATCCTAGTTCAAAATCTACGACATCCTAGTTCAAATATGACATGAAACAGTATTACAACATCCTAGTTCAAAACTTACGATATCCTAGTTCAAAAATAATCTGAAACAGCATTACGACATCATAGTTCAAAACCTACGACATCCTAATTCAAAACCTACGACATCCCATACAAAAATATAAATTAAAATCTGAAACAGTATTCGACATCCTAGTTCAAAACCTACGACATCCCATGTAGAAAATATAAATTAAAACCTGAAATAGTATTATGACATTTTAGTTCAAAAGCTACGACATTCTAGTTCAAAATCTATGACATCCTGATTCAAATGACTGAAAGGAAAGATATTTTGATCTGAATAAAATTTTTAAATAAAAATTAAATAATAATTAATATTAATCATATTTAGCTTCCATCTTATTATACTCTAATAAATATATTTAGATCAATAAAAAAAATATGATGCGGATAATGTTGAATTTAGCATACTGCATGCGGTGTCCAAAGCCTTTTCCTTACAAGAAATGGCCCTGGCAACTTTCGTGCCCAAAAGCACGTGAAGCCACGAGTGAAGCAGAGTCCCACGTCGGGGTTCCCACGTGAGTAGGATAACTCATCTTCTTGGGGCCTACAACATCAACTATTTATGAACCGCAACCATAAAAGCTTCGCGGAAAAAGACTTCACGGTTATATATTCTCGGCTACGAGATTTAGTGAAAAAATAGCTTTGTGTTATACCCGAAGTGTGTGGAACTTGAGTTTTGCTGCATTATGCGACAACGATTGGTACCGTACACTGGAGTCTGGAGGCAGGTTGGTATGAGGTGGAGCAGGTTTCACCGTTCCACGGGTACCACGCCAATTTGGATAACCAACCACATACATCGCAGAGTGGAGTAATTTTTTAAAATAATATTTTTTAAAAATAAAATAACGAAAATAGTTGATGCAAAATTTATTTATCAAACTAGATGGGGCGGATGACATGGATGAATTCATCTGTCAAAAAGATAAATTCAATTTAACTGAATTCATCTTTTGTAAAGACGAATTCTTGATAAATCGTCTAAAAAAAAATAATAGAAAGGGAAGATATTTTTAATTTTAAAATATTGACTTGTTATATTAAAAAAAATATTAAAATAAATTTTTTTTAAAAAAAATCTGAAAAAAAATAATCCATGAATAATTGTATAATACATGAATGTATCAAAATTTTATAAAAAATAAAAAATTAATAAAAAAATTGCAAAACCGATACGTGAATCGATGGTCTGACCGATAGGTGGACCGATGGTCAGACTGGTAGAAGGACCGGTAGTTGAACCGATGATTAGCCGGACTGGCAATCGAGACGGTGACCGAGGGTCGGATCCTTCCATGATTTTACTGAAAAAAATTATTATTATTATTATTATTAAATAAGTAATATTTTAAATTAAAATATTTTAAATATATTATTTACCAAATTACATTAAAATTAAAAAAATGAAATTTATTAAAAAATTGTTAAAATTTTTATATTTTTTATAAAATAAAATAATGATAAATCACTGATTATATCTACGATTTCACCAAATAATATTCTTTTAATTAAAATTTAATAAAAAAAATTAAAAATTAACGAGAAATCATGAATTTTAATAAATCCTAAAATAATTTATTATTTTCATAAATTTAATTTTATATTTTATATATTTTTTAATTTACTTGAGCAAATAAATGATTCTTATCATTTTAAGACTAATATGTGGATCGATGATCGGATCAATAGGTGGATGGATGATCGAATCAATAGCAAGATCAGTAAGTGAACCGATGATCGATCCTGGTAATCGGACTGGCGACCGAAATGATGATAGGATTGAGAATCGAATAGATGACAAAATCGACGAAAAATAATTTTTTTATTATTTTCATAATTTGAATTTTATAATTTATATTTTTTTTAAAATTTAGTTAAGCCAATAAATGATTCTTGTCTATTTTAGGCCAGAATACATATAAACACATATATAAATAAACACTTATATAAATAATTCTTATATATTTTGGACCACAACACATATAAATAAACACATATATTAAAAACACAATTTTTTAAAATTAACAAGAAAACATGAATTACAATAAATTATAAAATAAATGACTATTCGGTCCCACATGGTAGCCGTCTCCTAGTGCGTGCAGGCTGTATACGACGATGGATCGGAGGTGGCTGATGCTGCTCTATCTCATGCTCTATATCGTGTGATGCCTGATATACAACATGCTCTACATCATGTGATGCCTACTGTACAAATACATGATGTGACGACGATGCTCCATGTCCGGAATAATCATGCTACCAGCCCATGAAATCAAGTACAGTAGTATAATCAAAATGTGATGCCACATCCTCAGTAGATGTGAACTCGTGCATCGGATGTGGAACAATGCTATCTCGTCTCGTACCTCGTCTGTGATGAGCTGGCGGAGGTGCTCTAGATGAAGATGCATATGGATAATAAGGCGAAGGAGTCTCGTCCTCCCTGTCTCCTTCCTGATAAAACTCACGTAGTGGAATCCGTGCATGCTCGCCAAGAGTATGGATGACAGAATGACATATATCCTGTATATCCGAGGAGATCGTCGCACGCTCAAGTATCATCGCAAAACTACTACCCTGTAAATAAAAAAATAATTAGTTTGACAAAATTTAAACGTATATTATAATTTAAATAATAAAATTTAAATTACTTACCATGTAATCATATACTGCACCATTGCGACTGATGAATCGACGAGTGATCCTACGATACTACTGCATATAAGGATCGTGATAATCCATGATACCATCGAATGGATCACCATGTATAATATAGTCATGACAACTCATCCATAACTGTAAATAATACAGATGAACGGTGGACCAATCCTGATCAGATCGTCCTCTCATATCAATACGATGTAGTGCAGACAACGTATCGAACTGATCTGGCACAACCTGTCGCATCCCGAACCGGTGCATCACTCTATCGGGTAAATGCCACTCTACTATATAAAAATATACTAGTGGCACTCTACTACACCAGATCTCCTGACCCTGTAGACAGTAGTCTGGTAACTGTGTAATCATAGCGGCAGTATATGGTTGCCATATGACCTGTTTATAAATAATTTAAAGCATAATTTATTAAACAAAAACAAATAAAACAAGTCAATCATTATCAAAAATTCAATATTCATTACCTCGTCGGGTCGCAGTCGATCAAATAAATAACGATATGAAGAGACCACATACATAGGTACCTGTGTGACAGAAAAAAGATCTCTCCATCTACAAAATAAATTAATTAAATTAATTAAATAAAATAGTATATATCATATACGGCATAAAAATATTATGTAAATTCTAAACTCACCTCATCCCTAATGGTCACTATGGTAAACCGGCCCCATCATCATCAAAATCGATCATCGAAACTGGAGCATGTCGAAGTAATTTGTGGGGTGCAAGAATCGGAACTCTATCCCATGCCCACAACTGTAGTAGCAACAGCGGACCAGCAATATCAATAACATCTCTGTGGCTCGCCCTACACATCTCTCTATACAACCAAGCGAGTCCAGCGCTACCCCAACTATACTGTCCGGCTGTCTTGAAATCCGCTAATAAAGGTAGAAATAATAGATGCATGTTGTTCCCAGATTTATCCATAAAAAGGCACCCATCCATCAACTGTAAAATATATGCTCGAGCATAGCACTGAATGGCTGCCTCGTCCGCATCGAATGCTAAATCCTAGAAGTACTCGGTAAGCCAGACCAAGCTTAGTCGTGATCCATGCAATCTATCATCGGTGGGATGACCCCTAATAACTCAAGACAAAGCTGCCTCCAGTCTACCTGTGTACTACCCGTCACTGGTAGACCATCTACTGGCAAACCTAGCTGAACAGCAACATCCTGTAGGGTGATGGTGGCCTCTCCATGGGGAAAATGAAAAGTATGCATCTCTGGACGCAACTGCTCGACGAGAGCAGTGATCAAATGCCAGTCCAATCTAATAAATTCAACACGTGCTAGACCATAGAATCCAGACTGCATCAGCAATGGCAAAATACGACGATCGAGCGGTATCGATCTGCGCATAACCATCTCTCGATGTCGACAGTGCAAAACAACATCATGTCCCTCCCAGACCAAAGATGATCTATGTGAAGGCTGACTGTGTAGTACACTACTATCAAAAGGACCAGGATCCATAATTGTGATAACTCAAAGAAAATCAATCACAAAGCCCATTTAATGCATAGTAAGGACATCAATCCATATACAAGCTATAAACATCAGACAATAAAACATATCCATATATTACAATCCATCAAATAAAATACAAAGCAATGACAAGATTAGCCTAATACATTACAATCCATATATTAAAACATCTGTAAAATATGACTGATATAATTTAACTAATCTGCTTGTAGAAGCCTTGGACATGACTGCCTATCATGCCCTTCTTCTTTACAGATTGTACACTTGCGTCTGTTGCCGGCTTCTCTTATATCCATATCATTTCTGATCCTCGTGGATCGTGGCCTACCTTTCTGTCGCATCCTATTTACATCAGGTATAATGATACCGTGTTCATTTTGCTGGGGCCAATATTCTTCGTGAGGAATTGGTTGAAATTGTGGCATATAAGTTCGATGATAATCGTGTAATGTATAGTACAGATCAATGTATATTTTAAAATCAATGGCAACATGTACACAAACAGCCATGACGTGAGAACAAGGTAAATGAAAACATTGCCATTTCTGATATGTGCATGTATGCTGGGAAAGATGAACAACCTACAGCATCAAAAATCATAATTCAGCATATACACAACGTAATAACATATTTTCAATGATACATAAAGATCGTAAGTACCTGTGTATTATCACCCCTATTCATGTTCGGTCCACATCTAGTAGTTTGGACTTGGAACAAGCCAGTTGCTCTATCAAATCGTGTAATGGTATGCGATGTCGCTTTGGCTTGGTTGGAGATGACATGTCCCGTAACAAAAGGAGTAAATATTTCATTTCTGTCCGTTGCCTCTGTTGCTTGGACACGTCGGCCTTCAAAATATGATACAAGCCGAAAGAAAGTCAACTGTACCAATGCTGTTATGGGAAGAAATCGAGCATTTTTCAGAACTCCATTGAAACACTCGGATATATTAGTTGTCATCATCCCATACCGTCGTCCGTCATTATGTGAACGTGTTGATTTTGCTAAAAGAATTTTATTCAACCACTGAACAGTTTCTGGGTTAAATTTCTCAATATTTCTCATGTATTTCTGAAACTTTTTAGGCTGCGTTTGCATTCCAGCTCTTTTCACCACATCTCTTAGTTTGGGATCACGGAATCTTGAATTGAAGTTACTTGCCACGTGACGCAGGCAATATACATGATAAGCATGTGGTGGCTGCCAACCCAGATACTCATTCTGTACTGCAGCAAGTATACCAGCATGTCGATCAGAAATTAGACAAATTTCCTGACGTGTTGTAACAAAATTTCTGATACAAGCTAAGAACCAACCCCAGGTGTCCGCTGACTATTCATCGACAATACCAAATGCAAGTGGAAAGATATGACTATTTCCATCAATAGCAGTTGCAATCAACAATTTCTTCTTATACTTTCTATACATGAAAGTAGCATCGATACTTATGACCGGACGACAGTGCTTAAACCCTTCAATCGAGGGTGCAAAGGCCCAAAATACACGATCAAACTGGGCACAATTTAGTATACCAGTTGGAGTGCTGATAAATTTTATCCAGGTACCTGGATTAAATGTTTGTATAGCATGCAACCATTTCGGAAGCAATTGATATGACATATCCCAATCTTCGAATAGCATCGCTATCGCCTTCTGTTTGGCATCCCATAATTTTCTATAACTTGGTGATAGTTGTATTTGTTCTTTATGACTGCACCAAGTCCAGCAATAGCAATGGTAGGAATTTTTTTAACCAAGTCCCGAATTTCATTAGCAATTAAAGTGGAGTCCAAATCAGAATGATCTTGAGACATCATTGCAGATAGGCATGTATGAGGATCGGTATATCGTGAAATCTCAAAAAAATTATGCCGTTTAATACCTTTCAGCATCCACTGACAACCAGAATCTCTGTTCCTACATTTGACATGCCATAGATTTGGATTTGATTCAATAACCTTGAATTCATGATGTCTTTCAACAGAATATTATTTTACTGCAGTTTGCAATTCTGCCTTATCTATAAAGCGGAGTCCTTTACATAACTCCTCATTCCTTTGCCACATAACATGTTGTTCCTGCATTGAAGAATACATTGACATATTTGCAGCATTCCAATCAATCTGAGTAAATGTTCTAGATGGAGCTTCAAATGTAGAATAATTTGGAATAGTGTATCCTCCGAACTTCGTACTGGATGTGAAGTACCAGCCTCGTCACCTTCGTCAGCCAAATCATGTTCACTTTCATCATCATTCTCACTAAAATGTTGATTATCGATATGCACCCTGTCATTAGCAGCTGTATATATTGATGCTTCTCTAATATTACTTTCTGGTACAGTACTGTCCACCGTACGTAATGGATCTACAGTAAAAACTGAGCCAATATTTTTTACTTCATTATCTGCAATATTCGGAGTACTATATGATAGAACATGTTCAATTATACGAGTTGTTGCTATATTTCGAAAAGTTTCTTTGTAATCATCCTGTTCGCAATCAGGTTCAGGACCTTCAATGGTTTGGATATCATATATAACTCTGCACCCGATATACATGGATGTAAACTGATAGTTGAAAACATTATCTCCATGTATTCATCATCAATTAATGGAACAGGTTCGTACTTTACAAATGTCGGCTGGACAACTTGTGGATATCTATAGATAATCAAAACTTTTTTTCCAGTTCTATCAATACGGAAAACTCTACATATTTTGTTCTCCAACTCTTGGAATGTCATATCAGAACTGATTCTAATTACCTTTTTTGGTCCCTGATTGTACTCAATTCATTTGATCCATTAATCATAGAACCACCCATATAACATAATGCTGTGATTCTTTCTCCCATTATATCCTACATGTTTAATTAACAAAATATATTTAGAAATAACTTTCTCATATATTGATATCATTAACAAACTAATTAAATTACATAATTAATATGATAATAAAATTAAAAATATAATTATTTTACTATCATGATGAATGCATCCTATCATCAACTATTAGGTAAAGGCCCTATCCCATTCAGGAATTGCATTAATTTTATGGGTCAACTTATAGTAATCAAACGGTATGCAATGAAGACCGAATGAAATTTCGGCAGTATTTTTCCTTAGTTCTCCACATACAGATATTTATGTATGCTAAGAACAAAAGAAAAATGATGATCGAAATTTCATTCGGCCTTCATTGCACACCGTTTGATTACTATAAATTGACTTATAAAATTATTTGCAATTTCCAAACTGTCCAAATTGGACAATCAATTGATCAACATGCATAATTCTCATATCCATACAAGTATAAAAAAATATACGGATACTACAGAATATGCATATCAAGCAATTGACTAGTCTACGGTCCAATGAAATGCAAATTTTATAAAAATATATATAGAAAATCAAATGCTCAACCTAAAAATTCATAATGCATGCTATAAAAATTTATTCTGCACATTTATATAATAATAAAAAATTTACAAATATGTAAACTTCTAACTTCATTCATAATTAAGTATTACTAAATAATTATTTAACTACATAATTATTTACAAGATATAAAATTAGAATTATATCATAATACTAAATATTAAAATTTTAATAATTAAAATAATGATATTACAAATATAATATTAATACATTTATTTATAATATATACTTTTTTTATTTAATTAACTATTATCAATATAATTACAATTATATCATAATACTAAATATTAAAATCTTACTAATTAAAATAATGATATTACAAATATAATATCAATACATTTATTTATAATATATACCTTTTTTTTATTTAATTAACCATTATCAATATAATTATAATTATATCATAATACTAAAAATTAAAATCTTACTAATTAAAATAATGATATTACAAATATAATATCAATACAGTTATTTATAATATATACTTTTTTTATTTAATTAACCATTATCAATACAATTACAGTTATATCATAATACAAAATATTAAAATCTTAATAATTAGAATAATGATATTATAAATATAATATCAATACATTAATTTATAATATATACTTTTTTATTTATTTAATCATTATCAATATAATTACAATTATATTATAATACTAAATATTAAAATCTTAATAATTAGAATAATTATATTACAATTATAATATCATTACATTTATTTATAATATATACTTTTTTATTTAATTAATCATTATCAATACAATTACAATTATATCATAATACTAAATATTAAAATCTTAATAATTAGAATAATGATATTATAAATAAAATATAAATACATTAATTTATAATATATACTTTTATTTAATTAATCATTATCAATACAATTACAATTATATTATAATACTAAATATTAAAATTTTAATAATTAGAATAATTATACTACAATTATAATATCAATACATTAATTTATAATATATATTTTTAATTTAATTAATTATTATCAATACAATTATAATTATACAATTATCAATTACATATTATATAAATATAAACAAAAATATATAAATACAATTATATTATAACAAAAATAGCATAAATCAAACAAAATTATCTACTAATTATTCTAAATTTCATACCAAAATTATCCTACTAATTATTCTAAATTTCATACCAAACAAACAACATAATAATATTATTCAAAAAAATTATAATAACAAAAGAAATATAGTAATTACCTGTATATTTCTAAATATTCTTGGATTTCTTTCGAACCGGATTCCTTCGAACAGATCTAGCAACAAACAAACAAAAATTTTTAAATAATAAATCATAGAGACCATTGAAGAACAAAAAAAATTAAATTGGACCAGATCAAAATAAAACCAAACCTTTTAAAAGGGGATGGGGCTGGACCGGATATAAGATGGGACCGGGAGAGGGGTATGGGGCCGGGGGGGAAGAGAGACAGGGGACCGGGAGAGGGGGATGGGGCCGGGGGGGAAGAGAGACAGGGGACCGGGAGAGGGGGATGGGGCCGGGGGGGGAGGGATGGGGCCAGGGGGGAGAGGGATGGCGGAAGAACAGCGAAGAACAGAAGAAGAAGGCCTGGGGGGGTGTTCTGCCTGAAATCGTCTTTCAAAAAGACGAATTCTCAGTCGAATTCGTCTTTTTGAAAGATGATTTCAGAAATTTTAGCCCACATGGCGAGCTCGCAGACTTCCAAGACGGGTGGCATATGGGGCTTGAATTCGGCTTTTGAAAAGACGAATTCAACTGAGAATTTGGCTTTTGAAAAGACGAATTCAACTGAGAATTCATCTTTTCAAAAGACGAATTCATGCATTTTCGTCCAGCCATTCGACGTGTCAAATTTTTTTTCCTGAATTACCCTGGTTTTTGCCACGTGCCACCTAAATCTGTAAATATATTATGGATCACTTATTTTGGTAATTAAGTTTTTTTATATATTATTTTAAAAAAATTCTCGCAGAGTGTGGTTTTTTTTCCAAAAAAATATCTTAGGTAATTACCATCTACTGCTGCTCGCATAGATCTTAGGTTACATTTGACAACAGACAATAGATTTAGATTATCGATAATTTAATAAAAATTTATTATATTATTATACCTTGTATAATTTTTTTGATAATAATTTATCATGTCTGATAATCTGAATTATCTTTCAAAAAATAATCGGGATCATTTCTAAAAGGGATGGTGATTGATATTACCATCTTTCAAGTAATCTAGATTATTTAATTACCCTTCCTTTCTCCCTTTAATATAATATAATATAATATAATATATTTAATATTTTATAATAATATAATATACATTATATTTTATCATAGAATATGTTTAAAATATTATTATATTATATAATATATAATATTATTATCTGTATATACTAAACACAATAATAATAATATTATTATATAATATAATATATAATATTATTAATATTTTATATTATGCAATATTACCTGTATGTACTAAATATAATAATCCATATTACTTATAATTAACATTGCTGACAATCCATATTATTGGCAATTCATATTATTTTTCAAGATTGTCTAACAATGCACCAAATATAATCTTAGGTTTCAACGTAAAGTTATTCCAAGATTGCATGCTGAATTATTTTACATGTATAGCACGGGGTCCTATGGAGCCTTTTGTTAACATGGCATAGTGCTAGAGATTTTGTAGCCTCTCCCTTGGTAGAAAAACATTTAGATCCGAACAATCCTCCAAAAAAAATAATAAAAAAATTATGTATGATATTGCATAGATTACTATTATATATATATATATATATGCATATCTTTTATATTTGATTGTAAATCAAGGGCATGCCATACAATTAACATAATAGTAATCTATGCAATATCATACATAATATTAGGGGTAAAAAAATTAGCCTCTTACATTTTATATGAATTTGTAAATGTTTCCATACATATCCAATTATTGGAATGTTAATTCCACATTTTCTGAATTATTGCAACATTGTCCACCATCTTTCCAATTAGAATCAAGCTCATTGGTGGGGCTTGCTGGTTAACTGATGTGGCTGTAATAAATGATGAATATTGGATCAATTATCACAACCATCATTATGTGCAAAATCTACTCTCAAACTCTAGCCTTAACCTGGTCCCTTCCTCTAATCCTCTCCTGTTAGATGGCCACACGACCCAGTAACAAAAGCACCCTTCGAAACATCGGATAACAATTAGCCTGTGACAGGGCCTAAATGATAGAATTTAGCTTTGATTACCTGGTGCACCATACTCTTTACATGAAAATACTATATCAAAGAGCTCAAAAAGTTAATCAATTTTAAAATATAGAGCATCTTAATTAGGTCTTATATGTATAAATTACGGTCTACAGCAATTCGAGATATGATTTGACTTTGTAATATAATAAATCTTGCTTTTGAATTCTATTTGATCATCTTCTCCTTGACCAAAGTGATTTATATTAGGACTAATGATCTTCCTGAATCATCGATAAAGTTATGGCTATAGTATGATGGACTGATTTCTTAAAAATAAATAAATAAATAAATAAATAAAAGAGATGAACTAGTGGCCATCATGATGCATCATGAGATAGAAAATGGTTTTATAAGTGTGGAGGCCAGTGAAGCCTAGGAGGTGCGAGAGTTGGTCTCCTTCTTCAACTAGAACAAGGCATGCCCGAGAAGAGTTAGGCCAAGAGCCGATCCTTTCCCATCTAGGCTAGGTCATTCTTTTCTAGTCATCCTTTTTTTAAAATGCATGATAGGGATAAGGAGGATAAATCCGGCATAACTATCCCCAAGGCCTCTATCCCACCGAAAAATGTTCGATTTAAAATATATGATTTTTACAATCTTTCCCTATCCAAAGATAAGTATGACAATCCTTGATTTGATGGGTCTCATGGGATAATCCCTGAATTTAATCGAGTCTTTTGCAGAGTCATGCCTAGGCTCCCAACCTATCGAAAAATGTTTGATTCAAAGTGCATGATTTTCGCAACCTTTTTCCATCCATGGATGAGTATGTCAACCCTTAACGGGTCTTAGAAAATAATCTCTGAATTTAATCGAGTCTTCCATAAAGTCATGCATCGAATACATGACCTGTTAGTTGTGAGGCAAGACCCTCACTAGCTGGGCTATGCCTCGAACCCCAAAATTTCATTCTTCTCATGAATGGTAAGTCATATAATGTTTTGTTTTGTTTTATTTTGTTTTTGTTTTTTTTGCAAAATAAGCCCATGCATGTTAATTCTAGTGTGTTTGAGTGTTGGCTTTTGTTTACTTGTTTCATTCTTTTGTAAGTTTCATAACACATTAAAAGAATATGAAATCAATTTTTTAAAAAACATGAGAAAGAACGAGAATGACAAAGAAGGGAGACAAAGTGAGGCAAAATAGGAGCACATGTGCAAAATAACTTTAATAACTTAAAGGATGATTCTTCCAATTAAATTGATTCTCTTTTAAATTCCTTACGCTCTGGTATACAATCAAAGGGTTTTTGATTTATCACTATGGTGATAGCACGGTCGGTTAAGGCATGGCACAGCTCTTGTATATAATCCACTGGTCACGGGTTCGAGAAATGATCCCGTGGGTGACTCGATCAAAATCCAGATTAAGTCTGGGGCACGTGACTAGGGAGCTGAGCGGCCGGAACTCCGGTGCCGTAGTGAGGCTAGACTGACGTACTTGCCCAGTTGTATGGGGAGGGCACACGAAAATTTGTGGCCCGAATCGAACATTGTTCAGCGAGCTGGGGGCCTGTTACGGGGAGCTACACCGAGGTAAAACCCCTACCCTTTTTGTTCTATCAAAAAAAAAGGGGCTTTTGATTTAAATTCCTAACTTCATCTTTAATAAGATAAAAACTGAGCATGCCATTTATTGCGAGCTTGCAGGTGTAGTTAATTATATAAATATTTGCAATGCGGGTATCATGAGATAGAGATAGAGCAGGCTTCATGTTTTTCTTTGTTCTTTCTAGTAAAGGAGGAGTAAATGATACTGGACATTTAGAACTCATTTGATTCACTGAAAAAATTTTAGTATGTTTAATTGATCATAAAAAAGTAGCATATTCCTGAATGATTTATATTTGATTGAGTATACATTTTTTAGGAATACTATTTAAAATACCTATTATTTCCTTAATAGATATAATACCAGACATTTTTGCTCCTAAAATTTGTATAAATAAATATATTATATTTATAATAATATTAATATAATACATATATTATAATATAATATTATATCATAATAATTTATTATCTTAATATAATACTAATAATACATATTAATACTATATTAATATAATCCTAATATTTTAATAAAATACATTTATTAATATAGACAAACATAATATTATGTTAATATAAATATTAATATATTAATATAAGTACTACATTAATATTAATGAAAATATTATAATAGTATAAATATATGACCTTGGCATATATCAGTATTAAAATATTAGAATATAATATTAATATAAATATATTAAAATATTATATGATCTTGGTATATATCATTATTTATTACTTCATCTTAACCATTTGTTATGGTGACTATTTACGTGGTTTAGAGAACTAGTCAGATGCTTGATTGCCAATCGGATTATTGACTATTTCGCTAACTAGAGAGCTTCCTGACTACCAACTACAGTACTGAGTATGAAGGAGACAACTACGTCAAGTAGCATAATTAGCCAGACCAAGTACTTACTTGGTACCAAATACATACTCGTTATTGACTATTTATTTGGTACCAATTACCTACTCGAAATCGACTAGGTACTCAGGTAGATCCAATCGAGTCCACTAATACACAGCACCAAGACTCCTTCACCAGCAACATGCTATCTCACCTACTTAGAGTCGGCGATATTCGAGTAAGTGACGGAAGTCAACAGTTTTCAA
Source organism: Areca catechu (assembly GCA_021397845.1). NCBI lineage: Eukaryota > Viridiplantae > Streptophyta > Magnoliopsida > Arecales > Arecaceae > Areca > Areca catechu. Next base: position 9,624,702 of record CM038040.1, on the reverse strand, counting down.
CTGTTGCAGCTGGAGATTGTGGTGGACAAAATCCAAACAAACCACTATCCTTCTAACAAAAAGATCTCAACAAAAAGGATACGGAAGATAAAATCCCAATCTTCCAACATAAAGTTATTATCCATGATAGCGGAGGCCACATCCCTAACAGTATTCAATTATTCCAAGTAACTCTATAAATAGGTAAGAGGGGACCCTTGCCTAAGTATGGCACTTCTACTACTCCTAAATGCTTGGTCTTCTTTCTTTCATTGCTCTCAGCTCTAGCTACTATAGCCCATCTCATCCCTCTCATTGACTTAAACATCGGAGGGTCCCTTACCAGTTGCCACCGGTCAAGGAACTATTCTTGCAGGTCTCTACTAAGAAAAAGCCATGAACAGCATCCCTTTCCTATCTAAAAAGACTAGAAGACCTTCAAGCACCATCAAAGTTTTAGCAAAGAGTGATTTGCTAGCAATAGCTTGATACGCCAGGTAAGTGGTCCAAATCAAGTATCTCGAAGATCTCGAAGCATGGAGAAATGACAAAGATGAAGACGCGAGCACAGGACACCTCCGTCAGCTACACCGGATGCTCTTTGCATTATGGAGAGCCACCTAGCCAGGTAGTAAAGCCCCTTGCTCTGGCACCTCCACCACTAGTTATCTAATAGGATATTTTAGCCATATTGGTGCAGCAGGTCCAGGCACTGATTGTAGCAATTGAAAACTACAGGAAAGTTGAAGCCCCCAGATGGCCCCACTGCTCTCACTGTTGTTGCCACTCATCCCAGCCATTGGTCTCCCTAGGGGAGATCTTTTCATTGATAGACTTCTTACCACTTGCAATCTCGATTGCCATGCCAAGCAAGTCGCCAGTCCCCGCTAAGATGTCCTCCTATCGATCAGTTTTGCACTAGTCATCTCGATGATGAGCAAGTCCCCAGTGCAAGGAGCTGCGACGAGGGAAAGACTAAAGGTGAGACAAACACCCACTCTCCTCATTCAAATTCTTATAAGAGAGATCTATTGATGAGGCTATTCGGCACCTAACCAAATAACGCTTCGATGACTATGAGCATAGGTTGAGCGAAGTCAGTTATTGACTTATAGATCTTCAAGGAGGAAGTTAGGATTTGACCGACTTCAATACTTATCTTCCTCTCTCTCAGCGAATCATGAGGAATTATTCTTGAGTTGGTTCAAAATATTCCAGATCGATCCCTAATATGGCACTACAAATCCACTAGATCACCTAGAGAGATATATAAAGCTTTCATGCTGATTCAATGCACCATCGATGCCTTGCTCTATTTTACCTTTCAAGCCACTCTTTGCAAGACAGCTCGAGAATGGTATTCCGGAATCGAGATGAGGAGTATTCATTCCTTCAAATAGCTAGAGGCAGTTCATGGCATATTTCTATACTAGTCAGAGGATGTCACTAGAACTTGATAGCCTTTTCTCTATCTGGTAGCAAGACGGAGAGTCTTTGAAAGATTATGTGGCCCGATTCAAGGCAGCCACATTGAAGATTTACAACTTGGATGAGTTTGTGGTCATATTGGCCTTGAAAAGGGAACTCCACTTGTCTTGGTTCACTTTTTCACTAGATAAGACTTATCTCAAGTTTTATTCAGAGCTGCTAGTCCGTATCTAAAAGTATTTCTGTACGAAAAAGGGAGCTCTTACTAGGCAAGAAGATAATGGAAAGCCAAAAAAGAAGAAAGACCAATTCGTCCAAATGACAAAGCCCCAAGCTAAAGAATCTAGTCAGTAAATATGATAACTACATTCCTTCCCTTGCCCCTTAAATTAACATTCTTATGAAAACTAAAGAGGAAGGGTATCTTTGAAGGCCTCCAATAAGAACTCCACCGACCTCTCGCAATAACGAGCATTGCCATTTTCATCAAGAACTGCATTACTTTAAATAATGAGATTGAAGATTTTATTCGGGGTGGCTATCTTGGCAAGTATGTTCATAAAAAAAAAACTCAACTTAATGCTTAAGATCTTACCTAACACCAAACCTAGGTCGAAATTGATAATCAGCTGACAGAGAAACCGATCAACATGATCTTCTAAAGGATAGACAGCTCCTCAAAGTAGCAAAGGAGGGAGGAAGAAGAATTAAATGTAATTTCTTTTTTCTGATAAGGATCTAGTCGAGATCTAGAATTCTCATGATGATGCTCTTATCATTTCTATGATAATAACAAAGCATAATATAAAGACAATTTTTGTTGATAGTGAAAGTTTAACTGATATTTTATTTTATAGTACCTTTGTTTGGATGAACCTATCTAAAAATTAATTGAGAAGAGTCTCAACTCCCTTTGTTAGCTTTTCTGGAGACTCTATTAGGGTTAAAAGAGAAATCACTCTACCCATCACTGTTGGAACTCCATCCCAAGAAAGTACAGTCTATATTACCTTCACTGTTGTTCAGATTCCCTCACATATAACATTATCCATGGATCCCAGGGTTAAATAAGATGGATGCAATTATTTTAACCCAATGACTTCTTGTCCATTTTCTAATAAGGAACCGGGTCGAGAAGATATGCAGGGATCAAAAATTGGTCCGATAATATTTCATGATATCAACTAAAGTACAGAAGGCCAGCAAAGTACCGACTATCGAGCAATTAGATTGAAGGAAGCCAGAAAAGAGAGGAGAACCTACCAAGCAGTTACTTTCCTTTCTATTAAAGGATGACCCCTCTAAATGTGTATAGATTGGAGCTCTTATGTTCAAGAAAGAAAGGAACCGATTACTAGAATTTTCTTGATAAAATGCAAACATCTTTGCCCGGTCAGCATCCAATAAGGCTAAGATTCCTCTCGAGGTCATCACTCACAAGTTGAACATCAACATCAAATTCAAGCCAATTTGGTGGAAGAAAAAAACCTTCACTCTCGATAGATAAAAGACCATCAATGAAGAGGTTGACAAGCTCCTAACCATTGGATTTATTTGAGAGGTCCATTATCCTAACTGGTTGGCCAATGTGGTCATGGTCAAAAAGACTAATGAGAAATGAATAATTTAAATTTACACTGATATGAATAAAGCATACCCAAAATATCGCTTTCTATTACCAAAGATGGACCAACTAATTAATGCAATATTTGGTTGCAAGCCTCTTCGACTTCATGGATGTTTTCTTGAGGTACAATTAAATAAGGATGTCTCCCAAGGACAGGAGAATACTACTTCTATTACTAAAAAAAAGATATTTATTATTATAAAATAATACTTTTTGTTCTTAAAAATGCAGAGTCTACTTACCAAAGACTAGTAAATAAAGTTTTCAAAGACTAAATCAAATGAAACATCGAAATGTATGTTGATGACATGCTCGTCAAAAGCTTCAAGAAAACCGACCACATCAAGGACCTGAAAGAAGCCTTCGACATTCTTTGTCGATACCAGAAGAAGCCAAATCTAAGTGTGATTTCAATGTCACTGCCAGCATGTTTTTCAGATTACTTGTCACAAAGCGAGTCCTTCCCATTGGAACTGCTATTAGTGGCTTTCACCTTCTTTCAAAAATCTTTAAAATCTTGAAAGTGTTCTTGAGCTTAGAGTTTTCTAGCAATTATTCTTTCTTTTTCTACCTTAGTTTTGATCTTTTTTCTCAATCCCTTTCCTATTAGTCAGGATGGCTTCATCTAAGGATGAGAGCCATTTGGTGAGCCATGTCTCCCGACTATAGGATTATTGGGAGTTATCCTCCTAGAAAGCTGCCTACCTGGATTTGGTTGGCCAGTCTGAGTGTCCCTGCCTTGCTAGGTCTAGCAAGCATTCTATCATCGATGACTTTGAAGGAGGTTCTTCGATTTTGGAAACAATATTGCTTCCTAAGTCAATTTCAAGTCTTTGCTCGTAGGTTTAAGGATATAGTAATATTAGGTCTTCTTGGTTATATTGCCTTATACGAGGAGTTCTTTTGTATATGCCTTCACCTTCCCTTCCATTCATTCATCAAGAATATCTTAGATTTCTACCGTGTAGTTCCTACTTAGCTTGCTCCCAATTCTTTTCGTAACATTGTCTCCTTTGTTGCCGCCATAGCTGAAAACAATTCAGTCGATTTGATTTTAAGTAAGTTTTGAAACCAAACTGATATTTCAGTTTAAGAGGTTCCTAAAACCAAATATTTGATTGAATACAATGTATTGTCCACTCTGGCCTGGGAGCTTCTTGATTTTGTTCTTTGAATTCCAATGTAAAATGCACCTTCCATGGAGGGGATGCCAATATTGTGGCCAAGAGCTTATGAATTGGTATGTGGGGTATTGTCTAATTTGATCCAGAAACTTTATAGTTTTGTCATTTACGTTTCAATTCAAAATATATCTCATATAGGAAGAATGGTTTCTTCCTTATAAGCTAGAGTTTTCCTTGACTCATAACCAATGTGAAACTCATAATATCCTTCCACCATAATAGATAGCATTGCATTTCGCCGGTCTCGATGGTAGCTAGAATTATCCTCCATGGATGTAATCTTGCAGCAAAAGGAGGCTCAAATTGAAGCCGTCACAATACGCAGGTATAGATACAGTGGACAAATCAACATGGATGCCAAGTAGGTCCAAGAGAGTATGTTTTAACCTATGAATTAACTTTCAATCTCTTTCTTGGAAGTAAATAACCTGTTAAACTAATGATGATTGATTAGTGAAAAGTCTTAAAAAAACATCAAAAATACCTAGCTAGCTGCTAGGCTTGGATAAGACTTATCATGCATAAAAAACGTAAGTAAAAGAGCAGTATCCATTGGGAGACCGGGGATTGCAGGATTCTTCATGGATGGGGATCTCCAATGCATCATCTACATTTACTCAAGAACATGGACACAAAAACATTCCCAAAATACTCATATAGTGGTAGTAGATGACTTAATTATGAAGGTGGAAATAGTTTGGATGGACATTAATCCGACAAATGCAATGCTAGGCGTGTCATGCAGGCTATAGGTTTCATGGAATTCCATTTCACCAAATCAAACTTCATTGGACTAGAATCAATACTACATAAGTTAGTTCAGAATTTCGAATTGAGCCCCTAAAAGATGGACGTGCCCTAAACATGAGATTATGAGATCCAAGTTGCAATATCGAATCATATGCTACCTTAGATTTTATAGGAACGAGCTAGACTTGAAGCACAAACTCATCAAAAAGAGTAAATTAATTGTACCAATGGACGGAAACCATGCATCAAAATCTAATGCGGATTAGAACCGAGCTTGATAAATTTGATCGATGCTAATCCACTTGCAACCTTACGGTTCAAAGACGCCACATCTTAGCTGTAGAGTATTAAAGTGTGAATGCACGTGAAAGGTAATATATATTATTCCAAACTCATTCCGATTAGTTTATAAGCTAAATCCTTGTCACAAGGAATTTAATTATATACAATGCTTCGCTTGATACATGGTACGATAAAATTTTATATCCTTAGCAAGGATAGGTATAAAATTGCGAGATGACTAAAGTTTTTTAATGACGTGATCCAGAAAATTTCCTGCGGGGTTGGTAATTCCCATTTTCTTCCCAGGTCCCCAGCAGGCCTGGTCTGGTTTGGCAAGCAAAGCTTGAGTGGAAGCTTTCATCATTGATGGGATGGGCTCCGTTATCCAATACACTATCATATAATTATTCATTTAATTATTAGAGAACACCCCACGGTTATCGTTATTAAATTACTTTCTTCTGGCCGTATTATTATTATTGTTATTATTATTGTTTTGAAATAATATTCTGGCGTGTTCTAAAGATCGAGCAGTAACATATAATGCCACGTGGCGAGATCACAGTCGTCCAAGTGTGAAACCATGGACCATGGCTCCAAAACCGCAGGTCAGTACTGGCTGAAATTGGGAGGGATAAGAGAATATACCATCGCACCTCGTGTTCGGGTTGTATCACTTGCTCGAAAGAAGATAGCTCTTCCTTCGCGACTTTAAGGACCTTGCATTCCACCGCTCTCAAAGCATTTCATTTTTATTTTTCTACCGGCATAGATCTTAAAGCAGCTATTGTGAGATCCAATGATTCACGTCGCAACCGGGGATAAAACATTCTTTCGCGCAAAAGATACAACTGGAACCGCCAATGGAAGCGACCCTCCAAACATCGGATAACGACGAAAATGCCTCTGTCCGTCATCCTCAACTATCTGTCTGTCCAAACATCCGATAACGACGAAAATGCCTCTGTCCGTCATCCTCGACTATCTGCGTGTCCAGGTTCACGGCAGTGAGTTATAATCTAAGATAGTAATTGGATGACAAAAAAATTATTTTTAAAATAAAAATAAATATTTTTTTAAAATAATTTATTTTTGTTATTATTTTTAATTTTTATTTGGATCAAAATTTAATATTTTATCTTATTTTAGTATAATTAATGTGATGTTATTTCAAATGATATTTGAATGATATGAAAATAAATTTGTATTCCATCGAGAATAAGTATAGAATTTTTTGAAATTTTAAAAATACTCGTGTTCAAATAATAATATAAAATAAATTATCAAATATTTTTTAATTTTATGATTACTTAACTAAATTATTTTATACTAATTAATTTAATATTATGATCTATTAAAATTATGTTATACTAATTAATTCATTAATATGATCTATTATAATCGATTGAAATAATAAATTATTTTATTTTATATTATTTAATTTATTATTATATATTAAAATTATGTTATACTAATTAATTTATTAGTATGATATATTAAAATAATTAAATATATTATTTTATATTATTTAATTTATTATTACGATTTATAAAACTTATATTATATTAATTTATTTATTATTATAATATATTAAAATAATTAAAAAATATTTCATATTAATTAATTTTTGAAAATTTTAATAATATTTTTGGAATAAGAAAAGTGAGAATAGAACTATTTCATGAAAATACATGGAATAACAATTCAAGAATAACGGACGTTGACAAGAACAAACTACTTTAATTATTCTTCATCGATTTTTACACTATTTAATAAAAAATAATAATAATAAATAAATAAATAAATAAAAATTTTATTTCATCTCCTATTCTATTTCCAAACATAATCCAGAAGGAACGAAGGTATATCGGACACTTCACTTTACGGGCTCGGTGGAGCCTGGAACCCTCTCACTGGCTTCGGCATGGGAGGTAGCCGAGCTACACCTCCACCACGCTTATGGATTAACCTCAGACACGTCATCCTCCACGTGGACAAGCCGAGTCCTGCTTATCACTTCCACTCCCCCAATTCACCTTTAAAATGCCCTCCCAATCCCCCTTTTTTTCTCCTCTTCTTCCAACCCCAAATCCCATACAAGTCCGGTCGCCCTTGCTGGGGAAAACAAGCTGGAGAGATGAGCAGGAGATTCGAATTCTCCCGCTGGTAGTATCGCCGGACGGCCACTGGAGGACTTCGAAAGTCACAAGCTTTATGGCGGTGGGAAGTTATTCCATTATTCTTGCTTCGGAAATCGAGCGCAGCGATTGCAGCAGGGATGGGTTATCAATGGCGTCGATCGGCATCTTACGCTTTCTTCTTTTCCAGCCTTTTCTTTGATTGAGTTCTTGATCGCCTTTTCTTTCATCCGAGTTTTCCTGGTCGTTGCTTTAATTCGAACTCTGGAGTCGTTTTCTTCGGGTTATGGTATTAGGATTTCTTGCAATCTTATGTCAGAGCTTCGATTCCACCATTTTTGCCTCAATTGAAGAGAGGACTTTGGGCATCTGAGCTTTAGAAATAGAGCAATAGTGATTTTTTCTCGATTTCTGTAGCTTGGGTTGAGATAATAAAGATTGAGTAGTGACGGCGTTTGGATTTTGCGGAAACCATGCCGTTTCCGATGAAGATCCAACCGATCGATGCGGAGGACATTCTGAGGAGCGAGCGGGCCAAGCCGGTGGCCAAATCACGGCTGAAGAGGCTCTTTGAGCGGCAATTCCAATTCCCGGCCGTGCGAAGGATCTCGTCGGCGGAGAAGCTCGCCGCCGCCGCCGGCGATCCGGAGCCTAGCTCGTTGTGCCTGGACAACATGGTCCAGAGCTTCATGGAGGGCAACAACAGCGAGAAGCCGTCCCGCTGCGGCCGCCACCGCTGCAATTGCTTCCATGGTAACTGCAACGACAGCTCCGACGTGGACACAGACTTTCCCGCCGCCACCGGTGACGCCCCTCCGATCATCCCCACCACCTCCGATGCCGTTGAGTTCGTCAAGGTAGGATGAATACTTCAATCTCCAATCGCTTCTCATCCTATTTCTTTGAATCCCAAATCTTTACCCATCTCTATCGGATCGACATGCTCTCTAGGGTCTGGTGCTATGCACCAGTGTGGCGGAGAGGAATCTGTTGGCAGACGCGTCGAAAATCGTGGAGAATACCAGGATCGGCGGCAAAGGTAAAGAAGATTCCATAAGGGCCGTTGCCGACGGCCTCCGCGCCCTCGGCTACGACGCCGCTGTCTGCAAGTCTCGCTGGGAGAAAGCCCCCTCCTTTCCGGCCGGTAGACTTCGATCCAAATCGCTGTAACTTTTTTCAGTTTTTTTCTTCGTTCGATCGATTAACGGCGTTTGCTTGGACTCGACGGCAGGGGAATACGTGTACGTGGACGTGATCGTGGCCGGGGAGCGGTTGCTGGTGGACGTGGACTTCCGATCGGAGTTCGAGATCGCACGGTCGACGAAGAGCTATCGGGCGGTGCTGCAATCGCTGACGTCCATCTTCGTCGGGAAGGAGGACCGGCTGCATCAGATCGTCACCGTCGTCTGCGAGGCGGCGGGGCAGAGCCTCAAGAAGAAGGGCCTCCACTTTCCGCCGTGGCGGAAGCCCGAGTACATGCGGGCCAAGTGGCTCTCATCCTACGAGCGGATGACCAAGATCATCTCCCCAGAAACCAGGGAACAACGATCGAACGGCGGCGAAGAAGTCGATGCGAGAGGGGAGTCGGAAGATGGAGAGGAGAATGACAACAGCGGCGGCGGCGCCACCCTTTCGATCCTAGGCAAGGAATTGGTGGCCACCGCCGAGGAGGCAGCGGAGGTCACGGTGGCGGGGTTGCTGTGGGAGCCGCCGGCGGTGAAGCCGAAGGCCGCTGATAGGGGGGCGAAGGTGGTGACCGGCTTGGCTTCCGTTCTCAAAGAGAAACCCTGATCTTCGAATTTTTGGCTTTTTTTTTTTTGCTGAGAAAAATATTTAAAGCCGGAAATTTTCAACTTCGTCTTCCTCCTCCTCCTCTCTTTTTTTTTTTTCTTTTTTTTTGTGTGTGTGTGTGTGTGTGTGTTTGTTGGGGGGGGGGGGGGGATGTTGGGGGGTTTGGTGGTTCGGTGTTTTTGGTGGGCTTGTAAGAAGGGAAAACTCCCCTCATATCGTAAAATAACATTTCTTTTTGTAAATAATTAATTTAGGAGCCCCAGCCTCTCGGCATCTGGTACGCGTTTATATAATTTTTCTTATATTTCGTTTCTCAGCTTTAATTAATTAATAATTTATGTTTGTTTATCTTGTTACTGCAAAAGCGTCCGTCAGCATTGGTGGTTGCTTGAAGGGAAACAGCGATGACAAGCGATGGAATAAAGGTTTCTCTCCTAGCCTTTTATATCGTCCATCATTTTTTTAGATCTCGATAAAGTGTGATGGTTTTTTTTTTTTTTGGTAAACCAAAAGGGTGAGGGGAGGGGAGGGGGAAAACCCGATAAAGTGTAATGCTTAAAAAAATTAAAAAAAAAAAAGGGGGAGGGCGGGGGTTCGGGGGTTAGATGATGGCACGCTCGCCAACGCCGTGAACCGATTCGGTTCTTTTCATGGTCCGAATCGAATTGACAAATTGACGGCAGCACCCCTCTCTGGAAATTTCTCGTGCTTCGGAAGCCGAGGGCAGGGGCGGGTGATGGACCAGAAATTTTCGGCATCATTGGGCAAGCTAGCATTTCTCAAAGGCTGCCATGCCATAGCGCGCCGTACTTATCCTTTTACTCCGCATCTGAAGCGCTCGTTAGCCCATGCCACCCCTTCAGGAGCTAACATGCGCCAAAAGTCCCGTTCCCGGGGCCGGGTACGGCGCATGCTGGCGAGTGCATGACCCCCTCCCCCTCTCCTTAAGTCTTGTCTCCGTGATGGTGACATCCCTTCTCTCCCCACCGCAACCGTTACATCATTTTTTTTCCTAGTTGTGTACGCAAGTTCTGCCGCGAAGAAACCGTGGAACTATCACGAAGGCTACGCTCTTCCATTTTAAAGGGGGAGAAGACCATTTACGGGAGCGTGAAGTCATAGGGCAGCCATGGCTCTTCTAATAATGACAAACAGTAATAGCTACTGTTTTATATGATACCGGTGACAAAGTAGTAATTGTAACGATAATGATATCTACTTGTGGGAAAGCATGGACCCCCCCCCCGCCAGCGGTTGTCATCTCCTTGCTCATGTGCCTAACATCTGGAAGCGAAAACCCATCATAGCTCTGGACCTTCGTATGGGCAGCAAACAGGGCCGCTGCCAGGACCACCACCCATCATCGCCTCTTGTTGCCTTCCGGCTTTGGTAATGCGTCGTTGCAGCATGCCGGTGATCCGGCCCTTTACTTGCCAATTTCTTCTCTCTCTACACATCTCATGTATGGCACGTGTTTCTCTGATTTTGTCTGTTTGTAGAGAAATTAATATAATGGATCCAGGATCTTCCAGTGTGATGCTAATCAACTGAGCTAAGATTGCTTAGCCTGTAGCTTGTATAAATCCAAAGCTTTGGTCACTTTCGAAAACTTACTCAACCCGCGTCCTCCCGTCCGCTCGTGTTTTCTGAAAACAATGGGCTCGTCAGCCCTTTGTTATACTTCGTGAAAACATGGTGCTCATCATTTGTGCTAATCGGTTACGAGTTCAAGACATGATCCTTTCAGGAACCTGCAACAGGTTGATCTACTCATCATTAGGTAGGATATGGTGTTCATGCCGAGAGCCCCCTCTTGTTGGCCTCCAAAGGTTCCAGGTCTATATGATTCGCTGCTAGGCGTTCTACTACTGAATGGATATTTAATTATTGGTACCTCATTTCATGGCACTATAACAAAAAAATTTTATTGACCAAAACAGTTCCCGGTCTCTCTTTAATCATTTTTATCATAATTTTAATTTAAAAATATATCAAAACTATCATTTTTATCATGCTGTACTTATTTTTTTCAGTCCATTCTTTTTCATCTTTCTTGCAAGAACTTCAATATGATAGAGATTTAGATATTTTTTATCTATTTCTTGTAAATTCTCAATCAAAAGTATTTTAAAAAAAAACCTATATGTGATATTATTTTGAAAAGAAATACAAGAAAGATAGATTTTAAAGCAGAAAAAAAAGAATGATGATGAACCCAAAAAACAACTATTTACAAAGAAAGAGCAAAAAAAAAGAAAAAAATGGTCTAAATGGAAAAAAAACTACGGGAGTTTTCCTTTCTCTATCTTCTCTCTCCCCTAAGATCTCTCTCTATTTCCTTTACTTTGAAATTGATTGGACCCCTAAGGGTGGGGGGAGGGGAGAGTGGATAGAGAGCAGTGGATCAAAGGTTCGTGGAGTCTGGAAGAGGATATCTAGCTTATATGATTAGTGGAACATCATAGATCTTGAAATTGAATTTTAGTTACCTTAAAATCTCCGGCCTATTTGGTAAGTCATCTTGTCTTCATTGGTGTAATTAGCTCAACCATGTTATTCACCACCAATCGTCCATTCCGATTGAGGATGTCATCATCATTATCACCCATGTTAGGTATGGCAAGAACTGAGCCACCATCACCTACCTCATTCCTAGTCACATCGATAATGCCATCAAGAACTAATGGAACTTCACTCTCCACCGTTGCCGTCATCCTTCGAGGTGATCGTTGCCACCATCACCCCTACCTCTCTTGCCATAGGCCCTGCTTCTATTCTACTCCCCCTAGCTTTCAATTCTATGGATCCTGATGAGTCCAACTCATAGTTAGCAGGCAAGTGGCCATGTATGAGGGATGAAATCAGTGGGAGCAAGGTCATGATAGTGATTGTTGCAGCACTACCTGTGCCTCCGTCGTCCCCTTGATCGCCGATGGAGACAATCGCGGTAGATCTGTTGATGTCGCTAACACTGAGCCCGCCCAGGAAGGGTGGTGCTGCCGAGCTAAGGCAGAAAAGGGGAGGGAGAGAGGAGTTACATCAACAGACTGTGATTAACGAGCAGTGGTGCTCACTTGAACTGTCGAAAGTTATTAAAACTTAAGCTTTTCCCTTTTTTCATAAGTTTTTCTTTTCATTTAATAGCTTTATAGCTTCAATCCAATTTAGAAAAAGTTTACTAACTGTTAGAAAGCATTTGATGATGGTTGGGAAGCATTCAATGCTTCAAACATGAATAAAAAGCTAGCCGTTATAGCTTCCAACTATAGGATTGTCGATAATGTTGCATGTATTCTATCTTGAGTCTTAGGCTATGTTGCTGATAACTTTGTCGATAATTTTGCATCTATATCTTAGTTTTATCGACAACTCTTCAGTATTTATCAATTATTTTAGTTAAATAAATACTATATATAGTTCAATAGATACTATATATATAGTTAACTATTATATAGATGCTATAGGCAGTTAAATAAATACTATACATAGTTCAATATGTATCATACATAGTTAAATAATTAACTGTATACAGTTAGCAGTATATAGTATCCATGTAACTATGTATAATAACTATATATCATGTCTATTTAATATATATTTAATTATATATAGTATTTATTTAATAGTTAACTATATACAATATTTATTTAACTTTGTATAGTGTCTATTTAATGTATATGGAATCATTTAACAATGTATGATACCTATTTAACTGTGTATATATCTATTTAACTATGTACAATATTTATTTAACTGTGTATAATATCTATTTAATTATATATAATTTTTTTTAATTATTTAGTATCTATTTAATTATATACAATATTTATTTAATCATGCACAGCATCTATTTAACTATATATGATGCCTATTTAACTATATATAGTATCTATTTAATTATGTAAAGTATCTATTTAACTTTATATGATTTTTATTTAATTATATATAGTTTATATTTAACTACGTATAGTGTCTATTTAATAGTTAACAATATACGGTATCTATTTAATTTGGACAATGTCTATTTAACTATGTATAATGTATGTTTAACTATATATGATACTTATTGATCGCGGTCGGAGACGGTCAAAAATAATTTTACCAACTCAAACTATAGTTAAGAAGAGTCGAGATAGTAAATTCAGAGATCAGTTGGGATTATGTTCACTTTCAAGATTTTTTTGTTTGAGTTTTAATTAGGTTAAAAAGATAAAAGAATGGGAATATATTTATAACTAAGAACAAAAATTAAATTAAACTAATAAGCAAGATATTAACAAGAATATAAAAGATGTCTTAGATTTCGATTCAATATTTAGTATTATATTAAGTATTTGTTCAATATATAATTATTAAATTATGATTGATTGTCGAGCATGGCCTGTTTCGCTGGATATAGACCTTGATCCGTTCTTATGTAGCCATAGGCTATTCAAAGTCTCTAATCATAAAATAAAATTTTTTACAACCAAATTCCAAGCATAGCCTATCTCATTGAGCACGAATTGTATCCTTGGATTACGACTTGTCTCTACGTAGTCATAGGCTATTCTAAAATCTAATTATAGTCTAGACATGAAAAACATAACTTGAAGTAATTAAAAATAATTTTATTCATGAAAAGCAAACATTACAATTAAGCACTAATTGTATAAAGAAAAACTACAAAATATAAATATCAAAAATCTCATCTACTTCTCAAAGATGAAAACTCCTTAGCCATGCATGACCTTCCTTTCATCTTCCTCTATGCAAGGCTCTAAAGAGATTCCAAATGTTGATACCTTCAGGTAGATGTAGGGAACCTTTTTTATAGGTATTAAGAGCGGAGAGGCTTTCATGATATTCTGATGTGAAACTAAAAGAAGAAATTATAGAAACAGCTAGGATTTATTGGCTAAGAGATAGATGGTTGAATGGGAAGGTAGTCAAAGTAAGATACAAAGGCAAAGAAGGAAGTTTGGGGTCTAAATTCTAGTCAAATTTGGTTAAAAATCTTTTCCAAACTATATTAGACCACATGGAACTCTCTGCCACCTGTCATAGATACTTGATCAAAATCTAAAATCTGTTATAAAACATGCTCATAAAAGTCCAAAATCCTTCGGAATCAACCTGTAACCGTTGAATCAACCTTCGGTTTCCAATCCTCTTCTTTCTTGAACTGACAGCTCCTTTTCATTGATGTATTATTGACTGGGAGAGGAAGGAAGGTGATAGGGAGGAGGCGACAGCTCGGTAGCCGGGCACTACAACGGGAAAGAGAAGGGTGGCAGCTGTGACATGGGAGCGGTGGCATGGACTGCGATAAGGACATGGTGATGGTGGTGATGCAGCATCTCAGGAGGTGAAGGCTACGACGAGCAAGGAAGAAGATGGCAACAGCTAGCGAGCATCGATGGTCGGTGATGGATCAGTGCAATAATGAAGGCTCGGGACAGTGCAACAATGAAGACTCCTCCATGCACCCCTCTCCTGCCATATGCGGCTCCTCCATGTGCCCCCCTCCATCCACCCGTGGATCATCCTCTGGCTGCTTTGCGCTATTGAATAACCTCTCTCACACCCTAGCTCCTGTCTAGCGGCTTCTTTGAGAACCCCCCCTCCCTGCCTTCCATCTTGCGGCTCCTCTACGATCCCCTTCTCTCGGGACAGTGCAACAATGAAGTCCATCATGCACTCCACCAATGCCTGGTTCCGAAGCAAAGAGCTCTCTGGCCCCAGTTTGAAAGGGATCCGGCAGTGTTCCCTTTCCCTCCTGCTCGCCTCGGGAGCTGGATCGCCTGACCCTCCGGTGGAAGCGCCCTCCGGGATAGGTTGGGAGCTCGGCCTCCTCTCAGGCGGCGCCTCAATCACAGGTTTGGCTCCCCCTCGAATTTCCTCCTCCTCGACCTTGACGACAGTAGGCCTCGGGAATGAGGGGACACGACGGCGGCGGCAGCTGCGGCCCTGGCCCGGACTACCACCTCAGGCTCCGGGGCAGGAGCTGCTTCTTGTGGCCTCGACCGCTCTGGCACCTTCCTAACTACCCTCTGGCTTGGCCCCGGTGTTGCGAACACTGTCCTCCCTACCTGTGCGGGAGCAGCCTCGGCCTCCCTCCTCGGATCGGTCAGTGTGCCTGGAATGGCCGCCGACGCGCTCCCCTCCCGAGCACATTTCGGGGGTGGCTCCTTAACCATTCCGGTCTGTGGCCTCTTCCTGGTGATTGTAAGCTGGTTGCTCTCCAAGAAAATCATGCCCTCATACAGATCACACAATGATTAGAACTCAGAAGAAACAAAGTGAAAGATACAGAGGAAAGGGAAGCTCAAGCCGAACTCACCCAACCCCCTCGTTGGGTCGACCCGGGCTTCAAAGAGGTTCTGCTATGACAGCAAAACCTCCATGGATGGAATTTGGGTGGTGCGAAGCCGCTCGTAGTCATCCTGGTCAGCCGCATCAACCGCAGAGCTTTGGTTAGGGGACTGATCCGGGTCACTCCAGACCCAGTCAACCCCCTCGACCGTCGCGAAGAAGAATTTGCTCTTCCATCCCTTGATGGAAGAGGAGAGCTCAAACCTAATACCCTTCAGGTGAGAAGACAAGGACTACCACCCATTCTCGGTGGGGTGGCGCTTCGGGGTGAAGAATGCCCTAAACAAGGAAAACCGGACAACGAACCCGTGTACAATAAAGGAAAAGATAGTCCTAATGGCATTCGGTACGAGCTGAGCAAGAACCAGAAGGTAGTTGCTCAACACAGACATGAAGAAAGGATGAAAGGAGAAGCGAAGCCCTCCGGAGGTCTTCTCATAGAAGGCTATTCGGCCCGGGCTACTAAAAGTAACCCGGTCCCCTAGTCAGGGGATTAGAAGCCGGACAAAATGCAGGATGTCATAGACATTGTTAGACATTAGAATAATGAAAATTAACCCAACTTTATTTGATTAAAATTGATACTTTTTGTGGTACTTTGCAGGAATTGACTCCATAAACGTGTAGATCTTGATTTTAGGAGTCCAATGACGCAAACAGAATGTAATTCGGACTTCAAACGGGCCCGAAATGGATTTTAGAAGGTTTTAGCATGGATTTCAGAGCCGCATGGTTTTTGGAGCATTGCCTTAAAAATCTTGCTGGCTCACGGTGGACCATTGAGCCGGTCCACCGCACGTCTGTTTGGTCCACGGCAGCCATTGCTGCCGGTCCACGGACGGAGCCGTAGACCACCGTGCTCCGATCGCGCCGAAACTTGCCGGAGAGCTTCCCCGGCGCCGCTGAAGCTGCCGGTAACCTTCCCGCCGGCCGAAGAGCTCCCGTTCGGCCAAAAAAATGGCAGGAATCCGCTGCCAAGCCTGTCTCCACCGCGAGCCGCGTCCGTCCATGCGTGTCCGCCGAAGCCCCTCCGCCGCCCACAGCGCGTCCGCCTCCGGCGCCGCAAGCCGCGCGTCCGCATGGCCGGAATCCGCCGCCCAAGCCTGCTGCTGCCACGTCTCCGCCGCGAGCCACGCCTCCGCCCTTTCTGCTGGCCGCGCTGCCGCCCAAGTCCGCCGAAGCCGCCTCCGCGAGCCGCGCCGTCCGCCATCCGCCTTCTGCCCAGCCACGGTCCACTCCGCCCGAAGCCACGTCCGCCATCCGCGCGTCCGCCCACGTGACTCCGCCCAGCCGTCCGCCCTCCGCCCATGCCCAGCCGAAGCCGCTGCCATGCTGCACGCCCGCGTGCACGCCGCACTCGCGCCGTCTGCCCCACGACGCCGCCCAGCCGTCCGCGCCCGCCGCCCAGCTGTCCGCGATGCCACCCGCCACGCTGCCACCCAGCCGGCCCTGCCGCCCAAGTTCGCGATGCCGCGTCCACGTCCCTGCCGCCCAGCATGCGAGCCATGTTCGCCATTCCTGCGCCACGTCCATGCCCGAAGCTGCCTTCGTTCTCCGCCCACCTGCAGCTCCGCCCCTTCCCCTTCCACAGCCACACGTTGCACGTCGCAGTGCCGTCCGCCGACACCGTCCCTGTCGCTCAGACCAGGATGTCCGAAAATAAGGAAGCATCGGAACGAGAAGAGATGTCGGACGACGCTGGATGGACGCGGGATTGTGCGATTGAATTTTTGAATTTAATTTTTGAGATGGGGATGATCGTAAAAAAATCAGATAAGGAGATCGGATTAAGATGAAGAAATCACCGCGCTTTCCACACGGACCCGACACGGTATTTTTCAGCTATAAATACCTTGGTGATTCTTTTCTGCGGGGCAAGGAATTTTTGGGAGGTTCCACTTGCTGTCCGTAGTTCCACCTGTTGCTGTGACAGAGAGTCAGAGTCGTATAAAAAGGGAGAAAGGGATCCTTGTTCCCTTACTTTTATTTTCTCTGTACTCCAATATTTTATGCAATAAAATTTATTTGCTTTATATTAATCCATGTTTGCTTATTTTCTTTATTTTAGTCATGCTGGAGTTATGTTGGATTAGCGTTTAAGGCAAGTTGTAGTGAATTAGTTTTGACTGACCTATACCTAAGGGACGGGCCATGATCCACGGATACGGGTCGTACTCTTGAGATAGGTCATATCTAAATTATTTTCACAGATTTATTATTTGCATTTAATTCTTGCATTAGTCTAGTTTATTTTAGTTTATTTTAAGTCAAAAGAAAATACTTTTTCAAGATAACCCCAAAGTCTCTGTGGGATCGACCCTTACTCCCGCTATTCTACCCTTTAGAGTAGTGAAATTAAGGTTCTAAATCGGTGCACTACGACACGCATCAGATTTTTGGCACCGTTGCCGGGGACTTTTGGCGTTATTCTGAAAAAAAAAATTCAACAATCCAAAAATCCACAAAAAAAAAAAAAAAACAAAAACAAAAACAAAAAAAAATTCAATTTTCAAATTTTACATTCCAATTTTCAATTTTCGATCTTGAGTGCCCTGACATAAGGTTGCCCTGGCATAACTGGGAGGTTATGTTGAATGGTTGTCCTAGGGTACAAAAAGGTTGAACACACAAAAAATTTTAGAACACACAAAAAAAATTTAGATTCACTTAGGTAAATTTATTTTTTGCAAAACCAAAAAAAAATTACCCAAACATTTCATAATTTATTAGGATCAGATACTTAATCATCAAAATTAAGAAAAAAAAATTAAGTTTAATTTTGTTTGTTTATAACTTTTTGGACACCTTAGCTGTTGCATTTCATAATTTCATAATCTATCTTAAGGGCACAACCCATTAATCAGATAAGGTGGGGAGATCAATACCCTTCCTTAGCCCACAAATCATCAATCCAGTATCTGCATTGACCCAAGCCTTTAATTTTAAAATTAATTAGACGTCAACCCTAAGGATTTCGAGCTCAATAGGACAAGGAAACCCTAGAGTTGGACCGGGTTCAGATCATTTAATTCCTTGGTGTCTAAGGAAAGTGGTTCAGGGACTAGAGCCCGAAGGGACGTGAGTTGGTTCCGCTTACCTGGCCAATTTATAATTGGTGTCTAAGGCAAGCGATAAGGGAACCTTCACCCACCTTACACTTACCTGGCCAAGTCAGTTAATTGATCTTGGGCTTGGAGTGCTCGAAGGTAACCTTGGATCAGTTAGGAACTGTCTAAATCCAGGTTAACCCTAGGATAGTGATTTTGATTTGTTTTACTTGTTTGATTAAAATAAAATAAAATAATTAATTAACTTTCTTCTCTCTAGTTTAGGACTCTCTTAGCAACTTCTCCTTTAGACCTCTTCTCATTCTTCCGCTTTCCAATTAAAAAAAAATTAAAAAAAACTTTTATTGCTTGTTTGCTTTAGAAGGGAGGGTGTATGTTAGTATATTCTAGGCGCCGACTTCGTGAACCTAAACATATATCCCTAGATCCGAAAATCGAAGGCTCCAGTAGAGCAACCACCCCAGGTACTATGGATCCTAATCAAGGAATTGACCCTCCGCTGAAGGAGTACTTCACTCCTTCAAAATACACTTATTCACCTTGTATCCAAGTACCCCCTGTAGATGCCATTCAGTACGAAATCAAGTCCAGTGTGATTCAGATGTTACCCTCTTTTTACGGACTTGCGACTGAAGACCCATATAAACATCTAGATGAATTTCTAGAAATCTGTTCCACTGTTAAGATCCAAAATTTCTCCGACGATGCTTTAAGGCTTAGGTTATTCCCTTTTTCTCTGAAAGATAAAGCCAAATATTGGTTGAATTCCCTAGACACCGTGACAATTTCAACTTGGGATCAACTTCAGAGGGAGTTCCTTAAGAAATATTTTCCCATAGGAAAGACGAATCAAATTAGAAAAGCCATTACTAGTTTTTCTCAATTAGATGGAGAAATGTTTCATGAAACCTGGGAGAGATTGAAAGAGCTAATTAGAAAATGTCCTCACCATGCCATACCCAAATGGCAATTAGTCCAGTGCTTCTATGACGGTTTGTCAGAAAGGCACCGGCAAATGGTGGATGCCTCATGTGGAGGAACGTTCATGCTTAAAAATGAACATGAGGCATGGCAGTTGTTTGAAACGTTAAGTGAAAATTCTCTACATCATATGTCAGCTGCCCGTAGAGATCCTCTCCCAGGACCTGTAGAACCTAAGAGAGGAGGAATGTATGAAGTTGGTCGTGCTGTAGACATCTACAGCAAGGTTGATGAGCTATCTCAGAAGCTCGACCAACTTTTACAAGCTGGAAATAATTCCTCCTCATCTCATCCTACTCATGAAGTCTGTATTATTTGCTCGAGTTCCACCCATACCTTAGGTGATTGTCCATCACCTTACCAATTTCCTGAGCTTCTTCAGGAGCAAGCTCATCAAGCTCAAACCCGAATGGCTCCTAGACCAGGAAACGATCCTTATTCGAACACATACAATCCTGGCTGGCGCAATCACCCGAATTTTTCTTGGAAACCCCAATCCGGAATCAATTTTTCTGTTAGGCCAAATAATCAGGAGACCAAATTTCAAAGCATGCAATTTCCTCAATATCAAAATGCCCCACAGCCTCCACAACCTCCGCCAAACAATCTTGATCCTTCCTTTCAAGAAAAGATCCTTCAAACTTTGAAGGAGGGGCTGAACATGAATACCCAAATCCTTCACTCCCATACCCAATCCATTGCCAAGCTAGAGACTCAGATAGGTCAGCTAGCTACAGCTTTCAATCGGAGAGAAGAGGGTAAGTTGCCTAGCCAGCCCATTATCAATCCCAAGGGTCAATACATGGCTGAGAGTTCCACTGGACCTGAAAATTTTCCTGAACATGCTAAATCTGTTATCACTTTAAGAAGTGGAAAAACATTGGACCAACCTGACCCGACCCAAGAAGTAGAGCTGGCTAGGCCAGAGAAAAAGAATGAAGAGGAGAAGGAATCCATTGGTAAAGCACATGTACCTAAGGCTCCATTCCCTAGTGCTTTGGAGTTACCTTTACCATTGGATAAGAAAAATTTAAAAATGAATGAGATGCTTGAATTATTCAAGCAAGTTCAAATCAATTTACCTCTCCTCGATGCCATCAAGCAAGTACCGGCGTATGCCAAATTTCTTAAGGATTTGTGCACTCAAAAACGAATATCTAAGGCACATATCCCTAAGAAAATCCTCTTAACTGAGCAAGCCAGCTCAGTTTTTCAGCAAATAGCTCCACCTAAACTCAAAGACCCAGGTACCCCAATTATCTCTTGTGTCATAGGGGACCTTACAATCAAGAAAGCCTTGTTAGATTTAGGTGCGAGTGTAAACCTTCTCCCAGGATCAATGTATGATCTGTTTAAATTCGGAGAATTAAAACCCACGACGGTGACCTTACAGTTAGCTGATCGATCCGTCAAGGCACCCCGTGGAATGCTCGAGGATGTGTTGGTAAAAGTAGATGAGTTCTACTTCCCGGTTGATTTTCTTGTTTTGGACATGGAATCTAGCGGTAGCCCTAGTCAGATACCCATCATTCTTGGAAGACCTTTCCTAGCTACCGCTAATGCTTGCATAAATTGCAGAACAGGGGTTATGGACGTCTCTTTTGGGAATAAGAAAATGCGGTTGAATATTTTCAATGCATGCCAAGGACCACCATCTTATGATCATAACGAAGTAAACATGATAGAAGAAGTAGTAAATAGGAATCTTCCTGTGTTGCTTAATTCGGATCCTTTGCAAGCATGTTTGACACATTTACGAACTGACGATTTTGATATTGATGATGAAGTGAATGCTTTGTTAGAGCCACCCAAGTTTAGTACCATTCCTCCTTGGACTGTGAAATTTGAATCATTACCGACTCAATCAAGCCCTTTAGTGCCATCCTTAAAAGCACCACCCTATCTGGAATTGAAGCCTCTTCCTGACAAGTTAAAGTATTCTTTTCTTGGATCCAATGATACCCTTCCGGTAATCATTGCATCTACTTTGACCTCTGATCAGGAACAAAAATTGATGAATGTACTTAGGAAACATAAAGAGGCAGTAGGATGGACAATAGCTGATCTTAAGGGAATTGACCCTTCTGTTTGCATGCACCACATTCACTGTGAAGCAGAAGCTAAACCACATAGGGACATGCAACGGAGGCAAAATCCAAACATGCGAGAAATTGTTAAAAAAGAAGTGGTTAAATGGTTGGATGCCGGTATTATTTATCCAATTTCGGATAGCCAATGGGTTAGCCCAACTCAGGTAGTACCTAAAAAGTCAGGTATTACTGTCATTCAAAATGAAAAGGGTGAGTCAATTTCTACCCGAGCAACCACTAGTTGGAGAGTGTGTATAGATTACCGGAAACTGAATGCTGTTACTAGGAAAGATCATTTCCCTCTGCCTTTTATTGATCAAATTCTAGAACGACTAGCAGGGCAGAGTTTCTTTTGTTTCCTGGATGGATATTCAGGATACAACCAGGTTCCAGTATTTCCTGCATACCAAGAAAAGACCACCTTTACTTGCCCTTTTGGAACGTTTGCATTCAGGCGTATGCCTTTTGGTCTCTGTAATGCACCAGCCACCTTTCAACGATGTATGTTGGCCTTATTCTCCGATATGGTTGGTCATTTCCTTGAAGTGTTTATGGATGATTTTTCTGTTTTTGGATCTTCATTCGAGGACTGTCTCCATAATTTGGCTAAGGTATTGAAACGCTGTATAGAAACCAACTTAGTCTTAAGTTGGGAGAAGAGCCATTTTATGGTTCGTGAGGGAATTGTACTCGGACACATTGTTTCTGAGCGAGGGATTGAGGTTGACAAGGCTAAGGTTGAATTAATCTCGAAATTACCTTCCCCGACCTCGGTTAGACAAGTACAATCCTTCCTTGGCCATGCTGGTTTTTATAGACGATTCATCAAGGATTTCAGCAAAATCTCTCGACCATTGTGTGATTTACTTGCCAAAGACAAGTCCTTTGATTTTAGTAAAGAATGTTTGACTGCTTTTGACATTCTTCGAACTGCTTTGACCACTGCACCTATCATCAAGCCCCCAGATTGGACTCTGCCATTTGAAATCATGTGTGATGCTTCTGATTATGCTGTAGGAGCTGTTTTAGGACAGAAGCTCAATAGGGAACCCCATGTAATTTACTATGCTAGTAAAACTCTTTCAGATGCACAAATGAACTATACCACTACTGAAAAAGAATTACTAGCAGTTGTATTCACCCTAGAAAAATTTCGATCATATTTATTAGGGTCTAAGGTCCTAGTTTACTCTGATCATGCTGCATTAAGACATCTGCTATCCAAAAAGGATACCAAGCCTAGACTGATTCGATGGATCCTTTTGTTACAAGAATTTGACTTAGAAATTTTGGATAAGAAAGGTTCCGAAAATATGGTAGCAGATCACATTTCTAGGATCTTAGTAGAATACAACAAGGAAATTATTGGAGATAGGTTTCCTGATGAGCAGCTATTCTCACATATTATGAATTATCTGGTAACAGGGCAAGTTCCTCCATACTGGTCGCAACAAGAAAAAGATAGGTTCTTTTCGCAAATCAAATATTACTTTTGGGAGGAACCTGAATTATTTAAACACTGTTCAGATCAAGTGATCAGGCGATGTGTCCCTGAGAGTGAATTCAAGAGTATACTCAATTTTTGTCATTCTCTTGCATGTGGGGGACACTTTAGTGGGAGAAAAACTGCAGCAAAGGTGCTGCAAAGTGGATTTTATTGGCCAACTCTCTTTAAAGATGCACATGAATTTGGCCGTAATTATCTCAAGTGTCAACAAAGGGGGAATATTTCACGAAAAGATATGATGCCCCTAAATCCCATTTTAGTTGTTGAAATTTTTGATGTTTGGGGTATTGACTTTATGGGACCATTTCCTCTTTCCTTTGGATTTGAGTACATTTTGGTAGCAATCGATTATGTTTTGAAATGGATTGAAGCTGTGGCAACTCGAACTAATGATCACAAAGTTGTGATCAAGTTCATTCAACATAACATCTTTAGTCGGTTTGGGTGCCCAAGGGCCATTATTAGTGATGGAGGTGCGCATTTCACAAATAGACACTTTGACACACTGATGAAAAAGTATGGAATTATCCATAAAGTAGCCACGTCATATCATCCCCAGACTAGTGGTCAGGTTGAAGTTTCGAATAGAGAGATCAAGCACATTCTTGAGAAAACGGTAAGACCCGATAGGAAAGATTGGTCCGAACGTTTGGATGACGCTTTATGGGCTTACCGAACTGCTTTCAAGACCCCTCTAGGAATGTCTCCGTACCGGTTAGTGTTTGGAAAGGCTTGTCACCTACCTGTTGAATTGGAACACCGTGCATTTTGGGCTATCAAGCAATTTAATTTTGATATGAAGAATGCAAGTTCCCATAGAAAACTTCAGTTAAGTGAGTTAGAAGAGTTACGAAATGAAGCGTATGAGAGTTCGAAAATTTACAAGGCTCGAACGAAGGCTTATCATGACAAATTCATTAATAGAAAATCATTTGAGCCTAATCAAAAAGTATGGCTCTACAACTCTAGGTTACGTCTTTTTCCCGGAAAACTCCGCTCACGATGGGATGGACCTTTTGTAGTAACTCAAGTATTTTCCCATGGAGCTGTTGAACTTAAGGATCCTAAGCAAGGGAATGTTTTTAAGGTGAATGGCCAGCGGTTGAAACCGTATATTGAAGGAATCAGTGATGGAGAAGTTGTTGAAACTCTTGATCTTGAACAACCAGTGTTGCTGTGATGATGAACTTTGTCTGGCTGAAGACGTTAAACTTAGCGCTCCTGGGAGGCAGTCCAGCTCTTTCCTTAGTTCATATTTTAACTTCTAGTTCTTTATTTTTAGAATAAATGGAGTAATAAAAGAAGATTGCGGGAACATGGTGATAGAAGGACATCCAATTCCATACCCTACCAGGTTGTATCCTTCCATGCCATTTAGTTATTAATATTCTCTTCCATTAGGGACAATGGAAATTAAGTTGAGGGGTGAGGTAATTAATTAAATCAAATCCTCGAGTAAAATTTTAATCAGTTTTGTGTACAAAAATTTATCTCGAATTGAAAATAATCAAGCTCACTAAATGAGGAGTGATCAATGGTTTAGAAAATTTTAGAGATACTGAGGGATAATTTATCAAGAAAACTCTATAAGTGGTAGAGTGTAGTCCAGAAAATTTTAGAAGAGTAATTCCAGACCCTTCGGCCTATTGATCTTAATAATGAATCTTACTTATTTTGGTATAGGCATTATAAAAAGTCCCCAGTTAAAAAAATTCTGAGGTTAATAAAGATTTTTAGCATCTCTCACTGAGTAACCGGGCCCCTTCGCCTAAGTAAGCGTTGTTGTTCGCGTCAAAAGGTGGGGATGTAACGAAATCTTTTGTAGAGTTAGTCTTGACTTAGCCTTTTTAACTCGAGTCAGTAAGCCCGAGGGATGTTTTACACCTAATGCCCTAAAGCCAACTGGTTTGGGAGTCATTGGCTTAAAGCTCGCTACAAGGGTTAATTAGAAAGCAAGGTGTCAGGACATTGCACTGACTTTACATTAAAAAAAAAAAAAAAAAAAAAAAAAGAAAGAAAAATCAAAAAGTGGGGACTAAATAAATATTGCATCAAACCAAACTAAGTTGGAAGATTTAGATAGTGAGATAGAAAGTTGGGAACGAAAAAAAAAACTCTTAAAACTTCTATGGACTTTATTCTACTAAATGGGTGGAATTGATAATCCAATGAAGTACCTTTTTAATAGTCTAACCATGTATCCTTTGATTTTAGGGTTAGTACGATAATTTTCATTTCATGGACCATCTTAGTACACAAGACTCATCTATTTCCTTTACTCGAGGACGAGCAAAGTTTAAGTTGGGGGGTGTGTTAGACATTAGAATAATGAAAATTAACCCAACTTTATTTGATTAAAATTGATACTTTTTGTGATACTTTGCAGGAATTGACTCCATAAACGTGTAGATCTTGATTTTAGGAGTCCAACGACGCAAACGGAATGTAATTCGGACTTCAAACGGGCCCAAAATGGATTTTAGAAGGTTTTAGCACGGATTTCAGAGCCACACGGTTTTTGGAGCATTGCCTTAAAAATCTTACCGGCTCACGGTGGACCATTGAGCCAATCCACCGCACGTCCGTTTGGTCCACGGCAGCCATTGCTGCCGGTCCACGGGCGGAGCCGTGGACCACCGTGCTCCGATCGCGCCGAAACTTGCCGGAGAGCTTCCCCCGGCGCCGCTGAAGCTGCCGGTAACCTTCCCGCCGGCCGAAGAGCTCCCGTTCAGCCAGAAAAATGGCCGGAATCCGCTGCCAAGCCCGTCTCCACCGCGTCCGTCCATGCGTGTCCGCCGAAGCCCCTCCGCCGCCCACAGCGCGTCCGCCTCCGGCGCCGCAAGCCGCACGTCCGCAAGCCGCGCGTCCGCATGGCCGGAATCCGTCGCCCAAGCCTGCTGCTGCCACGTCTCCGCCGCGAGCCACGCCTCCGCCCTTTCTGCTGGCCGCGCTGCCGCCCAAGTCCGCCGAAGCCGCCTCCGCGAGCCGCGCCGTCCGCCATCCGCCTTCTGCCCAGCCACGGTCCACTCCGCCCGAAGCCGCGTCCGCCATCCGCGCATCCGCCCACGCGACTCCGCCCAGCCGTCCGCCCTCCGCCCATGCCCAGCCGAAGCCGCTGCCATGCTGCACACCCGCGTGCACGCCGCACTCGCGCCGTCTGCCCCGCGACGCCGCCCAGCCATCCGCGCCCGCCGCCCAGCTGTCCGCGATGCCGCCCGCCACGCTGCCACCCAGCCGGCCCTGCCGCCCAAGTTCGCGATGCCGCGTCCACGTCCCTGCCGCCCAGCATGCGAGCCATGTTCGCCGTTCCTGCGCCACGTCCATGCCCGAAGCTGCCTCCGTTCTCCGCCCAACCTGCAGCTCCGCCCCTTCCCCTTCCACAGCCACACGTTGCATGTCGCAGTGCCGTCCGCCGACACCGTCCCTGTCGCTCAGACCAGGATGTCCGAAAACAAGGAAGCATCGGAACGAGAAGAGATGTCGGACGACGCTGGATGGACGCGGGATTGTGCGATAGAATTTTTGAATTTAATTTTTGAGATGGGGATGATCGTAAAAAAATCAGATAAGGAGATCGGATTAAGATAAAGAAATCACCGCGCTTTCCACACGGACCCGACACGGTATTTTTCAGCTATAAATACCTTGGTGATTCTTTTCTGCGGGGCAAGGAATTTTTGGGAGGTTCCACTTGCTGTCCGTAGTTCCACCTGTTGCTGTGACAGAGAGTCAGAGTCGTATAAAAAGGGAGAAAGGGACCCTTGTTCCCTTACTTTTATTTTCTCTGTACTCCAATATTTTATGCAATAAAATTTATTTGCTTTATATTAATCCATGTTTGCTTATTTTCTTTATTTTAGTCATGCTGGAGTTATGTTGGATTAGCGTTTAAGGTAAGTTGTAGTGAATTAGTTTTGACTGACCTATACCTAAGGGACGGGCCGTGATCCACGGATACGGGCCGTACTCTTGAGATAGGTCATATCTAAATTATTTTCACAGATTTATTATTTGCATTTAATTCTTGCATTAGTCTAGTTTATTTTAGTTTATTTTAAGTCAAAAGAAAATACTTTTTCAAGATAACCCCAAAGTCTCTGTGGGATCGACCCTTACTCCCGCTATTCTACCCTTTAGAGTAGTGGAATTAAGGTTCTAAATCGGTGCACTACGACATGCATCAGACATCCCGGATGGTCCCCAGTTTCTCAGCAAAGATCGTCGAAGCGACCTCGTCGGGACCTGTTGACCGGACAGACTCAGGGACGGGTTCGGACAGGGAAGGAGGACAAGAAGGATGAGGACCAGACCCAGGTTCCCTAATAGCTACGGGACTGAGAGGATGCCTCCTGCTGAACTCGAAACACGGCCCCTCCCCCTCCTCATCAAAGGAAGAAGATGGCGGTCTCGGCGCAGAAGGACTGGCCTCACCTTGGTTAGTAGAAGGATGGAAGCCGGACCGAAACGAGACATCTGTGGAGGTGGAAGAAACAAGAAACTCAAGTGGGAGAAGGGACGGACTCAGTTGAAAGAGGGCCCTAACCTTGGAAGAAGAAGCCTACTCTAATAAGGGGAGGAGGAAGAAGAAGACTAACCTGGTTCCTTAGAGGGTCTGGGGCAATCGGGAAGAAGGAGAAGCTTGGGTACGACAGCGGGCACGAAAAATTCAAAAGAATAAATGTTTTGGATAAAAACTTCCTTTCATTTCGAAATGACCTGGCGCATCCATGCCGTTACAGTCCCTCCGCCAACAGATTCACATCACGTGCTGGCCATCGATGGGTAAGACATCCCGACCTCTCTGAATTCCGCATTCATAATAACTGCTCCTCGGACGTGGCCACGTGGCGCCTCTGTAATGGCATGGGGAACCATTTCATGAAGGGCCGGCGATCATGGCCATTATTGCACCGGATCTTTACATTTCCATGTCAGCATGCAATTACTCCCTTCGATCCGAGCACCGCGCACTAACGAGCCTCGGGAGTGGGGGGCAAATGATGTGGCTGGATTGCTGACGTGGAGTAGCTGTCAGACGCCACGTCAGAGAAGGCCACCACGTCAGATACTATACTCGGACTCCTTCGAAGGGCTAAGCTCCCTCAGAACAACGAGGCCGCCCGCCGAAGCCGAACTCCACCCTATGCCAAGTCGAGCCCGCGAGCTCGAGACACTTAGGTCGAAGCCGAGCTGCATCCCCCAGAGCAAGCCCCTCGAGGTCGAGCCCCGTGGTCCAGAGTTGAGCTCAGCCCTCCTCTGCCACACAGAGCCCCTCCGAGGTCGAGTCCTCTAGGATGAAACCGTGCTCTGCCCTTTTCCGTCTAGTCAAGCTCGCCCGAAGTCAAGCTCCCTTGGTCCGGAGTTGAGCTCAACCTTCCTCTGCCAAGTGGAGCCTCCTCGAGGCTGAGCCCCTCGGAGTCAAGCCCTGCCTCTCCAGCTCGGCCTCCAGCTCGGGCAAAGACACCAGCAAGCGGGGAGGTGGCACTATCACCCCAAGAGGCCGGCGAGCCGCCCGAGGGTCGCAAGAAGACGCCCACTTGGATGCAATAACTATCTGCAGCTACCACTTATACCAGAAAGGGGAGGAGCCCGATGATCGAGGCACCACGCTCTTCAACAACCACCTGAACCACCCGAAAGAGGAAGTCAACCAAGAGATTCGAATCCCGGGGGTGGCAGCCCCCTGATCGAGGCACTGCAAAGTTTCCCAAAACAGAGCGACCGGAAGGAATGTCAAAGTGCATGGCAGGTTCTCCTATCACAAACCGGGAAAGGCATCCCGTCCACGGCATGGGACACCACTGCACGCGCCTGCTGGCACGGGAGAGATCCCGAGGTAGGCGCCCAATAACCACCAGAGTTTAAAAGAACCATCGGCATCCCCAGTGGGGAGGTAACAACAATCACAACAACAATAATGAAAAACTACTGCAACTAACTACTATCACACCACCAAAAACTTAAGCAAGTGAAGGGGAGAAGGCCACACAGAGAATCCCTCTAGCTTGGCCACCATCCTCCCGACACACTTGCATCCCATTTCCACACTACTCACTCCTCCTAGCATGGAGTCCATCAAGAGGGGCTCGACCAGGAGGATCTGTTTTCCTGGATCATTACTGACTTGACCGTCGAAGTGCCCCCATCGGAATCCCCGGCCCGGGTCACTAACCTCGTTTTTGCAGGTTTAAAGGAGCACGACATCCTAAGAGCTCAAGAGGGGCGATCCGACCTCGACAGCAGCTGTAGGCCACGACAATCTTGGTGGCAACATATGTCATTTTATAATTGTTTGGGCATTTATCTTTCCTGTAATGAATAATTTATGAGTTGGTATAAATATTTATCACCAAAGTGGTTTGTTTGTGTCAGTCCATTGAGGCTTTCCATCATGTGAGAGATATTTTCTGGTTATTGCATACAATCGCTTGTCCAAAGGGGGTTGTTGTATATTTTAATTGGAAGAGGTTGCATGGGGCATTGTATTGTAATGGTACTCTGGCTTTTATGGATTTGTCTACCCAAAGGGATAGGTTCATGACTGTTAGGATATTCATTTATTTATGACTTTATGTGAAGAGTACTTATGCATATTGCATATTCTGTCCAAAAAAAATATGTGATATTATATTTGAACTCTTTTATATCATTTATGTATATGCTCATTGACTAGTATTTTACATTTCTATCATCTTTGATTATACAGTTATTTTTTTTATATTAAGAATAATATTGTTATTGAGATTTTGACTGGGTCAAATATCAAAGGTAGAGGTATATTGGACTTAAAAAATTTATCTACTCAAAGGGGACAAATTTTCGAATACCTTGTATCCTCATTATGTTAACTTTTATTTTCTTTGTAAAGAGATATATATTGGGCTTTAAAAAAAATTTACCCTAAGAAGACATATTATCAAAAATTTTGTACTCTCATTAAATTGACCTCATTATTAGAGCTCAGAAGTATGATATATTGTCTGTCTACAGGAGAGTTTTATGGTGATGCACATGGTAATTATGTTTAAAGCCCTTATTTATTTTTGTACTTCAAACATGTTATATAATACATGATCTTGATTTGTTGTTTATATATCTTATACCACCTCAAAGGTCAAAACTTGATAATTCCTTATTGGAAGGTTTGTGAATTTCAATTGATGGTGACTATCAAAGTGGCCTGTTCATTGAGATTTACAAGATCCTTTTATGAGCTATTTAGAAGGGATTGTATAGCATTATATATTGAAGAAAGATTCTTTATGTGGATTATTTCTTTCAAAAGAAAATTTTGTTGTATTGGACTGAGGGCTCTCATTAAAATAATACTTATAAAGATTTTCAGGACTATATTATTATATTTTTCTATTGATTAACTGTATAAAGATTATTTAGCAGTTAGTATATTTGTGTTCAATAGAGTTAATGCTCCAATTAAACTAAAAGAAAATATAAAAACTGAGATTGTGCTAGCATTAAGTATGATGGAATATAGATATTACATTATGTGATCTTCCATCTTGGTTAACTTATTAGAATACTCTAGAATAAAGCTATCTTAAAAAGTAATAAAGAGTGAATTATTTTTTTTGAAATATATTTATATAATTAATTTTATTTTTATTATTATATTTAAGAATTGTGATCTAATATAATTTTTTATTTCATTTGTGAAAAATATGTAGAATCTGATAAAAGAAAGTCTGGATAGCTGATGAATAGATAAATTAATATAAGATGAATGGTATGATAGTGTTAGGATTTATTTCTTGAAACTATAGAGTATTACATTTAAAATTAGTATTATAAGATTTCTATCTCTAATATATTGGTTATTCATCATATTTTAGTTTTGTTGCTGTGCGGTTTAGTAAACTTAAAATCATATCCTATATTGTTCAAAAGTTTTGATACGTTTGCAAAAATAATAAGAGTACTAATATGATGTATTAGTTATATTTTAGGATCCTATATATAATAAATAAAAGATATTATTAAATATCTGTATAAGTATGGGACAGTTATTTAACACACTATGCCTAAAATTTTTAAACAATTTGATGTATCTGAAAGGCAAAGCACATCCTGAAAGATATGGTGTGAAGTATGATGAGTGGGTGCAATTTATCATGATATTTCTAGTATAAGATCTTAAAGAATTACCATCTATATTTCAGATAAATTCTTGATAAAATGGTTATATAAGATACTTTTGAGTCGAAGGTTAGTAGGAAGTCCAATATTATTCAATTTTATATTTGAAGCTGTCTTGCAACTCTTAATCATTGATAATCCATCAACGAATAAATCTTGATTATATAATAATATATTATTTATTTTTTATTATCCATATAATTATAAATGAATATAGATTCTAATATTCTAATAGAGATATTATTAATATTAAGTTAAATCATGCCATATTTGCAGATTCTGATTTGCATGGTATTTAATGTCCTATACTAGAAATTTGATATTGAAGTAAAAATAAGTTGTTTCTCTTATTTATATAGATATTATATTTTATCCGACTAGAGAATAGTGGGAGAATAATATTAAATATACAAACTAATGATTGTACCTCCATTACTAGTTGATGTAGTACTAGTAAAGAAATTATATGATAAGAAAATAAATACATGTTATTTCTTATGACAATGTAAATGACTGGAGGTTTTGTTTTATAGAAATCTTGAAAATAGAATCTAGTGAGATTCTTGGATATATAGGCAAAGTTTGTTGCATATTATAAAGTCATAATTCATATTACTTTTATTATGAAACTTTATCCTGGATCTAATAATAATTGATTCTATCTTAAAATCATTTAAAATTTATTATAATCGTAGGTAGCTATATTCTTTAAAGGAATAATAAAAGTTTTTATTATCTCTATCTATGTAAAGATAGAATTTTTTATCAGTCAGAGGTTTTAATTGAAAAGGAGATATTTTGTATAATATACAAAGTCAATGTTTATTGATCCTCTAATCAAGAATAAGACCTATAGTTTTTATGAAATATGTCACAAATATGGGCATTTTAGAATTTTTTGATTTTTAGATTAGTGGGAGTTTGATATATTTACATTGACTTGATTGACAAATTTTATTTGTCATTAATTGCTAGATTATAATCCAAGAACACATAAGTGTCGAGTGCATATATATAAAGTCCATATTGGTTGATCCTCTGATCAAGGACTTGAAGTCCATATGCTTTATTAAGCATATTGAAAATATGGATATATTGAATTCTTTTATTGTACTTGGTTAGTGAGGTGACTTTATATTTGTGTTTTATTATTATAAAGTTTAGTTTTATTTGATATTTCTATCATGTATATTTATATATATTGTTGATATGATAGTTGATGGATTGCATTCCTATATGATTTATATGCACATGTGAAATAATAAAATATAACATAGTATCTCAAGAATGTATTTTATCTTGAGAATGATAGTTGTATGGATATGTCTTATTAGATAATTATGAAATTTCATTATGTTTAGAGACATACAGATTTCTTTTAAAGTCGTGGAATTTTTCTAGCTTGTTATAAAGCATGTGGTTAAAGAGAAATCATGATTGATTGTACATATATTTAATTTGCTTTGATTATGAGATATCTTTTTTGATTATGTACCAATTGTGCTGTTTTGTCATTGAGTATGTGAGACATAATGGCTTGTTGTTTAATGCCATTAAATTTTTTTTGCTTATTTTGTTTCTAAGCATGTTGAAGAGAAATTGGAGGACTGATAATAAAAAATAATATATTTTATTTTTGATCACCTTATGGTGTGGATACCAGAGGCACTAGAATAAGACAGAGGCTTCTCAACCCTCTGTGATTATCTGAGTAATGTTTTGAGTAATTGAGTCCAATTTTGTAATAATGGCTTAGCCTACTTTAGTCTGTATTTTGGCCCCTGAGTCCTGTTTTGGATCTTTCTATATTTGAGTCCTGTATTCAGAGTCACCCATACCATTAGGGTTTTTGGAATTAGTGTTGGGATATGTCTAATTCATTTAAGTCAAGTCAAGTTGAGTCAAGTCAAGTCATGAGTCTGCTCATGTTGAGCCATTTTTCATTTGGAGTCCTGTAAGTTTTATATTAAGTCCAGTCCAGTAAGAGAAGATTCAAGACACAGATGGACCCTAGTCCGAATGATAACTTGCTAACTTCAAGGTGCCCCGGTCATATTTGGATGTGCCACCTTGGATTGCATGAGAAG
This sequence comes from Areca catechu, assembly GCA_021397845.1. NCBI lineage: Eukaryota > Viridiplantae > Streptophyta > Magnoliopsida > Arecales > Arecaceae > Areca > Areca catechu. Next base: position 9,591,282 of record CM038040.1, on the reverse strand, counting down.
GACCTTGAAGATCTTTACATTATCAGCTTGCTAAGAAAATGGAGACCAGGAGAAACCCTAGAACAGCCCAGCACTGAAGTGGGCCACCTAAAAGCCCAAAGCCATTCATAAATTGACGCCCCTCCTTAGGATTACCATCCTTGGTCAGCCACACTTATAGTCACCTCCCTTGGCCGACCAAGACCAAGTCAAAGAGAAGGAGAGGAGTAATCCTAGTGAGAAGAGGAAGTTTGAACCTATTTGGGAGAGGAGATCTCTATGTATTTGTAAAGGAAAAGGATGCTTAGGGTTTTACTTGTATGCCCTTACTTGGAGCCCAAGCTTGTATGCCTATATAAAGGCCCCCCTCTCATGTATATTTTAATCAATGATGAATGAAAAATTTCTTGAGTTCTTCTCAAATTTCTGTGTGAATTCTGTGAGAAGGGTATCTGTGTGATCCCAACCCCTGCACCCCTGCAACAAGACCTAGCCGCCAACCTTCTTCAACCTCTTGGCCGCCCCTCATCCTTCCCTTCCTTTCCTTCTTCTTTCAGCCTTTTAACATCTTTCTTCTTATTTTTCTAACGCTTGTTAGGTGCCTTGCAGGTCCCTTAGTTCCCACGAATCCAGGATTCCAGTTGACTAGCTTTCGGGCCACCGGATTGAAAGCCACAGATATGCAGGGTCATCAGCTTCATTTTTTAGGCCGCATCTCGGAGCGACGAGCGAACTCTTTATGGACCCATCTTCAAATCTCTGCCAGGTACATCCCTTAGACTCCTCTGGTAGCGGTATTGCAGAAGAGCTAGTCCTATCGGGGCTTCTCAGCCTTGACGGTCCTGTTTTTTCACTTTTAGGGTTTAGTTCTGCATGCCTGTGCTTCTGAATTTCTCTAAAATTACTTACTTAGTTTCTTGGCTTGAAATCTAGGATACAAACTCCTAACTTAATGCCTAACATCAGAAAAATAGTTTGCATGCATAATTAGTCCTGCATCAGTTTAGTATCAGAGCACATTTAGGGCTAATTTTCTGCATCCCGTCATCTACATTAGGGATCTGAGTTTCAGTCTATTTCATCAATTTAAGTATTTTATTTTTTATTTAAATTTATAAGGAATATTCTCTATTCAGTCTTGATAATTTTTATTATTTTTAATTATTTTTAAAGAAATAAAAAAATTATAAAAATCTACATCTTAGAAATCCTAACAAAAATTTTGAGTTATCTACACATAGTCTGAAACCCTAGGTATTGCATCATCATCTGAATTTTATTTTGCACGAGATTTGGTAGGGATCATCTTCACTGCTAATCCTCTGTCTTGAAATTTTTTGGAATTTTTTTTTACTTTGAAACTCATACAACTACTGCATAAAAACAAACCCTAATTTTAATTTCTGTGATTTCTGCATACTTGACTTAACCTAACCTAATCAACTACCAAACCCCTCCTAACCCAAGCCAAATTTTGTTTGATAACTTAATCAACTTGAATTTAATTTCCACCTCATAAAAAGATAAAAAAAATATTTTTTTTATTTTCTGATTGTTATTAGATTGCATTAGGGCTCATCGATTGTCATCATCTCATCAAAACAATCTTAAGGGCAATTTTCTATCTCAGATCAGGACAGGATTTCATCACCTGTCCTGGGCCCAAAACAATCACCTTGCATTCGTACCCAAACCCTAATTAAAATCAACTAGCAACCTAATTTGCTCTAGTGAGCTAGGAACACCAACAAGTCGGCTCCGAGTTGTGTGGGTAAACTAGTGCATTCAATTCTCCAACTATTACTGAAAACTGGTGTCTAAGGCTAGAGGTCCAGAGGCAAATACCCTAAGTGGACTGGTGATTTTTAATTAGAACCCTATCACAGGCAGGGGGAGCCTCCCACCACCCCACCTCTTACCTGGCCAATAGAAGGATTAGTTGCTAAGTTGAGTATAAGTTGAGTAGACCCATTCAACTTTGGCTCTAGGTCTAGCAAGCTGTAGTACGTGTTAGCTTTGTATGCCTGACTACATCATACACCTTGTTTGATTGATTGCATGACCGCTAGGTCAGGAACCCAATATCATCAGTCTAGACCCCAACCCAGCTCAACCATGGAATCCAACCTTGAAACTCTCATAAAAGCCATGAATGACCAGATAGTTGCCCAATTGACCACCCAGATGAACCAAATGAATACCCAATTCCAAAATCAGTTAGCCCAATTAACCACCCAAATCAACCAACTGACCCATTCCAATACCCAATTTTAAAATCAGTATGCCCAATTAACCACCCAAATGAATCAAAAATTTGATCAATTGATCCAAACAAATAACCAAACAACCAATAGGATTGACCAGTTAACCAATAAGCTTGACCAAGTAGAAGACCTAGAATTAGTTGACCCAGTAGGTACCCAAGTAGAAGCCAACCTAGAATTAGCTGACCCTGACTATACTCAGACTGAAGCCAATCTAGAGTTAGCTAACCCTGACCACACCCAGACTAAACCTGTAGTAGAAGTACAGTTGAAGGAAGAGGACCATGAGGAACCTGACCCTACTATTAGAATCTTACCTAAGGAGCCACTAGAAGAAAGTCTAGTTATAGAGCCCAGTCCTAAAATTCAAGAGCCCAATGAATTTATTGAGGATATTATTTCTTTAATTCAGTACCCTCGGGATGAATCCCCTCCTATAGTTCCCATTTAAGACATTTTTCTTCAAATTATTGGCCCATGCTTCCATAGCATGGACATTTTCTTGCCCATAAATATAACTTAATGTTCGTACAATAAGGTCAATCTCTTTAGCCCAGAACCAGTCCCTGAATCTCCTTCCTATTTCCTATCCTTCCCTGAGTCTTCTCATGTTTTTAGAACCATCAGATTGCATTTTGTGGAAGTAAGTATAATGCATACATTCATTGTGCATGTTAGATTTGCATCCTACTTCTGGTATACCTAATGGCATTTGCTAGGAGTCCATTGTAAATTTTCATATGCATGCCAAGCTAGGGTCAAACCTAGAGAGTTTATAGTCTGTTAGGTTTAGGCTCAAAGAGTCCAATAAAGTTTCTCTCAATAGGAATGCATAGTTGAGTCTGCACTTTGTTAGGTGTCAGTATGAGTCACAGGTGCCTCATATTAAAGATCTGCATTAAGTATTAATAATGAAATATATAAGAAACTGGCTAATTCTCGAAAGAGAGCCAAGGAATTTAATGTAGGAGATTCTGTTATGGTTAGGCTTAGGCCTGAGTGGTTCACACCATGAACCGTTAAGAAATTTCATGCTCGTGGAGATGGACCCTTTTGAGTGATAGAGAAGGTATGACCCAATTCCTATGTGCTAGATCTGTCCTTGGATTTTGGCATTAGCTCTACCTTCAATATTGCAGACTTGGTTGAGTTTAGGAAACCGGCAGCGATTCATAGTGAGATTTTTGGACCTACTCCATCCTTTGAGAGCAAACCTAACCCAGAGTGTCCACCTATAAATTAGCCTGAGAGAGGAAAATGGATCGAGCGTATCCTGGATGATCAAGCTATCACGATATGGGGCTGCGGCTATCAACGCTACCTGGTTCATTGGCAAGGTCAACTAGAATTCGACGATTCGTGGCTTACTTGAGAGGACTTACAGCACCTCGACCAGATCTTCTTGAAAGATACCAAAGCTAGAGTGATCCTTACTCGACAGGGTCGAGTTTCTCCCATCCCAGGAGAATTGGTGTAGACACCAGAGGCACCAGAATAAGACAGAGGCTTCTTAACCTTCTGTGGTTATCTAAGTAATGTTTTGAGTAATTGAGTCAATTTTTTAATAATAGCTTAGCCCACTTGAGTCTATATTTTGGTCCCTGAGTTCTGTTTTGGATCTTTCTATATTTGAGTCATATATTCAAAGTCACCCATACCATTAAAATTTTTGGAATCAGTCTTGGGATATGTCTAGTACATTTTAGTCAAGTCAGGTTGAGTCAAGCTCTGTTGAGTCAAGCTCTGTTGAGTCAAGTCATGAGTCTGCTCATGTTGAGCCATTTTTCATTTTAAGTCCTGTAAGTTTTATATTAAGTCCAATCCAGTAAGAGAAGATTCAAGACACAGATGGACCCCTGTCCGAATGATAACTTGCTAACTTCAAGGAGTCCCAGTCGTATTTGGATATGCCACCTTGGATTGCATGAGAAGGACCTTGAAGATCTTCACATCGTCAACCTGCTGAGAAGATGGAGACCAGGAGAAACCCTAGACCCAACCCAGCACTGAAGCAGGCCATCCTAAAGCCCAAAGCCCTTCATAAATTGGTGCCCCTCCTTAGGATTACCACCCTTAGTCGGCCACACTTATGGTCACCTCCCTTGGCCGACCAAGACCAAGTCAAAGAGAAGGCAAGGAGTAATCCTAGTGAGAAGAGGAAGTTTGAACCTATTTGGGAGAAGAGATCTCTATGTATTTGTAAAGGAAAATGATGCTTAGGGTTTTACTTGTATGCCCTTACTTGGAGCCCAAGCTTATATGCCTATATAAAGGCCCCCCTCTTATGTATATTTTAAGCAATGATGAATGAAAATTTTCTTGAGTTCTTCTCAAATTTCTGTGTGATTTCTGTGTGAATTCTGTGTGAAGGATATCTGTGTGATCCCAACCCCTGCGCCCCTGCTACAAGCCCTAGCCACCAACCTTATTCAACCTCTTGGCCGCCCCTCATCCTTCCCTTCCTTCCCTTCTTCTTTCAGCCTTTTAACATCTTTCTTCTTGTTTTTCTAACCCTTGTTAGGTGCCTTGCAGTACCCTCAATTCTCACAAATCCAGGATCCGGTTGACTAGCTTTCGGACCACCGGATTAAAAGCCACGGATCCGCACGGTCATCAGCTTGATTTTTCAGGCCGCATCCGGAAGCGACGAGCAAACTCTTCATGGATCCGTCTTCAAATCTCTGCTAGGTACACCCCCTAGACTCTTCTAGTAGCGGTATTGCATAAGAGCTAGTCCTACCGAGGCTTCTCAGCCTTGGCGGTCCTGTTTCTTCACTTTTAAGGTTTAGTTCTGCATGCATGTGCTTCTGAATTTCTCTAGAATTACTTAGTTTCTTAGCTTGAAATTCGGGATACAAACTCCTAACTTAATGCCTAACATCACAAAAAAAATTTGCATGCATAATGAGTCATGCATCACCTTAATGCTATTTTTTTGCTACACTACTATACCAAGACTCTTGTGGATAGTATTTATGATGCTTGTAACCATGGATAAGTCTTGTATCAGATTAGTAGTATAATGACCTCATGATTCAACATCATGGATATTGTTGGATCGAATCATTTGTAGGTACTGTCTATAGATCATATGATGGTCACATTTTATTTTCAATCTGAAAGTTATTTTTAAAATAAAATATTTTAAAAAATTATAATTAATATAGTCCAAGTAGGAGAATGTAAGAGTTTTTCTTAACTTGGGCTGATATTAATTATTATTTTATGATTTATTAAAATCGGGTTGATTTTATGGTCCATGTTGATAGATGTATGATGAGCCCAATATTATGTGATCATTGTTTGGGCTAGGAGCACCCCATGTAGGTTTATGTGGTTGAGATAGCATAATGTAGGCCTTGGTCCAACTGGCCCGTGATAGGAGGACCTGTCATGGTTTGCTTATAAATAATAGGCTAGGTCCCCTCTTTACTCATTATTATTATATCATATTCTGCATGAGTTTTGTTCTTATGACTTGTCCCATCGATGAGCTGCCTACTGTGAAGATGCTAGAGAGAAGGATTCTGCCTTCGATGTTCACATGAGCATCTCTTCCAATTTTGGATTAATGGTGAATACATGTAGGTATCGAAAAACCCTTTTAACAGATTTTGATAATAGATATGATAAATAGTTTAGGATTTGCTATCAAATAGATCATATCTAAATATTTTGTATTCCAATCTTCTATCCATGTCCATAAGGATCAATGAAAATTTTTCCTATACTACGTTGTTGTCGTGCCATCACCGTCATCGCCAGAGCCGGAGTCGTCACCGTCACCACCTTCCCCCCATCATCGGGTGCCGGGACTCTCGCTAGAAGGGAAGGGCCGGCAGAAGACCAGCCTTAGGCCCCCCTCCTTTTTTACGAGTCATCGCGGTCCAAGGCCAATTGTAAACCTCGCGGTCCATAGACTGGCCTATAGACCACATGGTCTGCAGGCCAATATACCCGATCTAGAGATCCAAAAAAAAGAAAAAGAGAAAAAATCTAGAAGTTCTTACCTTGTCTTTAGTCATAAATAGCTACCTTGGAGCCTTTGAGTCCAATTCATAAAAGGTACGATTTCTTCATTGAAATTTCGATTTCTTTAAATTGATGGATAAATTTAATTATTACTTAGATCCTTATTTTATCTGTCATCATACTTTATCCATATATTTTGCTATTACACACACCAAATACATTAACACCTCATTTAACTTTACATATTTATTATGAGCATCGTAGTTCAATTTTTTAGTAATCATAGTCTTTAGCCTAAGATATAACCTTTGTTTTTGCTACCATTATCATTAGCAACCTAAAAGATGCATACACTATCATGAAAAAAGAACTTGAACTATCAAAAATGCCTAAATAACATTCTAAGAGATCTTAAACCATATATACTAGTCAGTAAACCAACTTCGCCAAGATTAGTAAGCTTCGTGCCAATTAAGTTGATAACTTCATAGACCTGACAAATCTAATAAGTCAGCATGTAGAACGCTAACTATTTCTAAGAGAGTCAAGATTGAGTAAACAACTACTAAAAGATGACCTTCATTATAGTCAACCTATCCATTAGTCACCTTCTCGGATTTCTAAACCTACCAAAAGTCAAAATTATGTCAAGTATACCAGTCAGTCATTTCAAACATCCCCAATCTATACAATAACTCATCTAATTACGCACCACTCCACAAATACTTTTGAGAATTCTCTTTATCATATGGTTCCGTGGATGGAAGTTAGGGATGATGAGTACGAATGGGATAACTGTGAGAGAGATATAGAGCCATCAATTTTTATAATTAGATATCTTGAACAGCCTACTAGGTATGCCCAAGGTTCTGGACACCTTAGACCCTAAGAACAACAATTTAGACCATGTCCATCTAAACATGAGAATTTCGAGGAACCACTAAAAGGGATTAAGGTTAGCGTTGCCTCTTATGAAGGTAGATTAAATCCAGGGGCATTCTATAATTGGTTACAGGACCAAGAAGCTTATTCTAAATGGTACCATATGTCGAATGCGTCTCACACTTGCTTTGCAAAAATCAAGCTGGTTGGTTCTGCCAAACAGTTTTGGCAGATAGTTCAAAGAGGTTTAGAGCCGTTAGGACACCCACCTATAGTCCTTTGAAAGAAAATAAGTTTAAACTTTGTGAGAAATATGTTCCTATTTATTACAAGAGTCAGTTATTGGACCAATGATATACTCTTAGGCAAGGAAACACTAGTATCACTAATTATATGACTTATTTTGAGGACTTACAATTATGACGTGATACTCTAAAGAGTCATGGAAAATGATGTCTATGTTTATTAGCAGTTTAAGAGCTGATTTAAAAAGAAAGGTTTCCTTGTATGTACCCGACTCTGTAGGAGAAGCCTAACATAAAACATTAGAGATTGAAAAATTTTATAAAATTTTAGCTCAAAGGAGAGATCCCTTCCCTAATGACTCTAGACAGCCTTGTTCTACTCCTATTAGTTGTATGAGGAATGTTACACAACAAGTGCCCTCTCATGCAAGCCTACTCCCATGGTTACTAAGACCCGAGAACTCAATTTGATGGTATCACAATCAGCTAATTTCTCAAACATAGAATGTCACTTCTATTATAGAAAGGATCACATAGCTGCTTGTCGTCCTCGCCGTACTCTAGTCATGGAGATAGAACGTGAGAAAACTTTACCTGAAAACATACTAGAAGACTTTAACCTTTTAGAACTAGCTTTTTCAGAAGAAGCGTATGAGAAAGATTATGAAGAGTTAGGAGCATGTATTAATGTCATACAATGTATAGTCACCACTCTTGTAGACTTTAAAGCATGGAAATGTACTAGTATTTTTCATACCTAAACCTAATGTCGGGATAAGGTCTGCAAGCTTGTTATTCATGACAACAGTTCTATGAATGTTATTTCTCTGTCTTTCATTAATTGATTAAAGCTGAAGCCTCAACCTTATCCTTGTCTTTATCAAGTTGCTTGGATCGACAAAATTTTGCTCCCTGTTAGTGAGCTATTTTGTACTGATTAAGATGGGAGCCTATTCAGCCAAGATTATGTATGATGTGTTACCATGAAGGTAGCTAGTGTTCTATTAGATTAACCTTGATTTATGATATAGATGCTCATAGCTTTGTAGGGAGAATATCTATTATTATTCATAGTGGAAAGAAAATTAGATTAAATCCTGCTAAATCTAGCACATCACAGTTTTTAAAACAAGGTAAGAATTCTTCTCAAGTTTCTAAAAACAAAAATTGCCACATCTTAACTCATAAAAAATTTAATGAGAAGAGTTCAGAGTTTGAAATCGTATTAGCAGTCATTCCTAAGGATGAAATTCAACTAACCTCAAACTTCCAAAATAGCTCATCTTTCAAGATTGAATCCAATATCAAACCTATAAGTTATTTTTGGAAGACCCTTTGGAAACTATTTGAAACTACTTAAAAGTTTTCTTCAGTTGTTCGTTTTTAAACATAGGTTATGAATCCTAGTCTTGGTGATTTATTTAGGTATCTAGTTGATGATAGATCTGGTCTATGGGATTTATCATTATCTATAGTGAAATTTGTTTATAATAACTTAGTGAATTAGTCTACTGGCAAAAACTTCTTTAATATTGTTCATGATTTTAACCCTCGCCAACCTATTAAGCTTGTTCTTGTACTTATGAATAGCCATACTTCTGAACCTGTCACTTCTTCTGCCGAACACCTTCATGACATTCATACTAAAATTAGGCAAAAAAATTGCTATGAATATTGAGAAGTATAAGCTGGCTGTTATGCTTGCTATAGACATGTAGAGTTTAATAAAGGTGATTATGTGATAGTTCGTATCTATCCAGAATATTATCCCCGACATTCATTTAAAAACTTGCATACTCGAACCAGCGATTCATTTTACATCCTTCATAAACTTGGACCTAATGCTTATTATATAGAATTACCTTTTAATTTATAATTTAATCTAGTTTTCAATATTAGATATTTGTTACCTCATCAAGTATATTCGAGTCTCCTACTATGCATGTAGATAATCTCAAGATATACACTTAGTCTCCTCTAATGCTAGTCCTAGTTCTTCCTTCACTTTCATCATCTTCGCCAGACCATATTGGATGCATTGTCATTGATGAAACTGTTTCTCTTACTGATAGAAGATTTCAAAGATTTTTGATTAAGTGGCATGGCCATCTAGATTCAGATCTTACTTGAATTTATGAAGAAGAATTGCATCATATTAATTCAAATCTACTAGAAGACTACCTCAATTCCTCGTTAGAGTCGAGTACTTTCCAGCTAGAAGGAAATGATGGAAATCAAAAAAATTCGTACCTATTTCATGTACCTTGAGGAAGCCCAATCCTAATTCTATTTTAGGAGGATTTATTTAGGATTTTATTTATTTACAGTTTTCTTTATTTTAGAGTTTTCTTTATTTTCATTATTACCTTTATTAGAATTTTAATTATATTAGGATTTAGTAATTTAATTTCCATTCAAGTATGATTTGTTGCTCTATTTAAGGATCTCAGTTGTATGGTAAAGATCAGACTTGAATATTAAAATTGAAAATCAAAATTATTAATTTTTTCTTCTTTATTTTATTATTGTTTGTATTTTATTCTATTAATTTTAATATTTTTTATTATTTTTACAAATATAAAATATGCAAAATAAAAATATATAATTAAATATAAATATTTATATTTATATGCATGCTTTACAAACTATTTACCAAATCTCCTTTAGATTGTTAGTTATAATATATAAAAAATATATATGTATTTATATAATTTTGAAGTATTTGAAAAATAATTTTTTATGGTGTGTGTAGCAGAATAATTTTTTGCATGACAAATAATTTTAAAAAATAAAATAGAATAAAATTTGGACGCCTAGCCTAAAAGGCAGATAAAACCACTGCCTTAAAAAAATTTTGGTCTCTTTTCTCGTGTGAAGAACGATTGGACCACATACTCTCCTCCAAAGTATAACCTGTAAGCCAATACTCTAACATTCGTTGGTGGCACGTAAACAAATAACGTTTGCCAGTAGTCCAGATATAGCTTATGCAGTAGGCAGAGTGAGTAGGTATACTAATAATTCTAGTAAAGAACATTGAAAAACTTTAGAAATATTTTTAGATATTTTAAAGAACCTTAGATTACTCTCTAATATAGTCTGGTTATCCCGAAGTACTTGAGGGTTATAGTGATGCTAATTAGATAACAGATAACTTAAATATTAAGTCCATCACTATGTATCTCTTCTTGCTAGGAGGAGCTATGGTATCTTGAGGCTCTTGTAAACAAACAATAATTACTAGAAGTATATTAAAATCTGAATTAACTGTTCTTGACACTTCATGTACGGAAGCATAATAATTAAAAGATTTAATAAATGATATGGCAATTCTTTCATCAAAAAATTTTTAAAAAAAATAAATTATGATTGTAGAGCTCTAATTATTCTGTTAAATCATTAGATAATAAATAAAAAGATGAACAACCATATCTTAATCAGGTATAAGCTATAAAATATAAAATAAAAAAATAATATCACTATAATTTATAAGATCAAAAATAATTTGGCAATTTTTTTATCAAAGGCCATTTAAAAGTTGCGGTATCTGAGACATCGAAGATGATGGGACTTAAGTCCATATATTAGTCATCAAAGTGGACCCCTACCATCATGGCAATCCCATGGTTAAGATTTAAAGGGAAACAATTTATGAGATGATGTTTAGAAGTACCGATTTGGAGTTTGTCTCTATCCCATCCCTATGGTGTGATGCTCTATTGTGATTGTTAGGTTGAGCATAGCTCTTAATAGATCTATGATTATGAGTTCAGTGAAGTACGATTCTATTACACATATTCTTAGAAGATTTATCTTTGTAAGAATAGTAGGAAGGTCGTGACTATAGGAACATGATGAATTCTTAGTAATTCTTGAAAATCAAGGTAAGCGCATGGCCTAGATAGCACTACCTTATATTAAGATCAGTTCACCTTCATACTGTATGTATTTTATAATAAATACAAGTTCGAACATAAAAGGTAATTGTACTAAGCACGGTAAAAGTTCAAAAGTGTTATTGTTTAAATTATTTTTGAATTTAAATATTTTATGAGTTTTGGAACTTGTAAGAATTGTCGCACATCTTTTTTCTGTTGGAGTTTCAATACTCCAATGGCCGAACGCCTGTACACAGCCATTCAGCCATTTGCACCCATTTCTGCCTATTTTATTTTTTTATTAATTATGAATTTTAATGATTTAATGGCTATGTTTTTATTTATTGCAATAATAGCTATTTGAAGGGCCTTTTTGGAATTTTTTCTGAGATTTTGATCCTATAAATAAGCCTCTATCCCAGCCCTTTTTATTTAATACAATAACGGCTATTTGGAGGGCCTTTTTGGGATGTTCTCTAAGGTTTTGAGCCTATAAATATGCCTCTATCTTAGCCCTCTAATCTATCCAAGAATTCCAAGTTTTCCTTCTCATATATTCCTCTTTCCCAAAATTTTTTAAAATTCTCTCTCTTTCCTGTAATTTTTTTTGATAATTTGGGCTGAAGACGAGCTAATCGGCGTTTGTTGAAGATTATGCCATCGGTGAACGTTGGAATGTTAGCTTCCGAGTTGTCCATTGGAGGAGAGTGTATAGTCCAATCATTCTTCACACAAGAAGAGAGGCCAAATTTTCTTTAAGACAATGATTTTATTCACCTCCAAGGCCAAGCTTCCAAACTTTATTCTATTTTAATATTTTTTAATTATTCGTCATACCAAAAAATTATTATGCCATGCACATACCATGAAATATTATTTGTCAAATGTTTTAAAATTATATGAATATATATATATATATATATATATATATATATTTCATACATTATAACTAACATATTCTTCTTCGTTTACATCCCGCATCATATGGTCTAATGTATTCTAAAACCAAGATCTTATTTTGCTAATAGATGATGAAATCACTCAGGCCTTGTATTACTTGTACTCTTTCTAATCTAAGAATCAAACTTAGGTGCTCCATTAAAGAGATGCATATGCTCTGGATCAGTTTTACATGATTGATAATCACAAAACAAAGCTATAACAAAATCACTAATATTATTATTTTATAGCGGTAAATAACTCTTGAATATAAATGTACTATTGGAACAATTTTTGGTCATAGGGGAATAACCATAAAATGATATATAAATAACTTGCATACTGGCATACAACTTGTAGGAGGTTCACATTCAAAGCTTTCTTCACTTACTGTAAACCGCAAGATTTCGATGACTTCAGACAAACTTTGCACTGTTAGAAATGAACATGCTTCAGAGGCATTGCAAGGTTATAATATGGAAAAGTTGGTTTCTCTCTCTGATATCCATACTTCAGGTGTTTTGAATATTAAGTCCAAAAAATTGAACATTAGCAAGTTCTTTTGTGATACAAGGCAAGCTTTGCGGGGCTACTGAAAACATGCTTTGGAGGTATTGTAGGATTGTGCTTTGATAAAAGTAGATTTCTCTACAATTTTTTTAATGTCCACATTGACTTCTTTCATTTTGTTACTCAAAAATCCGAGAAAATGATCATGGTGACTCAACTACTATTCGAAGTAAAATGAAGGGTTCATCCAAGTTTGTAGAGTTTGCCTTCTCAATCAGATATTTGCACCGCAAATGCAATCCACCGAATCTTGAAGACCTCGGTACTGAACTTTGGCAGCAGGATATGATCCACATGATAATAATTTTCACGATATAGGTTCATTGTTCTGCGACTAAGGTTCTCAAGGAGGATGTTCAAGGAAGGACCTTTTTGAGATTACAGTGTAAGTATTGTATCATGCTTTGACAGGGCCTATGGCTAGATGCCAAGCTCCTCTCTTGTCTATCCTGAATTAGTGAAGTGAATTTGATTCTATTTGGGTTTCAGTTACACACACAAAAGCATCATATGATCAGTGGGCTTCAATGGAGAAACATTCAGTTCATATATAAAGGTTTGGGACTAAGGCATGCCATCTCATTACTAGGCTCCATATCAGTGCCACACTACTGTTCTCTATGTACAGAGCTGGTTGGGCTTATCGAATATCAATACACCCCAAGGAATTGAATACTAGTATCAAATTGATATGGTATGGTATGCTTTGTATTGCTCAACTCGGTATGGTATGACAAACCTTGTCCGAGACCATAGATATTTCATAGGCATTGCATGGTTTATTTATGTTCTTAGTTCCCATCCCAAGATTGATCTTAGAATCTAGAGAATTAAGAATATGAGAATTTTCAGAAAGATCATCTACCAGTTATCAAGATCAAAGAATTGCTTTCCCAATTGAAAGGACTTAGAGATGTTATTATGTATGTAACATTTTAGGGCCTTACTTAAAAGGGCTAGCCAAGAGCGTGTTATTTGGATTGCTTGGTTTTATATAAGTATCAAGATCTACCTAGTGGATTATCGATGTAGGACTAAAAACATGCACGCCTGAATAGGTCCTCACAATGTATCTTGCTAAGGTTATATCATTGTGACTACAATATAGTTCCATTAGGCTACCCAAGTATGATCAGGTGTTGAGAGGATGAGCCAATGACAAAACTACCATTATCTACATTTCCCAGCAGTATTCACATGAAACAAAGGCTAAGATATATGTGCATCTTAATTTGTAATGGTAATTTTAGTTCAGTAGTTGCACTTTAATTAACTAGAAACCATTAAGATGAAATTTTAAGGGATTCTTACTGATTAAATCATACTATAGGTAAAGAAAACAACTTTTCTGACCATAAGGACTCTTCATGATTAGTGGCAAAATAAAGATATCCAGGAAGTTGTTTAAGATCCTCCAGAACTCAATCTTTCAGGTTATTTTCAGAGCGTTGTAGGATCCATAGATGTCATGACTGACTTTATAAGCGACATCAATATGTCTATAGACATATTGGAGGACTTTAGAAACAGTAGAAATATAGACCTCCAGAGACTCAAAAAGGAAAAAACTAGTTTTCTTTCAGTGTAAGGTCTATGACCAAAATGGAAGTCACAGAAGAAATCTTCCATTCACAGTTACTCAGAAGAAGCACAATAAATAATTAAATATGGTTAGTAAGACAAAGTTGCCTTCTCAACTTATATGCATTGGAAACCTTTGGACCATCCAAAGTTTAGGGCTCGGGATATATCTTGGAAAGAATGATTGATCTTCTATGATGCTGTCCAATGGATCGTACCCCACGCAGCTCTCCAAACTCTCTCATCATTATTGTGCACAGATCTCGAAGCAATGTTTGTGTGATCTATCAGTGGATTCATGTGAAGGAAGGTAAATCATCTTTGGTGCAAAAGATATAACCCCTTCCAGAAGTTTTATCAGGTGAATATGACCAAGAAAAGCTCTCTTCATTGACATACTCTCTATGGTCCATCAATCAACTTCATTTTCCTCTTTATGGTGTGCAAGAGATGATGGAATGTCATTTTCCTCTTAATAGTTGTAGAGTATATCGAGCCCAGCATATACTGAAGTTAGATAAAAAGTCCTTTTTCTTGATGATGCATACCATCTCTGATCATGATCCAGTGACTGTCAAATAAAAGCACTAGTACATCTCAAAATTTTTCAGGCCTCACAAATCATATCCAAACAAGTGGCATTCCAAACCGCACACGTAGATTAACATCACTCATTTCAGTTCACATATCCTTTCTTTTGATCCTAAAGATATCCATTTAGGTGGTCCAGGAAAACTAGTGATCTTCCTCAAATATTCCTTAGGCAAGTGGGAATTGAATGTGAAGCATACAGTTATAATTTCTTGGGTACATTTCCTCTCTATATAGGCATCCAAAGCAGTGTTGCTGCACAATAGATTAAATGGACAAGAATTCTCGTGGAAGTTGCCATGTCCAGCAGGGAGTTTGTGGTATCAAAGTTTCTGATGGCATTGTGGATTCCACCTCCTAGCCGAGTACACACTCCAATTTAGAGAATAATGCTCTTAAACTACACCACAATGCCATTTTTAAGGCCAAAATACTGATGTCAAATTCTATCTATTTACAGTTCTTCACATCACTGCTTGACATGGTATGACAGATTTTGATTCTTAAGTTTAAAGAATTTATTGCCATGTGTTTTGATTAAATTGAGGAACAAGAGCAGCATAATTAAAAACAGCAGCTAGTTGAATAAAATTGCTTCAGACACTTCATGGAGCAGTCACATTGGTGGCAGGATTGGTAAAGCTTTTGCTGAAGGCGAAGAATTCCAATTCATTTTCTGGTGGTGTGACAGGGCACTTTGCTTCAAGTCTTTAAAGTACTGCAGCTACTTACAGCCATGATAGAATAGAAGAATCATTGTGCTTATGTGGTTTAGTTGAAAGATATTACTAAATTGCAGGTGATAAAGATCTAAGAACAACATGATAGGTACATTAATAGATACATGCCAAACTGAAGATATTACTAAATTGCAGGTGATAAAGTCTAAGAACAACCTGATAGGTACATCAATAGATACAGATATTACTAAGTTTAGTTGAAAGATATTACTAAATTGCAGGTGATAAAGATCTAAGAACAACCTGATAGGTACATTAATAGATACAGATATTACTAAGTTTAGTTGAAAGATATTACTAAATTGCAGGTGATAAAGATCTAAGAACAACCTGATAGGTACATTAATAGATACATGCCAAACTGTAAGGGGAAGGATCATAGTTGAAAGTAGCTAAAAGTTTAACCGCAATGAATTTTACTGAATTATCGATAGTATTCGTGTATGTTCCCTATTCTTGGAGCCCTTTGGAAAACCATTGCACAGGAGAAAATAAAGATTTTTATGTGGTTAATGTTAAACAACAAACTAAAAACAAGGGACAACCTCAGGAAAATGGCCTACGGGTTGATGCAGAAAGATTTCTTTGTAAAAATGGCTTAAAATCTGGGGAACATTTGTTCTTGAATTGTTCTTTTAAAAGGTAGTGTGATCCCTTTTCGTGGATGGACTGCATATTAATAGAAAAGCTTCAACATTGCTGTCCTCATGTACAAAATGGAGAAGAATAATTCCTCGCCAAAAGAAAGAACCTATAATGTGACCACTAAGACAATTGTGGAACTCTTCCAAGAACCAGGCTCATCTTTATAACGAGAGAAGGCTATGGGAGTTTAATCTGTTAAAGAACCTGTTGAAACCTCTACATAGATTCGTGCAATTTTCTCTACTGCTTGTTCCACTACCTTGGGGCTTCTAATTTTTACGATTTAATAACCTTGTTATAGTCTCTTCGGAGCCATCCGATAAAATTGGAGAGACCTTGTTATTGTTTCTTGATTAATTTTTTTTAAAAAAAAAAGAAAAGAAAAGAAGAGAGAATAAGATCTGTAGAGAAACTGGCTGTGGCAGCCAAAATAATTCTTGTGGAATTAACAGCAAAAATGTTCATGAGCTGAAAATTAAAGGTCAAAATAAATCTTATTGGTTATGGTTGTGGTATAAGTCTAACAAATGCTATTCTGAATTTTCTTAACTAGCTAGGAGTTTTTAAAAAACAACAAAAAGAAATAAACATCAATCCTCAAACAGGGTAATCATGCAACAAAAAACCCACTTTGCCAGCTCTTTAATATGAATTTCTCATGGAGCTATCAAGGTTGCTTTAAACTTCTGTGACCTCTTCTTTACAACAAAGCTTCAAAATTCCAAAGATTAGCATTAATTACTAAAACTCAAAATTTGACAATAATGGGATGCCAGAAATCTGATTTGCATGAAGAGAATATTCGCATTCAACAGAATAACAAAGGGAGCATATTATATTGATTTTTATTTTGTATCTACTACATAAAAGACAACGCATGCAACACTAATAAATGCCATTTATAAAGTCTTATAGCAGTAGAATGCACGACCACAAAAAGACCACCATGACACGTAGAACAGAAGGCCATCCCCTAACTTATTACCAGCAGTAATGTGAAAACCAGACACTACATTTTACTCTAAATTTCCGCCATCCATGGCCCAACTTTTCCTCCCTTTCAAACCAGGAGTTCGTGTTGGCGCCTCAACCACTGGAAACAACTTCAACTTCATTCTTTTCCATCACCTGCACGAAGAGAACCCAATTGAACAGGTGCTTGTGTCCCAACCACTTTGGATGATCCATAAACAGACAAGTCTACCCCCTGAGCTTTCTCTTTTTCAATTTGTTCCTTTATCCAGAAATATGTGATCCTTAGACCATCCTGTGGAAGTTAACAAAACAACTTGCATAATCATTATCAATATAAATTGTAACACTGAAGAAGTCAAAAGATTTGAATAAAAGATTAATTCTCTGGGTACCTTGAGTTTCATTGATGGGGCCCAACCCAGTTTCTCCTTAATCAGAGTGTTATCAGAATTGCGGCCACGAACGCCCTCTGGACCGGGAATGTGATGGATGGGCAGCTTCTTTTTCTCGAAGCTGAGTACTATCTCAGCCATCTCATTCATGCTTACCATTTCATCACTTCCAATGTTCACTGGCTCTCTGAAGTCTGACTTTGTCAATCTAAAACATATCACGAATAGATTCACAAATACTAGAACCAAAGCATCAAAAACGTTTATTGCTTTATTTAGGTCAGCAAGAACTCTAGCATGAAGAAATTTGAGGTCTAATTAGGAATACAAATTCGTGTCAAGTTTTGAATACGTAACAAGAGTTTTCAGAGTTATCTTGACTTTGTTTTCCTTTACTCACAAGAGACAAATCAAATTTGCTCTGCTCAACAATCTTTTGTATTCGAACATATACAATAGTAGCAACAGACATATGCAAGGATGACATCAAGAGTTTACCTCAGGACACCTTCCACACATTCATCAATGAATGTGAAGGATCGTGTTTGGAGCCCATCTCCCCACATTTCAAACTTGTCGGTGGAGGTGATTGCCTTTCTACAGAAAGCAGCAGGGGCCTTCTCTCTCCCACCTGTATAACAATTAAGAACAACCTCAACAGCTAATATGGTGCCAAGGAAGATCTTTTAATATTTCATTAAAAGCTTACAAGTTACCTTTCCAAGTTCCATAAGGACCATAGATGTTATGGAACCGACCAATCCGACACTCAATGCCAAAGTCCTTGGTGTAGTGCTTGCACAATTCCTCTGTTGCAAGTTTCTCTAAGCCATAAGCATCTTGAGGCTGCATTAGTAATAAAAATCCAATAAATAATACCGCATGCAGTTAATTTCAAAAAATGTGTTAACCAAACTAATATTTTCGACATTTTGAGATCAACAAACCTCTGCAGGCCAAGCATCAGACTCTTTCAAGCTCACATTAGTGTCCAACTGCTTAAATTCTGGGTAAATGCAAGCACTGGAGGCATAAAAAAACCTGCACGCCATCATATTGGAATTTATTTTCATAACTGTTTATTAACAAGAAAGCGTTCATACAAATGAAGATAAAATATCATGAAGCATATTACAGAACTTTAGCAGTACTGCATAAGCATGAAAAAGTAAAGGATGATAGAAATCCTATAATCATACATCAATATGGATGTTGCGCATATGGATTATGTTTCTTCCAGTTCTTGCATATGACACCCTTCCATATTGGATAAACAGTTTAAGCTAATAAACTAGGAACCTGGTTCAATTTTCTTTTTTTCAGATTTATGACATAGTTATGACCAGGGAAAAAAATATCACAATGATTAAAGGATTTTTAGTTTTTAAATTGTTAATTACTTTGTTCTAATATTTTATTCTATGATATATATACATATATGCATACATACATACATATATATATATATGCCTTTTTAAATTTTTTTTAACTTTCACAAAAACATAAATATAGAAGCTCTAACATGGACAACTACTACAATCCATAACAGTCACTGAAATAGATCTAACATTATTCCATATTTATCCAATCCCTCCTACTTATTCTAATTGGTAATTATTCTTTTACTCATATGTAAATGTTGCTTTTTTCCAAAATTTAACATGTTAAAACCAAAAGCCACCTGACATAAATGAAATATTGAAATATTTGACCCAGCACACAGCCAAGCCTGGTCTAAAACAAAAATTTAAGTTTTAACTGAGGAGAAACCTCCACAATACCCAGATTTCACAAAACCCTAAACAAAGAGGGAAGAGGAAAGACTTAGATAAGGATTTGACTTATCTCCATGGTCCAAATCATAACAAAAAAGTATCAGCTTGAACAAAAAATTCTAGCATCCCACTCATGCCTGTTGCGTGGTTGACCATTTTTCCAAATACAGACTTATATATGTTATTGCATTTTCATTTCCAGATAAAAATTCTGCATTTTTTTCTTAGAGATTAGCTATCCTGATAAACATAATCTGAATAAAACTTCATTTTCTTATGGAATTACCCAAAATAAAAATATGAGATGTGCAACATGCAACAAGGCATACAGTGACGGAACTATTTCTATATTAAAATTTATAAGAAAAGGCCATGTATCAAGCAAACTAAGACTTTATGGTTTGGTTTTGACATGTAGAGTATATGGCCTTTTAGCTATGACATATTTAGCATCTTTTTGAGCATCCATGAATTAATATAATCAAGATGACTCTTATGAAAAAGATAAAGAAGATAATTTCTTTGTTTCCTAACACAAGGTCCTGTTTTATATCATATTATTAAAATCATATAATAAACAGTATTCAAACATTTAGAAAAAAGGGGCAAAATAGAAGATAAACAGAAATACCAAGAATCTAATACTGATTTATAAAAAAAAAAATCCAAAGAAGAAACAAGTAGATATATAAAAGAAAAAAAAAAATCAAGTTAATGCCAAAAATATATTACAGGATGTTGATTACTAGTATTTTTTTTTAATTTACAGAAAGGAAAATTTCCCCAAAGTTATATATAACTTATTACCAAGCAGTGGCTTACGTAAATGAAAAGGGAACGAGTGATGAATGGATCACGCAACAGTTGAAATAAACATGACAATGATGAAAAAGGTTCAGCTAATTCAATATAAAGAAAAATGAAGCAAGCCATGCATAAGGATAACTTTGATTATATACAAAAGCAGACAGCTTCATTGATCATTTCATAACTAGAAATCATTTCTGTAATTTTTCATGCATATTATCAATTAGTTTCATTCCAACACAGTTAAAATTTCATAATTCATGCTTTTGACATGACCGTTATGCTTTTTTTAACTAAATATTGTTTTTGATAGTGCTTTGAACTTTTATGCGTAGATTACAGAAATATTGAATTCTTATAAAACCCATTCTTTTAGTGGAGCAGACATAGTTCAATTTCTGAGACCAATTTTCCTTGGATGATATGCCACATGTAAGCTCAGGTAATACTGCAGTTCCCGTACATTAGCCAGGAAAGAGAAAGAAGAATATTTTTAACACCTAAGCTTAGAATTTTAATACCTAAAAAAAGTCAACAGTAATTATAAAAATCATATACCTTTTCACGCCATTAATCCTTGTAGCTTCAAGCATGTTGAAACTGATCATGGTGTTATTGTACATGATCACAGAATGGTTAGACTGAATAAAACCCATCCCTCCCATATCAGCAGCAAGATTAAATACATGGTCCACACCATGGGTGACCTTCAAGCAACTGTCCATGACCCTTAAATCAACAAGGTGGAACTCGTGGCAGAACATATCCTCGGTCATGTGCTCATTCTTCTTCCAGTCAGAGGCAATAATGTAGTGCCCCTCGCTCTTCAGGCGCCTTGCAATGTGAGAAGCAATGAAGCCTCCAGCTCCTGTGATGGAGATGCGAAGCTTTTCGGAAGACCAGTATGCCTCCCTCTCCAAGTTTGCATAGGTGTATTCCTCATAGATACTTCTATTATTACCAGAACTACCCATTCTACACCATATGTGAATAAGAAATTTCTAATGCAAGCTTGTATAAAGTTCTCAGACAGCCACATATACAAATGGGAACATGCAAAGGCATTTTGAGCATAACCAATTTAAAATTATGAAACAAGCCAAGCATGTAAGAATTCCAAATTGACTCGCCTTAGTAGAGCAAAATGTGCTAGCAAAATTATATGCAACAGGTCCATGTAAGATTTGTATTGAAGTATAAGAATGAAATTAAAAGCACAATTAACTAATACGACGTGAGCTTATGCAAGCCTCATACGAAAACCAGAGTAAATTTCAACAGGAGAACAAAAAATGACAATTATATCTTTTTACATTAAGAACCATGTCATATATCATAAAGAAAAGAACACTCCATGGATCATGAACCAATTATAGACTCGAAATAATCAACAAAACCGCCTGAATCATAAAGAAACAAATCACCCACCAAATCCAAATCAAATTAGAAATAAATTCAATAAATGCTCAAAATCAGTTTTTGCCTTTCATGCAACTATCATCTAATTTCTGGTCAAAGTAACAAACAATCAATCAGAGGATATCTTCAGGGGGAAGGGAAAGAAGTCCTAGTCATTCTTAACACAGATCATGCACAAGTACAGAACATGCAAGGTCATCAAAATACAGTTTTAGCGCAAAAAAGAAGAAGAAGAAGAAGAAGAAGAAGAAGAAGCTATATACGGTCATAGGAGGAGAAAGAATGATTAACTTTTCTATCAAATATGATCAATAGATTTAAGGAAAATCTAAGAGAGAACTTCCACCGAATATTTTAGAAAAACATAAAGAGTTTAAAACAAGAAAGAGATATTACCCAGATTCATAAAAAACAAATGTGCGGGACTTTTTGTCTGTTTCAACCAGAAAAAAGAAAAAGAAACAGAGCATTAACCATTTAGCAGCCCAATAATTAAAACCGACACAAACAAGTTTTACGAAAAGTTCAAGGAAAATGCCAAATTAAATCTTCTCCCACTGCCCACATCTTTTTTTAAAGTCCCTTTCCCCTTTTTCGAACTTTTTTCTCAGTTCCCATTTGAAGGGAAAAAAACACACGGACACAACTAACCATTTAGCTCTAAAAAAAATCAATTTATAATGCTACCAAAGACAAACCCAGCCCAAAATTCAAAACGGAAATAGAATAAAGATAATCAAAAAATCAACTGAAAATCTAAAATTAAATCTTTACATTGTCATTCTACCAAACGCGAAGACTCATTAGATTCCTCGATCCTAAGTTTTCATAAAAAAAGAAATTGGAAAAAATTATTTTTGATCCTTGCCAACAAATAAACCCATCGTCACGAAATCTTCATTGCATCGAAACCTAGAGAGATCGAACCCGCTTTACCTTACAGAGATGGAAATGGAATAAGAAAGAGTTGGAGGCGAGAGAGAGCGGCGTCGAGACCTCGGAAGGTAGCTGGAGCCAGTCGC
The DNA here is from genome assembly GCA_021397845.1 of Areca catechu. Lineage (NCBI taxonomy): Eukaryota > Viridiplantae > Streptophyta > Magnoliopsida > Arecales > Arecaceae > Areca > Areca catechu. The sequence continues at coordinate 9,568,606 of CM038040.1, read as the reverse complement.
CCCTCGCCTCTGGCCTTTATAACGGTGCGGTTTAAGAATAAAAAATTTATAAATGGTGTTCTAAATTCTAGCCCCCGCCCCTTTTTTTTTTTTTTCGTTCTCTAGCATTTATTTATTACATTCTCTCTCCTCTCCTTCTCGAAAGTCAGACCCTTCGTTTTTTTTTTAATCTTTTATTTTTGTAAAGCACGAAGATTTCGTTTTTTTTCGCTTTGTGGGGTTTCGTTTGCTGGACCAATCATAGAGCCGAGATTTCCTTTGCTGGGCCAATCATGGAGCTATCAGTGGATCAGGCATGGATCTAAAATTTATGGTTATTTATCCAATAAATCTGAATTTGATATTAAATTTGAATTTATTTATCAAATCCAAATCAGACAAGTTTAGCTATAATTAAAAGGATCCGATCTAAATATTAAATATCTAAACCCAGGAGATCCGGAACCCAATTATATAAAATAATATTTTATTTATTTATTCACTCATTAATATTAATTTAATATAAATTTTTAGATATTTAATATAATGGTTAAAAATCAATAGTAATTTTAATATAAAGGTTTTCAATTACAACAGTCCTGGAATCTAAATCTTTTCCATTCAATTCCTAATCCTTTCTTGATCCAGTCCCAGTCCTTCCCCCTTGATTGTCGATCACGGACCATCGATACCACCCCCCTCTCCATCCAGATCGGCCTCCGTGGCTCTCTCGGTCTCGTCCCTCCCCCTCAACAGTCGACCGCGGACAGTCGATGCCTCCCCCCTCTCCGATCGGCCTCCCTCGGTCCTGTTCCTCTCCCTCGATGACCAACCGTGGACCACCGACACCTCCCCCATCTCCAATCTACATCAGCTTCCCTCGATCCCGTCCCTCCTCCTCGACGATCGATCACGGATCGCCGATGCCTCCCCCCTCTCCAGTCATATCGACCTCTCTCGGTCCCGTCTCTCTCCCTCGACAATCGACAGTAGACCGTCGATGCCTTCCCCTCCGGCTCTCCCTTCTTCATATCTGAGTCCCGTCGGCCACCAACATCGTCCCTTGCCAGCCACCAACATCGTCCCCTGCCAGCCACTAACATCGTTCACCATCGGCTGTCGCTGCCCCGACGTCATCTCGTGTTTTTGTCTTCCTCAGATCTGAGTCCCTGCCATAAAATCGGCTAGATATTTATTGATTTTGATCTTGTTTCTTGCTATATTTTTAACTATTATTGTAGGAACTAGTGAAATGTCTAAGGGTCCGGGTTCAGGTCTAGATATCCGGGATCCATTCAAATCCAGATCTGATATTTTAAAACTAGATCCATCAGATATTCGGATCTAGATTTGGATCTAATAGCTAAGATCGGGTCTGTATCTAAATATCTAAATTTTGATTCGAAGCTGATGTATTGACAGCTCTAACCAATCAGAATGGAAACCCAGAAGTGATACTTCCTTTGGTCCCCACAACAAATGCAACTATCCCATCATATGGGTGGCAATTGTATCGGGTGGGATAAAAATGGGTTGGAACGTATACAAATTGGTTATAAAAAATTTTCTGTTATACCAAAAAAAAAAGCCATAGGTTCGTTCCATGTATGGATCGAGCTCCGATCATGACATTTCCTGTGATCAAGGTTGTATCTACATATATGGTATGTTGGCTATCATGGTTCGAATAGGATGGCCACTGCTCTTTATGAACATAAATAACCTGAACTTGACATTGCTTATTAAAAATATCAGGATTTAATATTCGAATCTGATTTATTTAATAAATAAATTATTTGATCCGATCTATTTAGAATCCATTTATAAATTAGATCAAAAATCAATAATCCAATCCATTTCGAATTTAATTAAAAAATAAAAATCTACCTCTCGAAAATTCATACTCAATTATCTTGTCCATCACCGTCACATCACCCATCTTCATGAAAATCATATAGAAAAGTTAGAAGATGGTAAACGAACTTCAAGAACTCCAGTATCACCAGGGTAGCAAGGGTTGGAAGGGCCATCATCGAGAGAGCTCGGATGGCGGGGGGAGCACTACAAGCCAGGAAAGGGAGGGCTCCGATGGGTCGAATGAGGGGTTGGGGGCCCTAAGGAGTAATGTCGTCACAGGTAGGCTGTGGAAGGGGGTGATGGGCGAGGGAAGGGGAGTGCTCGGAGGAGCTCATGACAAAGAGGAGGACATGCCACATATGAGCTGCAAACCGAGAATCGGAGGAAGGCCACAAGCTACTGTGCAGGGGGGTGACCGGCGAGGGGAGAGAGGGCTCCGATAAATCAGGTGAGGGATTGGAGGGTAGAGGAGCGGCATCGCTGCAAGTAGGCCGTAGAGGGGAGTGATCGGCAAGGTGAGGGCTCTAACAAGTCAGGTGAGGGGTTGGGGGGTAGAGGAGCAGCATTGCCACAAGCAAGCTGTGGAGGGGGGTAACGGGTAGGGAAATGAAAGCACTCGGAGGAGCTTGGAATAGAGGGAGCGGGGACATGCAAGGAAGGGAGTGCACAAAGGAGCTCAAGATGGAGAGAGGGCTCCAGTAATTGTGAGTCTCGTGAGAAGAGAAAGAAATGAGCTGGGAGGATCGAAGGATTGAAGGGAGGAGCTATCGAAGGAAAAAAAGGTCATTCGTTGCTCTGTGGACCCTCTGCATGAGGTCCACAATTATGTCATTCATGCGGATGGAATGACAGGTAGAGACATGGTTTAAATTTCAAATGAAGGAACGTAATATTTTTTTTAATTTTAAATAGGTTAAATAGATAATTATTTAATTTTAAAAATAATAAATAGGTTTTGCATGTTGATAATTTTAAACTTGAACTTGATCTATTTAATAAATGGGTTAAATGAATTGGCTCGTTTAGGATCCAAACCTGTTTAGTTCAATCCAAAGCTATTTAAGTCGGGTTGAGCATGAGTTGGGTTCACGGGTCAGGTTATATTTTGCCACTTCTAATCATTCGCCAAAATAATTATCCTACCTGACAAGCATATTTTGGCTATTTAATAAAAAAACAAATATATCATCTATTATTGGAAAATCATATTGATTTTCAAATTTGATTAAAAATCCTGAACTAAATTTTTGAATTATAATTGATCAATTGATAATTTTTAGTTCTAAAATTTTAAATAAAAAATTATTATTTTAGATATTGTGATGATTTTTTATTGGATGGTGCAAAGTACAAGCGGTAGAATTGCACTGACCAATAATTTTTCCGGCTTACTTTTCTAGTGATACAAATAATCATAATTTGTTTAATTTAAATTATTTTAAAAAATATTTTATAAAAATGGTTGCTATTGGAATAATTTGTTATTAGCATAAAATATCAAAAAAATTATTGTATGAGCCATTAATATCGTCACATATAACAATAATATAAATATAAATATAAAATTATAAAAATAATATAAATATAAATATAAAACCATATTTCTTATGTAAAAGAGTGAGATGTTCGTGCCATATACAAAACTACTTATTCGACAACTCTATAATCAACCAAGTCCTATACTCGATAGCTAAAATTAATCTTCTTATTATATAAATATCTTTTGGTATCTAACACTATGATACCAAAATATTTTGATCTGTCATTTGCTTGGCCTGCGAATTCTACATATTAAACTAATTATATGAAAATTATGCATAAATTACTCATTAATAACCGGGTGCATGGGAGCATAAAGAGTAAAATTGAAAAAAACACTAATAAAAAAAGAGATAAAACATTATAATTTGTTTTGGAAAATATATCAGTAAAATAAAAATATATATGTCAAATATGGGATGAAATTAATTCATGAGACTCCTGAAATTACATGGGCTGGATGAACAGTGGGTGCGAGAGTGGGTGTGTTTTCGGGGTGGCTCAGGATCTCTTGAGGGCCGCGGCGAGTCCAGATGGAGTGTCGCTACCGACATCCCGGTGGGCCCCATCTTCGGTGGTCCATTCCCCACCCGTGGTGGGGTCCACTCTCCCTGGCCTCGATTTCCATTCTAAAACACGTGTTTCCAAAAGTCTTGCAATTTTTTTATTTACAAAGTATACGAGCTACGTGGCTATCATCAGATGAGTCGATTTCAGATTGGAAAGGACTACAGGACTCATTAGCCTTTGGATTCTCTGATGAGAGAGACTCCCACGTTCCAAAGGTACTGCTATTAGAGACACTGTGCTCGATTTGGACGGCCTGAAAAAGTCAAAAGTTACCTGATATTTTTGTTCGGATCCGAGTGCCACAAAAAAAAAAAAAAAAAAGTTGCGGGAATCCCATGAAGTTAAACGGGCGAAATCCGGGATGGAAGACTGTTGCTAAATATTCTTAATCGAGGTTGAAGATGTTATAGTATCCGGTGATTGCTGGGTAGTGACGATAGCACTTATAAAAAATAGCTGGTTAGTTGGTTTGAATTAGCGAGTTTTTTTTTAAAATAATAAAAAAAAAAACTTAATTATAAAAATAGGTAATCCGTAAAATATTTACGGATCTAGGTGGCACGTGGCAAAAAGTTCGGGAAAAAAAAAAAAAAATGACACGTGGCCAGCAGGGTGGACGTGTGGCCGAATTCGTCTTTGGAAAAGACGAATTCTAAAATGAATTCGTCTTTTCCAAAGACGAATTCACCCAGACCGAAATTGACAGTCTAAAATCGGCTTTTGAAAAGACGAATTTGAATTCGTCTTTTCAAAAGCCGATTTTAGGTCTCTACCGTCTGGACGAATTCGTCTTTTCAAACGACGAATTCGCCTGAGAATTCGTCGTTTGAAAAGACGAATTCTCACAGACTGAAACAAGTAAAATCGGCTTTTGAAAAGACGAATTTGAATTCGTCTTTTCAAAAGCCGATTTTAAGCCTCTGCCGTCGCCCCGCTTTGACACGTGTCGATCGGGAGGCTTACCGATCGACACGTGGCTTTGGTTTTTAGCGGTGGTAAGACGAATTCGTCTTTCCAAACGACGAATTCGCCTGAGAATTCGTCGTTTGGAAAGACGAATTCTCACAGCAACCCTATTTCATGCCTTCCCTTTTTTTTTTTTTTCGGCTGTTCTTCCTCCTCCGTTTTTTTTTTTTTGTTTCCTTTCCGGTGGTCCCTCCCCTCTCCGATTTATTATTTATTTTTTTTGTTTTATCTTCTTGTGGGGTCAGAAATATTGAAGATCACTCTTCCTCATCCTTTCCGGTAAGTTTTTTTTTTTTTTTTTTTTTATTTTTTAGTATTTAAATTTTATTTTGATTAATATTTATTTTTTTTGTGTAGATCTGAATATTGGCTTTTTGTTGGATGATCTAGATCTTGTTCTTCCATATTTTATTATCCGGATTCAAGGTAAATATCTTTTTTTAAATTTATAAATATTTGATTGTATAAATATTTGATTGTTCTTCCTACTATTAGCACCATTCCTCTTAGGTGTAGATCAAGGAGAGAGAGCTCCAGCTAAGTGGGACTCAATGATTTCTAACCCGTTTCAAATTAGGTTTAGTCCTAACCTATTAGAAATTAAATCCTAATCCAATCAAGACTAGTAAACCCAATTAGATTTGAACTAGACCAAAATCCAATCAAATTAAATCTAATTAAATTCAACTAGGATTAGAAATCTAATTTGATCAAATCAAATTAGCTTTGCAATATTTGCAATTAGATCCTCCTCTTACTAACTCTTAGAAAGTTGTTCCAAGTCTGCTACAATTCGAAAAGGATGCATCAATCATTTGATCGAGTCAATCCCCTATTATGTGTGGTCCCATAAATTCTATTATATCTAGTAGTAAGATATACTATGATCTCCAACAAAGCATCAATAAAACTTATTTTAATGGATTAGAACAATTCTAACTCTACTGATTTAGGATCACCGATTATCAAAATTATCCTATCAGTCTTACAATCCATCAGTGACACCTAGCAACATGTAGTGGCAATCCAATAGAATAGAAGTAATAAATTTCTAGGTGTAGTTAATATATGATTCAGTTTTTCTATCGAGAGTTTCGATGAGATAGAAGTTATGAAAAACTTATCAAACCCTATCATCTATTATATGTAAGATTTAATTTGTTTAAGTCCAAGTTATGAAATCATATAGAAATGCTTTTCCATTTATCACATTATCATGATCAAAGTCTTAAGAACTTAGCTTCATAAATCACATAAGACTATCCTTTAACTGCTAAGGTTGATAGATCATATCTAGATGTATACCCTACTTCTACAGCTATTATACTGTAGCTAATATACACCTCAAGGATCCAAATGACTAGAAGACAAGTGATTATGCAATCAAACTACAGCAAGCTTATTGTGAGTAGCGAGGCATCGCAGGTTTATACTATTACAGTATCGAAAAAGTTACTGACGAGTAAGTAGATATTTAAGTGACTTCTCATATTGGTCATGTTTAGTACTATTATTGTCTAATACCACTCGCACTCTTGCTCTAGTATCCTTATATTATAGACTCAAGACTCATCTATCCAAAAGAAAGTAATCTATGTATCGATTTTGATAGATCAATCATTATTTCTGTAATGATCTAATGATTGGAAACAATTTAGGAATTAATCTATAATGACACATGCCTCAAATTCTTAATTCTTGAGAATATGTATTATCATCTATTAATTTCTTTGATGATTCAAGGATACATTATACAAGAATATAAATAAAAGGCCCATTTTATTGATAAGTGAATTGATTAAGTAAAAAAATTATGCCCTAAACTATTACAATGTGAATTGATAAGTGAATTGATTAAGTACAAAAATCCATTTTATTGATAAATGAATTGATTAAGTATAAAAATTATGTCCTAAACTATTATAATATGTCAGCCGATTGGCTTCCAGGAAATATATCTAATAATCTCTTACTTGCATTAAAGCTAATATGCCATAAACCTAAGTCTCATCTTCTCAAGGTGGGCTTTAGTTTTCTGTTTGCTAAGTGGCTTAGTCAGTGGGTCTGCCATATTGTTCATGGAATCTACTATCTTCACCTTGATGCATTTTTTTTAAGTAGTCGTGTATGATGTGGAATCACCACTCGATGTGCTTGGACTTCTATTGAGACCTGGACTTCTTAGCAATGACTATGGTACCGTTATTGTTGCAGTACAGTATGATGGCATTTGATGGCATGATATCGAGCTCTACAACAAACTTCTTATATCAGAACTCTTTCAACTGGTTGAACCATCATAACTCTTCTAACTAGTTGAACCATCAATGCACAAGAATACATATCCTAATGTAGACTTTCGTATCCAACATCGACCTTTATTAAAAATTTGAATAAAATTTTTATTTAGTAATACTTAGTTATGAATAAAATTTGAAGTTTATGTATTTGTAGTTTTTTTTTTATTAAATAAATGTGTAGCATGAATTTTTATAGCATGTATTGTGTACATATTGATATCAGTGATGTAATTATTATGTAATTGTAATTGTATTTAAATGATTAATTATGATGAATTTTCTATATGTATTTTTATAAAATTTGCATTTCATTGAACCGTAGACCCGTCAATTGCTTGATATGCATATTCTGTATTATCCGTACATGTTTTTATACTTGTACAGATATGAGAATTATGCATGTTGATCAATTGATTGTCCAATTTGGACAGTTTGGGAATTGCAAATAATTTTACAGGTCAATTTATAGTAATCAAACGATATGCAATGAAGGCCGAATAAAATTTCGATCATCATTTTCCTTTTGTTCTTCGCATACATAAATATTTGTATGTGGAGAACTAAGGAAAAATGCTGCCGAAATTTTATTTGGTCTTCATTGCATACCGTTTGATTACTATAAGTTGACCTGTAAAATTAATGCAATTCCTGAATGGGATAGGGCCTTTACCTAGTAGTTGATGATATGATGCATTCATCATGATAGACAAATAATTATGTTTTGAATTTTATTGTCATATTAATTATGTGATTTAATTAGTTTGTTAATGATATCAATATATGAGAAAGTTATTTCTAAATATATTTTGTTAATTAAACATGTAGGATATATAATGGGAGAAAGAATCACAGCATTATGTTATATGGGTGGTTCTATGATTAATGGATCAAATGGAATTGAGTACAATCAGGGACCAAAAAAGGCAATTAGAATCAGTTCTGACATGACATTTCAAGAGTTGGAGAACAAAATATGTAGAGTTCTCCGTATTGATAGAACTGAAAAAAAAGTTTTGATTATCTATAGATATCCACAAGTTGTCCAGCCGACATTTGTAAAGTACGAACCTGTTCCATTAACGGATGATGAAGACATGGAGATGATGTTTTCAACTATCGGTTCACATTCATGTATATCGGGTGCAGAGTTATATATAGATATCCAAACCATTGAAGCTCCTGAACCTGATTGCGAACAGGATGATTACGAAGAAGCTGTTCGAAATATAGCAACAACTCGTGTAACTGAACAGGTTCTATCATATAGTACTCCGAATATTGCAGATAATGAAGTAGAAAATATTGGCTCAGTTTTTACTGTAGATCCGTTACGTACGGTGGACAGTACTGTACCGAAAAGTAATATTAGAGAAGCATCAATATATACAGCTGCTGATGACAGGGTGCATGTCGATAATCAACTTTTTAATGAGAATGATGATGAAAGTGAACATGACTTGGCCGACAAAGGTGACGAGGCCGGTACTTCACATCCAGTACGAAGTCCGGATGATACCACTGTTCCAAATTATTCTACATTTGAAGCTCCATCTAGAACATTTACCCAGATTGATTAGAATGCTGCAAATATGTCAATGTATTATTCAATGCAGGAACAACATTTTATATGGCAAAGGAATGAGGAGTTACGTAAAGGACTCCGCTTTATAGATAAGGCAGAATTGCAGACTTCAGTAAAACAATATTCTGTTGAAAGACATCATGAATTCAAAGTTATTGAATCAAATCCAAATCTATGGCATGTGAAATGTAAGAGCAAAGATTCTGGTTGTCAGTGGATGCTGAGAGGTATTAAACGGCATAATTTTTTTGAGATATCACGATATACCGGTCCTCATACATGCCTATCTGCAATGATGTCTCAAGATCATTCTGGTTTGGACTCCACTTTAATTGCTAATGAAATTCGGGACCTGGTTAAAGAAATTCCTACCATTGCTATTGCTGGACTTGGTGCAGTCATAAAGAACAAATACAACTATACACCAAGTTATAGAAAATTATGGGATGCCAAACAGAAGGCGATAGCGATGCTGTTCGGAGATTGGGATATGTCATATCAATTGCTTCCGAAATGGTTGCATGCTGTACAAACATTTAATCCGGGTACCTGGGTTAAATTTATCGGCACTCCAACTGGTATACCAAATTGTGCCCAGTTTGATCGTGTATTTTGGGCCTTTGCACCCTCGATTGAAGGGTTTAAGCACTGTCGTCCGGTCATAAGTATCGATGCTACTTTCATGTATGGAAAGTATAAGGAGAAATTGTTGATTGCAACTGCTATTGATGGAAATAATCAGATCTTTCCACTTGCATTTGGTATTGTTGATGAAGAGTCAGCGGACACCTGGGGTTGGTTTTTAGCTTGTATCAGAAATTTTGTTACAACACGTCAGGAAATTTGTCTAATTTCTGATCGACATGCTGGTATACTTGCTGCAGTACAGAATGAGTATCTGGGTTGGCAGCCACCGCATGCTTATCATGTATATTGCCTGCGTCACGTGGCAAGTAACTTCAATTCAAGATTCCGTGATCCCAAATTAAGAGATGTGGTGAAAAGAGCTGGAATGCAAACGCAGCCTAGAAAATTTCATAAATACATGAGAAATATTGAGAAATTTAACCCAGAAGCTGTTCAGTGGTTGAATGAAATTCCTTTAGCAAAATGGACACGTTCACATGATGACGGACGACGGTATGGGATGATGACAACTAATATATCCGAGTGTTTCAATGGAGTTCTGAAAAATGCTCGATTTCTTCCCATAACAGCATTGGTACAGTTGACTTTCTTTCGCCTTGTGTCATATTTTGAAGGCCGACGTGTCCAAGCAATAGAGGCAATGGACAGAAATGAAAGGTTTACTCCTTTTGTTATGGGACATGTCATCTCCAACCAAGCCAAAGCGACATCGCATACCATTACCCGATTTGATAGAGCAACTGGCTTGTTCCAAGTCCAAACTGCTAGACGTGGACCGAACATGAACAAGGGTGATAATACACAGGTATTTACGATCTTTATGTATCATTGAAAATATGTTATTACGTTGTGTATATGCTGAATTATGATTTTTTATGCTGTAGGTTGTTCATCTTTCCCAGCAGACATGTACATGTCAGAAGTGGCAATGTTTTCATTTACCTTGTTCTCACGTCATGGCTTCTTGTGCACATGTTGCCATTGATTTTAAAATATACATTGATCGGTACTATACATTACACGATTATCATCGAACTTATATGCCACAATTTCAACCAATTCCTCATGAAGAATATTGGCCCCAGCAAAATGAACACGGTATCATTATACCTGATGCAAATAGGCTACGACAGAAAGGTAGGCCACGATCCACGAGGATCAGAAATGATATGGATATAAGAGAAGCCGGCAACAAACGCAAGTGTACAATCTGTAAAGAAGAAGGACATGATAGGCGGTCATGTCCAAGGCTTCTACAAGCAGATTAGTTAAATTATATCAGTCATATTTTACAAATGTTTATAGCTTTATGGATTGTAATGTATTAGGCTAATCTTGTGATTGCTTTGTATTTTATTTGATGGATTGTAATATATGGCTATGTTTTATTGTCTGATGTTTATAGCTTGTATATGGATTGATGTCCTTACTATGCATTAAATGGGCTTTGTGATTGATTTTCTTTGAGTTATCGCAGTTATGGATCCTGGTCCTTCTGATAGTAGTGTACTACACGGTCAGCCTTCACATAGATCATCCTTGGTATGGGAGGGACAGGATGTTGTTTTGCACTGTCGACGTCGAGAGATGGTTATGCGCAGATCGATACCGCTCGATCGTCGTATTTTGCCATTGCTGATGCAGTCCAGATTCTACGGTCTAGCACGTGTTGGATTTATTAGATTGGACTGGCATTTGATCACTGCTCTCGTCGAGCGGTGGCGTCCGGAGACACATACTTTTCATTTTCTGCATGGAGAGGCGACCATCACCCTACAGGATGTTGCTGTTCAGCTAGGTTTGCTAGTAGATGGTCTACCAGTGACGGGTAGTACACGGGTAGACTGGAGGCAGCTTTGTCTTGAGTTATTAGGGGTCGTCCCACCGGATGATAGATTGCATGGATCTCGACTTAGCTTGGTCTGGCTTACCGAGCACTTCCAGGATTTAGCATTCGATGCGGATGAGGCAGCCATTCAGTGCTATGCTCGAGCATATATTTTACAGTTGATGGGTGGGTGCCTTTTTATGGATAAATCTGGGAACAACATGCATCTATTATTTCTACCTTTATTAGCGGATTTCGAGACGGCCGGACAGTATAGTTGGGGTAGCGCTGGACTCGCTTGGTTGTATAGAGAGATGTGCAGGGCGAGCCACAGAGATGTTACTGATATTGCTGGTCCGCTGTTGCTACTACAGTTATGGGCATGGGATAGAATTCCGATTATTGCACCCCACAGATTACTTCGACAGGCTCCAGATCCGATGATCGATTTTGATGATGATGGAGCCGGTTTACCACAGGGACCATTAGGGATGAGGTGAGTTTAGAATTTACATAATATTTTTATGCCATGTATGATATATATTATTTTAATTAATTAATTTAATTAATTTATTTTGTAGATGGAGAGAACTTTTTTCTGTCACACAGGTACCTATGCATGTGGTCTCTTTGTATCGTTATTTACTTGATCGACTGCGACCCGATGAGGTAATAAAAATTGAATTTTTGATAATGATTGTCTTGTTTAATTTGTTCTTGTTTAATAAATTATACTTTAAATTATTTATAAACAGGTCATATGGCAGCCATATAGTGCCGCAATGATTGCACAGTTACCAGACTACTGTCTACAGGGTCAGGAGATCTGGTGTAGTAGAGTGCCACTAGTATATTTTTATATAGTAGAGTGGCATTTACCCGATAGAGTGATGCGCCAGTTCGGGATGCGACAGCTCGTGCCAGATCAGTTTGATACGTTGTCTGCACTACATCGTAGTGATATGAGAGGACGATCTGATCAGGATTGGTCCACCGTTCATCGGGATTATATACAGTTATGGATGAGTCGTCATGACTATATTATACATGGCGATCCATTCGATGGTACCATGGATTATCACGATCCTTATATGCAGTGGTATCGTAGGATCACTCGTCGATTCATCAGTCGCAATGGTGCAGTATATGATTACATGGTAAGTAATTTAAATTTTATTATTTAAATTATAATATACGTTTAAATTTTGTCAAACTAATTAATTTTTTTATTTACAGGGTAGTAGTTTTGCGACGATACTTGAGCGTGCGACCTCCCCGGATATACAGGATATATGTCACTCTGCCCTCCATACTCTTGGCGAGCATGCACGGATTCCACTCCATGAGTTTTATCAGGAGGGAGACAGGGAGGACGAGACTCCTTCGCCTTATTATCCATTTGCATCTTCATCCGGAGCACTTCCGTCAGCTCATCACAGACGAGGTACGAGACGACATAGCACCTCTCCACATCCGATGCACGAGTTCACAACTACTTTGGATGTGGTATCACATTTTGATTATACTACTGCACCGGATTTCATGGGCTGGCAGCATGATTATTCCGGACATGGAGCATCGTCGTCACATCATACATCTGCACAGCAGGCATCACATGATGTACAGCATGCTGCATATCAGGCATCACACGATATAGAGCATGAGACAGAGCAGCATCAGCCACCTCCGATCCGTCGTCGTATACAGCCTGCATGCACTAGGAGACGGCCACCATGTGGGACCGATTAGTCAATTTATTGTAATTCATATTTTCTTGTTAATTTATATAAGAATTATTTATATAAGTGTTTATTTACATATGTGTTTATATGTGTTCTGGCCTAAAATAGACAAGCATTATTTATTTGTGTTGCCGATCTCGCCACCGCGCATGTGGCTTCAGAGCCACTGATTTGATTAGACTGTCTCGTAATGAGGTCTCCTGGCTCTCAGTCCTGTAATACAAGGTCAGAGGCCCTGGCCGGGGGTCCCGGCGAGGGAGCTTCGACGGTCAAGTTAGAGAACGACGAGAGTGACCGTCTCAGGGGGCCACCTGGCGAGGGAGCAAGGGGCCACCGGCTTCGGCCGAGTCCGGTCACCATCCCGATTGCCAGTCCGGCTACCACCAGGATCTGATCATCGGTCCTATCACCATCTCGATTGCCAGTCCTGCTACCAGTGACCATCGGTCCACCTATCGGTCCTGTAATTTTTTTATTAATTTTTTATTTTTTATAATAAAATATTGATACATTTATATAAATTTTCATGGGTGTTTTTAAAAATGTGTCAAGCCAACATGGCTTTCAGGGCATACATCTAACATTTAGAGAGGCTGACCATGTTGTTGACTTGGAAGAGGCCTTCAATAACTCATCATGTGGAAACTAGGTATTCCAAATCCAAAAAAATCATTTTTGCTCTAATTGTTTATGCTTAGCATCTCAGGGCCTACTTTCAAGCTCATCATGTCATCATCCTAATCGACCAACTCCTAAAGGCTATCCTACATCAACTTGACACCTTTGTGCGACTGGTGAAATGGACAATCAAGCTCGATAACTTTGATATCTCTTATCACCCGAGGTCATATGTGAAGGTGCATGTCTTATTGAACTTCTTGGTCGAGTGCACATGGACCGATGATAAACATGTGGAGGTACCCGGTAAGCAACTTGCTGAGTTGTCCAATGTGGACCTAGCTTGGATCCTTTACGTGGATGGCACCTGAAATTCTCGAGGTAGTGGAGCCGGAATGATCTTGATGAACTTTGAATAGGTGGTCATCAAGTATGCCTTGCATTTTCTATTCAAGGCAACCAACAACTAATTTGAGTATGAGACCCTGTTCACATGACTGAAACTTATCAGGGAGCTTGGAGTAAAGCCCTTAAAGGTGTTCACCAACTCATAGCTAGTAGCGTCAAGTCACAGAAGTACGAAATGTGGAACTCGATAATGGTCCATGTTTTGGGCATTTTGGGCTGAAGTCGCCCTTGCCAACTTCACCCGGAATCCAGAAAAAAAATGGGAGAGTTGAACTGAATTCGTCCCATGGGAGAAGGAATTTAGTTGAGCTGAGTTCGTCCTTTGGAAGGACGAATTCAGTTCAACTGAATTCGTCTTTTCGAAGAACGAATTCAGTTCAACTGAATTCGTCCTTTGAAAGGACGAATTCAGTTGTGAATTCGTCCTTCCCAAGGACGAATCCGTCCACGTCAGCCGCTCCACCTAAATCGGTAAATAAGTTTTACCGAACCTATTTTGGTAATTATTTTTTAAAAAATATTATTTTAAAAAAAAACTCTGAATTAGCTTCCATGGATCTTTCGATATTTAAATTAATAATAAAAAAAATATTATTATATCCAATCAATTTATTTTCGAATCAGATTTATTTTTGCTGAGATCCGAGCGATTCACTAGCAGAATCGAGCGATCAACTCCTGCTGAGATCTGACCGACGCACACCTGCTGAGGTCCGACCAACCTACTTCGGAAAGGTCACTCCAAAGATAGCTTGGAGGACTCTAAAAATCTATTCCAGCTGATACCAGAATTATGTTACAACAGAATCCTGACACATCAGCTCCACTGGCTCCACTATGTTGCCTCATCCTGATGCCACGTGGCCACTCCCAGATTCTTTTAGGGACAGATCGGTCATTTTGTACCTAACCCCTAACAGATTATGGTAACATTCCGTACCTATAAAAGGTAAACTTGGGGACTCTGAGTGGTAAGCACTCTCTTCCTGCTCCATAAGCTCATCTCCATTGATTCCTCCATTATGTTACCCTCAAGCTCCTGCTAACTTAAGCATCGGAGTGTTCTCCGCCGGAACACCACCGGCCCTTGGAGACTTTTTTGTAGGAACCGGGAGAGGAGTGCTCCAGCCAAGCCGACTGAATCCAGTCCGGGAAAAGTTACAGCAACAGATTGGTGCTAGAGGAAGGGCCTTCTCTAAAAAGAGGAATCCACCCACTAAGCAGAGCAATGGGAAAGGGAAGAGCCCGGAATACCTCCACCAGGAGAGGTCACTCCCCGTCCAGGTCAGAAGGACCTCTCAGGAAGAATGATGTCGCCGAGCCTACCATCACTCCGGGACAACAGCAGTTCCAGACCCTTCTGAACCGCATCGATACACTCACTGCCGCGGTCCAGAACCTCCAAGACGTGGCTAACAACCGGCAGTAGCTGCCTGTAGTGTCCCACACCAACCACCAACCCGCCACTGGGGGAAGCAGATGGCAAGGAGTCCCTCGGCCCCACTCTTATGCTGCTCCGGAGTCCCAAAGATCCCAGGGGGCTCGTGTTGATGGGAAGAGGGTGAGGTCCACCTCACCCTCCTCTGCTGACTTAGTCCCCGACGGTGGCCAGTACTGTAGCGAGGTCCCGATAGACTACACCAGCAAACTCCGGCGCATGGAGGAGCTGATTGCTGTGCTGGTCGATTGGCAAAAAGTCGATGGAGGGCAGGCGTACGACTTCCGCCCACCTTTTTTTGCCGAAATTCTAGGGGAGTCTATCTCCCGCCATTTCAAGATTCTACAAGTGGACCCTTACGACGGCACCATCGACTCGCTAGACCATCTGGGCACTAACAAGGCCCACATGATAGTACAGGGCACCTCCGATGCCCTCCACTGCATCACCTTCCCTGCGATGCTCAAGAAGGCGGCTCGGATGTGGTTCTCCGCCATCAACCATCTACAATCCACTCCTTCTCCCAGCTTGAAAAACTCTTTCTCTCCAATTTTAAGACTTGCAGTCGGATGCCGAGGAACACCGACTGCCACTTCCTCGTGATGCAAAAGGAATGAGAGACTCTTCGGGACTACATAGCCCGATTCAACTCAGTGGCCATGGAGATCCCGGACCTCGATGAAGATGTAGCTATGTCGGCCTTCAAGAGAGGGCTGCGCTCGTCCAAGCTCACATTCTCCCTAGACAAGAAGTTCTCGACAAGCTACTCCGAGCTACTGGCCCGAGCGCAGAAGTACATCTTGGCTGAAGAGCAAGCGGCGAGACGATGTCAGGCTGAAGGGAGGTCGGCTCCCAAGAAGCAGAGCGATAAGGCTCTCAAAGTCCGACCTCCCAGCGATGGCAACAATTCGGCCCGACGCCACAGTCCAAAGCTGAAGGACTTCCCTAGGAGGTTCGAATCTTATGCGCCTCTCTCCCTTTCGAGGGAGAAGATTCTCATGGAAATTGAGAACAAGACCTTCCTGCAAATGCCTCATCTAATGAGGGGCCCCTCTGCATCCAGGAATAGAGACAAGTACTATCGGTTCCACCGGAACACGGACACAACACTGAAGACTGCCTCCAGCTGAATGATGCAATTGAAGACCTCATCAGGAGAGGGTATCTGCACAAGTACGTTCGACCCCAGAGGAATCGGACTGAAACTTCGACTGCCAGAGACCCCCCAGAGGAGATAGAGCTTTCCAACTAGTGTCCGACCTACGGGAATGTTAGCATGCTGCACCGTCGGTCCAACTAAAGATATGAAGAAGACTAGGACAATGTTAGTCATGCACAGAAGATGAAGGAAAAGACGTACTCGAGAGCAGGTGACTTACCCCCATCAAATTGTGGTAAGAGCTCCTCGCGGCCTCGTTCAGAGTTCGCCGACTCGACTTGTCCTAGTCGGTGCCTGTGACGGCCCTTATGAGCAGGGTTGTGTAAGGCGCGCCAGCGCTGGTGCGCCTCACAGCCAACTCTGCCAGCACCCTCCCTGTCGGCTTCCCCTCCTTCGGCAGCTCTTTTCCCTCCGGCCATCGGGGGAACCTCCTCTATCAACTCAATGAGCGGCGATGTTGGGGCCGTCTCCGCATCGGTCGGCCTTAATGGCTCCTCTCCTAGCCTGGCGGT
The DNA here is from genome assembly GCA_021397845.1 of Areca catechu. Taxonomy (NCBI): domain Eukaryota; kingdom Viridiplantae; phylum Streptophyta; class Magnoliopsida; order Arecales; family Arecaceae; genus Areca; species Areca catechu. Next base: position 9,551,460 of record CM038040.1, on the reverse strand, counting down.
CGACTGCCCGATTAAAGATGAATGCTCAGGCGCCCTCGCCACCTGACACTCCGATAAAGGTACGTGGTCGTCATAGTCCACCGACACGATGATAGCAGACGACTCCTCCGTCCACTGTTTCTTCTACCTCTCGGTCATCATCTTCACGACTCGGGCACCCCTCTTCTTTGCTGCCCGTGCCATGATCGCCGCTCGATCCGGCTTCATTTTCTCTCCTGTCACGGAACAAAGTCAAGGTTAGCAATGGAGAAATAAGGCCGACAAAATGTATGGAAAATCTAGGACAATGCTTTATATACTACCTAGGTGTGGGAGTCTGCTGATCCCGGCCAGGTGGAGCTATGCTCCCCGGGTAGTTCGATTACAAATGTCGGGCCAACCTCCTCCATTCTATTAAAATCAGCCTTATCGGCCCTCAGCACCTTCCTCCCGTTTACGGCCTTTGGCCTCGGCTCCCTCCACATCGGCTCGAAGCCTCAGGGTTGCAAGCTATCTATGTAAAAAAATCGGGACTTCCACTAGTGAATGACCGATGGAAGACCCCATAAAATACTCCGACCAGGATGGGGACTGAACATCCACCACTCCTGACTACGGAAGTCCCTCTTCAGAAGGAAAAAATTGGCAACAAGGGACACCCTCAGCTCGGCTTCGGCCCTCTGGCAGAGGACTATGAAGCAGTTGATTGCCCGAATGCTATTTAGAGTCAGCTACGTAAGGGTCACCCTATAAGAATTGAAGATCTGAACAAAGAAGTCATGAAGGGGAAATCAGAGGCTGGCTTTGAAATGGTTCTCGTATACCGGGAGGGCTCCCGGATTCAACGGACCGGTCACCCTTCCCTCCCGGTTTGGGACGGTCAAATGCAAGGTTGAAGGTATATTATATCTCATCCTAAGGCCCTCTATCCTCTCCCAGGTCATCTCTGATGGGATGCTATTTGGGCCTGGTTCCCTATCCCTATGGGTGGAGCTATGGCTGCCGGAAGCCATTCTAATGGAGGTTAAAGAGGAAGGCTGAGGAAACTGACCTGGAGGTTGGGATTTCTAAGAAGGTGAAAGTAGGAGAAGGGGACGTTCTCTATCCTTAGGCAGATGTAGCAGAAGAATCCCCTCAGACCTTCACCCCCTCCTTTTATAGCCGCTGAGGGGCCACTTTCTAGTGTCCCTCAAGTGCCGCAATCAGCCGTCAGACGATGCGACTTCCCAATCCAATGGAGAAGCCGATGAGATGCGTCGAACCATGTCTAAGCCACGATCCGTGTGATTGCCAGACCAGCGACAGATCGCTCATCTCGAGCGTAGCGCCAACCGTCTGGATCTCGCCACGTCACCTATGTCACATCTGAAGCCCGATGGCCAAGCAGGCCAGGCTGGCCTTTCATCATTGCACCCCATCTGCGTTAACTGATTCTCCCACCACCTCCAACGTGGTGCCGACACCTATCCTGGGCGCAGGATTTCGGAATGGGAAACGACCGGTCACAGTACACCTGACCAGATCCGCGATCATCCCAAGGATAAATGCATTAAAGGTCTAATGATGCTCTCATCCTTCGAAGCTGCAGGTCCCCTCGAAGGCCAAGAGCAAGGGGGGCAACTGTTTTACCCAATCGGCTTACCTTCGAACCGGACCAACGTGGAGGTCCGAGTGACCCACTCTTGCTGAGGTCCGAGCGACCCACTCCTGCTGAGATCCGACCGACCCACTCCTGCTGAGGTCCGAGCGACCCACTCCTGCTGAGGTCCGAGCGACCCACCCTTGTTGACGTCTGGGCGACCCACTCCTGCTGAGGTTCGACTGACGCACTCCTGCTGAGGTCCGACCGACCTACTTCAGAAGGGCCACTCCAAAGATGGCCAGGGGGACTCCAGAAACCTCTTATAGCTAATACCAAAATTCTGTTACAATAGAATCCTGACACATCAGCGCCACTACTCCACTGGCTCCATAATGCTGCCTCATCCTGGCACCACATGGCCACTCCCAGATTCTCTTAGGGGCAGATTGGTCATTCTGTGCATAGTCCCTAACAGATTCTGGTAACATTCCATACCTATATAGATAAATCGGGGGACTCTGGGCGGTAAGGACTCTCTTCATGCTTTACAAGCTCATCTCCATTGATTTCTCCATTCTGTTGCCCTCAAGCTCCCACTAACTAAAGCATCGGAGTGTCCCCGCCGGAACACCATCGGCCTTTGTAAGCTTTTTTGCAGGAACCGAGAGAGGAGTGCTTTAGCCAAATCGATAGAATCTGGTCCGGGAGAAGTTGCAGCAACAAGTCCTATTTTCCTACCGATGGCTGCAAGTTGGCTATTTCGGTTCCTAGAGTGAAGGTTGAATGATGACAAATAGCGGAGACTATATATACCGAAACTCCAACACCTACATCCCGAATCAGCTGCTTCATATATGATACAGGACAGACGGGGGTAGGATCGTTGGTGAGCCTAGAAGTCACCTATATTAAGGTACTTTTTTTTTTTTGGATTTTTTTTTTTCTAGGAGGGTGGCGAAGGAATAATGGGATGAAGGACTTGAGGTTTGGAACTCATGGACTTTGGGACTCATACTCACGGAGAGATCTCTTACCCCTAGGATATCTCACCCACCTCACTAATGGAGCCGTTAGCATGAGTCTCAAAGAACATGAGGGTGGTAAAGAAGATGGATTCAATGAAGAGGATAACTAGACATGACCTCACATCATGCCCTGAGATTGGGTCTCACATCCTCTCCTTACAAAGAAATATACCTTTCCTTTCGTTCTACAGTACATGTATACCTAAAATCTATATCAATCCTCCATCTGCACCGAGTAACGAGACGCTTGCAAATGAAGGCCTACATAGCCCCTCACTGGTGTGAAAGACTAACATGTAACAAACCAAACCTAAACCTAACCCAGACTGGTTCCTTGGCTTCCACATGACCAACACATGTATCCTCTCACTCGGACGGCTCTCACAAACACTTCCATGTGACGCCAAATAATATCACCAAGATTACAAGGCAAATACATCTGATTTATGTTCATATGTGTTTCTTATGATTTATTTATTTAAAAATTATGTCTAATAGTTGTAAAATTTATAAAATATATCAAACATAGCCTTGATGTTCTATTATCAATAATTTGGATTTTTATGTTATGTCAAATAGATTAATCGAGGATACCACTGAAACATGGTATTAAAATCGGCACTCCCCGTTCCATTCCCTTTCCCGTCCATGATCTCTGAATCTACAGGTCCTAAGTTTCCAAATGAGGACGCCTACACACCTCCTCTCCGGTGTGGAAGGATAACACGCAACAACCGAAACCAAGTGGTGGTCCCTGGCGTCACGTGCCTTCACGTGTCTTCTCTTTCGGAATACTCTCACAAGCACTTCTATGCGAAAGCCAACAATCACCGTCAAAATCCCACGAATCCCATCTGCCCCTCTCCTTCGACGCGTCTCATTTTTGGATAACGACGCCATCGCTTTACGATGTAAACGAACGGTTCAGATACTTAAATTCGGTGAAATGACGGTCGATTTTGCTATCGCATACAGATCGCATGCTCGGGTCGCACATGCAGTATGGTACAGGTCACGTGGTAAATCAATCGAAATCCCTGACCTTTTTTGGGACCACAAATCGAAATCAAACCGAGATCCGGCGGCAAAACCAGGGGACGAAGGGGCGTTCTCACTCTCCGCTCCACTTCGCCGAGGCGGAAAAAAAATTAAAAAAAATGGAAGCCAATCTTCTCTCTCTTTCTCTCGGTCTTTAATAAACATAAAGGCCGAAGAAGGTGGGGAAGGATTTCGAACTCTGAATGCGTCTCCTTGCTCGCCCGCTCTCTCTCGTCTCTCTTTCTCTCTTTATCTCTTCCGCTCGAAGAGAATTGAGATCTGTGGGAGTTTGACTGGATCGAGGTATGGGCATTCCGTTTCGGAACCGAGGTCGTTCTCTCCAATTGATCTTTTGCCCAGTGATTTCTTTTTTTTCTTTTGGTCGATTGCGTTGAATTCTTTTACTTTTATTTCGATGTCTGTACTAGGGTTTGTGATATTGGAATCGTAGATCATGGATCCCAGGTTGTGTGCAGTTGATCGGGTAAGATTAGGAGGATTTGTTTGCCGATCTACTGGTTTCTAAATGATTATTTTTTATTATTCTACGTAATTTTTTTAATTTTCAAGAAAGTTTTTAAGCAGATCGGTGTGTTGGGAGGTAGATGTGCTGCTTCTTGAGGTTCCGGCGGTTTAGAATTCAGCCTTCTTAGATATTTTCTTTACCCAGAGAAATCAATTTATTGAGTGATAGGATTTGAGGTTGAGAATTGGCTCCATGGTTTTGGTCATTTTTTAAAAGAAATCTTTCATTGTTTGTTTTTCTTCTCATTAATCTTGTTGATGTGAAACTGTGTTTTGTTTTGTTTTTTGGTGTTTTACATTTTGGTGAATAATTTATTCTTGACTATGAGATCGTTTTATATGGGTGATAGCGAGGAAGAGAGCCCTTTTGGTCGATTTAGCTATGGACGCTACTAGGGTGATAACTTTGGCTGGCAGAGGTTCTTGGAATGATCCAAAAAAAGGAACTTTGGTTACTGCAATGTGATGGGAGACCCTTCGCTTTTTTTTTTTTATTTTTTACAATTTTCTTGTAACGTAATTATCCTGGACATGTCTGACAAAATTGCTCTCATTGAAAAGCTGATCTTAGGTGGAATGTAAACCAAAATGCAAGTTGTGTGCCTGTGTTTAAAATGTACTGCTATCAAGGTTAAACTTGAGAAATAGTATATTAGAGCAGGAAGAAGGTCTAAAGCTACCAAACATTTTTTTAATGTTAACACAAGTTTATGATATTGAGAATTGCAATATTTTGTTGTTTAAGTAAACATATGACTTGAGTAATTCAGCATGAAGAAGTAGATTAAAGCATGATGCATCATCATCACTGGATGATGAAGCATATAACCTTTGAGGCATTTTCAGTGATTTTGCTTTTCTTTCCTCCCAGAAAGGGACCTGTTCTCCTGAACTAAAGTAACTACGTTTAAAAATCAAAAACTACCCTTTAAATCGATACACTGATATGGTGTAAAACCAAAATTGGAATGTTTTATTAGAACATCACTGTCCCATGAGAAACTAGATCTGGTTGAAGCATAAAAGATGTGTTAATGTCAAAAACATGTCATGGAATAGTGTCCATGAAGCATGTTATTGCATTATTACTATTTTAAGTTTTAGCACTTTACAGGTTTGAAAATCTTTGGTCTTTGGCCTGTTTGTGCCTGCCACTCCTGGATTATGTGAAGAGGGTTACTATAAGATGCTTCTCTTACACATTTTGAATAGAAAAATTTAAATAAGGACAAAGGTCTTACCTTTTCTTGCAGAAAAAAACTAATTTGTATCATCAATTTTTAAAATATTTTCTTACAGATCAGCAAGTTATTTTGCTGGGAATTTCCATCAAACTATTCTCTGTCAATTATATGATGATGCCTTTAAGTTATAAATTGTTTGCCCAGCAAATGATTATTCTTAAATCTCCCAGCAAAGGACATGGAAAATGAAAATGGGATCCAACAGTGAGCTTGACCGGACTGACATGCTGCCATGCTTCTAGTTTAAAATTTAATTGATTTCAGTGGAAAAATTAGAAGTTGGCTGTGAAAAAAGATGGGCTGCTTTTTGCATGATGTTGATGAGTTTTAACAAATGATAACCTAAGAAATGATTCTGACTAATATGTCCACATTGTGTAGCCAAATTTTGCCATAGCAATACTGTATAATATCTTTTTAATGTAACTTGACTTTAGTATAATGATAGTCAATATGTTTTGGTTGGTTGGAGGAACATGATGTCATATGGGTGCTTGCATGAATGCCCTGAATTGGTGTCTTCCTATGAACAAGTGGTCCCCTCTTCATGTGGTAATGTTTACAACTTTCTCATCTGATTAGTATCTTTGGATAAAACCTTAAAAAGGGGTTTAGTCACGCGCTATAGTTAAATGAGAGGAAGCACCATTTATAGTGGCCAAGTATTTGATATTTTATTAAGCACAACACTAATCAAGTTTCTTGGTAATTGTCTTGGTTTTGACATGATGCTTCACAGTAGATCAGTACACCCAGCCACAATGGATCTTTTTTTTATAAAAAACTCCTTCCTGCCTTTGTTTCATCATTTTTTTCATTTTATTTTTGTGATTACTTAAGTTTGGTTTGAATGGGCAGGTTCCATGAATGGTTGCTTGTGAGAGTGGTGCATCTCATTCTTTGAGGTCTGGTTGGCCATGGGGAAGGAAAATTCCATAACTGCTGGTTATGGAGTGCCTCCTGTTCGAATCACACGAGCTCGAGCTGCTGCCATCCGTGCAAATGGGGGCATGCTTCCTTTGTTACCATCACTTGCAAAGCGAGAGAATATGCAAACAAAAAGGAAAATCAAAGAGGGCAGCTACAGATGAGAACAGTCAAACTGCTTCTCTTACTGCAGGTTTTCAGCACAAAAAGAGAGCAGCACTTAAGGATGTCAGAAATATTTGTGCTGATAATTCATATAGGCACTGCATTCCTGCAGAAAATGGGCAGGTTATTGGCCTTCTCTCTTTTGATTATGAAATTCTGTGTTTCAAATTTTTTTTTTTTGAAATTATCAATGTGTTCAACTGCGAAATTTTTAAATTTTATCGTCAATGTAGGAAACAAGATAAGCTCTGTTTGAGTTTTAACTGTTTAGCTTTATCTGTGCAAATACTACATCTTTGCCATTATGTTTTTCTTGTATTTAACTATTACGGAAATTAACTTTTCTTCTTTTGATGATTCAGTGTAAGACCTCTGAGCAGGTTAAACTGGGCTGTTCTAAAGCCAATCAATGGTCTGACCAGAAGAATTGCAATTTAGCCCCTGCTTCTTCTGTTGAAACTGCAATGCTTCATGATATTGTGAAAAATAAGGTGGCTGAAGAAATACTGGAGGTAGGATATTGGAATCAAAAGAAGCAACTATTTCTGCAAAAGTGGATGAATGCCTTCTAGCCTTACAAAATATGGAGAGCGTCAGGGATGGGGAGAGCACATATAATACAACTTTCTTGGAGGAACATAACTTCAGAGGAGGAACTGAAATCATCAATCATTCAAAGAATGGTTGGTATCAATTTTCTGTTTCTATTTTAACTTGATATGCTCCATCTTGTGAATTATGGTTGTCTCTAGACTACTTTGAGCACTGGATCACAGTAGCAATGACAAACTAAACAATGGTGATTAATGCAAAAGGCTTATCATCAAAGTTTAGCTGAATACCCAATGAAATCAGGCATATATTGATGGAAAAAGGCATGTTTACTTGTTCATATAAATTTTAGCTCATGTATTTGATAGTTTAAGCGGTTCATTTATCTTCTACTGCCAATTCATACCAGGAAATTTATGACCGGCGTGTTGAAAATTTCAATTCTATAGTGATTAAATATGAGCTTTGTGATGATCTAGGAGGCTTCACTGGAAAGATATTGTAGATATTGATGCTGACCATGGAATTCCTCATATGTGTAGCATTTATGCTGAGGACATATATGCCAATTTACGTTCTGCAGAGGTATCCTTAACAGACATTATTTGTAAATATTAATGCAGCTGAATCTTCTTTATTCTCTGTCTCTCTTTGGGTTGTTGTTTTTATAATATTTAATAGATGTTAGATCTTCATCAAAGCTCTCCTTTCTTTTTTGTTCCCCCCTTGTCCTTTCTTGTTTGCTGCTATTCTACATTTCAAATTTGGTGTGGACAATCCCTATGATGTTGATATATGTAACTGTATTTGGGAAATTTTTTGTCTAGCACAAAATTTGTTTTTTTTTTTTTCATCTCTCTCTCATCTTTTCATCAATACATTGCTATTATGAAATTCTTTGTTACTTGATATGCTGCTTGTTACTTGACCTTAAATCTTTTTATCTTCAGCTTATTCGAAGACCTTGCTCCAATTCATGGAAACAATGCAGCGAGATATCACACAAAGCATGAGGGGCATTCTAATTGATTGGCTTGTGGAGGTTTGTTAATTTTCTTATTTCCCTTAATTTTTTATATACATCTTCTGCTAAAGAAACTTGTTCTTTGTTATAGATCTTTGAGATTAAAAGGAGAGCATGATCACTAAAGGCATCATTAAAAAAAACATTGCAAATCTTGAATTAGTTTTCTTTACTAAAATTTATTAGAATGGGTGGAGATGTGAAGAATTTATTTTGGTAGTACACTACAACTTTTAAGCTAAGCACTTGGTATATAATTAATTGTAGTCTTTGTGTATGCAAACAACTGACAAAGAAGAGACAATTTGCTTTGGCAGTTCTCAGCATTGGCTATTGCCAAATTAAATTGTGATGGCAACATGGCTGGTAGGCCATTACCCATACCTTTCCTGCAATTGGGAACCATGTTCACACACCCACATTGTACTCACCTTGAGGCAAGGCAGGGCTGGCAGAGTTAGATGGGTTGGGTTGAGCCGAGTAAAGCTGCAAAACTCTTTTTTTTTTTTTTTTTGCATACAAATCAAATAAATAAAAACAAATAGAAAAGTTAATCTCGGTGCTTCACATAACATTAGACAAAATAAAAATAAAAGATATAGACCGTAACAAACCAATACTCAACAATGATAGAGACAACCAAGGATTGCTTGATGTAGAACAGAAGCTCTGATACCAAAAATGATGCAGAACAAATAAAGGGATGCGATGCGGAAGTAAATTAAGATTAACTAATTTTTGTTGTTTTTATATGTTTGTAGAAGTTGGCTTCAAATCAAAGAAAAGTTAACCTAACATTGAAAGATACTAATATGATAATTGAAAGCACAATTTTAAGGAAACTAATTATCAGAGTAGTTCAGAAGCAACGGATCGCTGGGGGTTGAGAAACTCCCAGACCTAAGGTTTCGCTCCGAACTTTTAACAAAACAGAAATAAAGAGAAGAGATGGTTTATCTAACCAGGCAATGATCTTCACAGATTTGGTGGAAGAACTCTCCCGAGCAGATTGTTGGATCCTCGGATTCAGATATCTTCGTAATGGATCCTCCATACTGGTCCTTTGGCGGGTTGGCTTCTCCTGAACTCAGGATCTGGAAGAGAAAAAACAATTGATGGAATCAGAGAGTCAAGGGAAAGATTTACCAGGTGATGAACTTGAAGATTGAAATTGCTGAAAACTGGATTCTCCTGGATGTTGATGTGATTTTCCTTGGAACTTGCTCTGGATCTGAAGTTGCCGGACTGGATCTGGATGAAGGTGGACGGCCTGGACTTGTAGAGAGAGAGAGGCGTGGGAGATGGATGGAGCTAGGGTTTGATGGATTGAAAATAATGAAGGGCGGCTAGGGTTTGGAATTTCAAGTGGCTAACCTAGGGTTTTGGATAAAGATGGAGATCTCTCACCTCCTCAAGGCTCCAATGGAACCCGGATTACCCCCTCACGGAGCTCAACACTTAGAATAGTGCGGAAGAAGAGAAACCTAGGTCACTCAACACAAGAGAATAGCAAAAATAATTTTTCTTCATTGATTTTCTAAAGTTACAAAGAGAGGTCTATTATATAGTCCTAAAATTTTCTCCAAGCTTGTACAAATTCCCATGTGGGACTAAACTCCTCCAACCACTAGATTAGGTAGAAAATCTTCTCTCTTGGCCGACCAAGAGTTCAAAAAAAATGGGACGGCCATAAAGGAATTTTTTTGAATTTTTTTGGTGCCTCCTTTGGAGTTGGATTTGGATTTGGAGTCCTCTTCTTTTATGGTATTTCTTCTTTTCTTCCACTCCAAGTTAAGCTCTTTGATTTTGATTTGAACTTCAATTAGGAGTAGGTTGGATGTCCTTCATTGATTTCTCTCCAAGAGAAGTCTTCTTCCTTCTTTGCTTAGGTAAAATAGGCAGGTATGGGCGCCTTCTTTAAAGTAGCCTCCAATTTGATTTTTTCTTCTTTGGATGTGGGGACCATGACACTGGGATGCCTCTGTGGCGCCTCCTGGACTCTGGCGTGTGCTCGGAGTGTGGCTGGGCGTGTGGCTTGGAGTGTGGCCTCCACTTGCTTGAACCTTGATTTGATTAGAAGACAAATGTGGCATCATTTTGGACCAAATTGAAACCACATTGGGACTTGCACTGAGTCAACATGACTCAACAAAATTTAAATGGTGACTCAAGAAATAAATAAAATAAATAAACTGGTTGACCAGGTCAACCTTTATTACAAACCCTAATTTCTCGGGCAATGTCAATCAGAGATCCAAATGGAGCTCTGAAGTCTTCTTCTGAGTCTGGTGCCCGCACCAATTCTCCCAGGGTGGGAGGAACTCGACCCTGTCGAGTAAGGCTCAAGTTGGCTCTGGTATCTCTCTAAGAGGTCTGGGTCCAATTCTTGTAATTCTTCTCGGGAGATCCAAGAGTCATCAGAATCTGGCCTTCCTTGCCAGCGGACCAGGTACCTTTGGTATCCTCGATTACGAGTAGAGATAACCTGATCATCCAGGATCTTTTCAATCTGCTCTTTCCTCACAGGCCAGTTTGTTGGTGGACACACAGGGTCGGGATCACTGTCAATGATAGGGTTAGGCTCAAAAGGCTCACTAGGAATCACAGCTGGCTCCCTGTGCTCTACTAAGTCTGTAATGTTGAAAGTAGAGCTAATGCCTAGTTCTGGAGGCAACTCGAGCACATAGGCATTGGATCCTACTCTCTTTACCACTCTAAATGGTCCAGCTCCCCTAGCATGTAACTTTCTAACGGTTCCAGGAGGAAACCGTTCAGGCCTTAACCTAATCATCACATAGTCTCCCTCAACAAAAGATTTGACTCGTCTTTGAGTATCAGCCAACTTTTATAAGTTTCATTACTTAAATTTATTTGGCATGAATTTCTTTATGCAAGTCTTTTACATGCTGTGCAAAATTCTCAGCAGATTCGGAGACTCGAGTGTGGACAGGTAAAGGGACTAGGTCAAGAGGTGTGTGAGGTTTGTACCCATGTACAATTTCAAATGGACTCTTACCCGTAGACCTATTGACCGAGTCATTGTACGCAAATTCTGCCCTTGGTAGGTATAAATCCCAATTTCTGGTGTTTTTACCAACAAGACATCTCAGCAGATTTCCTAGGCTACGGTTCACTACTTCAGTTTGGCCATCAGTTTGGGGATGATAGGCAGTTGAAAACTTAAGTTTTGTCCCTAACTTATGCCAAAGGGTCTTCTAAAAGTAACTGGTGAACCGGACATCCCTATCTGAAACGATTGTCTTAGGTAGGCCATGGAGTCTAACTATCTCATTGAAGAAAAGCGTGGCTACCTTAGACGCATCAAAGGTTTGGGAACAAGGCAGGAAGTGGGCCATTTTAGAGAATCGGTCGACTACGACACAGATAGAATCATGTCTCCTCTGGGTCTTAGGTAAACCTAACACAAAATCCATACTCACATCTTGCCAAGGACTCTGGGACAGGGAGTGGGGTATAAAGGCCAGTGTTTGTTTTCGCTGTTTGGCAACAGCGCAGGTTCGACATCTAGCTACAAATTAGCTACATCCCTTTTCAAGCTAGGCCAGAAAAAGTGGTCTTCAATAGCTAGAATGGTCTTGTCTTTTCCAAAATGGCCGGCTAAACCTCCAGCATGGATTTCCCAAATCAAAAATTCCCTAAGAGAAGTTCTAGGGATGCAAAGCCTATTTTTGAAGAACAAAAAACCATCTACAAGGGTATATTCTGGTGATTACTAGATGGTCCTTGAACTAGATCCTGATACACAGTTGTGAAATCCGGACAAGACTCATATTCCTCTTTGATTTGCTCAAACCCTATGACCTCAGTTCTAACAGAAGTTAATAACAGAGATCGGTGACTAAGGGCATCAGCTACCTTATTCTCAACTCCAGCCTTATGTTTCAGGACAAAAGTATAGGACTGGATATATTCTACCCGCTTAGCATGCCTAGGGTAAGCTTCTTTTGGGAGTTCAGAAATCTAAGGGCTCATGGTCCGAAAATAGTACAAATTCCTGCTGTAGCAAATAATGTCTCCAGTAACGCAAAGCTTGCACCACCGCATAAAATTCCTTATCATAGGTAGAATACCTAAGCTTAGCATCATTAAGTTTTTCACTAAAGAATGCTATGGGATGATTCTCTTGGCTTAGGACTCCACCTATTCCTACACCTGAAGCATCACAGGCAACCTCAAATACTTTAGAAAAATCGGGTAATCTCAGAATGGGTGCCTGGGTCATTTATCCTTAAGATCTAGGAAGGCTTTATGGGCTGACTTAGTCCAATGAAATTCTCCCTTCCTAATACAATCAGTGATAGGAGCAGCTAAAGTACTAAACCCCTTGATGAATCGCCTATAGAAGGTAGCCAAGCCGTGGAAACTTCTAACTTCATGCACATTGGTTGGCTCTGGCCAGTCTACTATGGACCTAATTTTCTCAGGATCGGCTGCCACGCCGTCAGGGGTTACTACAAAACCAAGAAAGATAACTCTACTAGTCATGAATTCACACTTCTTAAGATTACCGTAGAGTCTCTCATTCCTCAAAACTTGGCAGACTGCTCTAAGGTGGCCTAGGTGATCTGCTGGGGTCTTACTATAGATCAGGATGTCATCAAAATAGACCACCACAAATTTTCCTATGAAAGCTCTAAGTACCTGGGTCATAATTCTCATGAAGGTACTAGGGCATTGGACAACCCAAAAGGCATAACAACCCATTCATAAAGACCATCCTTAGTTTTGAAAGCAGTTTTCCATTCATCCCCGGGTCTAATCCTAACCTGATGATAGCCGCTTTTGAGATCAATCTTAGAAAAAACCATTGCACCAGCCATCATATCAAGCATGTCATCTAGTCTAGGGATGGGAAACCTATATTTGATTGTAATTTTATTGATGGCACGACTGTCAACACACATCCTCCACGTGCCATCTTTCTTTGGGGTTAGTAAGGCTGGGACTGCACAAGGGCTAAGACTTTCTCTAATAAACCCCTTCCTCAATAATTCTCCAACCTGCTTTTGCAGTTCTTCATGCTCAGATGGATTCATCCTGTAATGGGGCAAGTTGGGCAAAGTCGCTCCTGGGATTAGATCTATGGCATGCTGGATATCCCTAAGAGGTGGAAGGTGGTCTGGCAAATCCTCGGGAAAGACATCCTCAAATTCTTTTAACACAGGTTTAACTTCTTGAGGAGGCTCTGAGGGTTCCGAAGTTCTAAGTTCCTTAGCAGTCAACATCCAGATGGGTGAACCACTATGAATTTCTTGTTCTAGATCCTTAGCACTGATTAGGTTCACTCCAGTTTTCATCTCCTTAACCTTACCGGCTCCTTTAGTTACCTTGTCCTTAGGGGGAACGGAATGGATCGTAATCTTCTTCCCATTGAAACTAAAGACACAGGTATTGGATTTTCCTAAGAGGGTGGCATCATGATCATACAACCAAGATCTTCCGAGAATTATACTGCTCACTCCCATGGGTAAACATCGCACCAAATCTTTTCGTGATAAGATTGCATTTGGATTTGGACTTGACATCTAGACTGGATGGGTATGGAGGTAGAATCTACCCAAGAAACCTTATAGGGGTTGGGATGGGGAACTGGGATTAAGCCTAACATCTTGACAGTGCTAGTAGAGATGGCATTTACACAGCTCCCACTATCTATGATGATCTTACATACCTTATCCCCTAATTTAAGAAAAGTCTGTAGGATGTTAGTCCTACGCCAATCCTCTTGAACTAGATTCTGGGATAGGATGCATCTTACAACTCCTAATTGGTCAGATTCATTGGGTTCCTCCTCTCCTTCATACTCAACCAAATTCATTCCGGCCTCATAAACTTCTTCTTCAAATTCCTCACTGGGCTCGGAATTATCATTCTCTCCCTCTTCTATGTAAAGGGATCTTCGTGGGCACTGGCTAGCAACATGACCTACCTTATGACACTTGAAACAGGCTATGGCAGTACACTGACTGGAAATGTGACCTGGTTTCTGACACTTAAAACAGGTGATATTTGAACTAGGGGTTCTCTGGGTGTCAGGTGCCTTACCTTTGTCCATGGGTCTAGGGGTAGAAGTACCCTGAAAAGGTTTACTAGGGATAACTTGGCTAGGTCCATTCCTTGGGATTGGGGCACTAACCCTAGAAGGTATAGGTCCTCTCTGAAATTTCTCAGTGTTCAGTGCAATCTGGTAGGCTTGGTCTAGATCAGTAACCTCTCTCAGAAATAGTTCTCTCTTGATTTCTTCCCTCAGTCCAGCCCTAAATCTAGACAAAGTGACTTCGTGGGCTTCACTCACATCACATCTCATTAGGTATTCATCAAAAGTAGTTATGTAGTCTGAGACAGATCGGTTTCCTTGTTTCAGGTTTTGCCATTGGTCTAACAGGTTTTGCTGGTATGAAATGGGTAGGTATTTATCTCTCAGTTTTTCTTTCATACCCTGCCAAGTGGTTATGGGCTCAACATTCCGTCTCCTAGTGGTTAGCTCAATGTTCCCCCAGTATAACCTAGCTTGACGCACTAATTTCATCTTGGCAAACTTGTATTTCCTCTCCTCAGACATAGCATACCACTCAAAGTATTGATCCATCTCACCCTCCCAATCAGAATACACCTTAGGGTTCAGACTACCATCAAAAGTGGGTGCATCTAATTTGATGTTCCTGATGAACCTATCATCTCTATCTTCAGGCTCTGGGTCAGGCCTCCTATGATTAGGTTCAGGATCTCTATATAAAGGCCTTCTAGGCTCCTGATGTGGGTGAGGCTGAGGCACATTAAAATCGGGGTCAGGAGTCCAATTTCGATGTCTAGGTTCTTCAAGTACTTGGACTCGGTCCCTAAGTTGGGTAAGATCCTCATGAATTTGTGCGCTAAACTGGGCCACAGTGTTTGTCATATCCTGATTCATTTTAGCCATACTTTCAGTAAGAGTTCTGATCATGGCCTCTAAATCAGGTTGGGTTTGACCAGGTTGATATGGCACTCCGTTTCTGGTAGACATGATGATTCAAGCAAGCACACAAAATGAGACTAGACTAAATCGACTACTGGATCACTAGACCTAGAGTCCAAACTATATGCCCAATCAGAGTGGCAAGCTAGCCTGTAGTAACTCAGGACTCAGCCAGGCAGGTGTAAGGGGAGTGTTAGGTCCCTGATTGCCAATCCTAGACACCAATCAGTGATTGGCCAGGTAGGCGGACCAGCACACAAGCCCTTCGGGACGTAGTCCCTAAACCACCGTTCTAGACACTGAGTGCTAAGCACACACAGAATAACTCGGCAAACTGACTCAACACTAGCCTAGACCCGACCAATTGGTGTCCCTAGCCCACTAGGGCAAATTAGGTCTAACTGATTTTAAATTAGGTCTAGGTTCGAATGATTGGATGGTGGTTTTGGGCTAAGGAGAGGTAATCAACTCCTCCCCTTATCTTAGATGCTCAATTGCCCTTAAGTAAATTATGAGATGATCACTCCAAAAAGAATTGAATTGCAGAACACAAAAAATAGAGTTGCTGTATTTTAATTCTCAGAATTTTTACCGAAACCAATAAATCACAGAAAAATTATGGAAAATAGGTTCAATTATACTGGTTTCAACGAAGCAAAAATCATGCAATTCGGAGTTTTATGCAGGGAGAAATAATTCAGACAACAGGGCAATTACGGGTCTGCAACTAGATTGTCTTCCCCGTTTATAATCCCTGCTACGAAGTTATAACCCAATGGATCCCCTACACGCCCTAGGAACACCCGTGGAATGGGAGGAGGAGGCTTGCGCCTCGCTTAGTTCCTAGGACCGGACGTCCTGGGGAGTCTACTTCGAGCAGACAAAATAAAAAGAGAACAATCAAAACAAGCAAGCAAGCAAATCAGAAACCCTAGACTGGGCTCTGATACCAAAATGATGTAGAACAGAAGCTCTGATACCAAAAATGATGCAGAACAAATAAAGGGATGCGATGCGGAAGTAAATTAAGATTAACTAATTTTTTTGTTGTTTTTTATATGTTTGTAGAAGTTGGCTTCAAATCAAAGAAAAGTTAACCTAACATTGAAAGATACTAATATGATAATTGAAAGCACAATTTTAAGGAAACTAAATTATCAGAGTAGTTCAGAAGCAACGGATCGCTGGGGGTTGAGAAACTCCCAGACCTAGGGTTTCGCTCCGAACTTTTAACAAAAACAGAAATAAAGAGAAGAGATGGTTTATCTAACCAGGCAATGATCTTCACAGATTTTGGTGGAAGAACTCTCTCGAGCAGATTGTTGGATCCTCAGATTCAGATATCTTCGTAATGGATCCTCCAATACTGGTCCTTTGGCGGGTTGGCTTCTCCTGAACTCAAGATCTGGAAGAGAAGAAAAACAATTGATGGAATCAGAGAGTCAAGGGAAAGATTTACCAGGTTGATGAACTTGAAGATTGAAATTACTGAAAACTGGATTCTCCTGGATGTTGATGTGATTTTTGGAACTTGCTCTGGATCTGAAGTTGCCGGACTGGATCTGGATGAAGGTGGACGGCCTGGACTTGTAGAGAGAGAGAGGCCGTGGGAGATGGATGGAGCTAGGGTTTGATGGATTGAAAATAATGAAGGGCGGCTAGGTAGTTTTGGAATTTCAAGTGGCTAACCTAGGGTTTTGGATAAAGATGGAGATCTCTCACCTCCTCAAGGCTCCAATGGAACCCGGATTACCCCCTCACGGAGCTCAACACTTAGAATAGTGCGGAAGAAGAGAAACCTAGGTCACTCAACACAAGAGAATAGCAAAAAAATTTTTCTTCATTGATTTCTAAAGTTACAAAGAGAGGTCTATTATATAGACCTAAAATTTTCTCCAAGCTTGTACAAATTCCCATGTGGGACTAAACTCCTCCAACCACTAGATTAGGTAGAAAATCTTCTCTCTTGGCCGACCAAGAGTTCAAAAAAAATTGGGACGGCCATAAAGGAATTTTTTTTTTTTGAATTTTTGGTGCCTCTTTGGAGTTGGATTTAGATTTGGAGTCCTCTTCTTCTTATGGTATTTCTTCTTTTCTTCCACACCAAGTTAAGCTCTTTGATTTTGATTTGAACTTCAATTAGGAGTAGGTTGGATGTCCTTCTTTGATTTCTTCTCCAAGAGAAGTCTTCTTCCTTCTTTGCTTAGGTAAAATAGGCAGGTATGGGCGCCTCCTTTAAAGTAGCCTCCAATTTGATTTTTTCTTCTTTGGATGTGGGGACCATGACACTGGGATGCCTCTGTGGCGCCTCCTGGACTCTGGCGTGTGCTCGGAGTGTGGCTGGGCGTGTGGCTTGGAGTGTGGCCTCCACTTGCTTGAACCTTGATTTGATTGGAAGACAAATGTGGCACCATTTTGGACCAAATTGAAACCACATTGGGACTTGCACTGAGTCAACATGACTCAACAAAATTTAAATGGTGACTCAAGAAATAAATAAAATAAATAAACTGGTTGACCAGGTCAACCTTTATTACAAACCCTAATTTCTCGGGCAATGTCAATCAGAGATCCAAATGGAGCTCTGAAGTCTTCTTCTGAGTCTGGTGCCCGCACCATCGCTGAACCGATATCGGGACCCGTATTGGTCAGCTGCCGGTATGGTACGGTACGGTCTGTAACGGTACATGTATCGAGGCTAAAAAAATGATAAAAAATTCTCTTTCTCCTCCTGCTCAAGCAAAGATTATTAAACATACCTGAACTAGACCCGAACCGAGCCCGAACCTGACTGAACCGGGCGGTACAGTCCGATACGCTACAATAAACCGTACAGTATGGAATTTATTTATTTTTTTTAACGGTCTAGGGTGCTGGACCGTTTTTTATATATGAAGCCGGTATGGTACGGTACGCCCCGTACCGGGCGGTACAGGATGGTACCGCAAATCCTAGAGACAACAAATGGAAATTTTGTTCTTCAGGAAGTCAAATATCTCTTAAGCTAAGAAAAGCAATAAAAAAAGGGAAAAAAAACAACTAAAATGTATCTTGTAGATTTTCACATGATCAATCTTTCTCATGATCGATCATAATACGTTTTATTTATTATCATCATAATCATCAAGGCTTATATATAATCAAGTTAGGTTTGGAGCTGGCATTGTCATTATCTGCATTCACCTTGGATCTGCTATGGGATTTGGAATGAAGACCTGCCCCTGCCACCAAATTTAAATGGGTAGGGTAAAACCCACTCCATTAAGGTCGGGTCAGGTTGTGTAATCAGTGGGTAGAGTAAATTACCACCCCTAATGCTAGAAATGCAAACATTATAATGGGTTTGTTAGCTTTGAGGCTAGGCACCCCACCATGTGAAATACATAGTGCATGTGTTTAATCAATGCTTGGATGGTAGATATCAACAGTATACCAGCACGATATTTAAAAAAAAAAAAGTGACCATGTCCAATCAGATAAAACTCACCTGATTAAGTGTGGATGAGGCACCTTGCCAGTTTCGTGCCCAGTTCAGTTCTAACAATGTTGCTTCTGTGGGTTCATGTAAGCAGTACATCTGTGCATGGTCAACCCATTCAGTTTTTTAATCCTCTGAGTTGGTCTATTATCATCCTTGGTTTTGCTTACTAGCTGTAATGGAGCAATGTAACAGAAAGGTGAACATGCACTGATGAGATGTCAGGACATTTAATGTTGCTTCTGTGGGTTCATGTAAGCAGTACATCTGTGCATGGTCAACCCATTCAGTTTTTAATCCTCTGAGTTGGTCTATTATCAGCCTTGGTTTTGCTTACTAGCTGTAATGGAGCAATGTAACAGTAAGGTGAACATGCCACTGATGAGATGTCAGGACCTTTATTGAAGGAGGCTGACTGGAACATAACTTTTTCCATTAGTTTCTGGACTGACTCTAAGGCAAGCTAGAGAGACTGATACTCTGATATTGCTTAAGCTGCATCCATCTACATAAATCAAGCTAGGATCCCCTGTTGGTGAGTAAAAAAATGTGCTGTTATTTCATATTAGAAGAATTACAGATGAGTGGTGCCATTTATTAGGTGAAGTCTAGTGTTAGAAGAGAATTACAGATGAGTGAGGTTTGATGAAATCATGCAAACAAGCAATGCTTGCTGGTGCCTGAAAATTATCTGCAAGTGTCAAATTTCAGCTACTAAATGACTATCATACAGAGCCATGGGAATCATCAATGCACTTCTTACATGGACTTTAGGTTTATTGTTTTTTTTTTTTTTAATGAAGTCTATTTTGTTGAATTTTTTATTGATACTAGCTTTAGGTTAAATAACATTGGCATCACTCCAATGGAGGCTTCAAACTAGTTTAAAAATCTCTAATGAAAAGATTGCATGCATTGTTTGACAACATTGTAGAGATGAGGTAAGAGTAATCTTTGTTTGATGGGATGTATGCTTGGATACCATCATGGGTAGGTTGTCTTGGGGAAAATCAATTTAAGCTATTTTAAAGAAATAGAAAAAGAAACAAGTATCATTGTATGGTGCATCTAGCACATGCAGACTATAATTCATTGGCATTTTGTGAAAAAGAAGAGTCTTTCTTGTCAATACTTAGGTCAAAAGGCTTAAGTGTATCAGTGTCCACCATAATAGTACTTGTTTTTGTTAGTAAAGGAACACACATGTTTTCTGTGCCCTTATATTTGCTTTCTAAATATGCTGAAGACAAAAGAACAAATACATTTTTATCAGAGCCTTAATGCTGATTTGCAACTTTATTAGATCCATGATGTGTTTTATGGGTTTGTATAGCTAGGTTGCAGTGCTAGATGCTTAGTTTGCCTTTTTCTTTCAGGAAAAGCTAATATTGGTTTGACAGTACATGCTTCATTATGTTTTTCCCTTCATATCCTTTTCAGGTATCTGAGGAATATAGACTCGTTCCAGATACACTTTACCTTACAGTATATATTATTGACTGTTTTCTCTCTCACAACTATATTGAACGACAAAGGCTGCAACTACTTGGCATAACATGCATGTTGATTGCCTCGTAAGTTTTCCCTTTTCTTCATTTATCAGTAATTCAACAGCTTATATACAGTATGTACAGCTAAAAGATAGTTGGTGATTGTCTAGTGTATGAACAGTAATAGTATTTACTGGGAAAGGGTACCCTGTCTGCCATCTTATTCCTGCAAAAAGTGTCTGATTTGTTTACCTGCAATGTCACCACAGCAGAGTTTGACTAGTAACGGAAAGCAGGTCTAGATGTACGGAAAGCAGGTCTAACATCTAGGTAGTAATTTCCATGTGGATCATATAGACTTCAGCTTGCTTGTTGTGAACTATTCCTGTATGAGGTTGTATTTTGGTATTTTATCGATTAAAAAATTGTTCTTCTACATAGTTACTTAATGTCATATGATTCCTAGAAAGCACGATCTATATGAAACTTAGTTTTGTATTGTTAATTACTCATTTCTTTCAAATGGGTATTGTTGTTGGATATTTATCTTGTAGAGAGAGGTCACGCTTATATCTAATTAGTGATAGAAATGTGTTATATCTCATCTGAAGCCTACAAAATTATGACTCGAGGCATGCATTGTGAGTAGGTTCATTTCCAGACATGTCTAGATGGGGTTGGCTAATATCCAACATTGTGAGGTATCATCTAAAATTCAAAATTGAATGGATACAGGTAAATTAGGACCTTCATGTTTATCCAAAGCCAGCTTTATATGGTACAAATGATGCCTTTTTCACAGCTTGAAGTATCACTACAGCTGTATTATAAACTTTGTGGAGTCTTTCCTGCTGTTTTCAAAAGTGGTTAGCTTGACCAATAAAACTGTATTACAAGTGACCCTTTGTTTGGTACAAAAGATGGGTAGGGGAGGATCTTCTATTCATCCTTCCTTGTATTTGGCAAAACATGGAAGAATGGATAAGAATGATTCCCTCTATTGATTGGTATAGGCAAAATTAACAGAAGGGTAGATGATATTTGTATGATATTTTCAATAAACTATCCTTTTATAAAAAATATTATTATTATTAAGTTATAATACTTATTTGTATTAAAGAATTATAGCAAATATAAATTATATTCTTTATAAGATATAATTATATAAAAGACTATCTAAATATTAGTTTTAATTTTAATTTAATTTAATAAATGATTTTATAACTTAATTATATATTGATAAATTTATTTATATATTAAATAACTAAGTAATTTATAATTTAATTTAAATTTTTAATTAAATTTATACAAATAGTTTACTAAAAAATAGTGAATATAAATAAAAAATAGCAGACAATTCTAATTAGATATTTATAATTATGAAAATTATATGGTTAAATTAAAATAATTACTAATAAAACTTAGTAGTATAGGATAAATAGTATAGGTAAAATTAAAATATATATTAATAAAATAATGAAAAATTAAACAAGTATTAGGGTTTTATCAAAAAGTTAACAAGGAGTAATTTTGTCAACATAGAAATCCATCCCTCATATGATCCATCCTTCCCTGTTCTCCCAATTTGAGAGGATGCCAATTAGTGGGCTTTAGTGGATGGGCAATCCCTCATGTTCATTCATCCTTCCTAATATTTTTGAATCAAATAGTGGATGAGAGCCATCTATCCTTTCAATCACATTCATCCTTCCTCTCCTAACCCCAACCAATTGTAGGGTCTCTCTATTCCCCTCCCCTCTTTCACGCTTCTGTGGTACACTTTCTTCGACTGCAATCACTTATCTTCCTTATCTTCTTGGTCTCTTTTGCTTTCACATTGTTAATTACTAAAATTATCTGAATATTGATTATGTGGACTGTTTTCATTCTTTCTGAACATAGTTACATATCATTGAATCCCAAAATTAGGTTAATTGAAAGTGTGGTTCACATTTTTTCTGCTACATTGAAAATTGAACATGTATCTGATCTTTTTAAAGTAAATCATAAATATGCATTCTTATCTTTTGTGTATCAAGGTTGATATAAACACTGTCCTGCAATCTTTATGTATCATATGCATCACATATTCTGAAGACTGGTTCTCATATGAGCAATGAGATGATAAAAAGGACACACAATGAGAAAGAGAGATGATTCCTGGATTATTCGTGACATCTTCAAGATGGCCAAGTCCTTACACTGAAAATACAATGCTTAATCACACATAATTGGATGTGGTACATAACACATTAAATGTTTCCGTGTTAGTGGATTTCTGGCTAGGTTTTAGGTTTTGTAGCCAGATCTGCCACATTGATGCTTTTTTTTCTTGTTTCATTGGATTTCCACTCTTCATTGGTTTTATTGCATGATTTCTTTTTGCTGAGTTCTTTATGTGGTCATTAGTTTTTCTTTCAATCTGGTATAATCTTGTTGTCTAATGTAGTTATTCTTTACAATTCAAGGATCCATGATTTATCTTTAGTCCTAGATGTGTGCTTGTTGTGATAATATAAATTTGCATGGCTGTTTTCTTTGTTATGTTAATGAAAGCGTAACTTTTGTTATTCTATTCACAGGAAATATGAAGAAATTTGTGCTCCTCGTGTTGAAGAACTCTGTTTTATCACAGACAATACATACACTAAGGCAGAGGTAGGCTTTTACCTTTTCGTTTTAATCTTAATGGTATGTTGCATAATTCAGTAATGTTAATCGGAAAACATTCTCAATGAGAGTCAATATCACATCACGTGAATATTGCTGGCTTCTGACTTACAGGTGCTCAAAATGGAGAGTCAAGTACTGAACTATTTAGGCTTTCAACTATCTGTGCCCACCATAAAAACTTTTCTCAGGTTTTTAGATCTACCAGAATTAACAATTTCATAATTCACCTGTAAGGCATTATGTAATTCCACATTCTGAGGCACAATACAAGAATATCTTAAAATTTAGGGTTCTAATGCTTACTTTTTTATCACTATGTTTATTTGTAGGAGATTCCTTCGAGCAGCACAAGCAACATGTAAGGTGAGGTAGATTTGAGAAAGGATGCGTTTGTATTCCACCCACTAGGTGATAAATCTGCAGGCTTTGCAATTTCCATTTTTCTGACCTGCAGGTTCCAAGTCTAGCATTGGGATACTTGGCTAATTATCTGGCAGAGCTGACACTGGTTGAATATAGCTTCCTGAAGTTTCTTCCTTCAGCCATAGCTGCATCTGCTGTGTTTCTAGCTAGATGGATGCTGGATCAGTCTGACCATGCATGGGTGTGTGAATGATTTCTTCACTTTTCTTTCAATCTAATTAAGTTTTATCAATAGTGATTTCCATTTCTTGTTCTCTGCAGAATCCTACTCTGGAGCATTACACCTCATACAAGGCTTCAGATCTTAAAGCAACAGTTCTTGCATTGCAGGAGTTACAGATGAACTCCAAAAACTGCCCCTGAATGCTATTCGTGAGAAGTATAGTCTGCAGAAGGTATTCAGTGTTCTAAAATGTTGTCAAGATATTGAATACTTGCACATAATTTTATTTACCCCTCACATATATACATTATATGTACATATATATTAATACAGCTGGACTTGGCTCAAGTAGATGTTCACTTGGATTCGGTTAGGTTAGACAATGTGGATACCAGTTTGATGATCTAGGCCGTCAGATATATTCTAGTATTTATAACTATTTACACATTAAATTATGTGATTTAGAGACTCCTAGCTTATGCATTAAGTAATCAAAAGAATATATATAATTTAATATTATTTAGATTATTCAATTTTTTGATTGCTTGATGCATAAGCTAGGGATTACCAAAATATGTGATTGTAAGTAGTTCAGCAACAACTGGAATCAATGACATGTGATTCTATTGTCTAATCTAGACCTGATTAGATTTGAATGGAGATCCACTCAAGCATAACCAATCTAGCTTCATGCACACATACACACATGCGTGCGCACATGCACACATGTATATTATAAGTATCTTAAATTATGTCCAATGTAGATTACTTGGTAATGGAGCAAATCTTTGCAGCATTTTTGATTTGTAGCATTCCTAGAAAATTGGTATAGTGCCAAATATCTTAAAGGTTTGATGATAGGTCTGGCACAACGAGTAATCCTCCATGGACCCTTATCTTTGGATCTTGTAGTGGTGGGAATCTCATGCACTAGGAAATCCTCTCTCTCTTTTTTATATTTTTTATTTTATTTTTAGAAGTAGAGAAAAATGTTGACACTTAAGAAGAAGCGTTCAAAATCCTTTCAGTGTAGTTTTAGCATGTCAATTTTACTCTTGGGATCTGATTCACATTAGCTCATGTTTTGTCATATGATCAATTTAAAGCCTTACAATGTCTCTGTAGTTAAACAGTACCACGAGTCTGCAATTATTTCTATTATATGGGCAATTAGTAACTGCTGGAGGAATGTTTTGACAGTTCCAATGTGTGGCTGCTCTGACGTCTCCAACATTGTTGCAATCAATCTTTTGTTGATAATTTGTGATCCATGCCTCTATCTTCAGTGGGCAGCCATTGGAGAGTGATCGCACTGAAGTTTCGTTACCTCTGTTTTCTGATTCTTAGCAAAGACTGTCGATCTACTCATTATCTATTTGTCTGTTTCTTCAAACTTCATTTATGCTGGTGGGTGGTGCCCTACCTTTTCATTTCAAATATTCTGGCTCCGGTATTTCCAAGCCAGCCCGTGTAACGTAATGTTTATAAGAGGGATGGGAGTGGCTAAATCATGCCAAAACAAATGTCTACTTCATTTCTTGATTTTATTTTCTCGTGTAAAACAAACAGCTTGTGCATGGATTCATGCTTGTCTGTCTGTAAGAAGAAATTGTTACTTTCTGAAACATAAGTTTAAACAGTTTGAGATTGCAATAATCTTCACTGTCACTGTTTAATTTCTTATTGTTTTTACGATGATGCTCCGGAGAGAGTATGGTTGGAGACCTGTGATGTGGAACAACCGCTATCATATTGCATGAAATATAGTAGGGATTAGATGGCTTCTCAGAATTTCCTCCAAAGTAGATCAGTAAAACATCTTTTTAATTATGCAGAACTCAAATAATGGCAGGTTTTGATATGCGAACTTGATACCTGTGCGCTAACCTATAGTTGTTCGGTTATGCCTTGCCTTGATGAATACCGCAATGGCTGTTCAGGTATGCATTGCCTTCGACAATCCCCATCCCCATAAAAATCCATACTCATGATTCCTCATGATCATGCACGTAAACCATATTCAATGCTGGAATCATTTCCAATGGAAGGCTTTTCCGTTGTTTACGCGCCATTAACGCCCGGTTAGGTGAGTCGTGCCCTTTTTTTCTTTCATAGTCAAACACAATCCCAGAATCCTTTTCTTGATAGATCTGCTAGATGTTTGGGGGTTGAACTGTTCTTGTTAACTTTCTTTTCTTTAATGACCTGGGATCGAGATGGTTTGAGTCCATTATCAAAATTTTATAGATCAAGAAAAAATCAGTTGGTTATCCAAAGTATCTGGAGTAAAATCTCTGGACTCTTTCAAAATACTGTTTTGACCCTCGAACCTTTCAGCTAGCAGATAGTATGTATCTAGGGTGATGTTTGACCTTCAGGGAAACTTTGACATGCAAGAAGGTTTCACTGATCACCAATCACCGCTTGAGCACCCCCCCCCTGCCTGTGCACCCATGGTCCGTGCATTTGCTGTGCGCATCCATAGCCTGAAGTCCCTGTGGCTTGCAGCTCGACTTGAGGTGCACTAGACTGAGCCTAGCACATGGACCTGATAGGCCCGCCATAAGTCTGCGCGTGTACGTGCCATTGCCTGAGTCTACGCATACTTATCTCTTGTTCGGCCATCCAAGCACTAGACTTAATTGATAATGCCTTGCTGGGCATGGCTCAATCCACACCCCTTCCCCATCTTAGGTTGGCATGGCAAAAGGCACCAATCCTTGCCAATCCATATATGCTTCTATTGAGGGTTTGACAAACCACTCTCATTTAAAGAGCCCGACGTCCTTTGAGGGAGGCATGACAAGAATGCTTGGATCTACCCTCTAAACTGCCATAAGCTTGCCTCATTTTCCTGACTAGCCTCACCATATGGTTTCCTTTTTTTATTGCATTAGATACTTAGTTCTTCTATTTTCTTGCTTTATCCCAATGTTTGATGGTCCATATCCTTTTCTTGGGATTTCACACAGTAGATGGGATTATTTTAGGCTTTTAATTTAAATTCTATCTCATCAAGGCATTTCACCGAAAACATCATGACCATAAATAACAAGTATAAGAAAAACAAGAAATTTACGTGGTTCGACAAATCTGTCTATATCTACATGGAGGAGTAATCCACTAAATAACCATCTCAAAAGTTGATATAAAGGTGATATAAATATTAAATAAAATGATCCCGAAATAATAATAAAGAGGTACAATAATAAATTGAATAAGGGATAGCAAATTACCAATCTTGGCCTCACACGACAGATCAAGAGGATACCTATTAGAGAGTCGGGCCAACCTTTCACAGCCTCGGTAATCGATCAAGAGAAAAAATCTCTTGCCACTGGTGAATAAACCACCAAACAAAACAAAACAGAGATGCTCCGTCTCAAGACAAAGAGGAACAAAAGGGATGGAGCAGCATTGGAATGGAAGAGGATAAAACCATGCCAAACACTGAGTGTTTTCGATGGTCAGAGCACAATCAACCCGAGGGCGATGTACGATCGGGA
Source organism: Areca catechu (assembly GCA_021397845.1). Lineage (NCBI taxonomy): Eukaryota > Viridiplantae > Streptophyta > Magnoliopsida > Arecales > Arecaceae > Areca > Areca catechu. Next base: position 9,524,690 of record CM038040.1, on the reverse strand, counting down.
CAGAGAAGGAAACTGAGGGAACCAAGAGCAATAGAGACTTGGGGCCTAAACAAACAAGAGATCTCGATCCATCTTATAAAAGAAAAAATAGAGCAAGTCAAAGTTGATTCCTTCATGCCACAAGCTGGAGAATTTGGAGGAGAAGACGCGTGGAAGAAAAATTCTTCCATCCCCTAAAACCCATCTCTCGGTGAAGAAGTCAATTCCCAAAAACCTATCAACAAGACGAAGTTCAACTAACCTCTCGGTGAAGACTCTCACTCGAAGAAGAGATCCAAGAGCCTCCATGCCTCTGGCCAGATTTTGGAAGATGAAGTCTAATAGAAGGAGGAGTCTGGATGAAGAAGAGAAGTTCTTCCATTCCCAAACTATATTCATTGAAGAGATAGAGTATTACAGATCTGTTCCCTATATAGAAGGATATAAGTTTGCATGATATTGCTTTTTAGAATTGCATAGCTTTTTGTTTTGGTAATGGTGAGTCTATTCAATTTTGGAAGGATGCTTGGGTAGATGGACCCCTTTATGCTTACATTTTGAAGAACTCTAAGCACATGCCTTAAAAAAGCCAAAAGGCTTGTTTCCTCCGATTGGAATCAGTGGGAGAGGAACTGGTGCATTCAAGTAAGAGACCCTTTGTCTAGAATCAAGATGTTCTAGTTGGATGCACTATGTGTCCTCCTTACCCCTATTACATTGTCTCGTACCACCGATGTGTAGTGTGGAAATTAATGTAGAATGATAGTTTAGTATGGCTTAATATATATATTTTTGGGTAAAACGGACCATTTAAACTATAAAAGTCTAGTATGAATATATCCAACAAAATCAGAAAGAAAAATATCATGAAATTGGTGAGGAGCTTCCTCAAAGTCGGTCCATAAAATCTTTTAAGTGTTCCGCAACATAGGAGGTGACCCAATCGACTGCAAAATTCGCCTCCTGATACATATGCCGGACAATGATGTCTATACAACTAAGAAGAGAGCATCAATATCTTGAAGAAAGGGGTGCATCAACTCCCTTCGCATAGCCTCCGAATCCAAGTCACTATTGTAGCCAAGTCACCCTCAATAATTAGGTGATCAGCCTGTAATATCGTCCAGGCATAAGTAATTATAGCCCATGCACTACAAAGCTCTACTGGAGAAATGGTCAGCTCAAAAAGGTAGCTCCCCCCGTTCCTACCAATCCAAGCCCAGGACGCCGGATGATAAAGCTAGCACCACCATACCTATCTCTGACACTCCCATCAAAATTAACCTTGAAAAATCATAGAGGGGGCTCCTAGGAAATGAAAACCTGTCGAGCCACATCCACGAGCAAGATGGGAGCCCTAGATCTTCGTGGTCCTCGAGGTCATAGTCAGAATCTCCTCAGCATGAGTATAGGCTATCTCCATGATAACCTTGGCTGGACACCTCCTAGAATAAAAAATAAGAGCATTCCTGGTCAACCAAATATGTTAAGCAACGTAGGCAGCCTGAATCCAGTAGCCCTAGCTTTATGATTTTTTATGCTCTATCTCAATAGCTCCAAGAAGGTGTGCAACGGATGCTCCACCTGAATGAATAACTCGTCTAACCTAGCCAAATGCCAAACCTGATAAGCTTGCGGGCAAAGAAAGAGAACATGCTCCAACATCTCACTTCCTCCCAACAGCCAAGATAGATTGATGGAAGATGCACACTTCTATTAATAAGAAAGGATCTAGTATAAAGTCTTCTCCAAGCCACATTCTACATGAACAGACTCATCCTAGGGTGAACACCTCTTCTCCAAATCCAACCAATATCAAGGCTTCTGGGAGCTCCTCATGGTATAAATGATAAAGGTCAGACATAACTGATCTTAGGATATAGGAAGATCTCCAAACCCTGACATCACAGCTGGTATGAATAGGAAGAGCAATAGATAAGACTCGCGCATCCAATATATCTCCAAAGATACAGGTCAACACCATCGGGTTTCACCCTCTACTATCCGGGAGTATAGATTAGAGATAAAAAAGGAGCCAGAAATGTCAGTGATAATGAAGGTTGGCTATCGTTCAAAGGTATATCAGCAATCCACAGGTCTTGCATGAAACTGACCGATCGACCATCCCTTAGAATCCATCTCGTCTGAGAGAGCACCTCAGGAGCCCTAGCAATAATCTCTCTCCAAATAGTCGAGTTGCTCTACCAAACTCGAATCTCCACTCCAGTGGATACCAAACCATATCTGACCTTTGTCATCAAACTCCATATACTATCTAAACTCACAAATAATCTAGCAATATGTTTGACAATCAAGGCCTCCTCCTTATGCCAAGAGTCTGAATATCAAGACCCATTTTCTAAGGAATTGGCACACCACATTCCAAGCAAGAAGATGTAACCCGCAACCTCTAGTGCTGGAGCCCCATAAGAAACTTCAAATATATTGCCTAATTTGAACACCAGAGTTTTGGATAAGATAGTATTAGATAGTATGTAAATAGGTATAGAGCTGGGGACTAACCTCATCAAGGTGATCCTACCCATCATTGACAAGGCTCTCCTTGCCAACCCTCCATGTGCTCCTAGGTTACTCTCTCCACCCAGCCATAATCTGCCCTCCCGAGCCTTTTCCCAATAATAGGAACTCCCAAATACTGCAATGCTCCTATATGCCAGCAATCCCCAGTGTATCGAAGATCATATGTCGGAGCTGGATAGATGTCTTCGGACTAAAATGAACCAAAGATTTGAGAAGATTCACTCTTTTCCCTAAAGTCAAACAATAATCCTCCAGTTTCCTCCTGAAGCCCGTGGCACTGGAAATGGTGGCCTGTTCCAAAAGCAAACAATCATCTATAAATAGAAGATATGAGATCGGCTGGGCCTCGAGAGTAGGGACATAAGGGTCTAAAACCGGCCCCTGAGCTGCAACCTATAGAGCTTGCGATAAAGCATTGACATAAATAATAAACAAGTATGGGGATATGGGACAACCTTGCCAAAAATCAATAGTATAACTATAGAAGTCAAAGGGAGTCCTGTTAATTAGGATGGCAAAGGATGGCCTCTCGATGCAAACCAAAATCCAAGTAATCTAGCGAGGATGAAAACCAAATTCTCTAAAGCCTTCTCCAAGGATCTCCAATGCATACGGTCATAGGCTTGCTTCTTATCCAGCTTGTTGGCTATAAGACTACATCGGATCGAAGCCTAACAAAGGTCATGCATAAATTCCTATGCAATAAGAATATTATTGGAAATGCTATGACCATCGACAAAAGCATCATGCTCTGGTTAGATGAGACAATGGAGAACTGGCTTCATCCTGACAACTATAAGCTTAGTACAAATTTTATATAAAGTAGTGTACAAGCTGATTGGCTTGTAGTGCCCCGACTCAAAAGCTTCATGCTACTTAAGAATTAGAGCCACAAATATCTACTTCCAAGAATCTGGCATCTATCCATGAATAAAGAAATCCTGCATAGTAGCAACCATATCATGCTGGATTATAGGCTAATACCACCTGAAGAAAGAGAAGAAAAATCATCAGGTCTAGGAGCCTTGTCCTCTATCAAAGATCAAAGAATTCTCCGAACCTCTTCCTCCAAAATAGCCTTAATAAGCTCCTAGTTTTCTTGCTCAAGAACCACATTAGATGGAGGTAGTGGAATAAAGGAACCAGAACTCTCCATAGGCATCGTCCACCTTGCCTGAAAAACTATACAAGCTCTAGCCTAATATCATCATCCTCCGCAGTCCACTACCCCTATGAGTTTTGCAAGGCCTGGATATGATTCCTATGCTTACAGACAATGGTAGCCTTGCAAAAAAATTGGTATTCCTGTTCCCCTTCCTAATCCATTGCACTCTGAATTTTTATCTCCATAAGGTCTCCTGCTGACTAAGAAAGGAATGATGAGCAAAAAGCTAACTCTGGAATGCTATCATATCATCCTTAGACAAAGCCCCCATCCTGTTCCTCCCATTCCTGGAGTTCATTAATGGATCTCTCCACAGTCTCCAGCCTATGAAATATATTGCCCATTTCAACTCATTCCACCAAACCAGCCATCTCCTAGCCAACTCCAGCTCTCGAGATATTTGATATCTAGCATCTTCTCTAACCGGCAACCTCCACACCTCCCTCATAATCCTCCAAGATCGAGTGTAAGCTAGCCAAAACTTCTCAAACCGAAAGAGACAGTGATAAGAGAAGGAAGTGTCAGTAAAGAGTAATACTAGGCAATGATCAAAAGCAATCCTCGATAAGTGATGCACAAGGTGGGCGGGATGTTGTTGTATCTAGCTCGGTATTGCAAAGACTTTGTCAATTCTCTCCTAAATTTGGCTCTGTCGGTGTAATTATTACACCAAGTGAACCAGAGATCCACAAGGCCATTGGATTGCAAAAACTTTGCCAAATTTCTTAGAGCCGGTATCCTCTACAAAAGGTTGCCCACCTCTCTTCTCCTCAGGTCTATTAATATAATTAAAGTCACCTGCCACAATAGATGGGATTCCTTGATCAACAAAGTGTCATCTCCTGCCACAATATTCTCCATTTCCTGTAGTCAGTGCTAGCATAAATTCCAGATAAGAGCCAAGTAAATCTTTTAGATTCAGTTACTACAATAGCGACGTGCTAGGAGCATCGATGAAAGATATCCATAATAGGTGCACCATGATTTCAAATAATAATAATACCCCCGACAGACCTTGGGATTCTACAACATAAAAACTCCAGTTCAAAGAAAAGCGATGATGAAAACTTCAATGGATTGAGATGCCCTTATTCAGAAAGTATTTGGAGGGCACCGATACCAGAAAAGGTGAAAGTTTTCATTATAGTTAGTCTTAAAAAACAAGCTGCATATAAAAAAGTTCGTGCAAATAAGGGTTGGAATATGAGTTTAGGTTGTCTCTTTGTGTGGAGCCATTGTCAAATTAGTGGGATTAGTTATTCTTTAGGTATTGGCTTGGTAAGGATTCTTTGGATCATGTTTGTTGCGAGGGGGAATGATCTTACTGATATCAGGTGATGTGGCAGGCACATATTAGGCATGATTTGGCCCACCCAATGATCATCTCATGATTTAGGAGCCATCATCGATGTAAGATCGACCCCAAGGTTGGGCCACATCCAAGGCCCATTTCGGGCTTTCAGCAAGCGTGCAAAAGGCCTAGTCATTATCAACAGATCCGTGCCACTATGATCTCAATTACAGTTTGACATACATAACTCTAGAATTTCATTTCTCAACTAAAATGAGGCTAAAAGGACCCATAACATATCGTAGCCACTACCTCTCATGACTAGCAATTTTGTTACGGCATATTGAAATTGCCTACTCGTTCTGACAGTGAATCTCCTACAACTATCACCCAGTAGCCTACTATCTCTAGTAGACTTGATTTTCTGGATTAAGGTGAATTGAGTGGTTACGAACGGCCTGACAATCGCTCTGCATATAAAAAGGGATAAGAGGAGGAATCCCCTAAGATAAGTCCATGAAGGAAAAAGAAAAAAAAGAGAAAATCCCCTCCACCCTTTTTTTTTTTTTGATAAACCGGTGTATTCAATTAAATGAACGAGAGTGAATACAACCAAGATAGTCAGCCAAGATAAGGTCCCTAAGCTGTACAGGGGCAGTATGCCAATCAGATCAAAATACAGAACCCGAAAGATTAGCCACATAGGAGGCCACCCAGTTAGCGGTAGAATTGGCCTCCCTATAAACATGCCTAATCGAAGTAAGGGCTATTAAAGACATAGCCCTGCAGCAGAAAGCGAATATCATGGATGATGGGATAAGCAGACGGAGCTGAAGTCGTCTGAGTGATCCAAGAGATTATAGTAGCTGAGTTCCTCTCGATAATCAAACGGTCAAGATGAAGGACCTGACGAGCATACTTAATCCCAATCCAAGTTGCATACAACTATGCAGCGGGGACGGAGGAATCCAATAAAGAAAAATTCCCGGCAGCAAGAAATCCAAGGTGGGAGTCCCGTATTACGAAGGCAACACCTCCCATCCTACGACGAAAGCTCCCATCGAAACTGACAGTGAAGAAACGCGGAGGAGTGGGTTCCCAAGTGATAAAAATTCTATGGGACACTCGAAGAGCGGAAGGAGAACATCAGATCTCTAGAAATGTTACTGTCGAACTCTAATACTCAATAGCAGAACTCCTAGCTTTCTCCACCACCATCTTGGGGAGCATCTAGCAGATGTAAAAATCCGCTCATTCCTGGATATCCAGATGTGGTATGCTAGATAAGCAATGAATGAGACCTGAATAGTAGAATTCATCCGAGAAAGAGACAAAAAGGTGTCGACTGTATGATCTGCTCGGGAGGATAAGTCGTCAATCCCAGCCATCCGCCAAACCAACATAGCATGACTGCAAAGAAAAATGGCATGAGCTAGTGACTTGCCCAGAGTCCCACAAAAAGGGCAATCAGAATTTATGGGGATGCCTATGGAGATCAGGAACTCGCGAGTAGGGAGACGGAGCCAGGCGAGTTTTTAAATGAAAAAGAGACCATAGGATGAACTGGTAAGGTCCAGATTCAACGATAACTCCGAGGCGTAAGAGGCTCTGGGGTGGACAGGACCACGAGATCAGAGATCGGAGCATGAGAGGAGGTCGTATGCCTCCAAATCCTGGTATCTGAACAAGGGTGAACTGGCAGGATGATAGATAGAACCCGGAGACCAAGGATATTCCCAAAGATGAAAAACACAGTGTCCCGATCCCAACAGGCCTGACCAGGAACCAATATATCAGAAATAGAAATCGTCAGGGGCGCGTGCATCGAAATGTATGTAGGCCACCTTATTAAAGAAGTATCAGATATCCAGGGATCAAGCATGAATCTGATCGAAGAGCCATCCCCAATTATCTAGGACAAGTGAGGAATAATGAGCGATGCCCTGGTCATCATCTCTCTCCAAACAGCAGAGCAATTTCTAGGAGGTCTGAGAGAGGCATCAGGATCAACAGGAATATTACCATATTTGGCCCTCATAAAAAAAAAGACCATATATCGTCCGGACATGTAATGAGTGAAGGGATTTCCAGACCTCCCATATGAGTTGGTTGATAAATAATCTCTCGTCTCATCAAGTAAATTTTCTTTTTAACTATTGGTAATCCCTTGGCTAGCTTAACCATTGGAGGGTGCCCTGCCGAAGGACCGTCCATATGCGGGTGGACTTCTTTTTGCAGGTTCCAGAGGAAGTGGTCCCAGCCGTTGGCATCCGTACTGTGGTGACCAGCCAGAGTGCCGCTGCAACAGCGCTCAGACTAGAACCGAATTTGAAAGGGTGACCAACAGGATTTCCTGACCTTCGGTTTGCTTGGAGGAAGGAGAACAAAAAGGTGATGTTGAACGGCGTCGGGAATCAGCTAGCGGTAGCGGTGTGTTGGGAAATTTGAAGGGAGAGGAATGCACGTCTCTTTCTTGTTAAAAAAAAACCATTTTTTCAGTTGTGCAGAAGATTCTACGGACTCTTAGCCGTTGGGAACATATTTGCACCTCAAAGAATGCGGCCTCAAGCCAAGTCACGTGGAAAAGGCCTACGATCTTTGGCATCACAAAACAACACTCGACGTGCCGTTTCTGCCGTAAGGAACAATAATCTCATCTATTTCGTAACTGGAGCGATGCTGTAAACTCTCGAAAGGCTTGATCTCTGTTCGTCGTTACTTTATGAGAATCCGATCTCTGTACTCCGTAAATTCCTGCTCTGTTCTTCAATAAACAGGGGATGGCATCCGGCTCTACCTCCTATTTCCACCATTTCACTACGAGTCGTTGGTATCATTCTCAGACGAGCAATGCAAAAGGAATGCAAGCGTATGTATATATTAAATTTGGCAGTTTTGGTCAAATGAATCAAACTAATCCTTTATCAGATATTAAAAACATAAAAGCATTTTTCTGGGCGGTTGAACATCCCATTTACATAAATATTTTTCTTTTAAAAAAGAAAACATAAAACATTCCTCACCATGTATACATATAGTATAAAGCACGCTATCAGCTACCGAACACAAGATAAAGAGGTATACTTTTTTTTTTTTTAATCATTATTTTTTATGTTTTAATGGTTTCAACCTTTGGCACTTGAACTGGGAACTGATGTATCTCTTCCATCCAAGGATTCTTCTCCTCGGCAGGATTAATGGTTTTCAGTGCTCGCCACACTGCGCTGTTGCACTTGAAGCCCGAACCGAATGCAATCTGCCATGTCCGATCACCCTTCTTGATTCTTCCTTTAGCTTCGGTGTAGGCGAGCTCGTACCACAACGAACTGCTCGAGGTGTTTCCGAACCGATACAATGTCATCCTTGAAGGCTCCATATGCCATTCACTCAGCTGCAAGTTCTTCTCCAACTCATCCAATACCGCTCTCCCGCCGGCGTGAATGCAGAAATGCTCGAATGCTAGCTTGAAGTCTGGAATGTAAGGTTTGATCTTCATCTTAAAGATCTTTTTTCCGATCAGCGTGAAGAGGAAAAGGAGTTGCTCCGACATCGGAAGGACCAATGGCCCGAGGGTGGTGATGTTGGTCTTTAGAGCTTCGCCTGCCACTGCCATGAGGTCTTTCGAGAGGGCGACACCGGTCGTGCCGCTGCTGTCTTCCTCCTGGAAGACGCAGTTGTAAGAGCGGTCATCAGCACCCTTATGAGTGCGAACGGTGTGGGTGAGCTGGTACTTGGAGCGGTGGCGGTCGGAGCGGCGATTGGTGAGGAGGATGGCGGCGCCGCCCATGCGGAAGAGGCAGTTGGAAAGGAGCATGGAGCGGTTGTTGCCAAGGTACCAGTTGAGGGTGATGTTCTCCATGCTGACGACCAAGGCATAGGAGTTGCGTTGCACCTATAGTATATATCAGTCCACAAATCAAATTGTTTTGATCAACTAAGGACTCAGATGATGAGGATAGATGTTTATTATTTGATATTTTCAATAAAGGTGAAAATTTTCCAAGATCAATGTTGGATAGGATTTTTGAGATTAGGGAGAAAACTACAAACCATGTTGCATGTTTCTCAATAATTTTAAAGGAAGAAAGGCATGTTTCGGTCTTGCATGCGATCTTATATATGTAGAGGAATTCGACTTCAGCTACAGTTTTTAAAGTTCATATGACTTTAAAATATGTAAGCTTCTATCTTAAAATATTATTCTATCATAATTAAAGATAATTACTGTTGTTAGGTGAAGTATGATAAGAGGACTTCTGCAGAGCATATATATGGTCCATCCTACTTTAGGCTTTTCTTCCATATGAAGAGTGCTTATGATTTTAACTCTCATAGGATGATGACCCTTCACTCAAAAGAAAGGATGATATTGAAAAATTGTCAAAAGATTACGGGCGGCACCACCATTAATTAGCTCGGTCATTTTCTGAGTAAAAGTTGAGTGCAGGATCGATGTCTTGCTATTGGAAGCATTGAGCTAGAGAATGTTAGCTAGAGAGAAAGCACCATTTTGAACATGATTCTAATGTTAGCTGGTGCTTCAATCTTTCTAAAGCCTGAGGGGCAATTTCTGCTGGCAGTTGCTAATTAGTAGCTTCAATCAAATCTTTTCTAGAGAATATGACCCTATGAAAAAAAATCAGAAGATTATGTTTTTGAGTTCTAGTTTAGAGTTGATTTCAAAAACATTTTGAATGGCAATTTTACTTCATGATTTTTCTAATAATTTCTTGTAAAATCTATAACTATTTCGAAAAGAAAAATAAGCAAATCCTAGAAATATAATTATTACAGTATGATTAATATAAACAGTTCTGCTACACCCTGGCGCTTTAATTTATTAGAATTTGCAAACCAGTGGTTAAAGTCAGTTGAGTACTGGTGACCTGAGGTCAAGTCTCGCCATCATACCTTGATAAAAGTAGAATCAAACACAGATTACTTATCTTTTTCCTTCCATAAAGGAACCTGATCAGTAGCTATCTGATTACCTAAAACCTGGCCTCTAGCACTATTGTACGAGAATCTTCATTATTTAGTATAAGGCCAAAATAAATATGGATGAAGGTAAGCTGATCTTATATATCAAGCTGATCCTAGATCAAGCTTGATTTATTTTGCAGTGGATCTGACCTCGAGCGAACTCATTTAGTTCTGATCCATGATTCGGCCGAGCACAGATATACCTCATTTAGAAGATTTAGCTAGAAGGAAAAAAGAGATACCTCAAGATTTTAATTTGTTTGCATTTATAATATAGCCAATCATATTTATCCATCAACTATTTTACAATAAATTATCATAATACATTTTTTTTGTATATTTTATATTTTATTTATTTTTCAAGCTTACCTGTGTATATATGCCTATATAAGTCTAATTCAACTTATTTACTAGTGTAGAATCTGAGTCAAATTTAATGGCTTGTTTATTTGACAATCCCAAACAATGGAATTACCCACCCATGTAGGTGCACAATTTCCAAGTTCTCTTTCCCTTTGCCCCTCAAACATATTGCCGTCCCGCTGATCTCATCATACCTACCTACAAAACTTGTTCATCATAGATAGGTGATCCATCGTTGAATCACCCACCGAATAGATCTTGGAGTACTCCGAAATCCACCATTCATGCAGTGCACACAGATTTCAAAATGATCGATGGATGATCCAATGATAAATTTCTGCAAAGAAAGGTAAATCCTTCTTTTTATAGAAGGATATATGACCCTGCCAAATAGTGGTTAGGTTATTTTTTTTTAAAAAAAATATGATATATACATAGTTGCTATCATAACTTAGCGTGCCCCGCAAAGCAAAGCGACTGGTAGAAGATCCAACGGTGGATATTGCAAAGGAAAATGAATCCATGCAACCCGGGCTTTCCGGGATATAGGATAGTTTGTATGTAATTTTATTTATTTATTTCCGGATGGGATACCGGATACATACTCGGCTGCAACCATAACTTGGACTGCAAGATCTAATTTAACGCCTGAAAACCAATACTCTACCGCTCAACCGCCCGACCTAATTTAACGCCTGAAAACCGATACGCCACTGCTCAACCACCCGGCGTGACCACACGCCCCCAAGAAGATATCATTTAATAAAATACTACAAAGTATAATAATATAATAACATCATGGGGCCCAAACGTGTTGCAAATGGAACAATAGTACTTTCATGCTTTATGCATTGAGAGATTGTTGGCCTTCACGGGATGTCAGTGCCATTAATGGCGAGCTAGTTACGTGAGGCGCCAACCAACCCTCGATCACTTAGACGTGTTTATGCTATTGAGCCTTTCATTTGGGACCATGGCCGGGTCTCAAAAAAAAAAATTTTTTTTTTTTCAATAACAAATTAAGATAATGATAAATAGACTCATGCTAAGAGACGGAGAGTTCAATATATATCATTAAAAAATAATAATAATAAAAACAAAGTGCAATTATATATATTAATTCTCATAAAAGAGGTCACTGCGCGCTTTGCTTTGCTAACCTGGAGGAGTTGCCTTGCAAGGTCTATGGAAATAAGTCCTGAACTGCACCCCATGCCACCAAGGTTGTAGCTGATGATGTTCCCTCTAAGCTTGTAGTGGTTCACGACCATGGCCGAGAGGGAGGGGGTTGGATTGAAGAGGCTGCAGCTCACCACCAGGATACCGATGTCCTTCGCCTTCACGTTGGTCTTATCCAGCAGCTCGTCGATGGCCCCAAACATCACCGTCTCCGCCTCCTTCCTGGCCTCCGCCATGCATGGGTTCGGCGGCACGTTCAATATTGCCTCCGGGAAGTACGTGGACTGCCCAAGCCCCGATCGCTCCAGAATTTTCTTCTGAAACGCGATGTTTTCCTCGGTGAAGACCCCTGCTTGCGCCGACCGCTCCACGAAGAGCTCGCGGGTGCACTTGCGAACGTCGTCGGGCTTGTAGCACGAGAAGTCGAGGAGGTAGACAGGGCGAGGCCGTTTCATGAAGTAGAGGGTGGCGAGGGAGGCAGTGAGGGATAAGCCGAGGAGAGTGGTGACCAGGTCGAAGCACAGCTGATCCCATAGTAGGTGCAGGTCGCCGACGGTGAGCCGGGAGAGGTTTGTCGAGGCGACGGCCAAGAGGGGGATTAGGAGAAGGTACATGGCATTGGAGATTAGGTAGTGGTATCCCAGTTTCACATACTTGAGCTTTACGGATTGGAGAAAGTTAGGGAGTTTATGCTTCGTATCAGGACTGGTTTGGAGTACTACTGGATTTGCGTTTCCTTCTGAAATATCCATCCTCGATGACATGATGGATAAGGATGCTGGGTTAACTATAGACAAAATCAACTTAATTTGTGAACTAACTAAAAGAAGAAGACTCTGGATGATATCCTTTAATTAAGCAAAAGAAATGGAAGCAAATTCAACGTACGTACGTATCTTATGTGTGCTATCTAGCTCGTCCAAAAAGAGAACCTGTCATTTAAGGAGCTTGTTATGACCAAGCTTTCAAAGGTTGCGAACAAGATAAAGGATCAAAAGGTGAGGGAGCTTCTAAGAATTTGTTAAGATCTATGCAGCTAACTAGAATTAAGGTATGAGACGAGGGGAAAGAAGGTTAAAGAAACCCAATACTAGGTGCCTGAGGTAGGAGAAACGGATTGGAATCAGTTTGCCTTGAAAGAATGGAGCGTTGGGAAGGTTTTAAAAAGCATTGAGAGAGATAGAGAGAGAGAGAGAGAGAGAGAGAGAGAGAGAGAGAATCGATGCAACCAGCCAACTACCCCAGCGAACTTCGGCATTGAAGGAAGACAGCGAAGGCATTGAATTTGCCAGCCGGGGTAGTAGCAGAATCCCGGTACCATCCAACTGGTGCTTTAATTTCTGACCAGTGACCACGGTTCTGAAGGGGAGAATACCCGAAATATCCCTGGACGAACCAAACTGGCCATGTTCTTCATCTCGTGATCATCAGAATCTTGTTGCCATCTTCTTATACTAATCAGCTGGCGTACGTTGGTGCACTAAACTCCTCTGTGGCCACCTGGGGCCCCTCACATCAGTCATTTTGCCTGTAAAATTCTCGTGCTGTCGTCTCGAACCGCGTTGTTAATTATCACGCAGTTCCATTGGGGTCAATTACAAAGAGTTAATCTCCTTATGGTTAAGCCAAATAGTCCTTCAAAACTAATATTTATGTATAATCATTATAACGACATCTTGCCATGTCCCGGATCCGCTGCTTGAGCCACTCACGTGACATGATCATACGAATCATTGAGCTCTATTCTAAAAATCATGTAGCATGACATATATAATATTCTAACAAATATATGATTTATTCAAAAATAATCAATAATCAAATATTTATTAAAAAATTTATCATTAACTTGCTCAATTACAATTATCTAGACAGCTGACGGTATCAGAAGTTTCACTAACTAATGAACCAACTTCGATACTGGAATCGCTGTTCAACCCATCCATACTAAGCATCCTGTGTCTTTGAAAAAATATAAAAGGATATGAGCTTTATAGTCCAATAAGAATTTTCGTACACTCACACAATCAAAATAAAAATACTTAAAAAGTAATTTATAATGTCATAAAATACTACGATCATCTATAATAATATATGCCTTGTGATGCAAAGTATCATGTCATATAACCCTCGTGATCATCATAAACCATATTTAATCATCTTAGGGTGCTCGGCTCTAGACTATCATAACCACATTTTCGTTTATGGCGGGACATCAATTTTCCATATTTCCGGTTATGACGGGGCATCAATGATACTATATTTCTGATCTATAGTGGGTCATCAATACATGACTAGTCTAATGCACTACCATATATCTTGCAATCTTAAAATCAATTCATACTTGTTAACAAGTTTTATACCAAAACACACTCTTTTATCCAAATGAATGCACATGAATACTGTAATTTATCCAACCAAGATCAATATAATTATATAGAATCATATATACTTAACAGATGAGTTTTATAACAAAAGGCTACCAAATATCACATATACTTAATAAATAAGTATATAACATGTAATTATTAAATTACCTAGAGCAAAATCACCTATGCACAAAATAGTTTTATATAAATAGATAATCAATGTTCAGAAATTCTTATCTTTACCAGTAACAAATTTGATATATTAGATACTATTTGTACTTGGATCCCAACCTAGGTGCTAGAAAATTTGCTCGGCATTCTTCTGCCTGGAAAGTTATTCTCTTACAATTTTAATCTTAATATGAGTCAATAATTCTATGGCGTAGCGATTATAAATCTAGAACCTTCTATCCGGATTTCATCAACGGTTTACCCACTAATCCCTAATCTAAACTTCACAACTTTTTGAATCCCTAGGAGAGATACTTTTAGATCTCCCTTTCAAATTATTTATCTTATTCTTTCTTTTCTCTCCATTTCCTCTTCTCTCATCTCTCCCTCTCCTTCTCTTTCTCCTTTTTATCTCTCTTATTTTATTATTTTATTATTATTTTCTTTATTTTTCTTTTCTTTTTTTTCTTTTTCTTGTTTTCTGTTTCATTTTTTTCTTGGCTTGGCTCGAACGGCCTTCCTTGGTCCCATGAACCAAGGAAGGGGGAAGAGGGTTCCACGACAGAAGCATGGCCGGAGAAGAGTGGGATCGGACGGCACTACCGGTGGCAATCTGGCCACCCACAGTGAACTGAGGAGAGGATGGGGCTTCACCCCTTGCTGCCATCCCAACTGCACCCAAACCACAGAAGGCAGAGGGGGAAAGAGGGTCTTACCGGTGAGGCGACTGGTGGCGAGGAGCTTGGATTCCAGTTCCACAGAGGGAGATGTGGGAAAGGATTTAAACAGGGATTTTGAAGGAGATAATCCTTGGCTTTTCATGGATAAACCCAACCATTTGAGAGTCCAGCTGGCCCCCTATTGCTCCGCCAGCCTTCTCCCACTCAACCATGGCATCCTCATCGATCTTCTCGGCAAGGTTCTCGCTTGGTCAAGCCGGGGGACGAAATCCCCTATTTGGTAAGTCTCTTTTTTTTTATGCTAGGTTGAAGTCGGCGGGGACTGCTCACTCGGCCCAGGGAGGCCCAAAAGCCTGGGTTTCACGCACCTAAAATGGTTTTATTTATCTTGGTATTGTTCGGGTAGAATATTAAATAAATGATAGGAAAAAAAAAGAGTTGACACGTTATAAAATTTGAAGGTAGTAACTACAGGTCAAGATAAAACAAAACAACTAGGGAAAAAATTGGATGATATTGGAGACATTAATGCATCATCGTGCGTGTTCTCAAAATCAAAACTTAATCTCATGCATTAGAATTATTAACTTGGAATGATTTGATGAATAAATAATAAATTCTAAAATCATTTTATTATCTAATTAATAAAGGCCTTTTAGTTTCTCAATAATAGTATATAGGCAATGTTGACGTTAAATTCTCGTTGATCGGACGAAGCGACCTACCTGCTAGTTCACCATCGATGGAAGCCTGTAAAATAAATCCCTTGATCGAAATTTTTCTAGTGGAGGACACCCCGATGCCAAAGTTAGCCATAATTTAGACAGCAGAATGGAGAACTTGAAAGTAGAGTGAAGTGAAAAATGGAAAGAGAAAGAATAGTGGAGTGCATTGAAAGAGCTAGCTGTGAACTGGCTCTAACTTGCCTGGAGTTGGCTTCCCTCGAGTGTCCCCTCTTATTGATATTTATAGGCATGAGTGTCACTACTTACGGTTATAGGAATTAGTTAACATAACTTTCTCATAATAGTAAGTAGGGGCGATCGGAAATTAGTTATTCCATGATTATCAAAGCTGGAACTATCGACCATGTGAGTGGTTATAACAACCAGAACAACCTTCAACTATTTCAGATCAAAAGATTGTTCACATGCTTCAGATACACTCTCTTTAAAGGAGATCTGAGATAAACCTAACTACCTTTTCGGACTGTCTTCCTTGGAATGGTCCGAAGAGGTGTTAGCTATATGCTTTGGATTTATCTCCTTCGGAGTGAACCAAAAAATAAAGAACTACTTACCGTGAAGTTGAAGGGATAAACAATATATTCAGAAGTATTCTCTTCAGACCAAGCTGAAGACATGAAGCCGAATGAAATAATGATATATTCCAGAAGCATCTTTTTCGGACCAGGCTGAAGACATGAAGTCGAACGAAATAATGATATATTCCAGAGACATCTTCTTCGGACCAGGCGAAGACATGAAACCGAATAAAATAAAGATATATTTCAGAGGCATTTTCTTCGAACCAGGCTGAAGACATGAAGCCGAATAAAATGGTAATATATTCCAGAGGCATCTTCTTCGGACCAGGTTGAAGACATGAAGCCGAACGAAATAATGATATATCAATGAAGTAATAATATATTCTTTCCATTGAAATGGACGTAGCCCTCATTGAATCAAGAAAATATTATCTTCAGGTGCACTGATCTGGTTGACGGGTCAAAATTAAAATTGACCCAACTGTTGAATCGGTAATTATTTTATATTAAACCGGATTACCATAACAGCTACCCCCCATTCTCAATTTTTAAATAATTTAATTTCAAAAAATGGAAGTAATTAGAGTTTGTCATTTATGAATGAAAGAAAATAACCAATGATGGCAGATCTCCGATTTTGTCGCTTCTAATAACTGAATTATGGCTTGGAGATCGTGCTGAGGATAGGTGTCCCCCTATTGATGCTTCAAAAAGATGGCACAGACTTAAAAAACCTGGCTGATCCTCTTTATTAAAAAGACTTTTATGGGACTTTCATTTAATCGAGAAAGTATGCTTGGCATCATCCTGAGCCTTAGTTATCATGCTGAGAGCTCATCTCGACCGTCCATGGCATTTATTACGGATTGTAATTGACAGTCTATTGATGGATGCCCCTTAGTAATTCGCACCCATGATCGACGTCGCTGATACGTTGCACGATCGAGAAGATTGTCAGTTTCCTGAGAAAAACTCCATCGTCCTGCATATAAAAAGGAGAAGTCTTCACGGAATGAACTTCCATATTTTCTTTGAAATCTTCTTCTTCTTCCTCCCGTCCCGCACCATTATTTACCTTCAACATGTTACTTTGTCTTTACCTGAAGGTAGGGGTCTTTCTTTCTTTCTTTTTTTTATAATGTCTGAGTCACTAGGTAACCCAGCCATTGGCAAGGGTTCAACAAGAGATGAACCCCCTGGGAGTGGAGGCTCTGTTAAAAAGAGAGGTTTCGAACTTTTGCCAGAACCATTGTCAGTTCATTATCTCATATTAGGGTAGAGAGTCTTCGGAATCGTTACCATTTTTTCATGACTTTTAAGTTATTTCTTCCCAAACCAGATGAGAGGATTATCCGTCCTCCTCCTGGGTCAATTGCCGTATGCGAGGACCACTTAAAAGCTGGTCTTAGGTTTCCTCTTCATCCATTCTTTATGAAGATTTTTAACCTTTATCAAGTAGTCCCAGCTCAATTGACCCCAAATAGCTTTAAAAACATTTACAAATTTTCAATCCTTTGTAAACTCTGTAACGTGTGAGCCCAAAACTTCTTTGTTCACATCCCTCTTCGTACTAAAAAAGATTTTTCATGGTGAAGGATGGTGGGTCATCGGTCCTCGTCCAGGCTGAAGACTAATCAAGGAAACTCCCAGTGGCATACATGGGTAGAAACCCTATTTTTTCTTCATCTATTATCCATCCTAGGGTTTTAACATCGAATGGAAGAATCCGCGTTTAGATGCAAATGCTGGGAAGAAAGTCTTGAAGACCGATCAAAAGGACTTCGAGATATTATCAAGTTCGGAAGTTCCTCTGGGTAAGGAACCGTTGAGGGAACAAAACCTTCACCTCGCTCATATCAGCGAGCTTCATGCATTAGGTATAGAAATAGTCGGCTTTATTATTATTTTTTGTCCTTCCGATGACTGATTTGAGAATCTTTTTTTTTTCTTGATTGCAGGTGAACCGATGAAACCTAATATTGAAAGACTTCGACAGGCCTCTAGAAAGAGACCAATGCTGGTTCAGCAAAAAGAAACCAAAGTTCGAAAGAAGGCCAGGATCGAAGGGACTTCCAACATAGCTCCGACAAGGGCCACATATGACGAAGATGATGTGGCCCCAATGGAACCTCCTCTAAGGAGCTCATCCCCATCGCCTTCTCCGGAATGATCCATCCCAACTCCGTCCGTCAGAGAGCCGCTCCTTGCCTCTCCAAAGGATAAAAGAAAAGCAAAATGAAAGTCTCCTCCGACCGAAGAGGGTTCAGGGAGGAACGCCCCAACAAACAGGGAATATTATGTAGACTTTTCAATATTTTTTGACGGACGGGGCTTGGCGAACCTTGAATTGGCCTGGGAGATACAGAAGCATACTCTCCTCCCTCGGGATTGGGAAGTCAGCAAAACTGATGCATCGAGGATATATTTGATTCGGCATTTCCATCTATGCTGAAGGTGAATATCTTTTCTTCTTTTCTCCCTTTTCATATAATATTCAATTTTGCTAACTTCATATTCCAGGTGATCAATGTAGTTGGTTCACGATGTCACCCTTATGGAAGAGAGCATCATCGAATTCAGAGACTAACATAAGGGAATGAAAGAAAAACTCCAAATGGCCAAGGCTGAGAAAGAGGTAGCTGAGGAATTGAAGCAGGCCATGGAGGAAAAGCTTGCTCAAAGCGATGCTACAGTTTAGAATTTGAAGGCCGAACTAGAGAAGGCCCAATCAAAGAATTCTGAACAAGAGCCAAAGCTTAAGAAGAAGAAAAAAAAATTCGTTCCTTAGAGCATTTAGCCAAAGAAGCTCAGCAAAAGATTGAAGAAGCGATCAAAAAGGCCGATGAAATAGTCAAGAGAGCTGAGGTATCGGCTGAAGAAATAAAAATTGTAAAGGATCAATTAAATAGGATAGTCGAGGACTACAAAAAGTCTTCAGCTTTTGACGATGAAATAATCGAAGCTAGAACCTTCAGCTACCTAGCGGGTTTTAATGATGGGGTAAAAGAAGTGCAAAATTTTTATCCAAATCTCGATATTTCGAATATCCAACTGTTCAATCTTGAAGAAACATAAGAGCCTGGATTGTCAAAAGGTCCTTCTGAAGAGGTACATATCACAATCGAAGAAGTAGCTGAAGAGGAAACAACAACGGTTGCTGATCCAATCGACCTCATCCAAGCTGAAGACATTCAAGCTAAAGCCGATCCATAGGGTTTTTTTTTTTTTACAAAGACAATGTACATGTACTACTTTTCATGAATAGAACTTTTTTCTTTCCAAATAAATTATACTTCAATGAAACATTTACTAAGTATAAACTCATCGGAGGTAAGATGTTGAATGATGATCTTATTGATCATAAAGAATTTGTGAATAAGCAACTCTTTCGACGAGTATATTAACTTTCACCTCAAATTTTTGAATGAAAATTCATCTAAGGATAAAGTCTTTGGACTTAGAAATAACACTGAGACTTCAAACTCAAAATAATACAAGTCTTCGGACTTAAAAATAATACCAAGTCTTCGGACTCGAAATAATACCAAGTCTTAGGATTCAAAATAATACTAAGACTTCGAATTCAGAATAATACCAAGTCTTCGAATTTAAATAATACCAAGTCTTCGGACTCAAAATAATACCAAGTCTTCGGGTTTAAGATAATACCAAGTCTTCGGACTCGAAATAATACCAAGTCTTCGGACTTAAAATAATATTGAGATTTTGAATTCAGAATAATACCAACTTGAATCTTGAAGAACCCAAACAAATTAGTTTATCATATAGGTGATCTTCTCAATTTTAGAATTTGGATTCTTCAGATCATATTAAACAAAATTGGCTGGATAGAAAACCAAGCTTTGAATAATTCTGCTATTAATATCCTGAATAAGAGAATTTGATATGTGAAACCATTCCCGTTCTCCAAGAAGATTATTGCTGATGAAGGTAATATATATATTGAGTGGGTATACCTTGGCAAATACCGAATTTACTTTGTACTTCATCGGATTTGTCATAGAATAGACCGCATAGGTCATCCATATTTTTGACAGAATGAAATAGGCTGGTCAAGTCCACCTCGATACTTCATAGGATAGATCACGTAGATCATCCTTAGAACTTTTAATAAAGATTAAGACAGGCTGATTAAGCCCACCTCGGTACTTCGTAGGGTAGATCACCTAAATCATCTTTATGCCTTTTAATAAAGATTAAGACAGGCTGATCAAGTCCACCTCGATACTTCGTAGGGTTAATCACGTAGATCTTCCTTATATCTTTTAATAAATATTAAGACAGGCTGATCAAGCCTACCTCGGCACTTCGTAGGGTAGATCACATAGATCATCCTTAGCCTTTAAATAAAGATTAAGACAGTCTGATCAAGCCCACCTCGGTACTTCATAGGGTAGATCACGTAGATCATCCTTATACCTTTTAATAAAGATTAAGACAGGCTGATCAAGCCCACATCGACATTTCGTAGGGTAGATCACGTAGATCATCCTTATGCCTTTTAATAAAGATTAAGACAGGCTGATCAAGCCCACCTCGGTACTTCGTAGGGTAGATCACGTAGATCATCCTTATGCCTTTTAATAAAATTAAGACAAGCTCATTATGTCCATCTCTTATTTCAACATAATTCTATGAATAAGGATATTTATTGATAATATTGCGAATATTTACTACATTCCAATGTCGAGGTAATAAAGTACCTTCTAAAGTTTCAAGCTGGTAAGTTCCAGGATGGATGACTTCTTTAATCTGATAGGGACCATCCCAAGTAGGAGAAAGTTTGTCTTGTTCAGTTGGCCTGGACACTTCAGATCTTCGCAAGACCAAGTCCTCGAGATGAAAAGTTCGTTCGTTCACGTGAGAGTTGTAATATTTGGCAACCTTTTGGTGATGAGTAGCCATCTTTAGCAGAGCATGGAGTCGAGTGCCTTGTAACAAATCCAGATCAACTCTTCGACGTTCTGAGTTTTCAAGTTCTTTGTAATGATCAATCCTTAGAGATTGTAAAGAGACTTCTATAGGAAGGATTGTCTTAGTGCCATAAGCTAAGTGAAATGGGAATTCACTAGTGGCTGTTCTAGGAGTAGTTCGATATGCCTAAAAAACTGAATTCAACTCATCAGCCCATAGTCCCATTGCATCATTTAATATGGTTTTGAGACCATGAATGTTGCCGCCAAGACCGTCGTGGCCCGTAGCTACTGCGTCGAAGTGCTCTCCTTTCGCTGCCTGCCGGTCCTCTGCTCCTGGACCTGCAAAACAAGGGTTAGTGACCCAGGCCGGGGTTCCCGACGGGAGCACTCCAACGGTCAAGTCAGTGACGATCCAGGAGAACAGATCCTCCTGGTCGGGCCCCTCTTGATGGACTCCGTACTAGGAGTGAAAGATGTGTTGGCGAAGGAGAAAAGCAGCAGGGGGAGAGTGATAGCGGGGACAGAGGGGTTCCCTGTTTCTCCACTTCTCCTTGTTTCCCGGCGACTTTCCTTCGATCGTGGTGTTGGTGGTGGTGCTTTGCTTTCTTAGTCGAGCTTGCACTTGTGTTGGTGGTGGACAGTGTGGTTCTTTTCCACTGGTGTGTTTTTTTGTTGTTGTTGTGTTACCTCCCCCCTTTATGGGGTGCTGATCGTTCTTTGTAGTTGAAAACTGGCCGTTGGGAGTCTGCCTCGGGGTCCTTGCTGGGTTGGCAGGTGCATGGGGCAGGATTCCATGCCGTGGACGGGACACCTTTCCTGATAGGTGGTAGGGAAAGCTCCCATTCCTTCTGACATCCTCTCTGGTTGCTCCATTTCGGGAAGTCTGGTAGAGCCTCGATCCGGGGGCCGCCGCCTTAGGGGTGCGTGCTCTCTGGCTGATCCATCCCTGGAAGTACGATCGGACAGGTAGTTATAGCGGCATGGGAGGCGTCGTTCCGTGGTCCTCGGGTGGCTCGCCGATGTCCTGGGGCGGCAGGGTTTGCTCGGTCTGGGCGCTCCGAGCTCGTGCGATCACCTCGGTGGAGGAGGGGAGAGTGCGGGCCCGGTCCAGAGGGCGCGTGCTCGGAGAGGCTCCACATCGACGGGTGAGCTCTTGGTTCAACCTCGACCGCAGGGTACTGCCTCCGAGGGTCTCGCTCTGGAGGGCAGAGGATGGACCCGGTCCAGAGGGCGCGCGCTCGCAAAGGCTCCACATCGACGGGCGAGCTCTTGGCTCGACCTCGATCGCAGGGCACTATCCTTCGAGGGTCTCACTCTGGAGGGCGGAGGACGGACCCGGTCCAGAGGGCGCGCGCTCGGAGAGGCTCCATATCGGTGGGCGAGCTCTTGGCTCGACCTCGACCGCAGGGCACTAGCCTCCGAGGGTCTCGCTCTGGAGGGCGGAGGACGAACCCGATCCAGAGAGCGCACGCTCGGAGAGGCTCCACATCGACGGGTGAGCTCTTGGCTCAACCTCGACCGCAGGGCACTAACCTCCGAGGGTCTCGCTCTGGAGGGCGGAGGATGGAACCGGTCCAGAGGGAGCGCGCTCGGAGAGGCTCTACATCGATGGACGAGCTCTTGGCTCGACCTTGACCACAAGGCACTAGCCTCCGAGGGTCTCGCTCTGGAGGGCAGAGGACGGCTCCGACCTAGGCATCGAGCTCATGAGCTCGACCTGGCGGAGGACTGAGCTCGACTTGCTGTCCTGGAGAAGCTCAGCTCAGCTCGGCAAGGTGATCCGAACTGAGGCGTCGTCTTGGCGTCTGCTGTGGCGGCTTCTCTTAACGTGGCGCCCGTCAGCTACCCACGTCAGCGGTCTCGCCACATCAATGAAGAATGGTTCTGTTGGTCACTTCACTTCTCTATTAGATTGAGGATGATCTACGGAAGTTAGCTTGTGAAGTATATGATATTGTATACAGAAGCTTTTGAACTTTGAGTTATCAAATTGCCTTCCGTTATCGATAATAATGGCATAAGGAATTCCAAAATGGAAGATAATAAAGTTTCTTATAAAATTTTCAACTTTTGTCTCAGTAATTTGTGCTAGTGGTTCAGCTTGACCTATTTGGTGAAGTAATCAATTGCCACTATAAAAAAATTTTGCTGTTCAGAAGCTGGAAAAAATGAGCCAAGAATGTCCACTCCCCACTGAGCGAAAGGCCAAGGAGCTGTCAACATGGTCAATTGATTTGCAGGCCATCTTTGTATATTAGAGTACCTCTGACATTGATCACACCTTCGGACAAATTCTATAAAATCCTTTTGAATGGTCGGCTAATAATAGCCTTGGCGAATTATTTTGTAAGCTAAAGATCTGCCCCCCAGGTGATCTCCACATATACCTTCATGCACTTCTCTGAGAGCATAATCGGCATCTGAAGGTCCCAAGCATTCCAATAAAGGTTGTGTAAAGGATCTTTTATATAAAGTCCCATCTAAGATCGCGTACTGGAAGCAATCCAATGAAACCGTTTAGCTTCAAGCTTGTTTTCAAGTAACGTGCCTTAATTCAAAAATTTAAGGATGGGATCCATCCATGAGGGCTCACGTTCAATCAGATATACATTCACTATGGATTCGGATATGCTGGGGTCTTCAAGATATTCCACATATGTCCGGTCAAGGGGGTCTGGGGTAGTGGTTGCAAGACGTGAAAGAGCATCGCCCGAGAATTTTTCGTTTGAGGCACATGAACAATCTCAAAGTATTCCAGTTGGGATATTAGGCTTTGCACCTTCTCCAGATACTGAATCATGATGGAATTCTGGGCTTCGAATTCAGCTTTTACTTAATTTACCACCAACTGCGAATCTAAAAAGACTTTAATATTTTAAATCTCCAGCTTTTGGGCAATTCTGAGTCTAGCAACGAGTACTTCATACTCCGCTTGATTATTTGAAGCTTAGAAAGAAAAATAAAAGCATATTCTATGACTTGACCATTCGGACTAGCCAAAATGAGACCAACTCCACAGCCATTGGCGTTGGAAGCGCCATCCACATGAAGCATCCATATGAACTCCGGATCTTCTTTAATGATTCTTTCCTCTTCGGACCTCAATTGATTATCATCTGATCCCCAAGTGCATTCAGCTATAAAATCAGCAAAGGCTGTGCTTTCATTGCTGATCCAGGTTGGAAGTCAATGTCAAACTCTCCCAACTTAACGGCCCATTTAGCTATCCTTCTGAAATGTCAGGGTGGCACAAGATGGCCTTCAAGGGCTGATCCGTCAAAACCATAATGGTGTGAGCTTGGAAATAGGGTCGCAAATGCTTCGCTATGACCACCAAGGAAAAAATAAGTTTTTGCACTCTAAGATATCGTACTTCTACCTCATACAGTACTTTACTATTATAGTAGATCGGCTTCTGCAAGTGGTTGGCATCTTTTCGAACAAGTACCGAACTAACTGCTTCGTCTGAGGCAGAAAGATACAAATAAAGAGTCTCTCCTTCATAAGGTTTAGAAAGTAAAGGAGGGTTCTCCAAGTATTCTTTCAACTTATCAAAAGTAATTTTACAGTCATCTAACCATTCAAAACTTTGAGTTTGACAGAGAACTTTGAAAAAAGAAAGACATCTTTCTGCTAATCGAAAATAAATTGACTCAAAGAAGTAATTTTTCCTGTCAGCCACTGTACTTCTTTTTTATAAGAGGGATGTCTCATGGTTCGAATGGCTTGAATCTTTTATGGATTAACTTCAATCCCTCGCTTGGTGACTAAGAATCCCAAGAACTTTCCCGAGGTTACACCAAAAGTGCACTTAGTCGGATTCCAGCTTCATTTGATGGCCTAAGAGCAGTCAACGGATTCTCCTTTAGTCTTCAATGTGTCGGACTTATGAAACTCCTTCATAATCATATATCAACATAAGCTTCTATATTTGCTCCCATCTGATTCTTGAATACTTTGTTGATCAGTCTTTGAAAGTTACCCCAGCATTTTTTAACCCAATGCATCACTTTATAGTAGTAAAGCCCTTTTTTGTGATGAAAGCAGTTTTCTCTTCATCTTTAGGATCTATTCGAAATTTAATTATATTCTGAGAAAGCATCCATAAAGTTCAACAGTTGATGATCAGCAATGTCGTCAACTAACTGATCTATCTTCGGCAAAGAAAAGCTAGCTTTTGGGCAAGCCTTATTAAGATCCGTATAATCAATGCAGATCATCCACTTGCCATTAGATTTCTTTACCATCACAACATTGGCCAGCCAATTCGGATATTGTACTTCTCTTATAAATTTAGCTTCAAGGAGTTTGCTGACTTCTTCGTCAATGACTCTCTGTCTCTCCGGAGCAAAGTTCCTCTTCTTCTGTCAAACTGGCTTATAGTCGGGGGTTACTTCCAACCGATGTGTAATTATTTCAGATGGAATTCCAGGCATATCCGAAGCTGTCCAAGCAAAAATATCGGCATTACTTAGGAGGAAGCTAATCAGCCTTGCTTTTGTCTCTTCATCTAACAGACCTCAATTTGTACAAATTTTATTGAGTCATCTTCAGACAAAGGTACAGAGAGGGTCTTTTGTACTGGTTCTTCATAGTCTTCAGCTCTATCTCTTGATCTATTGATCAAGTGTTAAGGGGTTGGCTGATTGTTTATCTTGGATTATTAGGCATTGACAAGCAACCCTTTGATCCCCCTTCATTTCTCCGATGCCATGTCTGGTGGAAAATTGTACCAAAAGGTAGTAGGTCGATACTATGGCTCGGAATTTATTATAAGTTGGACATCCTAAAATTGCATTAAAAGCTGAAGGTGTTTTACCTACTATGAAGTTGATGGGAAGCATCTTTTATCGTGGTTCAGTGCTAAGAGTTACGGGTAAAATATTTTCTCCTTCAACTCCAACTTAATTTCCTTCGAACCCAGTCAGAAGAATAGGAGACCTTTGCAGCTCACTTCCAGATAATCCCATTCTAAGAAAAGCATCATATAGTAAAACTTCAGCAGAACTTTCATTATCTATCAGAATTTTTCTTACATTATTTTGCAATTACAACAGAAACCACAACAGTCATCATGTGAGAGTTAAACTCCTTGGAGATCTTCATCTGAGAAGCTAATGGAGTTTTCGCCTTAAGTCTCTTGGGTTATCTTCTTTAGCTTCATTCTTCTGGCCGATTGACCAATGAAGCATGCCGACCTCCTATTGGTCGGCTTTTAGTGAGGTAGTTCGGCTTCATCGGTAGCTCTTTGAAGGGCAGTTGCTTCGGCTTGAGGCTCCGAATGGTTAACATACTTTCCCAGATACCCTCTTTTGATTAAGTCCTCAATAGTATCCCGAAGCTGAAAAAATTTCTCAGTATTATGGTCGTGGTCCCGATGGTATCGATAATATTTATTCTTGTCTCTTGCTTTAGTGGAGGTTTTCAGGGACGTGGCCTTTGCAAGTAGTTTTTTTTTCTATCTCCAATAGAATCTTCTCTCTTGGGAGGTTGAGGGGAGTGTAGGAGTCGAACCGATTGCCCTGTTGCTTGGACTTGGGACTACGTCTGGGAATTGGGGCATTGTTGGAAGATGAGGGCACATTTGATCCCTTGATGTTCTTTTTCTTGGAAAGGTGTCTTCCTTCGATAAGTCTACGACTCGTAGCTTGCTCCTTAGCAGCAACATACTTCTGAGCTCTTGCTAGTAATTCGGCATAGCTCGTAGGAAACCTTTTATCCAGGAAAAAAGTAAACCTGGACGATCTGAGACCCTTCTTCAGGGCTGACATGATCACGTGCTCATTGAGATCTGGGATCTCCAGAGTGGCCGAATTGAATCAGATAACAAATTCTTTAAGACTTTCTCCTTCATTCTGTTGAAGGAGGAACAAACTGTCTATGTTACGCGGTATCTTTCGACATGTTCTAAAATATAAAATAAACAGCCGCTCCAGCTCAGCAAAAGAATGGATTGTGCCCGGCAGTAAGTTCGTATACCACATTCGAGCAGCTTTCCTTAAGGTAACAGGAAAAGCGAGGCAATACAATGCATTCGACGTCTCTTATACCATCATGTGAGCTTTATAACTTTCCAAATGATCAAGGGGATCGGTAGTTCCATCATAAGCCTCCAATTGTGGGATCTTAAAATGCCAAGGGATGACTTCGGCCATGATCCGATCGGATAAAGGAGGTTGAGAATTGAAAGTCATAACTTCATCACCTCTTCTTTGATCAGTGAGCCTGGCTATCTGTGACTCCAGTAACTTGAACTTTTCTTCAAAATCAAAGTTCATTTCTCTTTGCCTGACTCCTCCAGGTGTAGAATCTCTAGAAGAAACAGAAATGGAACGTCTAGTTCTTTTCTTGCCATAGTGATCCTCCATATGCCTGCTTGGCTGGGAGCTATAATGCTCACGAGAAGACCATTTGTGAAGAACTTGGGTAGATTCCCGGCATCGATCTTCCCTTCCCTTAGCTCAATGACTGGGCTAAGAGGTGGCTGGAGGGCACTACCTTTGAATGGCAATTTCTTGAAGAGTCTGGACTAGAGCTGTCAGGGCATCAACTCGATTCAAAAGGGCCTCGAATTGCTATTGCCCCACCATCAACATAGGAGGTGGCATATCATTGTCTACCAGAGGGTTGTTCACCTGAGGAGCAGGGTGCTCCCTGCTTGTAGAAGCATTCTGGATATTTTTTTCATCATTCTTGCTTTGTTAAGGTTCTCCTTAACCAGAGGAAATGATCTTTCCCTACCTGACACGCCAATCTGTTGATGCTAAATCCCCGTTGATCGGATGGAGCGACCTGCCTGCTGGTTCATCGTCGATGGAAGCATGCAAAACAAATCCCCTGACCAAAATTTCTCTGGTGGGGATACTTCGATGCCAAAGTTAGGCAGAATTTAGGCAGCAGAACGGAGAACTTGAAAGTAGAGTGAGGTGAAAAAATGGAAAGAGAAAGAGTGGAGTGGCGTTGAAAGAGCTAGCTATGGACCGGCTCTAACTTGCTTAGAGTTGGCTTCCCTCGAGTGTCCCCTCTTACTGATATTTATAGGCATGAGTGTAACTACTTATGGTTATGAGAATTAGTTAATATAACTTCCTCATAATCATAAGTAGTGGAGGTCGGAAATTAGTTATTCAATGGTTATCGAAGCTGTAACTATCGACCATGTGGGTGGTTATAACAACCAGAACAACCTTCAACTGTTTCAGGTCGAAAGATTGTTCACATACTTTAGATACACTTTCTTTAGAGGAGATCTGAAATGAACCTAACTACCTCTTTGGACTATCTTCCTTAGATGGTCTGAAGAGGTGTTAGTTATATGCTTCGGATTTATCTCCTTCGGAGTGAACCAAAAATAAAGAACTGCTTATCGTGAAGCCGAAGAGATAAATAATATATTCAGAAGTATCCTCTTTGGACTAGGCTGAAGACATGGAGCCGAACGAAATGGTAATATATTCCAGAGGCATCTTCTTTGGACCAGGTTGAAGACATGAAGCCGAACGAAATAATGATATATTCCAGAGGCATCTTCTTTGGACCAGGCTGAAGACATGAAGCCGAACGAAATGGTAATATATTTCAGAGGCATTTTCTTCGGACCAGGCTGAAGACATGAAGCCGAATGAAATAATGATATATCAATGAAGTAATACATATTCTTTCCATTGAATGGACTATAGCCCTCATTGAATCAATAAAATATTATCTTCAGATGCACTGATCTGGTTGACGGGTCAAAATTAAAATCGACCCAACTAATAAACCGGCAATTATTTTATATTAAATCAGATTACCATAACATGCAATATTACAGATCTTATGGATTGTATTTAATATTTTTTAGGTAGGAGGGAAAGCCATTCACCCTATAATTAGCTAAAGTCTCGTTATTATATAAGCCTTGGTTCATCAGATTATATCCGATGATAAATTCCCTTTTCAATTTCATGTTTGATCTGGTAATATTTGTATATACTTTGAAATTCTATCCTCTCAACACATATATATAGAATGGTGTACGTATATATGGTAATAGTATATATGCTAATTAAGGTCTATATATAACCATTTATATTAATGGTGATACTAGTTGATATATATATATATTTCATGTCAAATACAAAGGATATCTATCTCATAGTGCATTTATTTTGACTAACCTAACTAAATGGCATTCTACTTCAAATACAAAACATTAATTGGTGCTGCAATTTTTTGTTGATATATACTGTTAAAGTTGCTTATGTGTGTACTATTATAATTAATAAAGACTTATTTTCATTTTTTTTTTTTTTTGGGAGGGAGAGATTGGGCAAAGACCCCATTAACAACTTCATCGAGATAACAAGGACTCATGCCAGTTGATAGTGAGGGAGGGGAAAGCGGGCAAACAAGCAGTCTAACCCGGTAAAATTTAACCTCAGAAAGCATGATAGCTAGGCGACAACCCAACACAAACGGACCGAAAAGTGTTGACATCATCGAAAGAAGATAAGCAATCTCGTTCCATGTGTTGATATAGAATAGCGAAATAATGGAAGTAGTTGGAAAAAAACTATAGCTTTTTTATCCATGAATTCTTTCCCATTCCTTTCAAGCTAAATAATATTTTTTTTCTTTCTAAGAAACATATATCAAGCTAAATATTTCAATGATATTAGATGACCATCAACTTGTGTGCTCTTTAAAATCCAATTCTCTTTCCTAAAGGTGAGCTGGAGCTTGCTCCAATGGTAATGGTACACTGCTTAATTAGTAACCATATATTAGAGGTTTTGGTTTTGAGGTTTCTAATAAAGTGTATCATTTGGTGAGGATCTGTGTATGTATTTAGTCCAATAACGGTTATGTATTGAATAGATTTTGAATATGTATACAAGATCAAAAAAATCTAAATAATAGTTTTTTGGTTAGTATTTTTTAATGGGATCTTGGATTGTGACCATGTTATCCAAGCAAATCGATCTAACCTATGGTCGATGTAAACTAGGAGATATAGCAACATGCATGGTTCCATTTGAGCTAATCATGAGTTGAACATCATATTTGTGAATGGATTAATGATGTTCGTGATTTGATTTTAAAGGATTTAGATATTAGTCCAGCAAGAATATCTAAGCTTAAACGAGGAAAGTATACAGGGATCTAAACATGCACGTGTCCAAGGATCTAAACATGCATGCGTTTGATTCCATCTCAATTATGTACCGAATAGATTTCAAGAATTTATACAAGATTAAGAAACTTAAATAATAATTTTTGAGTAATCTTTTTTTTAATGTGACGTCTTTAATATTTGGATCTAGACAATCATCATGCCTCGTGGCTTTTTATTTTTTTTAAAAAAGAGCTAACTTTCAAGGCAAAGCAAGATCATCTTGCCAACCGATCGAGAAAGAAAGTTAAGAATTTCAAATCAAAATAGGAATAAATATAATAAAGATTTATTAAAAAATTATTTGATTATTAATATATATATTGTAATCAATTATTTTTTTTTATAATTCAAATATCGATCACTAGATTCCTGCATGCACGGTACATACACGCCGCTAGTTGTTTTTAAAAATATAAATATCGTAATAGTGACAAACACTGAAAGTAGTAGCTGAGGAGATAATGATGGTATTAGATCGATGTGGTAAGAAAGTGATGGTGACTGTGATGATTATGGTGAGGTGGAAATGGAGGCAATGGTCATATTAGTGGTGATTATGATGATTGTAGTACAGTGAAACAAAGATAATTATGATGTAATTATGATAGAAGCATCGTTAATATAGCAAAGATAATAATAATGATAGGGTAATATTGTGATAGTGATAATTGATGGTTGTGGAGACGGCAATAATGCTAATGATGGTGAACACGATGATACGAAGAAAATATAATATTAGTTATCATGGTATAGCAAAGGTGACGATAGCGGTGCTAGCAAGAATGTCGGGATGGTGACAATGATTTATTATTTTTTAAAATTTTAAATAATAAATAATATAAAATATTTTTATTTTTTTAATAATAATAAAATAAATTTTAAAAAATAAAAAAAATAAATAATAGCATCAAACAAGTTTTTATCTTGTTGCTATGATTTTTTAAATAAAAATAAGTGATAAAAGCCACGCCAAACAACTCTTAGATTTTTAAATATTTTGATTTAACAAAGGTTTTCAAAATAAACTTCAAATTTTGTAATGTTTTTTGCGATTAATAACAAAATGACACATGATCCGCACTTGTACTATATGTCCAATTATTAGAGCCATAGCTAAATTTTTTAAAGTAGGTGCACCATCAATGCTCAAAACAACTAAAATGCGATGCTGGCGTTGGACGTGGTCGTTTTATAGCAGAGAAGTAAGTTATTATTATTATTATTATTATTCATACAAACAGTAAGGAAGTGGTTGAATAAATATCATAAAAATGATAATTCAACCGATATTAACAGCAGTTCCATGCTTTATGATTGGAATGATTTACTCATCTTATATAATAAAAAAAATGATTAAATCATTTTTATTATTATCATATATTGAATATATTTTTGATAAAATAAATTTTTATGATCATATCTAAAGTATAGCTTAGCCGGTCACGCCTATTTTTTTAAATTTTATTTTAAAAATAAAAAGGGTAGTTTTTTTTTTATGAATCAAAAAGGAAGGGAGGAGTTAGATCCTGGGCGTGGCCACCCCTAGATGGTCCCCTAACCCTAGCCAGGAAATGTTCGATACACGGCGCATATTAATTTTTCCGCAGCCGCTCCCCACCCGATCCGAAGGATATTAATTTTTCCGCAGCCGTTCCCCACTCGACCCGAAGGATATTAATTTTTCCGCAGCCGTTCCCCACCCGACCCGAAGGTGAGTTCGTCAACCTGACTACCGGTGGGGCTAGCCGAATGAACGAGATTTATTATATATATTCATAACTTTTTCACTACCACCAGCCAACAGGTACTCTAGGATTATTTTATTATTTTTTTGATTTTATTTTATTTTTTATTTTATTTCTGGATTTTCTGGTCGAAATATGTCTAAATCAGGATTCAAATTCCTGCCAGCTGGTTGTCAAATAAGTCCCACAAACCTAGTGGCAATAAAAAGGGTAGTTGAATGGATATTAATGCTTTTTGTAGGAATGTTATCAACATCCACATGCCAGCGAGTCCCCAGAACAATTAAATACTGAATTTTATTCCTTTACTGCTTTCCGGTTTCACATTGTTTTCGGTGGACAAAGAAGGCACGTGGATTGGACCTTCATGCAATTGATTCCAAGAAATTATCGGATGGTATTGTTATTGCTTGAGATAAAAGAGTTACTAAAATTGATGTCTTTCATAAATGCTCTCAGCATGTTATTTTGGTAGTTACTGAAACTGTGGGACCGACATGACTCATGTTGGGAGTTATGCCACTACCAACTACAAGAAAAGGAGAATTCTCTGGAATGAGGTGTCTTTACTGATTGACCAAGGGATACCCACTGTTGTTATTGGGGACTTCAATTGCATCACTAGTGCTGAGGATAAGTGAGGTGGTAAACTCTTTGTATATGATTTGGCCACAAAGGTGTTCTGCCATTTATTGGATTCCAATGGGTTGATAGATTTGGGATTTGTTGGATCTCGCTTTATTTAGTGTAATAACAGATCTGGTGGGGCGAGGGAGTGGGAAAGGATTGATAGAGCTTTGGCCTCTCCGAGTTGGCTTAATCTATTTCCTCAGTATACAGTGCATCACTTGGACAGTTACCTCTGATCACTAGCCGTTACTTCTCTCTACCTCCCGTCAGGCTTCTTCTTATGCTCCTTTCAGATTTGAAAGGATTTGGCTCTCTTATCTGGCTTCTTGGGAGGTGTTAAGGAGGTGTGGCGGTTGCCTATGCCGGGTGATGCTCAATACCAGGGTTTCCAGAGGTTGGAACTCCTCAAGCAACGGCTTTCAAGATGGAATAAGGTGGAGGTGGGGAACATCTTTACCAAATTGGAAGAGATTGAGGGGATAATCCATGAACTGCAGTTGAAGGAGGTTAGGGAGGGTGGTCTGCAGGATGATGATTTGCACTCTTTGAGAAGGAATATGGCTTATTATCACTCTATTCTTAGGCAGCAGGAGATTATGTAGAGACAAAAGTCTAGAGTGCAGTGGCTGGCTGAGGGAGATAGAAACACTCACTTCTTTCACCATGCGACTCTTCTCCGGAGGCATAGGAACCAGATTGGGGCCTTAAAGGTTGATGGTGGGCAGTGGATTAAGGATGAAGTGGACATTAGGCAGGAGGTTGTCTCCTTCAGATCTAGATGGAGGGCCACCTCTGGGTCTCTTCCTCCTTTCCAAGTGTCCCCTTCGGAGGTTATGGTCTCCAACATTCAAAATACAGCTCTTCTTGTTCCAGTGAC
This sequence comes from Areca catechu, assembly GCA_021397845.1. Lineage (NCBI taxonomy): Eukaryota > Viridiplantae > Streptophyta > Magnoliopsida > Arecales > Arecaceae > Areca > Areca catechu. The sequence goes on along the minus strand of CM038040.1, from coordinate 9,491,359 downwards.
TGACTTTGAGGTTGAGGCTGTTCTTTGGTCTATGAAGGAGGACAAAGCTCCTAGTCCAGATGGCTTTCCCCCATTGTTCTTAGGAGATATTGGAGTTTATTAGACATGATGTAGTCTTAGCTATTCAGGTCTTCTTCTCCACGGGTCAGATGCCGGATTGTTGGAAGAAGACTTATGTCACCTTTGTTCCCAAACGCCAGTAGGCTTGTCATCCTGGTCATTTTAGACCTATCAGCCTTCGTACTACCCTTTATAAATTATGTTCTAAGTTGCTGGCTAATAGGATGAAGCCTATTATGCCGCAACTCATTTGTCCTGAGCAGGGGGCTTTCATTGGTGGCGAAGTATTTCTGACAATGTTCTACTAGCTCTGGAATTTATGGTGGATCTGCAGAAAGCTCCTGCTAGGCGGGATCTCATGGCTATCAAGCTTGATATGGAAATAGCCTATAATCGCTTGGAGTGGAGCTTCTTGGAGAAGTCTTTAGTGGACTTTGGTTTCACCCCTTGTGGATATCTAGGATTATGGCTTGTATTACCAGTCCATCATTTTCTATCATCATTAATGGTTCTCCGGCTGAGTTTTTTTTATTCCACAATTGGAATGCGACAAGGTTATCCCCTCTCCCCCTATTTATTTATTATTGTGCTGACTCTCTTTCGTGAGCTCTTCGGGATGCTGTCTGGGAGTCAGTGATCGAGTCATATGTTGCTGCTCCTACAGTATCCTAGATCTCGTACCTTCTGTTTACAGATGACTGCTTACTTCTAGGCAGGACAACTGAGGCTTCGACCCAGGGATTCAGGAGAGTGCTTCATTCTTATTGTTTATCGTCGGGACAGAGGGTCAACCTTGCTAAGTCGAGGTCCATTTCAGTCCTAAGATCTTGGTGCGGCGACGATATTTGATTACTTCTATTCTGGAGATTCAACACAAGGAGGGATTATTATATTATATGGGTATTCCGATCTCTAGTGGTACTCTTTGCAGAGATGACTCCACTATATTGATGCAGGCAATTCTTGATAGGGTGGAGGGTTGGCAGGGTCGGGCTCTTTTCTCGATGGGCAGACTCACTTTGATTAGGTATGTCCTTTCTTCCCTACCGGTTTACATGCTATCCAATGCGGTAATCCTGAAATCTGTTATTATGAAAGCTGAGCAAATTATTCGAGCTTTCTTGTGGCGGTCGACTGGAGCTTCAAGGGGAGTTAATCTTCTGGGTTAGCAGTTTGTTTGTCAGCCGGTTAAGGACAGTGGGTTGGGTATCCAGTCACTTATTGCTCGGAGGGAGGCTCTCTTAGCACGTCATGTTACCTGGCTCTTCTTGTCTCCTGAGAGCTTATGGGCCTCCATCATGCGTTCTAGATATGATTTGCAATCCTTGGATATGGGGGGTGGCACCTCAATCCCGATGCGGGTCTGCTATCTAGAGGGAGATGATTATTAGGGCTTCGGATGTTATGCACCATTTCATATGGATTGTGGGGGATGGTTGATCTGTCAAGGTTTTATCTGATCCCTGGATTTCAGATATTATCTTGGACAGGTGGCCTACCTTTATTTCTATTGATACTCCAGACTCCATTACCATTGCTGATCTTCTTCTTCCCGGGGTGCATAGATGGGATCCGATTGTGGTCACCTGCTTTTTGGTGGTTTGTTAGGAGAGAGAGTCTTATTTGTTGGGATTCCGGTGAGCCCTTATCCTGATGTCAGAGTTTGGAGATCCTCCTCTTCTCTAAGGCCCCTCTGATTGATCTCTATTCTATTTATTGTTCGGAGCCTCCGAGGAGTATTCAGGCTGACTGGATTTGGGCCCTGCCTGTTCATCCTAGGTTGCCGTTTTTTATTTGGAAGGTGGCATGGAGGCGACTCCCTACGAGATCTCTCCTATATTCCAGAGGTCTCCACCTTCCTCCTTCCTGTCCTATTTACGGGGTGGAAATGAGTCGATTGGGCATGCATTGTTTTATTGTTTACGAGCTTGGCGGGTTTGGTCATTGGCTGGATGCAGTAGTTGGATGGACTAGGGGAAGGATACTGTTGATTCCTTTTTGCACCTTTTACGTTCTTCTCCCTCCTCTTCTACTCGGATGTTTATCGCACATTTAGCATATTATATTTGGCTCTCCCGGAATGCGATGGTTTTCGACTCTGACACTAGTTCTACTAAATTCATTGTTGAGCGAGCCAGGACGTATACTTGGGAGTATCAGAGTTTGAATGAAGTTAATTCTGAGATCTGGGGCTCTGGTTTTGCTCCTCGAGCGCCTCGCTGGATTTTTATCTCGTGGGAGCCCCCTCCTCCGACATATACCACAGTCAGCTTTGATGGAAACATTTGTTCCGGGACTGGGGGTGCTGCTTTTGTTATCCGGCCTGCTAGAGTAGGATTTATTGCTGTGGGGGGATCTCATCTTTTTAACTCATTGTCCCGTTGGTAGAGTTTCATGGAGCTTGGTTGGGGATCATGTATGCCAGGATGGTTCTCCACCTTGATCGTCTTATTATTGAAGGAGATTCTTTGACGGTTATTTCCTGGATCCAAAGTGCTTTTTGTTCTACTCCTGCTCTCCCTCAGCTCCGGCATATCAGGACTCTCTTGCAAGGTTGTTCTGTGATTATTGTCAGGCACATCTATATGGAAGCCAATTCCGCGACAGATTAGGTGGTTTCTTATGTTGCGCATCATTCGGACGAGGTTTCTTGGTCCCACTTAGCCGAGGCGCCTTCGTAGCTCATGAATATTTTGCTGTCTGATTCTCTTCGCTGTTCTTTCTCTAGAATTGTTTTTTGATGATCTAGTTTATCAGAAAAGGAGGAGGAGTAGGAGGAGGCCTTATGGACATACAATACCCACGCGTTCGGAGCCGAGGAACGATTATACATTTAATTGGGGAAATATCTCTTTTATAATATTAAATTAGATCTCAGCTCCCTAATTTTGAACATACGTGACTAATTATATCGGATTTACTCTATGGACGACTTTGTTAAATATTTTTATCTAAGTTTTTTAATATTTTATTTATTGGTTCTTGTGATTATATTTATTCTTTATTGATTTGAAAAACAAAAGTAAATAAATTTTAACACTACTCTAGTTCCTAAGAAGCTTCCATCATTACTCTCTCCACCAGCAATCCGTTAACACGATATTCTTGATAGTAGTGCGTTTTGGACCTTCCTACTTACCAGTGATTGGAACATGCGTTTCCTACTCACCAGTGATTGGAACGTGCCTTACCATCAAGGCGGTAGCTATTGGTAGATGCTTAAATTTTTCGTTCATCGATCATGAATTCGAGTATAATTTTTATGGATGATTTGATTAAATTCAGAATACGTCTCGAGACATGTAATCGGGATGGAAAGAGTGCACTACTCCGATAGTTTAACGGGATCAGACTGTCGTACTCATCTATGATAGAGAGGGCAAGCACAAAATACGATCCGTATCGAATATGGTCTGACAAAAAAAGAGCCCCAATAAAAAATAGCTGCGACGGGATTTATCTCTCATTTTCTATTTATCTTATAAGAAGAAGAAGAAGAAAAAGAAGAAGAAGATGATGTATTTAGATGCTAAAATGGGTGCAAGTAGATAGTGGTTTTTTTCAATAATTGGATTGGTTGAGCGTTAAGCTGCATTTAAAGATCCTTTTATAGGATTTTGTTTTAGAACCAAATTGGTAGTAAATGAAAAATGGTTGGCAATATTTTTGTTATAGGTCAGAGTCGCAATAAAGAAAGTTGTTGGTGGAGATATAATTAATACTGTTTCAGTCGTAAGAGTAAATATCGTTATAGTTCTGATCAATTAATCACGAGCTAATAAGTATGAGATTTTATCTTACAATATTTTAGATTTTTTTTAAAAATTTTTCATGTAACAATAATTTTTGATTTAGAACGTTGGAAATATAGTTGCAGACATGGCAATTACAATTACATGTAACCTCTACATGCATTTTAGAACCATAGGGATCTTGATCTTATTAGCAGGATCTAAGAACGGTAAAGGGATGGATGGAAAGAAGAAAAATCTCTACTCGAGCTAATCCTGCTTCCCCTTTTTTTTAATAAGATAGTTTCAAAGAATTTGTTTCCATTTCCTTTTTTTCATAGAATTAGAACACCCTGATGATTATTAAAAAAAATTCAAATAGTTATTGCGAGAACCGAGATGTATGACGGGTCCAACTACACTGGCCCATCCTTCCACATTAAGAGCTAGTATATATATATATATTAATAAAAAGGGGGAATTGATCATGGATTTCCTGGCTAGAAATTGAGGAGCTAGCATGCGATGCCTGCCTGAGAGAGAGGGTAAAAATAAATCCACCTCAACGTTCCTAGAATTATACATGATCATTAGAAATTGCATGCCTTCTCTCGTCTACTTCTTTTCTTTCGCTATTTTGTAGCAATTAACAAACTCCCCCCTTCTCATTCTCTCTCTCCCCTTCTATTCTTGCTCACCAATTATGTATAAGACTAGAAGTGGGCTCAGGACGGCCCGATGGGCTTCGGACTAGGCTCGAAGCAAATCAAGCCGGACTTGGGCCTTATAATAAAATCCATTAATTTTTTGGGCCATGCTCGGGCTTATCTTTGGCCCAGCCCGGCCCGGCCCGAAGTCCCAAACCCAAAAGCTGTCCGAGATGCCATCCTAATTTCCATTCTTATCCCATATGTACCGGAATAGAAGGGACGTCATGACCTCAGCTCCAAATTTCTAACCCAGACACAATCCCAAATCCTCTCGCCGCGCCTCTCGATCCTCCTCTGCCGCCCCATCCTCCTCGTCAGCCCTCGCCGCTCTCCCCGTAGCCTCCAGCTCCGTCACGACCGGATCAAGAGCTCCACCATCATCATCACCGAGCTTGGCTTTCCACGCCAAGATCTACCACTTCGGCACCGTGGAGCTTATCGAGGATGTCCAGGTCGATGCCGAGGAGATAGAGACCGGGGAGATAGAGAGCACCTCTCCTCCACGAAGATTGAGGACCCACGTAATGAGGTTCGAGGGGAAGAGGGGTACATCGTGTCGGAGGTGATCGCTGGCGAGCGGATCTCATGGAGGTCCAACATGTTCGCCTTCGGCATCGTCCTCCTCGAGTTGCTCTCCGAGGAGGAGCCACTCTATTACCGATACGATCAGGCGAGGAGGGGGTTGGAGAGGTTTCCGATCATCGAGAAGGCAAGGAGGGTGATCGACATGGCGAGGAAGGTCCAATCGAGCTCGGGCCGGGCTCAAGCTTGGACTCGGGCCAGTTTTTTTTTAAAAAATCGGGTCTAGGCCTTGCCCGAAGCCCGAATTTTTTTTTGGGATCAGACTCGAGTAGAGATATGACCCGTCCTAGCCCGATCCACTTCTAGCCCTAACTATGCATCATAGTTCGAGTCAATTAGCTGCCATACTTTCAACCCATCACTTTGGAGTCTTTATTACCTTCGAGATATGGGAACCATATCTTTCACCATGTCGGAGGCTCTTTTCTTTTCTCTTTAGCCTTCTTTACTCCTCCACGAGGATTGCTCACGAAGTAGCTATACTCATTGGATCCTACCACTTGATTAGCAGTTAACCTTGAGCCAAGCGTGGTGATCTCATTTCAAGGTAGGTATTCTGTGTCCCAGAGATGCAAGCCTGATCGGATCTCATAATAAATACAAATAATAGGGTATATAATTTATGTCTCTTCCATAATAAATAATAAATATTTTAAAAATAAACACAAACAAATTCAAAATAAATAAAAATAAATATAAATATAAATATTCTAGAATAAATATAAATTTTACAGGATAAATAAAAATATTTAAAAATAAATAGAAATGGATAAGCTCCTTAGCTTCCATCCCATCTGTATTCATGGCATGTGGGCTTCCGTTCTATTTGCATCAATGTTTTTTTAAAATATTTTTCAAATTCAAACATACGGAAAAAATGGTCATTAACATTTTGGGGTTGCTGCAAATTCTTCCAGACCGGGTTCTCCTGGCTTGGTGAGCGCTCCTCTCCTGGTTCCTGCAAAAAAATTTCACGGACGGGTGGTGTTCCGACGGGGACATTCCGATGGCTAAGTCAGTGAGAGACTCAGGGCAACAGCATTGAGAAAAATGTAAGAGATGAACACTTGGAGAAGGAAAAGTTTCTTTACCGCTCGGGATCCCCCATTTACCTTATATAGGCATGGAACGTTACCAGAATCTGTTAGAGACTAGGATGAAAATGTCCGATCTACCTATAGGAGAATCAGGGTGGTGGCCAGTTGGCACCAGGACGTGGCCATATCGTAGAATCTGTTGTAACAAAATTCTGGTACCAGCTGGAGGAACTTCTGGAACCTTCTGATTGGTATGGGTCTGGCTGAAGCAGGTCAGTCGAATCTTAAGTGGGTCGGCAAGATCTCAAGTGGATCAGCATGACCTCTGGTGAAGCGGGTCGGTCGGATCTCTGGTGAAGCGGGTCGGTCGGACCTCTGGTGAAGCGGGTCGGTCGGACTCTGGTAAAGCGGGTCGGCCGGACTCTGGTAAAGCGGGTTATTCAGACCTTTGCTGAAGCGGGTCGGTCGGACCTCTGCTGAAGTGGTCGTTCGGATCTTTGCTGAAGCGAATCGGTCGGATCTCTGGTGGAGTGGGTCGGTCGGATCTTGGTCCGATTCAGAAAAAAGCTGATTAGGTATAACAGGTTTGTAACACGGAACTTGTGCAAATCGAAGGGCAGGGAACTTGAATTAGATTTACAGTAATTCTTAGGTGTAGACTAATCCTGTTAATCTAAAAGTATTTAAACTTTCAAGAAAATCTAAATTCAATCTTACCTTCTTCTAGTTTTAGGCTTTCCATCGATCGGATGTGATGCATATTCTCTTTGCATTTCTAAATCGATTAATTTTTCATGACTTCGATTTAAAAAGGACTTAAATATGGCATTGTTAATTGCTCTATCATGAGCTAGATATGTGACACCATTGATTGTCTCGTTACATGATGGAAAACATGATTATGGTTTGTTTGAAACTTAAAATAATATATTAGACGTATGCATATATGCGCCTATAATTGATGAGTGTGAACTCTAGACTAATCTCATTATAATTTATTATCTTATTACAAATTAAAAGTATGGTATTATCGACTACCCATCATGGAGGGGAAACATGGCTTGGATTACTAAAGTTGAAAGATAACTATTATTGGATTCGGACCGCATTCCTTAGAAAATGAAAACTAACGTTTTTTGAAATCACTATTGAATAAAATGCAACATTTAGCTTTATATGAGATACCATTTATGAATAAAATGGATTGATATATGATGCATATATGCATTTTATGGCTTATTTGAGTTGTGATGGATTGTCAGAATATGATTTTATAATAATTGACTATATTTTGATATTGAGAATTTTTTATTTTCTATTTTTAAATTATTTATTACGATGTGTGCTAATAAAGATTTTTACTAAGCTGTTAGCTCATATAATTTTTTTTAGTTTTTCTTTTCAAAATTACAGGATGCTTAAAATCTTGTTTTAGGATTTGGTTGGAAAAGATAGAAAAAAAAATAATAATAATTTTGATACACTGAATATAACTATTTATTTTATTTTAAAAATGATGATTTAACTAGAAGGCCTTGTATATTTCTTAGGGTTATATCTATGAAATATATGCGGCCGTATCATGTGCTAGTCCAAGTGGCAGGTTTGGGGATTGACAACCATATACCTTTCGTCGGCTTCTTGATGTAGAACCGTCATATCTTAGGTGGCACGCTGATATGGATCTTTTTAATTTAGTAGAATGAATGTTTCTGAGAAGAATGATGCACGAAAGCAAATTAAGCTCTTAAATACTGACTTTTTAATAAATAATTTTATGAATATGACTTGTTGTGTCCAAATAAATCACAGCAAGCTTGAA